>CM067169.1:123913263-124034085 GCA_034093135.1 Erigeron breviscapus | reverse complement strand
ATGCAATAACCTTGTCTCTTTGCATTAGTACGCACCCTAGCCCTTTATTCGACGCATCACAATACACTACAAATCCTTCCATTCCATCCGACAATGCTAGTACTGGTGCTTCACACAACATGTTCTTAAGCGCTTGAAACGCTTGCTCTTGTTCTTCACCCCAATCGAACTCTCTTGACTTTTGGGTCAATTGGGTTAAAGGTACCGCAATCTTAGAGAATCCTCCTATAATAACCCGCCAAACCTAGGAAGCTACGCACTTCCGTTGGTGTCTGGGGTGTCTCCCATTTCTTGATTGCTTCTATCTTAGACGGGTCTACATGGATTCCTTCTTCGTTCACAACGTGCCCCAGAAATTGGACTTGACGGAGCCAAAATTCACACTTAGAAAACTTAGCATATAGCTTCTCGTCCCTAAGTAGCTGCAAGATTATCCTCAGGTGCTTCTCGTGCTCCTCCTTACTTCTAGAGTAAGGAGGAGCATGAGAATGAAACATGGGTCGGTCCCCGGGCTACTTATTATGTATTTTTCGGGTTACGGGCCGGTTCGAGTTGAGACCGGGTTGGGCCGGGTTGAGCCCATGATCACACTGTGACATCCGTCAAAATTCCATTCAACAGGATTCTTAATTGAAATCAATTAAGATGTTCTTCGCTTAATTTCCAAAGTAATTTAAGCTATTTAAGGCATGATTAGGTGAGCAAGTGCATGTTTAAACTTTCTAATTGATTATATGAGTAATCAATCTATTGTATGAACTATTTTAGCAAGATTTAAAACCCTGATGACGAGCAACTAAAAACGTAAAAATGTTATATTCTGTGAAAAATCGTAAAAACGCTTATTCGTGCTCGAGACTTTCTCGAATGAACCTAAGACTTTCTAGAACCTCATATCTAGTATCAAGACACCTTAATATGATTTTTATTTCATAAAATAAAAAGTTAGGAAAATTTTATAAAAATCGATTTTAATTAATTATTTACGGATAGTTTGCGTTCACACTCGTAAAGATATTTAGCTAGTAAATTCTTATACTTTGCATGGTTATAAATCCACCACCATTTCTACTAGTAATCTTTTATATAATCTAGTATTAAGTTTATAAAAAGCTAGTATATATTTTATATACTTACACAAATTATATAAATATTTACGGATACATAGATATTTACGGATAGTTAGTATGGTAACTAAGCAAGCCACATGAACACTTTTATTTAGCACCATGGAAATCAACCACATCACCCTTTCCCCCCTTGGTGAATATCACGGCCACACACCACCACTTTGCACCACACTTTGTTACTTGAATATCTAAACTTACTTCCTATAAATACTAAACCATTTCATGCCTTAAAACTTGCCAATTCACATTCTCACAACTTCTCTACTAAATCTCTATCATTCCAAGATCAATACTTGTTCAAGTTCAAGCATATCTATCACAACCTTTCATCATCCTAAGCTTTCGATTCAACCAAAGTTGTTTTGAATTCGTTTGTTTCGAAATTGTAAACACGACGTTGTTATTGGAAATTCTTTCAAGATCATCAAAAACCCTAGCTATAATGGCCAAATGGAGTTAGGATTTATTCATATTCTTCAAGTAAACAAGTCTAAGCTATAGTCGATTCTATCAAGATCTTCTTTGGAGCTCATTCCTATATCGTTACTTTGATCTTAGAATTTATAATTCTCCAAACTTGTAAGTGTTTTTATAAAACCTTACTATACTTTGCTCTATGATTTTAGAACTATATGTTATGAATTGAAATGCTTGTCAACTTATTTCTATACTCAATTAATACATACTTGCAATTAAATACGTTAAATATCTCTTTTATACGCATAATAAATTGTTGGTACTTTTATAAAAATGCATGAGCTTTATACTTTAATGAATCTCCTTATATACTTCCAATGAAGTATAATCAAATGAATATTCATATAATTTCTATTCACCATCTGTGAATTGTTTCGTATTTTCGGTTTATGGATAGAATATATCCTTGATACGCTTTTAACCAATCTATATTTCTAAACGTGATTGTCATTGACCTTGGGCATCTCTGGGGTATACCAACGGAGCGGATTGTAGTTGACAAACGGTTTGCGATTCGCATTCTAAACGCAACTTGGTTCACCGTATGGATACTACACGACCCAACGTCAACCCTAACACAACTTGAAATATAATGTTGGTATTTTTCCTACCATTTAAGGTATCTCTTCATTTTATAATTAATACATTTTTGTATTGATTATAATCCTACTATTTAAAGTATCTCTCCTTTATATATTAAATATATATACACACTAGTGTATTCGTCTCCGAATACATTCTGTATCAATTCAAAGAAATACTATCAAGTGTCTCTTTATTCTCATTCATATCTTAAGCTAATTGTTAGCTTATTATTTGCATTTCAACAAAAGCTTTTTAAGGATTTTTATAAAGATAAATGAGATATCATTTATAAATATTTCAAGAATAAATTATAAAGGTTATTGAAAGAACCCAAAAGCCTCTTACGTTGACAAGCGTATTAATAAATAACATTATAAGATAATTTAAGTCTAAACCGAGAAGTAAATCAATCACATTATGTTTAGGGATACGTACTTTTGCTAGTTGACTTGCTCGTCATCATTGTCATCATCAACATTTTTACGTTACTAATCAATCACCGAGCTAAGGTGAGTTTCATGGATCCCTATTTACTCTATTTTGGGCTGAGAATACACAACTGTTTTTATGGACACAAATTGTTTAAAATGGTCTATGCTTATATTGTTACTATGCTCTTGATTGAAATCCCCTATTGAACTTGAACCGAGAAATTTGCAGCGCGAATATTATAAATAGTACTATTTGGGTTGACACCCCTATCCGGGTTAGTCGCGCTAACTTGTCTAACGGATATATAATATTTGAATGATATCGTGATTGCATTGAGCATTGGCATCACAAGAGGGGTATGGCACAACATATATTATTGTTAAGGTATTCGGTTTCAAGGTATAAGCATAGTGTGACATGGATTTGCTGAATCCATACTTTACATAGATTTGCTGAATCTATATTTTTATGATATATGTATGCATGCATTATCATATGAGAAAAATCTTGTGATCCAAAGGTAAATCCTTGTTATAACACTGTGAACTCACCAACTTTATGTTGACGAAATTTAAACGTGTATTCTCAGGTACTTGAGCTAGATGTCGCATAAGATAGATGCATACTTTTGGAGTCACAATTGCATACTACAAGAAAATATATGGAGATGTCTTATTATCATGTTTAAAGAATCTCATTTGTACTAGTTGTAAACTCAGTTATCACTTTGTGATCAATAAAGAAAAATCTTTCGGATATATTCTAAAAACGTCTCATTCTAGAGGTCGTTTGTTATAATGTGTGATTTGTTTACGAATATTGTTCACACCTTCGATTCCGCATTTTGGGGGTGTGACAGATTGGTATCAGAGCCACAGGTTATAGCGAACTAGGTTGCATTAGTGGCCCCGATAAATGAACTATTAGGTTGCATTAGTGAACTTAGACTATAACTGTTTTCCTGGCAAATTATTTACTTGCACATACTTGCTCACATCCATGCTTAGACATGCCTTACGTAGAACAAATGCTTAAATTTAAGGTTGCTTAAATTTAAGGTTGCTTAAATTTAACGGGTAGATGCTATCTAGATCATAGTGATGCTTATAGAACTAAGTGCTTGATCGTAGAAAATAACCGCATCAGTATTTTAAACACAGAATATACAAACGAATTGGAAAATCATTATAGTGCTTCGGAGAATGTCCACACTAGTTATTGTATCATTATAGTGCTTCGGAGAATGTCCATACTACGTTATTGTATCATTATGGTGCTTCGGAGAATGTCCACACTACGTTATTGTATCATTATGGTGTTTCGGAGAGGTCCACACCACTTGGAATGTCTTTACATTTCTATGAAATACACGAGTTTAAATCTGAACTATAATATGATGTTATCTTAGGAACGGTGTACAACGTTTTTACGATTGCATAATACTATGTGGATATATCAAAATCTCCCATTAGTTTGAAGTGGTTAGTTTAGGTATTGGTATGCCATCAATGTGCTAACGGTGTGGTGGGTTAGCCGATGGTACACCCTATATATAAGCACATTTAACACATTGGAGGTAGCATCAATGCGGGCCGAAAACTAACCATGCATAACCAATGATAATAATCTTACCTTTTATGTTAGCCAACAAATAATACTAGGAATCTTCTCGTAATCCCTTTCTCGAAACAAAAAAAAGGAATAAACGTCTTAACAATAATCCGGACTCTAAGCGCACGATGAAGACGACAAACGATAGCAGAAATGGTGGTAATGGAGATCACAACAAGGGAACATTGATATATAATTTAAAGGCTAGAAAAGATGGAAACAGTGAAATTATACAAAGGAGCACGGAGTAAAGGAGGCTTTATGTTCATTAATCAGAAGGATAATGATATGATAGAACACTCAAGGAAAATCTGGAAGTAGAACAAACAGCACGGATGACAAATCACAGTAATGAGGAGGCTTGTGGTTAAGTTGGATCATGAGAAATTTCTATTGCATATAGTTCCATTAGATGTTAACCTACCAAGACAAGTAATTTCTAAAAATACTTGTGGTTTCAAGGATATCTCTCCTTGACTTGTTTCATAAACAATGTATCAAGTATTTTATGCATATTATGTTGTGTTGGTTCCCATCTTACTATTATGTGATGATGTTATACGATCTACATCTCATTGATTTATTATTACGATATAGGAAATCATGGCACCTCCTAAGAAAGGGGATACACTGAAAAGAACAAAGCGAGTAAATTCTAAGGCAACTAGGAAAACAAAACGAGCAAATCTTAAACCCATAGCTGAAGAGGAAGAAACTATAACAATGACACAAGGTGAATTAGATACACTCATAGCTGAACAAGTCGCTGAAATTCTTGCCATGGAAGCAAGCAAGGATACTAGCAAAAAGACGGAAGGAAACTCTAGTAGAGCAGGTTCTTACAAGGATTTCATGTATTGCAAACCGATATTCTTCAATGGTACTGAAGGGGCAGTAGGCCTGTTGCAATGGTTTGAGAAAACGAAATCTGTATTCCGATTATGTGAATGCACTGATGGTAGCCAAGTCAAATATGCCACCGGCACACTTCTTAGTAGTGCTCTTTCATGGTGGAGTGAATATGTTAGTGTTATAGGAATAGACGCAGCTAACGCAACCTCGTGGGACGAAGTCAAGTAAATGCTGAGAGATGAGTATTGCCCAAGGAACGAGATTCAAAAGCTTGAGATAGAGTTCTGGTATCTGGTAGTAAAAGGGAATAATGTGGCTGAATATACTAGGAGATTTTATGAGTTGTCAGTATTGTGCCCAACAATGGTCACTCCTGAGTACAAACGACTCGAGAGGTACATTTGGGGACTTCCACAATCTATCCAAGGGAATGTGACTGCGTCAAGGCCAGTTACACTTTCAAGTGCCATTCGCTTAGCTCATGATCTCATGGATCAAGTGATTCGTCACAATGGAGCGACAAAAACTGTAGAGACAAGGAGCAGTGATAATAAGAGGAAGTTGGACGATAATCAAGAGAGAAGTTATGAACAACACCCATACAAGGAACCAAATGTCATCAAAGCATACTACGTCGGACAAAGTAGTAACACATCCTATCTTGGAACCAAGCCTTTCTGCAACATATGCAAACGTCATCATACCAGGGAGTGTAGAGAAGTGGCTTGGGCAACAATAGTAGTTGTTTTAACTGTGGAGAAAAATGACATTTCAGAAGGAATTGTCCAATGTTTTTAGATCAAGAGAATGAACAACAACACGAGGAAATGTATCAAGATACTGAACCAGAACACGAGGAAGTGTTAATGATAGCCGATGGCGATGACTATGAGGACCCTAACTTCGATATGGGTACGTCTCTTCTTATTAATCCAAAGTTCACTTAATAACGAAAATCTCACATCTAAGGAAGTTTGTCTTAGATACTAAATACTTCATAGATTTATCCAATTAAAAAGGATTTGTGAAGGATAAGAATAAGAAAGGTTATGATACTTAGAATTGGTAACAAGAGTGGTTATACTGAGGTTTATAATGAACAAAAGAATTCGAAACATGAGTTACAATAAAAATAGTGGCAGAAGTAACCAATGATAATAGTAACAATGATTATGATTCAAAATGCTAGAATGTTAAGTCTTTAAAACTTAGTCTTTAATGGATTTATATCATAAATCTAAGAATATAAGGTTAACTTAGCAAGAACTACTTGCTGGCTATAAGCTTAAATACCTATTGAGCTAGGAAATATTGATTGATTGAAAGTATATATGCATACTGATGATATACCATTAATATACCATTGGTACGGTGGGTTAGCCGTATGTACACCCTATACATAAGGACCGATAGAATATTAGAGGTAGATCGCCACTAAATGTATATACTTTTGTTAATTAAGGTTGAATTTACATAGTTAGTAATTGATAAACTCTTGTCGGGAATCTCAAAGGAACGTATAGCAACTACATTTGAATATATTACTTGGAGGCACAATCTAAATTTCGGGACAAAATTTCATCTAACGGGTAGATACTGTGACATCCGTCAAAATTCCATTCAACAGGATTCTTAATTGAAATCAATTAAGATGTTCTTCGCTTAATTTCCAAAGTAATTTAAGCTATTTAAGGCATAATTAGGTGAGCAAGTGCATGTTTAAACTTTCTAATTGATTATATGAGTAATCAATCTATTGTATGAACTATTTTATCAAGATTTAAAACCCTGATGACGAGCAACTAAAAACGTAAAAATGTTATATTCTGTGAAAAATCGTAAAAACGCTTATTCGTGCTCGAGACTTTCTCGAATGAACCTAAGACTTTCTAGAACCTCATATCTAGTATCAAGACACCTTAATATGATTTTTATTTCATAAAATAAAAAGTTAGGAAAATTTTATAAAAATCGATTTTAATTAATTATTTACGGATAGTTTGCGTTCACACTCGTAAAGATATTTAGCTAGTAAATTCTTATACTTTGCATGGTTATAAATCCACCACCATTTCTACTAGTAATCTTTTATATAATCTAGTATTAAGTTTATAAAAAGCTAGTATATATTTTATATACTTACACAAATTATATAAATATTTACGGATACATAGATATTTACGGATAGTTAGTATGGTAACTAAGCAAGCCACATGAACACTTTTATTTAGCACCATGGAAATCAACCACATCACCCTTTCCCCCCTTGGTGAATATCACGGCCACACACCACCACTTTGCACCACACTTTGTTACTTGAATATCTAAACTTACTTCCTATAAATACTAAACCATTTCATGCCTTAAAACTTGCCAATTCACATTCTCACAACTTCTCTACTAAATCTCTATCATTCCAAGATCAATACTTGTTCAAGTTCAAGCATATCTATCACAACCTTTCATCATCCCAAGCTTTCGATTCAACCAAAGTTGTTTTGAATTCGTTTGTTTCGAAATTGTAAACACGACGTTGTTATCGGAAATTCTTTCAAGATCATCAAAAAGCCTAGTTATAATGGCCAAATAGAGTTAGGATTTATTCATATTCTTCAAGTAAACAAGTCCAAGCTATAGTCGATTCTATCAAGATCTTCTTTGGAGCTCATTCCTATATCGTTACTTTGATCTTAGAATTTATAATTCTCCAAACTTGTAAGTGTTTTTATAAAACCTTACTATACTTTGCTCTATGATTTTAGAACTATATGTTATGAATTGAAATGCTTGTCAACTTATTTCTATACTCAATTAATACATACTTGCATTTAAATACGTTAAATATCTCTTTTATACGCATAATAAATTGTTTGCACTTTTATAGAAATGAATGAGCTTTATACTTTAATGAATCTCCTTATATACTTCAATGAAGTATAATCAAATGAATATTCATATAATTTCTATTCACCATCTGTGAATTGTTTCGTATTTTCGGTTTATGGATAGAATATATCCTTGATACGCTTTTAACCAATCTATATTTCTAAACGTGATTGTCATTGACCTTGGGCATCTCTGGGGTATACCAACGGAGCGGATTGTAGTTGACAAACGGTTTGCGATTCGCATTCTAAACGCAACTTGGTTCACCGTATGGATACTACACGACCCAACGTCAACCCTAACACAACTTGAAATATAATGTTGGTATTTTTCCTACCATTTAAGGTATCTCTTCATTTTATAATTAATACATTTTTGTATTGATTATAACCCTACTATTTAAAGTATCTCTCCTTTATATAATCTAGTATTAAGTTTATAAAAAGCTAGTATATATTTTATATACTTACACAAATTATATAAATATTTACGGATACATAGATATTTACATTAATTATTTACGGATAGTTTGCGTTCACACTCGTAAAGATATTTAGCTAGTAAACTCTTATACTTTGCATGGTTATAAATCCACCACCATTTCTACTAGTAATCTTTTATATAATCTAGTATTAAGTTTATAAAAAGCTAGTATATATTTTATATACTTACACAAATTATATAAATTATTTACGGATAGTTTGCGTTCACACTCGTAAAGATATTTAGCTAGTAAACTCTTATACTTTGCATGGTTATAAATCCACCACCATTTCTACTAGTAATCCTTTATATATTAAATATATATACACACTAGTGTATTCGTCTCCGAATACATTCTGTATCAATTCAAAGAAATACTATCAAGTGTCTCTTTATTCTCATTCATATCTTAAGCTAATTGTTAGCTTATTATTTGCATTTCAACAAAAGCTTTTTAAGGATTTTTATAAAGATAAATGAGATATCATTTATAAATATTTCAAGAATAAATTATAAAGGTTATTGAAAGAACCCAAAAGCCTCTTACGTTGACAAGCGTATTAATAAATAACATTATAAGATAATTTAAGTCTAAACCGAGAAGTAAATCAATCACATTATGTTTAGGGATACGTACTTTTGCTAGTTGACTTGCTCGTCATCATTGTCATCATCAACATTTTTACGTTACTAATCAATCACCGAGCTAAGGTGAGTTTCATGGATCCCTATTTACTCTATTTTGGGCTGAGAATACACAACTGTTTTTATGGACACAAATTGTTTAAAATGGTCTATGCTTATATTGTTACTATGCTCTTGATTGAAATCCCCTATTGAACTTGAACCGAGAAATTTGCAGCGCGAATATTATAAATAGTACTATTTGGGTTGACACCCCTATCCGGGTTAGTCGCGCTAACTTGTCTAACGGATATATAATATTTGAATGATATCGTGATTGCATTGAGCATTGGCATCACAAGAGGGGTATGGCACAACATATATTATTGTTAAGGTATTCGGTTTCAAGGTATAAGCATAGTGTGACATGGATTTGCTGAATCCATACTTTACATAGATTTGCTGAATCTATATTTTTATGATATATGTATGCATGCATTATCATATGAGAAAAATCTTGTGATCCAAAGGTAAATCCTTGTTATAACACTGTGAACTCACCAATTTTATGTTGACGAAATTTAAACGTGTATTCTCAGGTACTTGAGCTAGATGACGCATAAGATAGATGCATACTTTTGGAGTCACAATTGCATACTACAAGAAAATATATGGAGATGTCTTATTATCATGTTTAAAGAATCTCATTTGTACTAGTTGTAAACTCAGTTATCACTTTGTGATCAATAAAGAAAAATCTTTCGGATATATTCTAAAAACGTCTCATTCTAGAGGTCGTTTGTTATAATGTGTGATTTGTTTACGAATATTGTTCACACCTTCGATTCCGCATTTTGGGGTGTGACAGATTGGTATCAGAGCCACAGGTTATAGCGAACTAGGTTGCATTAGTGGCCCCGATAAATGAACTATTAGGTTGCATTAGTGAACTTAGACTATAACTGTTTTCCTGGCAAATTATTTACTTGCACATACTTGCTCACATCCATGCTTAGACATGCCTTACGTAGAACAAATGCTTAAATTTAAGGTTGCTTAAATTTAACGGGTAGATGCTATCTAGATCATAGTGATGCTTATAGAACTAAGTGCTTGATCGTAGAAAATAACCGCATCGGTATTTTAAACACAGAATATACAAACGAATTGGAAAATCATTATAGTGCTTCGGAGAATGTCCACACTACGTTATTGTATCATTATAGTGCTTCGGAGAATGTCCACACTACGTTATTGTATCATTATAGTGCTTCGGAGAATGTCCATACTACGTTATTGTATCATTATGGTGCTTCGGAGAATGTCCACACTACGTTATTGTATCATTATGGTGTTTCGGAGAGGTCCACACCACTTGGAATGTCTTTACATTTCTATGAAATACACGAGTTTAAATCTGAACTATAATACTATAAATTACTATGTTCAGATTCGAGAACACATAATAAACTATTATCATACACTCATCTTCTAATGAGATACCTAACTTACAATAATCTTTGAATCCGTAAATTCTCTTGAGTCACTATTGCACTCACGAATATCATCGAGGAACCCACCTAAGAATATCAACAAAGATCAAGAAAGACTGAACCGCTAGAGGAAAATTCATCCGGAAGATGACCTATCTAAAGACGACCTCAAAGACTCGATTCTCTCGTTACTTCATTAAATCCGGACAAACGAGTCCCGTTACGCTGAGCAAGTTGAACTTAACAATAATGACTTTGATAAAAACACATAATATGATGTTATCTTAAAAACGGTGTACAACGTTTTTACGATTGCATAATACTATGTGGAAATATCAAAATCTCCCATTAGTTTGAAGTGGTTAGTTTAGGTATTGGTATGCCATCAATGTGCTAACGGTGTGGTGGGTTAGCCGATGGTACACCCTATATATAAGCACATTTAACACATTGGAGGTAGCATCAATGCGGGCCGAAAACTAACCATGAATAACCAATGATAATAATCTTACCTTTTATGTTAGCCATCAAATAATACTAGGAATCTTCTCGTAATCCCTTTCTCAAAACAAATAAAAGGAATAAACGTCTTAACAATAATCCGGACTCTAAGCGCACGATGAAGACGACAAACGATAGCAGAAATGGTGGTAATGGAGATCACAACAAGGGAACATTGATATATAATTTAAAGGCTAGAAAAGATGGAAACAGTGAAATTATACAAAGGAGCACGGAGTAAAGGAGGCTTTATGTTCATTAATCAGAAGGATAATGATATGATAGAACACTCAAGGAAAATCTGGAAGTAGAACAAACAGCACGGATGACAAATCACAGTAATGAGGAGGCTTGTGGTTAAGTTGGATCATGAGAAATTTCTATTGCATATAGTTCCATTAGATGTTAACCTACCAAGACGAGTAATTTCTAAAAATACTTGTGGTTTCAAGGATATCTCTCCTTGACTTGTTTCATAAACAATGTATCAAGTATTTTATGCATATTATGTTGTGTTGGTTCCCATCTTACTATTATGTGATGATGTTATACGATCTACATCTCATTGATTTATTATTACGATATAGGAAATCATGGCACCTCCTAAGAAAGGGGATACACTGAAAAGAACAAAGCGAGTAAATTCTAAGGCAACTAGGAAAACAAAACGAGCAAATCTTAAACCCATAGCTGAAGAGGAAGAAACTATAACAATGACACAAGGTGAATTAGATACACTCATAGCTGAACAAGTCGCTGAAATTCTTGCCATGGAAGCAAGCAAGGATACTAGCAAAAAGACGGAAGGAAACTCTAGTAGAGCAGGTTCTTAAAAGGATTTCATGTATTGCAAACCGATATTCTTCAATGGTACTCAAGGGGCAGTAGGCCTGTTGCAATGGTTTGAGAAAACGGAATCTGTATTCCGATTATGTGAATGCACTGATGGTAGCCAAGTCAAATATGCCACCGGCACACTTCTTAGTAGTGCTCTTTCATGGTGGAGTGAATATGTTAGTGTTATAGGAATAGACGCAGCTAACGCAACCTCGTGGGACGAAGTCAAGTAAATGCTG
Source organism: Erigeron breviscapus (assembly GCA_034093135.1). Taxonomy (NCBI): domain Eukaryota; kingdom Viridiplantae; phylum Streptophyta; class Magnoliopsida; order Asterales; family Asteraceae; genus Erigeron; species Erigeron breviscapus. Next base: position 124,021,935 of record CM067169.1, on the reverse strand, counting down.
AGAGATGAGTATTGCCCAAGGAACGAGATTCAAAAGCTTGAGATAGAGTTCTGGTATCTGGTAGTAAAAGGGAATAATGTGGCTGAATATACTAGGAGATTTTATGAGTTGTCAGTATTGTGCCCAACAATGGTCACTCCTGAGTACAAACGACTCGAGAGGTACATTTGGGGACTTCCACAATCTATCCAAGGGAATGTGACTGCGTCAAGGCCAGTTACACTTTCAAGTGCCATTCGCTTAGCTCATGATCTCATGGATCAAGTGATTCGTCACAATGGAGCGACAAAAACTGTAGAGACAAGGAGCAGTGATAATAAGAGGAAGTTGGACGATAATCAAGAGAGAAGTTATGAACAACACCCATACAAGGAACCAAATGTCATCAAAGCATACTACGTCGGACAAAGTAGTAACACATCCTATCTTGGAACCAAGCCTTTCTGCAACATATGCAAACGTCATCATACCAGGGAGTGTAGAGAAGTGGCTTGGGCAACAATAGTAGTTGTTTTAACTGTGGAGAAAAATGACATTTCAGAAGGAATTGTCCAATGTTTTTAGATCAAGAGAATGAACAACAACACGAGGAAATGTATCAAGATACTGAACCAGAACACGAGGAAGTGTTAATGATAGCCGATGGCGATGACTATGAGGACCCTAACTTCGATATGGGTACGTCTCTTCTTATTAATCCAAAGTTCACTTAATAACGAAAATCTCACATCTAAGGAATTTTGTCTTAGATACTAAATACTTCATAGATTTATCCAATTAAAAAGGATTTGTGAAGGATAAGAATAAGAAAGGTTATGATACTTAGAATTGGTAACAAGAGTGGTTATACTGAGGTTTATAATGAACAAAAGAATTCGAAACATGAGTTACAATAAAAATAGTGGCAGAAGTAACCAATGATAATAGTAACAATGATTATGATTCAAAATGCTAGAATGTTAAGTCTTTAAAACTTAGTCTTTAATGGATTTATATCATAAATCTAAGAATATAAGGTTAACTTAGCAAGAACTACTTGCTGGCTATAAGCTTAAATACCTATTGAGCTAGGAAATATTGATTGATTGAAAGTATATATGCATACTGATGATATACCATTAATATACCATTGGTACGATGGGTTAGCCGTATGTACACCCTATACATAAGGACTGATAGAATATTAGAGGCAGATCGCCACTAAATGTATATACTTTTGTTAATTAAGGTTGAATTTACATAGTTAGTAATTGATAAACTCTTGTCGGGAATCTCAAAGGAACGTATAGCAACTACATTTGAATATATTACTTGGAGGCACAATCTAAATTTCGGGACAAAATTTCATCTAACGGGTAGATACTGTGACATCCGTCAAAATTCCATTCAACAGGATTCTTAATTGAAATCAATTAAGATGTTCTTCGCTTAATTTCCAAAGTAATTTAAGCTATTTAAGGCATAATTAGGTGAGCAAGTGCATGTTTAAACTTTCTAATTGATTATATGAGTAATCAATCTATTGTATGAACTATTTTATCAAGATTTAAAACCCTGATGACGAGCAACTAAAAACGTAAAAATGTTATATTCTGTGAAAAATCGTAAAAACGCTTATTCGTGCTCGAGACTTTCTCGAATGAACCTAAGACTTTCTAGAACCTCATATCTAGTATCAAGACACCTTAATATGATTTTTATTTCATAAAATAAAAAGTTAGGAAAATTTTATAAAAATCGATTTTAATTAATTATTTACGGATAGTTTGCGTTCACACTCGTAAAGATATTTAGCTAGTAAATTCTTATACTTTGCATGGTTATAAATCCACCACCATTTCTACTAGTAATCTTTTATATAATCTAGTATTAAGTTTATAAAAAGCTAGTATATATTTTATATACTTACACAAATTATATAAATATTTACGGATACATAGATATTTACGGATAGTTAGTATGGTAACTAAGCAAGCCACATGAACACTTTTATTTAGCACCATGGAAATCAACCACATCACCCTTTCCCCCCTTGGTGAATATCACGGCCACACACCACCACTTTGCACCACACTTTGTTACTTGAATATCTAAACTTACTTCCTATAAATACTAAACCATTTCATGCCTTAAAACTTGCCAATTCACATTCTCACAACTTCTCTACTAAATCTCTATCATTCCAAGATCAATACTTGTTCAAGTTCAAGCATATCTATCACAACCTTTCATCATCCCAAGCTTTCGATTCAACCAAAGTTGTTTTGAATTCGTTTGTTTCGAAATTGTAAACACGACGTTGTTATCGGAAATTCTTTCAAGATCATCAAAAAGCCTAGTTATAATGGCCAAATAGAGTTAGGATTTATTCATATTCTTCAAGTAAACAAGTCCAAGCTATAGTCGATTCTATCAAGATCTTCTTTGGAGCTCATTCCTATATCGTTACTTTGATCTTAGAATTTATAATTCTCCAAACTTGTAAGTGTTTTTATAAAACCTTACTATACTTTGCTCTATGATTTTAGAACTATATATTATGAATTGAAATGCTTGTCAACTTATTTCTATACTCAATTAATACATACTTGCATTTAAATACGTTAAATATCTCTTTTATACGCATAATAAATTGTTGTACTTTTATAAAAATGCATGAGCTTTATACTTTAATGAATCTCCTTATATACTTCCAATGAAGTATAATCAAATGAATATTCATATAATTTCTATTCACCATCTGTGAATTGTTTCGTATTTTTGGTTTATGGATAGAATATATCCTTGATACGCTTTTAACCAATCTATATTTCTAAACGTGATTGCCATTGACCTTGGGCATCTCTGGGGTATACCAACGGAGCGGATTGTAGTTGACAAATGGTTTGCGATTCGCATTCTAAACGCAACTTGGTTCACCGTATGGATACTACACGACCCAACGTCAACCCTAACACAACTTGAAATATAATGTTGGTATTTTTCCTACCATTTAAGGTATCTCTTCATTTTATAATTAATACATTTTTGTATTGATTATAACCCTACTATTTAAAGTATCTCTCCTTTATATATTAAATATATATACACACTAGTGTATTCGTCTCCGAATACATTTGTATCAATTCAAAGAAATACTATCAAGTGTCTCTTTATTCTCATTCATATCTTAAGCTAATTGTTAGCTTATTATTTGCATTTCAACAAAAGCTTTTTAAGGATTTTTATAAAGATAAATGAGATATCATTTATAAATATTTCAAGAATAAATTATAAAGGTTATTGAAAGAACCCAAAAGCCTCTTACGTTGACAAGCGTATTAATAAATAACATTATAAGATAATTTAAGTCTAAACCGAGAAGTAAATCAATCACATTATGTTTAGGGATACGTACTTTTGCTAGTTGACTTGCTCGTCATCATTGTCATCATCAACATTTTTACGTTACTAATCAATCACCGAGCTAAGGTGAGTTTCATGGATCCCTATTTACTCTATTTTGGGCTGAGAATACACAACTGTTTTTATGGACACAAATTGTTTAAAATGGTCTATGCTTATATTGTTACTATGCTCTTGATTGAAATCCCCTATTGAACTTGAACCGAGAAATTTGCAGCGCGAATATTATAAATAGTACTATTTGGGTTGACACCCCTATCCGGGTTAGTCGCGCTAACTTGTCTGACGGATATATAATATTTGAATGATATCGTGATTGCATTGAGCATTGGCATCACAAGAGGGGTATGGCACAACATATATTATTGTTAAGGTATTCGGTTTCAAGGTATAAGCATAGTGTGACATGGATTTGCTGAATCTATATTTTTATGATATGTGTATGCATGCATTATCATATGAGAAAAATCTTGTGATCCAAAGGTAAATCCTTGTTATAACACTGTGAAGTCACCAACTTTATGTTGACGAAATTTAAACGTGTATTCTCAGGTACTTGAGCTAGATGACGCATAAGATAAATGCATACTTTTGGAGTCACAATTGCATACTACAAGAAAATATATGGAGATGTCTTATTATCATGTTTAAAGAATCTCATTTGTACTAGTTGTAAACTCAGTTATCACTTTGTGATCAATAAAGAAAAATCTTTCGGATATATTCTAAAAACGTCTCATTCTAGAGGTCGTTTGTTATAATGTGTGATTCGTTTACGAATATTGTTCACACCTTCGATTCCGCATTTTGGGGGTGTGACACACACCTACTTGCAACAACAATATCAAGAAAAGGGCTTCACCAAATATAGTGAATTAATATCATGTTTACTTTTGGCCAACCAAAATAATGAGCTCTTATTGAAATACCATGAGGCCCGTCCAGTTGGTGCATCCCCATTCCCTGAAGCGAATGTGGCAACATATAATGGCCAAAGTGGAAGTCAGGGACGTGGTCGTGGCCATTATCGTGGCCGTGGTCATGGTCGTGGACGTGGGCGTGGGCGTGGATATGCTCAAGGAAATTATCAAGGTATTCAATTCAAAAACAAGGGAACCCACCAAAAGTTGCATGATAGTGAAAAGAAAACCAATGATGACAAAGGAAAAAAGAAAAATGGAGCCCCATCAAATACATGCTATCGATGTGGAGGCAACAACCATTGGGCTCGTACATGTCGCACACCCAAACACTTGGTGGAACTTTATAAACAATCAATCAAAGACAAAGGAAAAGGAGTAGAGTCAAATTTCACATATGAAGATGGAAGTGTTGATACTCCCAAAGACAACACTAATACAACTAATCTGGATTATGATGATTTCCTTATCGAGCAAGCCAATTTGGATTTTGGTGATATTATGGCTGATACAACCCATTTGGATGCTTCCAACTTTTCCCTTAATATGGATGATTAGAATTTATGTTATGTTATTTTCCTTTATGTTTTGTTAAGACATTCTCGTTTGAGATTTGTCATGTTTTGTCTTGAAAACTTGGAACATGTTATGGAATAATTTTTGTTTGATTCTTATTATATCTTTTATTTATGGAACTTTATTTTCTTTTGAAGCATATGGAGTATTTAACTAATGGAGAAGATGAATGTCTTATTGACAGTGCTTCTACACATACAATTCTAAAGAAAAAGAGATATTTTTCTAATTTATCTTTGAAAGAGGCAAATGTTGATACTATATCTGGAAAATCCAAATTAATTGAAGGTTTTGGAGAAGCTTATATTGTTCTACAAAATGGAACTCCACTCAAAATTAACAATGCATTATTTTCTCCATTATCTCAAAGAAACCTAATAAGCTTTAAAGATATTCGTCAAAATGGATATCATCTTGAGACTACTTGTGAAAATGATGATGAGTACCTTCAAATTACAAATATGATTTCGGGTAAAAAGCATGTGTTAGAAAAATTACCCGCACTTGCCTCGGGTTTGTATTGTACTAAAATTAGTGTAGTTGAATCAAACGCGGTCATAAACCAGAAGTTTATGGACCAAGAAAATTTTATCATTTGGCATGACCGGCTAGGCCATCCCGGATCAGTAATGATGCGAAAAATTATTGAAAATTCATGTGGACATTCTTTGAAGAACCAGAAGATTCTTCAGTCCAAAGACATTACATGTGTTGCATGTTCACAGGAAAAGTTAATTACTCGACCATCACCAGTCAAGGTGGGGACAAAATCTTTGAGTTTTTTGGAAAGAATACATGGTGATATATGTGGACCTATACACCCCTCTAGCGGACCATTTAGATACTTTATGGTCCTAATTGATGCATCAACCAGATGGTCACATGTATGCTTACTATCAAGTCGTAATATGGCATTTGCACAACTACTTGCTCAATTAATAAAGCTGAGAGCACAGTTCCCAGATTACCCCATCAAGAAAATTCAGTTGGACAATGCTGGTGAATTTACATCCCAATCATTTAATGATTACTGCATGTCTATTGGGATAAGTGTAGAGCATTCTGTACCTCATGTACATACACAAAATGGACTCGCTGAATCACTTATCAAGCGACTCCAAATGGTTGCAAGACCAATGATTATGAAATCAAAACTACCAGTAACTGCTTGGGGGCATGCAGCAGCACTAATTCGCATTAGGCCAACAAGTTACCATACCTCTTCCCCGTTAAAGTTGGTTTTTGGTCAGGAACCAGATATTTCCCATCTAAGGATCTTTGGTTGTGCCGTATATGTTCCTATCGCTCCACCACAACGCACAAAGATGGGACCTCAAAGAAGGTTAGGGATATATGTTGGGTATGAATCATGATCAATCATTAAGTACTTAGAGCCATCAACAGGTGATTTGTTTACAGCTCGATTTGCGGATTGTCATTTTGTTGAATCAACTTTCCCAACATTAGGGGGAGATGAAAAGCAGCTGAAAAATAACAATATAACTTGGAGTGAATTATCATTATCTCATCTTGATCCTCGAACTAAATAGTATGAACTAGAAGTTCAAAGGATAATTCATTTACAAGGATTAGCAAATCAATTACCAGATGCATTCACTGACCCAAAGAGAGTGACCAAGTCACATACACCAACTGCCAATGCTCCAATGAAAATAAGTGTTCCAGAAGGAAAACCACATGTTGGTAATGAGTCAAAACCACGTCTCAAACATGGTAGACCAATCGGTTCTAAAGATAACAATCCTCGAAAGAGAAAAGGAGCAAGTAATGTAGATGGTCAAGTCGAGGTAATGTTGACACCAGAAAAGGAGTCTCTTGAAAAGACACTAGACATGATGGTTCTAGAAGAACCTCAGGTACCTGAATAGAAGAGATATCAATAAATTATATCATGTCTAGGAAGGTATGGAACCGAAATGAAATCGACGTCGATGATAGTTTTTCGTATAATGTAGCGCTAGAAGTAATGGAAAACAATGAGGATCAAGAACCAAAATCTGTTGATGAATGTAAACAAAGAAATGATTGGCCAAAATGGAAAGACGCAATCAAGGCAAAATTAGATTCCCTAAACAAACGAGAAGTTTTTGGACCGGTGGTCCATACACCTCAAGGTGTAAAGCCTGTCGGCTATAAATGGGTCTTTGTACGAAAGCGTAACGAGAAAAATGAAATTGTTCGATACAAGGCAAGATTGGTAGCACAATGATTCTCGCAAAGACCTGGGATTGATTATGAGGAGACATATTCTCCAGTGGTGGATGCGACAACTTTTCGTTATCTTATTAGTCTGGTAATACAAGAAGGGATTGATCTGCGTCTAATGGATGTTGTAACAACCTATCTCTATGGCTCACTTGATACATATATTTACATGAAACTCCCTGAAGGGTTCAAATTTCCAAATTCATGTAAATCAAGTTCTCGGGAACAACTTTCAATTAAATTAAATGTAACATCCCAAACTTTTATTAACGTTTCACTAAAGTCGTTAAGTCAAAATAATGTGTCCGTTAAGTCTATTGCTAGATTTAATGCTTATATGTGGTTTATGTGTTATATATGTGAGACTTGAAAGTCTTAATGCATGATATGAAAATATGTTTATGAAGTAATTATATGCCTATTAGGAGTGATTAACGAAGTATTTACGTAGTATATGGTCCTTTGAGGAGTTTTTGACTAGTAATGAGCTATATGGAAGCCTAGGGACCAAATTTGACATATGGTGAAACTCAAAAAGGGGTTTAGGGTTATATGAGGAGTCATTTTGAGTGTCATTATCAGATTTATTAACTTCCTCTCAAGCCCTAACCACCCCCTTTTATCCCTAATCAATTCTTGAGCAAAAAGGCCATCAAAAGTGCGATTCGGAAGTGTTTAATCTAGCCTTTCTCGTTCCCATTGTGAGTTGCAGGTATAGAAGGTATAATTTTATTGATTTCTGATCCTTTTGATTATAAGAGTCGTTAGGATTTATAATTGGGCATTAGGGAATCAATTAATGTGTAATTAGTGATGGTTTTGATGAAATAAGGCATGTATGATTTTCCTAAAGGTTGAAATGCGTTGTTAAGGTCTTAATATGAAGGACTTTGATGTATTAAGGTCTGATATTGGATTTGGAATCGTTTGGTGTTGGTTTGGGGTTCAATCGATCAAAGTTGTGCAGAATCGCAACGGGTTGCGGCGCAACTCCTAGTTGCGGCGCAACTCAATTCCAGAAAGATAAGTTGCGGCACAACACTATGTTGCGGCGCAACTTGTCTGTTTTCAGCAAATGTTATTGTTTTGAACCGTAACCTCGTTTTGACACATAGCTTACTCCTGAAACCTTGAGTGTGTTCTTAGTTATGTAATTCCAGATTATGGTCTTAATGACTAGCATATTAATGGCCGTTTACTAATCATAGGTAGACGAGAGTTGTTGCTTTGTTCGGTAACTTAGCTATCCTTTATTGCGTGCTACTTTGAGGTAAGATACACTACTTTGACACGCTAAGGGATTCAACAAAAGCATGGTTTTCAGAATATAACTTCTCTAATCTCATCTTGTATACTTAAGGGTATTCGGGTTGCATGGGAGGTTATATGGGATATGTATTTGACTTATGAGACCTGAAATGCATTCCCTTTATATGCAATGCAAAGTTATGTTATGAAATGATATGCAATGTAATGAAATGTGATGAAAGTATATGTTGATTATGATATGCATGTATGTGTGGCTTGGTCATCTAGTTCACTAGACTTTATAAGTTGCCATGTCACGTGCACGTTTAAGGGCCCAAACGTAAAAGATGATTATATGTTATGTTTAGGTAACTTTGTTACCTAAACTATATGTGATGAAATCGAGCTCGTATATATGATGAAGTGTTAAGCTTAACCCGTATTCACCTTAGCTGGGTGGGTGCGTATATGTTGTTGCTTGGGTAGCTCCTTGCAACGTAATTACGTGGTTTGAGTATCTCCGGGTGGAGTGATTACCCACCAATGTCTTGAACATACAGACTACTCCTGGATTGGCTTGCCATTCCTTAACGACACTTGATGGACCGCCGTATGGCTCATCCATCTAGTCGGGTGTGAGGTTCCCGTTTGGTCTTATGACCGCCTACACACAAATTTACACCTTATATGATATGCGTGACTTATGTCACACCTAATGTGATGATATGTGATGACGAAATGATGATTAGGCACATTTAGGATGATTAATCCTACCATGAAAGACGTTGATGCTATGATATGTATGTGATGATATGCGAAATGTGTCTTTAATATGAAAAGCTGCTTTACCAAGCTTTATTTGGACAAACGTTTATTTAAATTAGTGTTATCTTACTTAGCTAATTCGTTAGCTAACACTTGTTTCTTGAAATGTGTTGTCCCCTCAGGTTTAGCAAGCTAGAAGTGTTGATGGAAAGTGAGCGAGGCATGGGTAGAATACTTGAAGATGCTTTTAGTTACCCATAGTTGCTGCTCCTTTAGACATTTGATTTCGTTATGACTATTATGTTTTGATATGACTTGTATACGGTTGTTTTATGTAGGGCAACCGTAGGATTTCCATTTATACTATTTTGATGATTTGACGAGTAACACCTCCTATTCTATGAACAAACCAAAGTGGATTTTATGGTTTGGACTTTTTAAACGTTATTCCGCATTCTTTAACACCGTTAGGTGAAAAGTTTTTGGAAATCCATATTTTTAAACGACGGGTGTTACAAGTTGGTATCAGAGAAATGGTTTAAGTGAACCATGAACCATAGGTATTACCTTAGTTTGTGGACTTAAACCGATATAGGTTATGTAGGGCTTAAGTAGGAATGCTTAGCCTTAGAAACGAAATGCTTAGGACGGGTTTGGGAATAAGTGAGAGTGTAGATGAGGCATGATTAGTTATGTTGATGCTGAATTTTTGAGGTTAAGTAGCCTTATCTAGCTATTCTCATTGAAACCTTGCTAACCGTCGTCATTGCATTGTAGACATCATGGTTAACACACGTGCTAACAGTCAACGGGCTGGAACTAATGCTAGTGGTGCTCCGCCCAATGGGAATGGGGCTGGAGATGGTGTTAACCAAAGACCTCCACGAAGGCCACTCCCGGGTGCACAACCCACAAGGTCGGAAATTGATAGGGCAAATCCGGTAATTGAACAGGTTCCTAATCAAGCAGAATTACATGAAGAGTTGAGGGCTATCCGAGCTCTCTTGTTGAGAAATGAAGAGGAATTGATTCAACTTAGGGCCGAAAGAGATGCAAGCATGCGAAGGAATGAGCATACGGATGGAAATTATTCCAACCGCACAAACCGTGCCGAGCCATCAAATGAAAGGTCTTTGATTGCTCCAGAAGAGGTTGTTGCAAATGGAAATGGTGTAGGGAACATAATGGAGCCTCATGTAGTGGTAGCTCCTCGAGCTCATAACTTTAAGTACGAGAGCTTCCAAAAGTGTGGAGCTAAGGCATTCGATGGTACTCAAGATGTTGTTGGTGCTATGGAATGGTTAGATGATATTGAGGTTGTGTTTGCTTCTTAATATTGCTCGGACGATATGAAGGTGTTGTGTGCAACCCGAATGTTGAAGAAGAACGCTAGAAATTGGTGGAGGGCTGCTACTATCTCCTTGACTCCCGAGGTGCTTGATGCTATGCCTTGGGGTACATTCAGGGAGAAGTTCCTAGAAGAGTATGTGGGAACTCGTGAGCTAAGATTGATTGAGAAGGAATTTAGAGCATTGACAGCTAAGCCGGGTGCCATAACTGAGTATGCACACTCATTTATGGAAAAGCTGAAATTTGTTGGACATTTGGTTAGGAGAGATGTTGATCAGGTGGAAGCGTATTGTGATGGACTCCCTGCTAGCTATCGGGGTCTATGTAGACAGCATACTACTTTATCTGCTGCTATCAAGGAGTCCAAGAGATTGGATGATGATTTTAAGACTGAGAAAGTGGTGGCTAAAGACGATGATAAGAAAGCCGGTTTCAAAAGGAGATTCAATGGATCTTCGAGCTCGAATAAGAAGTTTAAAGGTAACTCTTATTCAAATGGAGACAAGGAAAAGAAGAGTAGTTCATGGTGTTCGTCTTGCAAGTCTCATCATAGTGGTCCATGTTTTGACAAGACCAAAAGGTGTGATAAGTGTGGCCATCCGGGGCATTCTGCTGAAGTGTGCAAATACAAGACTCGTTGTTACAAGTGTAAGGAAATGGGTCATATGATTGCTAATTGCCTTCAAATGAAGGATGATGGGAAGAAGGCGGCTGCACCAAAGCCTAAGGTTCGTGCACTTCAAATGACTGCAGAAGCTGCTAAAGACAACGATGAGGTAGTAAACGGTATCTTTCTTGTTAATTCTAAACCTGCTTCTGTACTTTTTGATTCAGGTGCAAATAGGTCTTTTGTGTCTACTGTGTTTGCCCCTAAACTTGAAAGAGTCACTACCCTTTTGATTGTTCCATTGAGGTTGAAATAGCTGATGGTACTATTAGTGATATACGTGAAGGATATGATGATTGTGCTATAGAGATTGAGAGTCGTTCTTTTCCAGTCCAGTTGTTGCCTACTACTTTAGCTGGTTTTGATATAGTCATAGGAATGGATTGGTTAGCTCAAAATGATGCCACCATAGTATGCTCTCAAAAGATTGTAAGGATTTCGACTCCTGATGGTAAAACTATTTCGGTCCATGGAGATAAGAAAAGAGGAGGCATAAAAATCATTAGTTTGATGAAGGCTCTAAATTGTATTTGGCATAATAAGAGTCATTTTCTTGCCTATGTTATCGATGCACGAAAGGGGAAGGCTCCCATGTCTAATGTTGATATAGTTTCTGATTTTCCTGATGTTTTCCTGGATGATCTTCCCGGTATTCCTCCTGACCGTGAGGTCACTTTCCAAATTGATCTTGTACCCGGTCCTACTCTTGTTGCTAAAGCACCGTATCGTTTGGCTCCTACCGAAATGAAAGAACTTATGTCTCAACTTCAGGAACTACTTGACAAAGGTTTCATTCAACCAAGTTCCTCGCCTTGGGAGCTCCAGTCCTCTTTGTTAAAAAGAAAGATGGTTCTATGCGCATGTGCATAGACTACCATGAGCTGAACAAGCGAACGGTCAAGAACAAGTATCCTCTTCCCCGAATAGATGATCTTTTTGATCAACTTCATGGTGCTTCATTCTTCTTCAAGATTGACTTACGTTCCGGCTATCATCAATTAAAGGTCAAAAAGAAAGATGTAGCCAAAACAGCTTTTCGCACTCGATATGGGCACTATGAGTTTCTTGTCATGCCTTTTGGGTTGACAAATGCTCCTGCCGCTTTCATGGATTTAATGAATCAGGTATGTCGCCCATTCTTAGATCATTTTGTTATTGCATTCATTGATGATATCTTGATTTACTCCAAGACTGAAGCTGAGCACCGTGAACATCTAAGAGCTGTCCTTGAAGTTCTTAGGGAAAAGAAATTATATGCCAAGTTTTCGAAATGTGAGTTTTGGCTTCGAAAAGTTCAGTTTCTCGGGCATGTCATCTCTTCGGAGGGTATTAAAGTCGATCCCGCCAAGATTGAAGCTGTATCTAAGTGGGAACAGCCAAAGACTCCTACAGAGATTAAGAGTTTTCTTGGTTTAGCTGGCTACTATAGAAGATTTATACAAGATTTCTCTCGAATAGCCAAACCAATGACCGAATTGACCAAGAAAGGAGTGAAATATGTGTGGGTTGAAGCACAAGAGAAAGCTTTTCAAATGTTAAAGACCAAGCTATGTGAAGCTCCTATTCTTGCATTACCCGAAGGTACGGATGATTTAGTAGTGTACAGTGATGCTTCTATTATAGGATTAGGTTGTGTCCTTATGCAGAGGGACAAGGTGATTGCCTATGCTTCACGACAACTGAAACCTCATGAAAAGAATTATCCAACGCATGATCTAGAGTTGGTTGCTGTTGTATTTGCTTTAAAGTTGTGGAGACACTACCTTTATGGCACTAAGTGTACCCTGTATACCGACCATAAAAGCTTACAGTATGTGTTCAATCAAAAGGAAATGAATGTGAGGCAGAGAAGGTGGATGGAATTATTAAAAGATTATGATTGTGAAATTAAGTACCATCCAGGTAAAGCCAATGTGGTGGCGGACGCCTTAAGTAGAAAAGTGCAGAATTTTTCTTGTCGATTGATGAGTATGGTTGTGCAAGCTAAGTCTGGACTACTCAATCGTATTAAAGAAGCTCAAGTGAGGGCTTTAATGAAAGATAACATTGATAAGGAGAGCATTAGGAAGAAGAAACGTCTTGTGATGGAGACAAATAGTCGTGGGTTTAAGACTTACAAGGGTCGAATATGGGTACCATTGCTTGGTGGTAATCGTGAATTGATCCTTGAAGAAGCCCATAGAAGTAGATATTCGGTTCATCCTGGTGTCACTAAAATGTATGCAGATTTAAAGCCTATTTATTGGTGGCCGGATATCAAAGGTGAAGTAGCACATTTTGTTGAAAGATGTTTGACTTGTGCTCGAGTGAAGACGGACCATCGAAAGCCATATGAAATGTTGCAACAGTTAGAGATTCCATAATGGAAATGGGATCACATCACTATGGATTTTGTTACTAAGTTACCTAGAACACCGAAGGGAAATGATATGGTATGGGTAATTGTTGATAGGTTGACTAAGAGTGCTCATTTCTTAGCAACTCGTCAAGATGTACCTTTGACTAAGATGGCTAAGATGTATATAGATGAAGTTGTCTCGAAGCATGGGGTTCCATTGTCTATAGTTTCGGATCGAGACACGAGATTTGTATCTAGCTTTTGGAAAGGTCTCCAACGGGAGTTAGGTACTAGAGTGAATTTGAGCACGGCTTATCATCCTCAAACCGATGGTCAAAGTGAAAGAACCATTCAAACATTGGAAGATATGTTAAGGACTTGCGTCTTAGAGTATGGTGGATCTTCGGATGATCACTTGAAGTTGATAGAGTTTTCGTATAACAATAGCTACCATGCTAGTATTGGAATGCCACCTTTTGAGATGCTGTATGGTAGAAGGTGTAGGACTCCAAGTTGTTGGATGAAGCCCGGTGAAAAGCAAATTACAGGTCCTGAAATTGTAGAAATCACAGCCGAGAAAGTGAATATTTCAAAGGAAGCACTTTGTGTAGCTAGAGAAAGACAGAAAACCTATGCCGATAAGAAAAGGAGACCGGTTGTGTTTGAAGTTGGTGACTTAGTGATGCTGAAAGGTCTCCAACGGGAGTTAGGTACTAGAGTGAATTTGAGCACGGCTTATCATCCTCAAACCGATGGTCAAAGTGAAAGAACCATTCAAACATTGGAAGATATGTTAAGGACTTGCGTCTTAGAGTATGGTGGATCTTCGGATGATCACTTGAAGTTGATAGAGTTTTCGTATAACAATAGCTACCATGCTAGTATTGGAATGCCACCTTTTGAGATGCTGTATGGTAGAAGGTGTAGGACTCCAAGTTGTTGGATGAAGCCCGGTGAAAAGCAAATTACAGGTCCTGAAATTGTAGAAATCACAGCCGAGAAAGTGAATATTTCAAAGGAAGCACTTTGTGTAGCTAGAGAAAGACAGAAAACCTATGCCGATAAGAAAAGGAGACCGGTTGTGTTTGAAGTTGGTGACTTAGTGATGCTGAAAGTTTCTCCATGGAAAGGAGTGATTCGATTTGGTAAGAAAGGAAAGTTGAGTCCAAGATTCATTGGACCATTTAAAGTGTTAAAATGTATTAAGGATGTGGCTTATCAACTAGAATTGCCTCCGGAATTGGATGGAATCCATAACACATTTCATGTCTCATATTTGAGGAAGTGCTTGGCGGAGGAATCTAGTGTCATACCTATTGAAGATGTGAGTGTGGATCCGACGAAAAGAATGGTAGAGGAACTGATATCTATTCTTGGAAGGAAACAAAATAAGTTACGCCGAAAGATGATTGATCTAGTCTTGGTCAAATGGAGACATAATCATGGTGAAAGCCTTACATGGGAAACCGAAGCGATAATGAAAGAGAAGTATCCCGAGTTGTTTCTTGCTGATGAGATTCCGGGGACGGAATCCTCTTAAGGGGGAGGTATTTGTAACATCCCAAACTTTTATTAACGTTTGACTAAAGTCGTTAAGTCAAAATTATGTGTCCGTTAAGTCTATTGCTAGATTTAATGCTTATATGTGGTTTATGTGTTATATATGTGAGACTTGAAAGTCTTAATGCATGATATGAAAATATGTTTATGAAGTAATTATATGCCTATTAGGAGTGATTAACGAAGTATTTAGGTAGTATATGGTCCTTGGAGGAGTTTTTGACTAAGTCGTTAAGTCAAAATTATGTGTCCGTTAAGTCTATTGCTAGATTTAATGCTTATATGTGGTTTATGTGTTATATATGTGAGACTTGAAAGTCTTAATGCATGATATGAAAATATGTTTATGAAGTAATTATATGCCTATTAGGAGTGATTAACGAAGTATTTAGGTAGTATATGGTCCTTGGAGGAGTTTTTGACTAGTAATGAGCTATATGGAAGCCTAGGGACCAAATTTGACATATGGTGAAACTCAAAAACGGGTTTAGGGTCATATGAGGAGTCATTTTGAGTGTCATTATCAGATTTATTAACTTCCTCTAAAGCCCTAACCACCCCCTTTTATCCCTAATCAATTCTTGAGCAAAAAGGCCATCAAAAGTGCGATTCGGAAGTGTTTAATCTAGCCTTTCTTGTTCCCATTGTGAGTTGCAGGTATAGAAGGTATAATTTTATTGATTTCTGATCCTTTTGATTATAAGAGTAGTTAGGATTTATAATTGGGCATTAGGGAATCAATTAATGTGTAATTAGTGATGGTTTTGATGAAATAAGGCATGTATGATTTTCCTAAAGGTTGAAATGCGTTGTTAAGGTCTTAATATGAAAATTTTGATGTATTAAGGTCTGATATTGGATTTGGAATCGTTTGGTGTTGGTTTTGGGGTTCAATCGATCAAAGTTGTGCAGAATCGCAACGGGTTGCGGCGCAACTCAATTCCAGAAAGATAAGTTGCGGCACAACACTATGTTGCGGCGCAACTTGTCTGTTTTCAGCAAATGTTATTGTTTTGAACCGTAACCTCGTTTTGACACATAGCTTACTCCTGAAACCTTGAGTGTGTTCTTAGTTATGTAATTCCAGATTATGGTCTTAATGACTAGCGTATTAATGGCCGTTTACTAATCATAGGTAGACGAGAGTTGTTGCTTTGTTCGGTAACTTAGCTATCCTTTATTACGTGTTACTTCGAGGTAAGATACACTACTTTGATACGCCGAGGGATTCAACAAAAGCATGGTTTTCAGAATATAACTTCTCTAATCTCATCTTGTATACTTAAGGGTATTCGGGTTGTATGGGAGGTTATATGGGATATGTATTTGACTTATGAGACCTGAAATGCATTCCCTTTATATGCAATTCAAATTTATGTTATGAAATGATATGCAATGTAATGAAATGTGATGAAAGTATATGTTGATTATGATGTGCATGTATGTGTGGCTTGGTCATCTAGTTCACTAGACTTTATAAGTTGCCATGTCACGTGCACGTTTAAGGGCCCAAACGTAAAAGATGATTATATGTTATGTTTAGGTAACTTTGTTACCTAAACTATATGTGATGAAATCGAGCTCGTATATATGATGAAGTGTTAAGCTTAACCCGTATTCACCTTAGCCGGGTGGGTGCGTATATGTTGTTGCTTGGGTGGCTCCTTGCAACGTAATTACGTGGTTTGAGTATCTCTGGGTGGAGTGATTACCCACCAATGTCTTGAACATACGGACTACTCCTGGATTGGCTTGTCATTCCTTAACGACACTTGATGGACCGCCGTATGGCTCATCCATCTAGTCGGGTGTGAGGTTCCCGTTAGGTCTTATGACCGCCTACACACAAACTTACACCTTATATGATATGCATGACTTATGTCACACCTAATGTGATGATATGTGATGACGAAATGATGATTAGGCACATTTAGGATGATTAATCCTACTGAAGGGGTATGGTACTAAATCCCTAACCTAATTTATATACGGAGGAAGGGAGAGAAACGAAAGGTACTTGGAAGGAGGTAGCCGAGAGTTCACTCGGGGAGGAGAGAGAACCGAGAGTGATGATGGTGGGTCCAGCCGAGAGTTCACTCGGGGAGGAGAGAGAACCGAGAGTGATGATGGTGGGTCCAGCCGAGGGTTCACTCGGGGAGGAGAGAGAACCGAGGGTGATGATGGTGGGTCCAGCCGAGAGTTCACTCGGGGAGGAGAGAGAACCGAGAGGGAGTAGGCTGGGAAGAGAGTGGATCGAGAGCTACACTTCAAGAGAGAGAAACGAGAGGTATATATATATGTTCTTTTAACCTAGCTTCAAGTAGAACAGATCAGGAAGAGAACAAGTGGGCCTAGGGCCCAATCTCAGCACATACATAGCTGGAAAGCCCATCGAGAGCTAGGTAAGAGCATACCCAGCCGAAAGCTCACTTGGGAAGAGAAGAGAGAGGGACGAGAGTAAAGGGTGGTCCCTAGCCGAGAGTGATTCTTGGAGAAAGTATATCGAGAGATATATACATATTGATATTTCCTTGACCTAGCTTCAGGTATGGAAAGAGCCAGGGAAAGACAAATGGTCCCAAAGCCCATCACTTAACAAAGTAATTCCTCTAAAGCCCACCAAGACGAAAGGTGGTCGAGAGTGAAGCCCAGCGAGAGCCCAATTGACAAGAGTATGGCTGCTAAAGCTAGTCGAGACCACTCCCTGTCAAGAGCTAACGAGAACTCCGGACTGATGTCCACTCCTTGAGATTATACATATTATACACTTATAATTGGATATGAGATCTCCAATCACGTCATAAGTACATAATACGTTTATGATTGGCTTTAGAAGATTCTATTCTTTATATACCTCGTATTGGGTTGGCACCTGAAAAAGCAGGCCCATATCTGACAACGGCCCACAATACGATGTAACCTAATTGCTGCCTATAAATATACAATCATTGGATGTGAGAATATTCATTCAACATTCATTCATTACATTTACAAACACATATTCATTCAATTCTCTCTCTCTCAATCAATCATCATCAAAATCATCAAACATTCAATATCCTCCAGAGATCGATACATCTCTCTGGGAAAACCATTATTCACCTTAGATTCGCGAAGAATTTAGTAGGTTTGCACTATATGGTAGGAGATTATAATGGTTTTCATGGTTAAATCCTTTGTGTGATTGAGTTTGACAATTCATGCTCAAACATTGGCGCCATCCGTGGTTTACTGATTATTGGACGGTCTTTTGGTTATTTCAAGGCAAAAATCTTCATTTTTGTTCTTATTTGTTCTTTAGTTTCATATGGCTGAAGAATCCACTCCGATTTCCCAGGTTGTTTCTTCTGGGTTGGGGGTAAACATTGATGGAGGGGAATCTCCATTGATAAATCTGGAAACTCCTGATGATGGCATTCAAAGAAATTCAAGTGAAAAATTTCCAGAATTTGATACTAGATCTGGTGAAGTAATGACAAATGTGGCTAATGTTGTTTCTGGTGGTGGATCTAGGTGGCCACCCAGGGTAAGCTTTGCATCTAGCCTTAGGTCTAGTAGTATCAACGTGGGGCCACTTTTCTCCACACCCTCACCTTCTATATCTCCCTCTATATCTTTGTTCTCAACACCCCCAACCCACTCATCTTCTATCAATGCACTCTCTTCTGGTCCAAGTGGCATAATAACTTCCACCATGGCTAGCATGCCTAGTTCTTCTTTGGTGGGAGGTCAGGCCAGTTCCTCTCAGGCTGTAACCATCCAAGAAAATCATTTGTTAGAGTTGATAAAATTAGCTGCCAAAGGCACTCAGCAGGTACAAACACCAACCCCTCCTCCAACCGATTGGTTTTCTCAACTCTCTGCTGCGTTGAGACCAGCTCCACCTCAACCGGCCCCACAATCTCCCCCACAGCCTATAGGCATGGAGTCCATAATGAAGTTGTTGGTGGACGAGATGAAAAAGCAAAAGCCAGTCGAGCCTGCTCCTGAACCGGTCAACCCGGCAAAAGAGTTGTTAAAAATGTTAAAGATAGCAGCGGGGGAGGAAGCTGATGAGCAAGCGAGAGTGGCCAAGGTGCCAAAGTTAGCTACTAAATCAAGGTTTTGTGATTGGGTGGCAAATTATGCTTTCCCGGATGGCCAGAAGGTCCCTACCATTGTTGGCACTTATAATGGCACTAGGGATCCGGAAGATCATTTAGCAATCTATGACCAGGCTGTACTAACAGAAAAGTGGGTGGATCCCGTGGCTTGCCATTTGTTCCCGGGAATTTTACAAGGTTACGCCTTAGAGTGGTTTACTAAGCTTCCGGAGAAAAGCATCAAAGACTATGCAGATTTGAAGCAGAAGTTTATAGCTCAGTTCGTCCAACAGAAGAAACGTCAAAGAAGTCATTTGGAAGCTCACCTAATAAGACAAAAGGAAAGTGAACCACTAAGGGATTTCATTGCAAGATATACTGAAGAATGCCAGAAGATACCTGGGCTCCCAGAAAGTCAGCAAATCTCGGGCTTCACTTTGGCATTACTCCCTGGCCAACTCCAAGATGATTTAAGCAAGAGAATTCCATTAACATTTCAAGAAGCTATTAATACAGCATATGACTTCATTCGGTCCAAGGAAACAGCCCTCCTTGTGAAGGGAGTGGTGAGGAAGGATAGGCCTGGGGGAGGTCCGGGAGCAGCAGGAGGCTCAAGTGGCAACAGATATGACATTAGAAGAAATGATAGAAGGTTTGACCATGATAGAAGGTTTGACCAGCATCGTGACAACAAAAGAAGAGAGGAAAGGAGAGATGATAGAAGGGACGACAGAAGGGAAAGAAGGAATGGTCCATTTGACAGAACAGTTAAACTAATAAAATCCCCAAGAGAAATCCTCAAGACAGAAAGGGTTGGCGAAACTTTCAAACCTCCACGTCCTATGATACACAGGACTGGAAAGAAAGATATGTCTAAATATTGTGAATTCCATGAAGATCATGGTCATGAAACGAATGCTTGTAGGGAACTCCAAATAGAGATAAAGAGAGCTCTGGACGAGGGAAAGTTAGAACACTTGGTCCCTGGAGCAAAGCAAGGAAAAAGAGCTGCTCAGGCTAAGAAAACTTACACCTGGCAAAAGAAGGATGGGAAAAATGATAGACTACCACCTCCAGATGTCCATGTGTACATGATAAGAGGAAAACATAAGTATGAGAAAAAAAGGCAGAAGTTCTTGAACCATGGAGGATGGTTTCAATCTCATTCCCACCGGTAAAAGTTATTTCTTCTGATCCGGTGGTGATACAAGCCAGAGTAGCAAACTTTGAGGTAGGGAAGGTATACTTAGACAATGGAAGCTCATCAGATATAATGTATGACCATTGTTTCCAAAAGCTTCCCCAAAGAATCAGAGATCTCAAGCGTCCATCAATGACGCAACTTGTTAGTTTTATGGGAGAATCCAACAGGCCAGTGGGGGAGATTACTATGGAGGTCATGATGGGAGAATACCCTTTCCATAGAATTGAACTTATTGATTTCATGATAATAAGGGCCCATCCGCGTATAATGTTATATTGGGCAGACCCTCAATGCAAAAATTTGGAGCTATTCCCTCAACCATTCATGGAATGGTAAAGTTTCCAACGCCTTCAGGAGTTGCCACCATTCGGGGACGTATGACTTGGCCAGAAGAATGTAAGCAAGTGGAAAAAACTTTGCCAAAGAAGAAAGAGAAAGTGCAAGAAGGCCAAGGGCAAGACGGCCCTGAAGAGAAAGTGATAATTAACAAAAAGTTTCCTGACCAACCCGTGATCATAGGGTCACAGCTCCCAAGAAAAACTAAGGAAGATTTGATAAACTTGTTGAAAAGCAATTTAGACATTTTTGCTTGGCAAACATCTGACATGACCGGAGTCCCAAGAGAGTTCGCGGAGCATGCACTAAATGCCAATCCCAACATCTTGCCGATAAGACAGAAGAAAAGGGGAATGTCTCAAGATAGGAGCAAGTTTGCAATTGAGCAAGTCAACCAAATGGTTGAAGCTGGGATATTAAGAGAAGTAAAATACCAGACCTGGGTAGCCAACCCAGTCATGGTAAAGAAGCCAGATGGTTCCTGGAGGCTTTGTGTTGATTTCAAAGACATCAACAAGGCTTGTCCAAAGGATAACTATCCTCTCCCAGAAATTGACTGGAAGGTAGAATCTCTTGATGGGTTCAGACTAAAGTGTTTCTTGGATGCTTACAAAGGATATCATCAAATCTCAATGAAGAAGATGGATGAAGACAAAACAGCTTTCCACACCGATCAAGGAATCTATTGCTTCAAGAAAATGCCTTTCGGTTTAAAAAATGTTGGGGCTACTTACCAACGTTTGATAGACAAAGCTTTCAAGGATCAAGTAGGGAGAAATGTAGAAGCATATGTGGATGATATTGTCATAAAAAGTCATGCGAAGGAAATGATGTTGGTAGATATACAAGAAACCTTTGACACTTTAAGAAGCATTAACATGAAGTTAAACCCATCAAAGTGCAGCTTTGGGATGGAGGAAGGAAAGTTCCTTGGGCATATAGTCACTCCAAAGGGAATTAAGGCAAATCCCAAGAAAATTCAAGCAGTAATAGACATGCCATCCCCCAGAACCAAGAAACAAGTACAAAGTCTCAATGGGAAGTTGGCTGCCTTAGCAAGATTCCTTTCCAAGTCTGCGGAAAGATCTTTGCCTTTCTTCAGAACCTTGAAGGGATGCTTGAGAAAACAAGACTTCTCATGGTCAGAAGAGGCGGAAGGAGCATTCCAAGACATGAAGAAATTCCTGGCCGATCTCCCAACTCTCACGGCTCCAATAGCAGGTGAAACGCTTACTCTTTATCTGGCTGCTTCTAAAGAATGTGTTTCTGCAGTATTACTTGCAGAAAGAAGCAATGGCCAAATGCCAATATACTTTGTGAGCAGAGCCTTAAAAGGCCCAGAAATAAATTATCCAAGTTTGGAAAAATTGGCCCTTGCCTTGGTCCACGCGGCCAGACGCCTAAGGCGATACTTTCAAGGTCACCCGATCCGGGTTCTGACCGACAAACCAATAAGGCAAATATTGGCCAAACCCGAAGTATCTGGTCGGTTAGCCAAATGGGCTATTGAGCTTGGGGAACATGAAATAAACTTTCACCCAAGGACTTCTATAAAAGGCCAAATCTTGGCTGACTTCCTAGCAGAAACTGACTCCTCAGATATTTCAGGAAGGGAAGTGGAAGCATCTCAACAAGAGAAAAGCCCAAAGTGGACCCTCTTCACTGATGGGGCATCAAATCAAGAAGGATCGGGAGCAGGTCTCATCTTAATTGATCCTGAAGAAAGGGAGTACACTTATGCTATACGGCTCAACTTTCCGACATCAAATAATGAAGCAGAGTATGAAGCTCTCCTTGCAGGACTAAGGATGGCAAGAAAGATGGAAGTAAAAAAGATTCAAGTGTTTGTGGACTCCCAATTAGTGGCAAATCAGATCAATGGAACATTCGAGGCAAATCAAGCTTCAATGCAACTATATTTAGAAGAGACAAGGAAACTCATTGGAGAGTTTGAATCCTTTGATATTGAGCAAGTTCCAAGAAGCCAGAATAAGAAAGCCGATGCCTTAAGCAAGTTAGCTTCTTTAACTTTTGCTTACCTAACCAAAGAAGTCTTGGTTGAAGTTTTACAAGAGAAATCAATTATAAAAGGGAATGAAGTGTCCCAAGTTGAAGAAGAAGAGGAAGATTGTTGGATGAGTCCCATCTATAACTTCATTAAAAATGAGATACTTCCAGAAGACAACCATGAAGCTCAAAAGGTGAGGATGAAGGCACCAATGTATCTCCTCATTGAAGATAGATTATTCAGGAAGTCTTTCCTAGGTCCACATCTCCGATGTGTAGGTCCCTCTCAAGCACAAAAACTCATTCAAGAGGTTCATGGGGGCACATGTGGAATTCATGCCGGACCAAGGTCTGTTGCCACCAAGATAATGAGACTTGGCTATTACTGGCCTTCAATGAATAAAGATGCCAAAGAAGAGATAGAAAAATGTGAATCATACCAGATACATGCTCCAATCTCAAGGATGCCAAAACAAGATCTCATCCCAGTTAACACTGCTTGGCCATTTTATAAATGGGGAATCGATATTATGGGCCCATTCCCAGCAGGGGTTGGCAATGTAAAATTTGTGATAGTTGCAGTAGATTACTTCTCAAAGTGGGTTGAAGCCAAGCCACTCGCAACCATCACTGGCCAAAGAGTAATCAACTTTGTTTGGGAATACATAGTTTGTCGTTTCGGAGTTCCTCATGTCTTGGTAAATGATAATGGAAAGCAGTTTGCTGAAAACCCTTTCAAAACTTGGTGCGAAGACATGGACATCCGACAAGTGTTCACCTATGTGGCTCATCCTCAAGCAAATGGCCAAGTAGAAGTAATGAATAAGGCAATAGTGGGAGGAATCAAGGCAAGACTTGGGAGATGTAGGTCCAGATGGGTGGATGAACTTTCTGGAGTACTTTGGGCCCACCGGACTACTCCAAGGGGAAGTACAATGGAAACACCATTTAGCCTGGTGTATGGAACTGAAGCAGTTATCCCACCTGAGCTAAGTATTCCAAGCCATCGAATCATAAACTTCAATCCATCCCAAAATGAGGAAGCGTTGAGAGAAAACTTGAATCTCATCGAAGAGAGGAGAGAAGTCTCTCACATCAAATTGGCTGAAAATAAGCAAAAAATGGCTAAGTATTATAACAAAAGAGTCCATCCCATGTCTTTCAAGCCGGGGGACTATGTTTGGAGGAAAAATGAAGCAAGTAGGGTGGAAGACTTGGGAAAACTTGGACCCAACTGGGAAGGACCATACTTGGTTAAGGAAGCCAATGGAGATGGCTCGTATGTTTTGGCTGAACTTGATGGTTACCCCGTGCCAAGAACATGGAACGGGATGAATTTGAAAAAATGTTATGTTTAATCAAAGCAACTTGATAACAATGTTATGGTTGATCTATGTATCCCATTTATCTTTATCTGATCAATGAATCATGTTTGTGTTTATTTTTCAATGAAAAGAATATTTCATTTGTATCCATGAGATTATCAATGAAAATTCCTCTTTATGGTCTGATCTGTGTATCCCATAAATATTATATTTATTTTTGCTACAAGTGAAAATATTTCATATTTTTTATTAGTCACATTACTTATAACAAGTAATTTTCCTCAAAGAAGTTTAAAGTTATGTAGAATTTTTACAATATGAACTCACAAGTTGAGCACAAAGTCTCGAACATGGGGTCGAGCATGGGAAAAGAAAAATGCTAGCTAAAAGTTCCCATAGTCCCAAGGTATATCCTTGGATGAATTATCTTGTAAGATATAAAAAGCCAATAACAAATAATAGGCTGAATACTTAGATAATTTTTTCGTCTTTTTATCTATTGGAGAAAAGGCAAGCATTTCCTATTGGGAAGTGATACTCGAGTAATAAATAAATAAGGTTAACCTAAAGAACTTTCATTCATACCAAGTTATGAAAAGCAAGTCATGAAAATATGCATAAATAAGCAACCAAATACATCATCACTTGTCAACTTACAAACTACAAAAATATAAGTCCAAGAACTACACCAAAGGATAAAATGTAAAGTCATAAAGGCAAAGCCTTACAATAAACAAATGGCAAAATACATAAAGAAAACTAGTGAGATGCACTATGAGGTGAAAAACGTGCTGAGGCAGATCCCGAAGTGGAAGTCAATGTTGGGGCAGATCCCGGAGTAGAAATCAATGCTGGGGCGGATCCAGATGTAGTGGCTAAAGATGATGAAATAAACGAAGAAATATGCTCCAAAAGCTGAGGAGTACCCATGGAACGAGCTAGAGAAGGGATCTCGTCTACAATGGGAAACTTCCTATCTCTATATACCTTACTTGCTACCTGCAACTCCTCTTTAGCTTTATCATGAAGGACAGGAAGATGCTGAAGAATAGGAGAGTCACTATGATTTTCCGCCACCCAATTAATAACCTTGATACTACCCGAGCGCTCCCCTGCTAGTAAAGTAGCATTATTAAATGCTGTAAGGGGAAAAAGAAAATCTGGGTGGCTAAGGACTCTCCTAAATAAGTCAGGAAAAGCACTAAGAAAAGCCTCTCCTCTCTGGGAAGAATCAACCAACTCCTCTCTCATATTCCTCTCCCTAGCAAGCTCCTCCCTAAGCCTCTCCACCTCAGACTTAGACTCAGTGAGCTCCCTCTCCCTCTCCTCCAATATAACATCTCTAGACTTCAAGTCACAAGAAAGCTTATCGATCATCTCATTCCTCTCCTTCATAAGAACTTCCGTCTGCTGAACATAGGCAAAGTGTTTCTCAAGGAAAACTTTCTTCTCCTCTTCAAGATTACTAATTCTTGCATCTGCAAGTGTCCTATATGAAGCACCTAGGGCAGCAGCATGATAAGCATGGTAATGAAGCCTACTACCAAGCTCCTCTAATATCCTATGCCCATGCTCTAAGGCCAAAAGTGGAGGAGTCATAGCCTCAATAACCGCTCTAGCATGGATAGGATTGCTAACGTCATCCTTAAGGCAAAGGGGTGTGGGAAAAACGAGCCTATGAATACCCAGGCCTCGATTAAATTCCGAAGAAAGGCTGGAGACCTGGGTAGAACCATGCCTTGGGGGCATGAATGGAGCTGATGGGCAAGGAACCTCTTCTTCAACTTTCTCATGTACAACTTTCCTAATAACAGTCAAATCATCATCAGCAAGAGGAACCAAACGGTGACCATCAGGAGTGATAACACTCCTGACAAGAAAAGGAATGTGTGGGCCACTAGGAGGAAGGGCACTAGCAGAAGAGGGCAAAGAAGAAGGACTCAAGTCAAGCAAACATGTGACTCCAAGTGAAGGGGAGATAGTAGAAATCCTTTGATTCTTGGAAGAGGAACTAATAAGCATCTCTCCTTGCCTCTTCTCACCTATGGTAGAGACATGATGATCATCTTCTTCCTCAACATTTAAGAGATCATCTCCCTCAACGGGAGTGTCTCCACGAAAACCATCTGCATAAAACAAACAAATATGAATTAGTTCATATACATTATAAAAAGTATGAAAAGCTTAAGGATAATGCTTACCTTCATTAGGAGAGGGAGAAGGAACATCATCATCCTGATTAGCAGAAGTGGCTGCTACAAAGTCAGGTCCAGAAGTATCCTCGGGCTGGATGACATCATTAATGTGTGTGTCATCAAGAAGAGAAGCCTGGGTAGCCTGGGTATCATCAAAGATAGTCCCACAATCATAACCATCCTGCCATGCATTTGGTCTTAGAGGAACAACTTCTCGAACTTGCTCACGAAGAACCAATGCCTTGTTAGCTCGAACAGGGGGAACATCCAGATTAGCCAAATCAAAGTCTAAGGCCTCCATTAAGGTCAAATCTGAAAAATAAAAACAAAAAGTTAGAAAGGAGGACAAAATATAACAAACATGCATATAATAAAAAGTAAGGATAAAGATTTTACATTCTCCGGATGATTTCTTCCTAATAATGGGGATCCTAGTCCAATCCCAATCCGGGCTAATCCCAGCCATGGCCAACATACCCTCGGGGTAAGAGGAACGATGTGGAATAGTAGAAATCCTTTGATTCTTGGAAGAGGAACTAATAAGCATCTCTCCTTGCCTCTTCTCACCTATGGTAGAGACATGATGATCATCTTCTTCCTCAACATTTAAGAGATCATCTCCCTCAACGGGAGTGTCTCCACGAAAACCATCTGCATAAAACAAACAAATATGAATTAGTTCATATACATTATAAAAAGTATGAAAAGCTTAAGGATAATGCTTACCTTCATTAGGAGAGGGAGAAGGAACATCATCATCCTGATTAGCAGAAGTGGCTGCTACAAAGTCAGGTCCAGAAGTATCCTCGGGCTGGATGACATCATTAATGTGTGTGTCATCAAGAAGAGAAGCCTGGGTAGCCTGGGTATCATCAAAGATAGTCCCACAATCATAACCATCCTGCCATGCATTTGGTCTTAGAGGAACAACTTCTCGAACTTGCTCACGAAGAACCAATGCCTTGTTAGCTCGAACAGGGGGAACATCCAGATTAGCCAAATCAAAGTCTAAGGCCTCCATTAAGGTCAAATCTGAAAAATAAAAACAAAAAGTTAGAAAGGAGGACAAAATATAACAAACATGCATATAATAAAAAGTAAGGATAAAGATTTTACATTCTCCGGATGATTTCTTCCTAAGAATGGGGATCCTAGTCCAATCCCAATCCGGGCTAATCCCAGCCATGGCCAACATACCCTCGGGGTAAGAGGAACGATGTGGAATAGTAGAAAGGGAGCAAAGTCTGGCATAACATCCCGTGTTGAGCATTTTCTTTGGAACTTTAGCATTCACTGCTTTATTCATGGCCCTGTCACTTACTTCCCTACCCAGACGAAGTACAACCCTCGAGTCTTCGGGAATAAAGGTATCATCCACAAAGAAATAGTCAAACCGCCACATGGGAACCTTATTAGGGGTTTCTATAATCTTTATATTCTTATCCCTGAGGCCAAAAGTAAACCAATCACCCTTCTTCAACAAAAGGAACATTTCCCTAAACATATATACTGACAAAGGCTGTCCCAAGGCTCTGAGTAACATCTCAAACACTACAATCTTCCCGGCAGCAAACGGGTGTAACTGACCAACTCCTATCTTATAGTAATTCAAGATCTTAATGAAGAAAGAAGTAAAAGGAACCCTAAGGTTAGACAGGGTAAGGAAAGACTTATAAAGTGTAACCTTCCCAGGAGGTGAAGGATGGGCTCTCTCATCTACATCCGGAAGGGAAGGGTTAAATTTAGCAAGGCATGGATACTTCTTGACCAATTTCCTAAGGTCTTTACTAGTCAAGGCCGAAACACAATCTTTAACAAGTTCAGGAACCTCCTTAATCTTACAAACTCTACGAGAGTTACTAGTTCCCTCAACCCTACTAGTTTCCTCAACCTCAACAGAATCAATATTATCTCCCGACATTTTCAAATCTCAAAATGGAGCCAGAAACACCTGTGGGCACAAAAATCCTAATAAGGATATATCAACAAGTTCATTCTACAAGATTATCCTACGAAATTTATACAAATATCATGGAGTGTACGAGTTACTTACATATTCAAATATTGTATATATGTCCCTAGTATTATTATATACATATTAAAGTATATGGCAGGGCATACAAATACATATGTTATCACAACTACTAGCATATCTTTCGAAAAACTACAAAGTGTATATCGCAGAAAATACTAGTATAATCATAATCAACATACAAATTGAGTATACTGTTGGAACTATGTATACTAGGAAGAATATTTGTGGAAAGTCTAGCCGCAAGGAAAATAAGCAACATATGTAAACAGTTTTGCTACTTCAACCAAAAAGGGAAGATCTCCTAAGAATCACCATGGTTAAACCCTTGAATCGGGTACTTACACTTACGACACAAGTCTTACATAAAGCAACAATAATAGCATACAAATACACATGTTATTTTCACTACCAGTGGGCAAAAACATGAATAATTATTCATATTCACATATATGAACTCAAATGTCGATTTGAAATTCAAGAATAAGACACCAAAAAGAAAAAGAGAAAAGATTGAGGTTACATACCCAATAACACCAAGGGCTGCCGAAAAACACCAAGGAGCAACCAAGCACAACCACTAGTTCTATCCCTAAATCCTCAACTATGGAGATATTCCCACAACCACACCACTGCCCGTATCAGTACTTTCTGTCAACATAGAAATAATATATATAAAATTGAGTACCAAGGTTGTGGATTAATCTCCTGTTCGTGGATGTTACAAAAATGAATCAAAAGTTTGTACATCAAAAATGGCATTGACAATATAAGAATTAAAAGAGGAATACCTCAAGATCGATTACTACTTCGCTCCTGGTAATGATTGATGCGGAAATAAAGATAAGAAAGAAAGATGGAAGGATACAAAATTGTTTCAAGAAAATAAAAAATACTATCCCTAAATCCTCAACTATGGAGATATTCCCACAACCACACCACTGCCCGTATCAGTACTTTCTGTCAACATAGAAATAATATATATAAATTTGAGTACCAAGGTTGTGGATTAATCTCCTGTTCGTGGATGTTACAAAAATGAATCAAAAGTTTGTACATCAAAAATGGCATTGACAATATAAGAATTAAAAGAGGAATACCTCAAGATCGATTACTACTTCGCTCCTGGTAATGATTGATGCGGAAATAAAGATAAGAAAGAAAGATGGAAGGATACAAAATTGTTTCAAGAAAATAAAAAATAAACTATCCCTAAATCCTCAACTATGGAGATATTCCCACAACCACACCACTGCCCGTATCAGTACTTTCTGTCAACATAGAAATAATATATATAAATTTGAGTACCAAGGTTGTGGATTAATCTCCTGTTCGTGGATGTTACAAAAATGAATCAAAAGTTTGTACATCAAAAATGGCATTGACAATATAAGAATTAAAAGAGGAATACCTCAAGATCGATTACTACTTCGCTCCTGGTAATGATTGATGCGGAAATAAAGATAAGAAAGAAAGATGGAAGGATACAAAATTGTTTCAAGAAAATAAAAAATACTATCCCTAAATCCTCAACTATGGAGATATTCCCACAACCACACCACTGCTCGTATCAGTACTTTCTGTCAACATAGAAATAATATATATAAATTTGAGTACCAAGGTTGTGGATTAATCTCCTGTTCGTGGATGTTACAAAAATGAATCAAAAGTTTGTACATCAAAAATGGCATTGACAATATAAGAATTAAAAGAGGAATACCTCAAGATCGATTACTACTTCGCTCCTGGTAATGATTGATGCGGAAATAAAGATAAGAAAGAAAGATGGAAGGATACAAAATATTTATATGAAGAACACGACAAATATTTATATGAAGAACACGACAAATATTTATATGAAGAACACGACAAATATTTATATGAAGAACACGACAAATATTTATATGAAGAACACGACAAATATTTATATGAAGAACACGACAAATATTTATATGAAGAACACGACAAATATTTATATGAAGAATCCACCTCCCTTTGGTTTATCCCTTTGCTGTTGAGAACAATCAAAAAATCAAAATAAAATCCCTTGTATATGAAGAACACGACAAATATTTATATGAAGAACATATATACGAAGAAGACAAGTATTTTTACCCTTGTAATTGGCTACCATCTTTCTTTCCCTCCACTGGTATCGATTGATAACCGAAAATGAGAAGAAAAAAAAATTAATTAAAAGTTTGGATCTAAATCTTTCAAAGGAAGCTTTAAACCCAAACTTGGGGGACTTGAAGGGGTATGGTACTAAATCCCTAACCTAATTTATATACGGAGGAAGGGAGAGAAACGAAAGGTACTTGGAAGGAGGTAGCCGAGAGTTCACTCGGGGAGGAGAGAGAACCGAGAGTGATGATGGTGGGTCCAGCCGAGAGTTCACTCGGGGAGGAGAGAGAACCGAGAGTGATGATGGTGGGTCCAGCCGAGAGTTCACTCGGGGAGGAGAGAGAACCGAGAGTGATGATGGTGGGTCCAGCCGAGAGTTCACTCGGGGAGGAGAGAGAACCGAGAGTGATGATGGTGGGTCCAGCCGAGAGTTCACTCGGGGAGGAGAGAGAACCGAGAGTGATGATGGTGGGTCCAGCCGAGAGTTCACTCGGGGAGGAGAGAGAACCGAGAGGGAGTAGGCTGGGAAGAGAGTGGATCGAGAGCTACACTTCAAGAGAGAGAAACGAGAGGTATATATATATGTTCTTTTAACCTAGCTTCAAGTAGAACAGATCAGGAAGAGAACAAGTGGGCCTAGGGCCCAATCTCAGCACATACATAGCTGGAAAGCCCATCGAGAGCTAGGTAAGAGCATACCCAGCCGAAAGCTCACTTGGGAAGAGAAGAGAGAGGGACGAGAGTAAAGGGTGGTCCCTAGCCGAGAGTGATTCTTGGAGAAAGTATATCGAGAGATATATACATATTGATATTTCCTTGACCTAGCTTCAGGTATGGAAAGAGTCAGGGAAAGACAAATGGTCTCAAAGCCCATCACTTAACAAAGTAATTCCTCTAAAGCCCACCAAGACGAAAGGTGGTCGAGAGTGAAGCCCAGCGAGAGCCCAATTGACAAGAGTATGGCTGCTAAAGCTAGTCGAGACCACTCCCTGTCAAGAGCTAACGAGAACTCCGGACTGATGTCCACTCCTTGAGATTATACATATTAAAGTATATGGCAGGGCATACAAATACATATGTTATCACAACTACTAGCATATCTTTCGAAAAACTACAAAGTGTATATCGCAGAAAATACTAGTATAATCATAATCAACATACAAATTGAGTATACTGTTGGAACTATGTATACTAGGAAGAATATTTGTGGAAAGTCTAGCCGCAAGGAAAATAAGCAACATATGTAAACAGTTTTGCTACTTCAACCAAAAAGGGAAGATCTCCTAAGAATCACCATGGTTAAACCCTTGAATCGGGTACTTACACTTACGACACAAGTCTTACATAAAGCAACAATAATAGCATACAAATACACATGTTATTTTCACTACCAGTGGGCAAAAACATGAATAATTATTCATATTCACATATATGAACTCAAATGTCGATTTGAAATTCAAGAATAAGACACCAAAAAGAAAAAGAGAAAAGATTGAGGTTACATACCCAATAACACCAAGGGCTGCCGAAAAACACCAAGGAGCAACCAAGCACAACCACTAGTTCTATCCCTAAATCCTCAACTACCTTTCTCCTTTGTCAATCCGGTCGATCCAAGAAAGGAGGAAAGAAAATTGATTTGATTTATAACCTTTGTTGTCCCTGCCGATGTCAAAAAGCAAAAAAGAAAGTAGAAATATCAATTACAAGATATATATACACAAATACTCTTGGACGAAAAAATTGAAGGAAAAAGAATAAGAAACAAAGATGATAAAACCTTTTGTATCATCACTTCCTCTTGGCTGCGAAAACTAAATCAAGAAGAAAAGAACGAGATCCACCTCCCTTTGGTTTATCCCTTTGCTGTTGAGAACAATCAAAAAATCAAAATAAAATCCCTTGTATATGAAGAACACGACAAATATTTATATGAAGAACATATATACGAAGAAGACAAGTATTTTTACCCTTGTAATTGGCTACCATCTTTCTTTCCCTCCACTGGTATCGATTGATTCCAAGAAAAAAGAAGAAACCTAAAGCTAAATTTGTGATAAAAAGTTTGGATCTAAATCTTCTAAGGGAAATCTTTAAACCCAAACTTGGGGGACTTGAAGGGGTATGGTACTAAATCCCTAACCTAATTTATATACGGAGGAAGGGAGAGAAATGAAAGGTACTTGGAAGGAGGCAGCCGAGAGTTCACTCGGGGAGGAGAGAGAACCGAGAGTGATGATGGTGGGTCCAGCCGAGGGTTCACTCGGGGAGGAGAGAGAACCGAGGGTGATGATGGTGGGTCCAGCCGAGAGTTCACTCGGGGAGGAGAGAGAACCGAGAGGGAGTAGGCTGGGAAGAGAGTGGATCGAGAGCTACACTTCAAGAGAGAGAAACGAGAGGTATATATATATGTTCTTTTAACCTAGCTTCAAGTAGAACGGATCAGGAAGAGAACAAGTGGGCCTAGGGCCCAATCTCAGCACATACATAGCTGGAAAGCCCATCGAGAGCTAGGTAAGAGCATACCCAGCCGAAAGCTCACTTGGGAAGAGAAGAGAGAGGGACGAGAGTAAAGGGTGGTCCCTAGCCGAGAGTGATTCTTGGAGAAAGTATATCGAGAGATATATACATATTGATATTTCCTTGACCTAGCTTCAGGTATGGAAAGAGTCAGGGAAAGACAAATGGTCTCAAAGCCCATCACTTAACAAAGTAATTCCTCTAAAGCCCACCAAGACGAAAGGTGGTCGAGAGTGAAGCCCAGCGAGAGCCCAATTGACAAGAGTATGGCTGCTAAAGCTAGTCGAGACCACTCCCTGTCAAGAGCTAACGAGAACTCCGGACTGATGTCCACTCCTTGAGCTTATACATATTATACACTTATAATTGGATATGAGATCTCCAATCACGTCATAAGTACATAATACGTTTATGATTGGCTTTAGAAGATTCTATTCTTTATATACCTCGTATTGGGTTGGCACCTGAAAAAGCAGGCCCATATCTGACAACGGCCCACAATACGATGTAACCTAATTGCTGCCTATAAATATACAATCATTGGATGTGAGAATATGCATTCAACATTCATTCATTACATTTACACACACATATTCATTCAATTCTCTCTCAATCAATCAATCATCATCAAAATCATCAAACATTCAATATCCTCCAGAGATAGATACATCTCTCTGGGAAAACCATTATTCACCTTAGATTCGCGAAGAATTTAGTAGGTTTGCACTACATGGTAGGAGATTATAATGGTTTTCATGGTTAAATCCTTTGTGTGATTGAGTTTGACAATTCATGCTCAAACACCTACCATGAAAGACGTTGATGCTATGATATGTATGTGATGATATGCGAAATGTGTCTTTAATATGAAAAGATGCTTTACCAAGTTTTAATTGGACAAACGTTTATTTAACTTAGTGTTATCTTACTTAGCTAATTCGTTAGCTAACACTTGTTTCTTGAAATGTGTTGTCCCCTCAGGTTTAGCAAGCTAGAAGTGTTGATGGAAAGTGAGCGAGGCATGGGTAGAATACTTGAAGATGCTTTTAGTTACCCATAGTTGCTGCTCCTTTAGACATTTGATTTCGTTATGACTATTATGTTTTGATATGACTTGTATACGGTTGTTTTATGTAGGGCAACCGTAGGATTTCCATTTATACTATTTTGATGATGTGACGAGTAACACCTCCTATTCTATGAACAAACCAAAGTGGATTTTATGGTTTGGACTTTTTAAACGTTATTCCGCATTCTTTAACACCGTTAGGTGAAAAGTTTTTGGAAATCCGTATTTTTAAACGACGGGTGTTACATTAAATAAATCATTATATGGGCTGAAACAATCTGGGCGTATGTGGTATAATCGCCTTAGTGAGTATTTATTGAAAGAAGGTTACAAAAATTATTCAGTATGCCCGTGTATCTTCATGAAAAGGTCAAATTCAGAATACGTGATAATTGCCGTATATGTTGATGACTTGAACATAATTGGAACTCCGGGGGAGCTTCAAAGGGCGGTTGAATATTTAAAAAGGGAATTTGAAATGAAAGACCTAGGAAAGACGAAATTTTGTCTCGGGTTACAAATTGAACATCTCAAGGGTGGAATCCTTGTGCACCAAGAAACATATGTAGAGAAACTACTCAAAAGGTTTTACATGGAGAAATCACATCCCTTGAGTATCCCAATGGTCGTAAGGACGTTGATTCCGACCCGCGAGCAATGGAGAGGAAATTCTTGGTCCAGAAGTACCATATTTAAGTGCAATTGGTGCACTAATGTTTCTTGCTAGCCATACGCGACCAGATATATCATTTTCGGTAAACTTATTGGCAAGATATAGTTCATGCCCAACAAGGAGGCATTGGAATGGGGTAAAACAAATTTTCCGATATCTTCAAGGTACAAAAGATATGGGTTTGTATTTTACAAACCAATCGAAAACAAGTTTGGTTGGTTATGCAGATGCAGGGTATTTATCTGATCCTCACACTGGACTTTCTCAAACTGGATATCTATTCACAAGTGGAGGTACCGCAATTTCATGGCGTTCTGTAAAGCAAACAATCACAACGACATCATCAAATCATGCAGAATTATTGGCGATTCATGAAGCTAGTCGAGAATGTGTTTGGTTAAGGGCTGTAATACAACACATTCGTGAGTCTTGTGGCATATCTTCGAGAGATGAAGGACCGACAATTTTACACGAAGACAACGCATCATGCATTGCACAACTGAAGGAAGGGTATATCAAAGGTGATAGAACAAAGCACATTTCACCAAATTTCTTCTTCACATATGATCTGCAAAAGAATGGAGATATTACCGTCCAACAAATCCGTTCCAGCGAAAATTTCGCACTTGTTTACCAAATCACTTCCGACCTCTACATTCAAGAAGTTGGTGCATGGGATTGGGATGCGTCGACTCAAGGAGCTTAACTGATTATCATCAGGGGGAGAAAATACGCGCTGCACTCTTTTTCCCTTAGCAATGTTTTGTCCCACTAGGTTTTCCTTGCAAGATTTTTAACGAGGCAGCATCATGCGTATGAAATGGATAGTCAAGGGGGAGTGTTATAAATGTAATAATTTATAGTGTGACTATCCATATGTACATAACCTACATCTCATTTATGTTTGTAGGATTACTTGAGCCCTATAAATAGTGGTCATGTATCATTGTTAGAAATATCTTAATAATACAAGAATTCTCCTACTCTTTATACTTGTCTTATGTTTAATCTCTAATTAGTCATTGTTATCTAATAATGACTTATTTTTCATTAATTTTAATTTTTAGGAAACAAGTGTTGTACACTTGTGTAGAATAAAAGTTAACCTTTTCATGTTTCAAGAATCCAACAAACTTTTAAACTTTGCTCATTTTGGATCAGTGTGTAATGTGCGAGTTTCAACTTCCAGCATACTGTCCACTTTGAATGTCAATGTTGGGGTTCAAATCATTAAAATATAACACTTGTCGTTCCAAAAAAAAAAAATTAAGGTTTCTCCGGAGTCCTTTCCCTGGACACCCCTAGGTGTTTATCTAAAGGTTCAAATATTATGGAACGTCTTATAAAGATACCAACACGTCCGATCATTAAACCACCTTGATATAGTGGTTCTGACTTCTGAGATATAAAATGTGTGTTGTCCAAGAAAGGAGACAAGGAGTTATGTATTTATTTTAGATAAAATATCTCTAAAATATCATATTAACAGTTTCATTTTCATATCAACTTTTTGAGCCATTAATGCTTGATTCGACTCATGTCTAGGACCCAAAATAAAACCTAAAATATGCGTCTCTATCATTAAAAGAAAAACGCAACTCTTTCATATTTATATATTTATAAAGGTATGAAACCATTTGTAAGACCAAAGGTGTTTAAGCTAATCTTATCTACTTCAAGAATCAAGATACACTACTTTTCTTAATAAATTTAATGCTTTCCATATATATCTCAATATAATGAAGTAATGAGCATTGTCATACCCGGTTGGTTGATTCATATTGTACATGACAATCGACACGTTATTTTGTAAGTGACCCCATGTCCGATGAAGAGCTGTCAGAATTCTATACATGTTATGTCCTATATTGAAGGGGGGGAAAAAAAACTTTATGTTATATTCGAACTTGTGTTTCATAGGCATTTATTAAAAAATCTTAATTGATCTTAAACTTTCCTATTTAACATCATTAATATTGACTACCACAAATAGAGCGAACCTAACCGCCAAATCTTTTAAGGCGACTAGCCGACTATCCTCACTAGACTTGTAAACTGATGTAACATATGTATTGTATGTGCACGATTTTTTAATATATATCAATGATTGATTTTTTACTCTATTATTTATCCTAACTCACCATGTAATCCTTAAAACCTCGTTACGATCATAATGTGAAAATAGTGTAGCGTCTTTTGTGTATAAAAACCCCACAACGTGTAAATGAACTAATGAAGTCTACCGTCGACAGTCTGACACAATACCTAAATTTAAAGCCCAATTAAATACATACCAAACGTGTCTTTTGGCCCATAAATCAATTAAAAAGGCCCAATAAATTCATCGACTGATATATTCATATATTTCACCTACATTAGACGTGTGGCAAGAAATTATTGGTATTTGGTGACCGATGATAGATAGAAATTTCACAAAAATCCAAACTCGATGTGGCATACATTTTTCATGAACATAAAAACAATTTTTTAATTGCTTAAATAATGTTCAAAACTTGAGAGAACATAATTTGAAATGGACTCGAGCATGACTTTAATCAGAAAGTTTCATAAAACGAACTTATCCAACAGGCTCGGTGGCTAAACAATCAAAAGTTTAAACTCAAACTTTAATTTCTATAGTATAGCCGATTAATCTACAGTTTCTTCCCGATTAAATCACTGGGTTAAACCACAGTGGCCAGGGGTGTTTCACTAAACCTGCTATGCGGGGGCCCGGGGAGTTTACTCCAAGGTCTCGAGTTCGAACCTTGGTAGGTTCTCCTCGACGGTATTTTCCAATTAAGGAGATGGTATGGTGAGAAAGGCTATTTAAGATCCGCTTAGTGCGAGACCCTTTCGTTGTGCGATTAGCACACATCATACGCGTCTGAGGTAAAATTCACTTGTCAAAAAAAAAAAAAAAACATAATATAGACTTTGTAAATTTGTAAACTCTTGGCTAAAAACAGATATATAAAAGAAGAAATGATTATTAGAATTTATTATAATTAATTTATTATATGTATAACTTACTAAAAACTTGGAAATTCCTCTTTTTAAAAAAATCTGCAGATTCTTAGAACTATATTAAATTAAATTAAATACATATATAAACTATGATTGAATATAATATGGATGCAAGTAATACATTTTAAATTAAAAAGTATATAAATGCATGTTTAAAATATCACTACATATAAGAAACAATTTCAATTATTTTGACGTCAGTACATATATATGTGTGTAATTATATATACACATTATATTATGTTATATATATTGTCATTACTTTTAATAATTAATTATAAGTGATTAAGATGTTATGTACGGACGTATATTTAATTTTACGTCATTCGGAGTCAACGACAGCTCGGGCATCTTGATGGGAGCATTCCGAGTCCACCGCAGATGATTGAAGAAATATCGACTAGAAAAGAAGATACTACTACAAAGACATTAGTTAAAAATCCAGCGAAGACTCGATATGTACTGGTGTGGCCGAGATAGCCCCTCCTGAGCTCTACTTACCTAGGGTAATTTCGTCCCAGGCCCAAAATTCCTTAAGGACGGCCATGCCTATTTATATATTATCTATGTCACGACAGCTTCCATCCAACGTCAACCAAATTTATCTAGTAAGTTTTGTACTATCCCCCTTGTATGAGGTCTTATGTTTAAGCTTTGGGAATGACATATGAATAAAATCCCTTTATGAGGGTTTTACTTGGGTATTCCCATATTCAAGTGTGAAAGGGCAGAGTTTACCCTATTAATCGTCGTGCCTTCGGACGGATTAGTATGGGGTTTCCCCCATCGGGGATTAGTAGGGGATTTTCCCCCATCGTGTATTTGAAATAGGCATTTCTACTTCGAGGGAGCTCTCTAGCGCGAACCCGGTTAAGACAACATATGCTAGACCTCCCGCTGTCGAATCGCGACACGAAGTTTCCAGAGAAATTCATCTTTGAAAAAAAAAAAAACATTAGATATAAATCACTTTTAATAATTAATAACTGATGAGAGGATTTAAAATTTCAGTTAATTCATCTTTGAAAAAAAAAAAAAAAACTTAGTTATATGTATAAGCGGTGTTGATTGCGGAATGGTCTTCGTTTTAGTGAGGCCCAATGCAAACTTATTGATATTTATTATGATGATCAATTGATGCTCTATTAGGGCATCGTAGGTCCTTCGTTTTCTTTCATATTTAAGATGATGAAAACGATATCAATTGCAAACGTTTCAACATTTTGACAATAATGACAAGATTGGATATACGGTTCTCATTTTATTAATTTATCACTTATAGAACTAGGAATACATATCCACCCAATTGTAACAAAAGAATATTTAAAATGTTGGGTCTGAGAATTTTTTAAAATAAAACTAATTAATTAAAAATAAAGGGTGTCGCCTCGAAAATTGTATGGGTTCGCATCAAAAACATCACGAAGTGAAAACCGATGGTTCGGCCTTCGTTGATGAGGTTTTTTCTTGTGTCTTTCTTTGTTTTTGACACAAGTTTTATCAACCTTTTTGTGATCTTTGCAGTTAAATTTTCGAGTAGGATCTAGATTTGTAATTGTGTATTCTAGATTGTATCTGTTGTACTTTGCCTCTAGTGTCTTGCTAGATGGTCTTTTATTATAATTAATAATATTATTTGTCGTTCAAAAAAAATTAATTAAAAATAAATACTAATTATGTCATAGTAAATAATTCGATGAAATATTTTAATATAATCAAAGTTTAATATATAGATCAAATTTTTTTATTAATAAAAATAGTAAACTAAATTTTAAATATAATAAACTAACATCTAATATTGATAATGTCGTAAACTCCCGTGTATTGGACAATGTCTTATAAAAAGAATAGCCCCCATGTTGAAAGTTGCATGGGGAAATGTATAAATTACCCTTAATGATATATTACACTATCAGTTTTTTATCTTTTAAAATATCTCCATTAAGTCTTTACATCAATTACTTATATATCAATTATCTACACCATTCGACGCCGTCTCTACCGCCAACCGTCGTCCCTCACCACCACACCGTTTTCGCCGAATACCGCCATTGCGGGTACCGTGCTAGTAATAATATAAGAAAATATATACATTATTTAATTATAATATGAAATTTTCTAAAAAGAAAATTAAAGCAATGGCATGCACCAAGTGGTATAATTAGACTTAAAATGTATGAGAGCAGCCACTTTAAAGTTTAAACAATGTGTCAATCGTGCCAACAACTTTTGCTTCTTTTTTTATAAGAAAAATGGAACTTTTACATGACTTATCAGCCTAAGTGCCTAACAAATATTCATACGTACGCAGAAAATCAAAAGACACCAGGAATCAAAGAGCATATATAATCAAGTTTGGTGTAATTAAGTGTATGCCAAATATCATGGGAAATGAGATTTTTCGTATTGTTTATATGTACGAACTCGTAGCGCTCGTTTTGCAAAGTGTTGGGTCATATCGTTGTTGTAACTTGTATATATATATTTTTTTGACATATCACAACGAGGAATCTAGACTATGTTGTCTTAATCGGGTCCACACTAGAGACCCCTCACCTAATACCTATAGTAGAGGAAAAACCTCCTATTAATTCGCCCGAAAGCACGACAATGAATCGGGGTAAACCTTGTTTCCTCAGGACTCGAAGCCCGGTCTCCCTGAATCCAAGTCTTCATTGGAAGAACTTCCTTTTGCCACTGGACTATTAACCCAACGACTATTGTAACTTGTGTATAGTAATTGTTATTTACAAATCAAAAAAAAAAAAAGTTCTTTAGCCTTCAATTCCTTTTATCTTTTGGTTCGCTTAGCTGCCAGTTGAAGTCAAAAACATGAATAGCTTCGTGGGGTTGTTTTGGATCGAGTAACATCATCAAACCAGGGATCTGAATAAAGAACCCATCACCAACCCAATATATGGCCCTACCTTTGATATTTTTATTTCTTCTGAAATTCGGCCCGAGTATATCTATATATGAAACAAAAAGTGAAAAAATAAGAAAAAAAAGTGGAAAAAAAAAGATGAAAATTGAAAGAAAAAAAAAGTGAAAAAAGGAGTTGAAGGATGAAAAAAAAGTGAAATTATCAATATGAAACAAAAAGTGAAAAAAAAAAGATGAACAATAAACAAAAAAACTAACGAACGTTGGCAACCTTAACGGAGAAAAATTAACGTCGTTATCATGGGGACGAAAAGTAAAAAAAGTGCCAAGTTTAGGGGTTTTTTTTGTTGCTATTTTTCACCTTAAGAACGAAATGTGAAAAACGTGTCAAATTCAGAAACAAAAAATGTAATTTTCTCTTTAAGTTATAAAAAGAAACAGTTAGATCATTAAAGTTTTTAACAAGTTTTTATAGGGCACTAATTTGAAAAATCTTTTTGATCTCTAACTTTACTAATAAAGTTGAAAATAATTTTAAAGGTTCTCAATTCTTTAAACTTTTTGCTAGGAAGCATCCGGTCAAGATAGCTAACACAAACCCCATGTTTTTGAATTAAAATGGTTTGACTATAGATTGTGATTTTGGGTATGGTCAATCAAAAAGTAGAGTTATCAAATGCTAAAAATAAACTTTTGCTAAATTTTATTGGCTTTCCTACAATTAGGAATGTGTGTAAATTATGTTGCTATTTAGTATTGAAGTGTCCCCTTTTACATTTTAACGAGAAGATATATACATCTTAGAATTTTGTGAAGTGAAGTTGAAATTCATATTCGGAGTAATATGGTTACACATTAACTTATAGTGAGTATAGTGGATATATGCAATTGTGTACATTGACATTGTCATAACACAGTATATTTCATATATTTCATACCTCACTTTAACTTTACCTTTCTTTAATTTTACCTTTTATCTTTTGTCTTTAAGCACTCTAAAAGCCATCTCTCTACCTCTCACGGTATACAATCACCCACACTACCATATCTCACCCCATACTATACCACGAGGCCGACGGCGTTATCCCACTGTGATATGGGATTCATCTCTTACCATCTCTCACTATCGCCAACCCCATTAGTATTCAACTAGTTTTTTTACCCGTGCTTTGTTGCGGGTTTTGACATATTAGCAAAAAAAATGAGATTATAGACGTTGATTTCGCGTTTAGATACCAAATTATAAGTTTTGATTATTTATTATTATATTCCGACATGTCAAACTCATTAGAAATACACCAATATATTAATATATATTACTTTTTAGAAACCTTAATTTTGACCATGGGCGTTGCCCCGGGAGGGCGTTGCCCGGGATCGATGCTGCGTCATGCAAACATAAAAAAAAGAAAACAAAATTGTTGACGTCATGATGACGTCAGCAAATGAATAGTAACCTTTGTGAGGGGAGCCAAACTTACTTTTTAGAATATACTAGTTTTTTTACCCCGGGCGTTGTCTGGGATCGACGCTGCGTCATGCAAACATATATACATACAACATTACCTAAAAGTCTGGAAACTAAAAGTTTACTATAAGGATAGAAAGTAAAAAAATAGGTTGCCAAAACCAAGAGGTTGATGGTAAAAAAAACTATACTTAAGTTTGTATAAAACCCAAAAGTTAAGTGGTAAAAATAAGTTAAAGTAAAGTATACTTGTATACAAAAAGTTAGACTAAATTAAAAAACCCAAAAGATAAGTGGTAAAAATAAGAAACTCTAAAAGTATACAATTTAAAAATAAAAAAAATAAAAAATTAGAAAAAGACAAAATTGCTGACATCGTGATGATGTCAGCAAATGAATAGTAGAATTTGTGAGGGGAGCTAACTTACTAATTAGTATATATATAAATGGTCTTTAGGGATGAGCATTTGGACCGAAACCCGTGACCCGACCCGGAACCGACCCGCCGGACCGACCGCCCGAAACACTAACGGGCCGGGTCACGGGTCACGTTTTTAGTGCATTCGCGGGTCACGGGTTGGACGGGTCGGGTGAAGCCAAAAACCGAAAAATTGTGAAGGAAACCCGTGACCCGCCCGAACCGACCCGAACCGAACCGACCCGGACCTTCACGGGCCGGGTCACGGTTCCATTTTTCATGCTTTCGCGGGTCGCGGGTCGGGCCGGGTTTTGCCGGGTCGGGCCGGGTTTCGAACCGTGCACATCCCTAGTCGGATTCATAGATGTGTCCCTCTCAAATAAATTTGTCTATAGTATCTTGTTCGTGACATCGGCGGTGTGACATCTCGTAATTTATTAGCAACGGGTTAGTCTTAATCTCAGTCATTATTATAATTTCGTCTAATTTAGACAATTATAGACGTGAAAATTATTAGGTAATTGAACTTTTAGTTTAGTTCAATTAGACGTATCCTGATGACGTAGACTATTAGCTATTTAGACGAATGTCTGGTCTTAAAAATAACTTTAAATAAATATTTAAATGTTATGTATTGTACACAGTAAATAGACTGTCTAGACTTATTATTTTTAAAAGTTTAGTTTGACGAAGTTTTATTGGCTTGTCTTAACTAAAATGAGACGAGGGAAAATACCTTTACTTTAAATTATAACCTTTTGGTCAAACGGTATTTAATCGTAAGCATTTTATCAAAT
Organism: Erigeron breviscapus; assembly: GCA_034093135.1. Classification (NCBI taxonomy): domain Eukaryota; kingdom Viridiplantae; phylum Streptophyta; class Magnoliopsida; order Asterales; family Asteraceae; genus Erigeron; species Erigeron breviscapus. The sequence goes on along the minus strand of CM067169.1, from coordinate 123,978,720 downwards.
TAGGGGTATTAAAAATACAAAAAAATAGGCCACATGGCCGGTTCTATTGTTTGTGGCAGGAAAAGAACCACCAAAGCCCTTTCCCCCATTTTCTTTCTTTGCTTGGTCGACAAACACACACACATAACACACACAAAACTCTTTTGCTCTCAAATCAAAATCTGAATATTATAGAAATCAAAGGGAAATTTAAGGAGATTACTTGGGATTATTATAACAAAAACCATTTGGCAAGGATTTCAAGGAATCATCATCATCTTCTTCATCTTTTCTTCAAGAACACAAATTTTGGTAAGTTAACTTTTCTCTAAACTTTTGATTTGATTTAAATTCAATCTAAGGGTTTATTTCAGTTTAGTTAATTGAAGTAGAAGCCTTTGAACATGATATGCATTTAGGGTTTTGATGATTAATGAAATTTTGATTTAGAAATTAGGTCTTTGAAATCAAAATGGTTGAAATGGTGAAATGGTTGGAGAATTGGATTGTTTCCAGGTCTTTTGAACATGTTTAAACTTGTTGAAATGAAAAGGTTTGATTAGAAAACGATATGGTTTGCGGAAAATGGTCAAAAACCAAGTTTTTGCTCGACCAGGTAAAACTCGCGCCACGAGTGACCCATATCGCGCCGCGAGGTGTGTAGTTTTCGAACAGAACCTGCATTTTGAGCTAAGACTCGCGCCGCGAGCCCTCCAGGTCGCGCCGCGAGGTGCTGCACAGCCCTGGTCGCGTCGCAAGGACCCCAAGTCGCTCCGCGAGATCTGGAACTGTTTGACATCTTCAGTTTTTTGACAACTTAAACGTTTGAACTTGGTGAATATCGAATGGTACTTTAGACTACCTTATAATGACAATGTCATTGATATTACCACCTAAAGTTAAATAAAATGAAAGTTTAAATCACGTTCTCGGTTATGGCATTCTAGGGTCTATAGCTAGGTAGTTCTACATAGGATACTTGTCGTTGTGAGCTTTGATCCTCACCATTGGTAATCATATCCTAGGTTTTGGATAGAAGTGGAGAATTGACTGTTGATCTTCCTGAGCTACATTGCACCTTTTAGCACTGATATGTCGTATTTTATACCCATTTCCCACAACGTAATTGGTTGATTCTGCATGGTTTATGAGTCATTTTTGTATACAATTGGTGCGTTTATGGTATTTGTTAGTGTTTAAGGGTACTAACAAGTATTTAAGCGAAAATCTGCAGAAAACGACATTGTTGAGATGAATTAAGTGCTAACGGAGGATTTCGGAAGCATTTGGATGAAGATTGCAGAAAGTCAACAAAAGTCAAAGCTGAAGTAGGCCAATTGCGCCGCAACATTGAGTTGCGCCGCAACCCAATTACAGTGAGTTAAGTTGCGCCGCAATGGGTTCAAGATCAACCAGCTTTGGTCAAGGAAAGTCAAAGTCAAAGCTCGAAGTCAAACATAGTTGCGCCGCAACATTGAGTTGCGCCGCAACCCAATTACAGTGAGTTAAGTTGCGCCGCAACTACCCTTAGTTGCGCCGCAATGCCTCTCCTTCCTGGCCAGCCACGAGTCAACATAAGTCAAAAGTCAACGCGAGTCAACGGCCAGTTGCGCCGCAATGCCTCTCCTTCCTGGCCAGCCACGAGTCAACATAAGTCAAAAGTCAACGCGAGTCAACGGCCAGTTGCGCCGCAATTCTTAGTTGCACCGCAACCCAAAAGCAGAAGGATAAGTTGCGCCTCAACTCCTTCAGTTGCGCCGCAATGGGTTCAAGATCAAGTCAGCTTTGGTCAAGGAAAGTCAAAGTCAAAGCTCGAAGTCAAACATAGTTGCGCCGCAACTGGGCGCGTTTCTGGCAGCTTTTGGGGATCGTATAAATAGCTTGAAAAATATGCCAAAACCCCTCTTCTCTTTTAGCAGCCGTTTTTGGGAACCCTATTTGGAGATATTTTCAGATCTTCATCAATTTCAAGGTTTTCAAACACGATTTGATCATTTTCATTCGTAGCTTTCGATTATTATCATTAGGTAACAATGAATTCTTCTTATTTTAATTGTTATTCTTATTTTAATATGAGTGGCTAATCACTTCATCATCCATCTTGATGGAGTGAGACAATATATAAAGATTGCACAATTTTTATAATTCAAGGTTGATTTCATTTAACGTTATATCGTGATCTTAGCGTATTTCTTTCTTATAATTTATCTTGAATTGATTGGTGATTTATGTGTGTCTTTAATGGTAATTATTGATTTCATATATTTCATTTTGATTGTTTGGGTACAAACGATTGGGTCTATGACGGGTACGGTAGATAATCGTTCATGATAATAGGAAGAAATGTGTTAACGGTTGGGTACAATCGATAGGTATAACTGTTATTTCAATAACCAAACCAATTGTTTGATTATGGAAGCTATAAAAGATGTCTTGGGGTACCGGTCTTTGTAACGAAACTAGTTTAAGCAAGAGAGTCAAATGATGTCATTAACTTGACGGGTACGGGGTTGGTGCTTTGTTTGAGTCTTGGTTATTTAATCAACTTAATTTGGATTTGAACTCATTTATGTGCAATCTGAACATGTTGTTGAGCGAAATCAAGATGGATGACCTTTGCTTAGCCCATTGTCTAATCCAGGGAAAGTCAGACGTCGACTTGTGTCAAGAGATAACCGGGAACCATCCACACCAGTATTCCACCCACCCAGAACTTGGAAGATCAGTTGGTTAATCAGTTGGCCGATCAATTGAATAAATCATCGGAGTTTTTCAAAACAGGTGAAGATTCAGATTCAGAAGAAGAAGAGAAAGTTCAAACACCTGAACCGAGTGTACTTGTATTCCCTCGGGTTAACCTTAATATTAACCAACAACCAAGGGGTAGGAGAATGGGTGATGAACAACTGGTAGATCCGAATGCCCGTCTTTACGGGGAGAGAACAAGAAATATACCGGCGGACCGGGGCACAGCTATTCGCCCTCCGGCTATTTCAGTGGATTTCTCTTTGAAAGGGAATCACCTCAAGAGTGTAGAAGAGGATAAGTTTGATGGGATTCGAAGAAATGACCCATATGCACATCTTGAGAGGTTTGAGAAAATCTGTAGGCTATATCAGTATGGTACAGGACAAGCTGAGGCTGTTAAGTTGGAACTCTTTCCTATGACTCTCATTGGAGATGCAACAGCATGGTTTAAGGAGTTACCCGATAACTCATTTACCACTTGGGCCGAACTTCGAGAAGGATTTATTGATGAGTTTTATTCTGTGAGAACTCAAAGGCAATTAGAAAATAAAATCAGAGGTTTTTCTCAAGAACCCGGTGAAGATGTTGTTGATGCATGGAATGGGTTCAAAGAAATGCTCAGAAATTGCCCCGGGCATAGTATGGTCACCGAAGAAAGCTTTGAGATTTTCTATGATGGTTTGGATAGAAAAACCAAAAGGGAGCTCGGTTACGCATTTGGGGGTAGTCTAAACAACATTTCCCCAAATGAAGGATATAAGATTCTTGAGGATATGGCTAGAGAGTATTCTACAAGGGATGAGGACCGAGATAAGAGATCTAGTAGAACCACCGTGGCTAAGGTGGAAAGTAGTGATGACTCTAAGCTTATTACCGAAGTCAAGGCTCTCTCGAAGCAAATGAATGAGAGATTTGACAGTCAAGATACTAGATTCAAGAGCCTTGAGAGAGATGCTAAGGTTATGGCCGACGAATGTGAGCATTGTGGAGATTTGCATTATGCGGAGGATTGCCCGGATAAACCAGTGAAAGATGTTAGTTATGTTCAGAATCAAGGGAATTTCAACCAAAATACCGGTTATCAAAACCGGCCATCGGGTAGTTCTTACCCTACTTCTTCTTTTAATGCTAACAGTTCTGGTTATGGTGGTAACAGGTTTAGTAGGTTCACCAATCAACGAGGCTCGGATCCAGAATTAAGAGACATAGTGAAGGGTTCATTGGTGCCCAAAAGGCAACTAATGAACAAGTTGCAGAAGAGTCCAAGAAAGTGATTTCTGTTTTGGACGCTTTGACTACTCGCTTAGATGGATTGGGGCACAAGTTGGATCAAGGAGCAAAGAATCAACAAGCCACCATTAAGGATTTAGAAGGAAGGATTGAGAGGCTAGGAAACACAAATAGGCAGCCCGGTACTCTACCGAGAAACACTCAACAGAATCCAAAGCCTCAATTCAATAACCAAGGGCAAAACAGTCAAGGATCGGGACAGAAGTATACTCCTCCAAATGCTCGAAATGAGCAAGTGAATGCCATCACTACGAGGACAGTAAGACTTATGATTCTGCAATCCCTTTACCTAATAATTCTTCTCCATTTGTGCAGGATAATGAAGAAGAAGAAATTGTTGATGTAGAAGTTGAGATGGAACCGAACCAAGCCGTGCCGAAACCGGCCGTTCCATCCAAACCCGCTGAGAAACCGACGGTGAAGCCGTATCAACCAAAGATTCCATTTCCTCAACGGTTGAGGAAAGAAAAAGTCAAGGAACATTTTAAGAAATTAGTTGATCTTATTCAGTCTGTTAATATAACTGTTCCTTTAGTTGATTTGCTTGCAGGTATGCCTAATTATGCAAAGTTCCCCATGGAACTTGTAAGTGACAAGAAGAAGCTTGAAGAGGCTAAGACTGCAGTCATGAGTGCCGAATGTTCCGCAATCATTCAGAATCAGATTCCTCCCAAATTGGAAGATCCAAGGAGTTTTCTAAATGCTTGTTCTTTTGGTGCTTATTTGTGTGAGGCATTGGCCGACCTTGGGGCTAGTATTAATTTGATGCCTTATTCCGTTTATAGAAAGTTGTCTCTAGGAGAGTTGACCCCCACCCGCATGAGCATTAGGCTCGCGGATCATTCTTTCCAATATCCCATGGGGATAGCAGAAAATTTGCAAATTAAGGTGGGGCATATGATATTTCAGGTTGATTTTGTTATTCTTGAGATGGAGGCGGATGCCAAAGTTCCCCATGGAACTTGTAAGTGACAAGAAGAAGCTTGAAGAGGCTAAGACTGCAGTCATGAGTGCCGAATGTTCCGCAATCATTCAGAATCAGATTCCTCCCAAATTGGAAGATCCAAGGAGTTTTCTAAATGCTTGTTCTTTTGGTGCTTATTTGTGTGAGGCATTGGCCGACCTTGGGGCTAGTATTAATTTGATGCCTTATTCCGTTTATAGAAAGTTGTCTCTAGGAGAGTTGACCCCCACCCGCATGAGCATTAGGCTCGCGGATCATTCTTTCCAATATCCCATGGGGATAGCAGAAAATTTGCAAATTAAGGTGGGGCATATGATATTTCAGGTTGATTTTGTTATTCTTGAGATGGAGGCGGATGCCAAAGTTCCCCATGGAACTTGTAAGTGACAAGAAGAAGCTTGAAGAGGCTAAGACTGCAGTCATGAGTGCCGAATGTTCCGCAATCATTCAGAATCAGATTCCTCCCAAATTGGAAGATCCAAGGAGTTTTCTAAATGCTTGTTCTTTTGGTGCTTATTTGTGTGAGGCATTGGCCGACCTTGGGGCTAGTATTAATTTGATGCCTTATTCCGTTTATAGAAAGTTGTCTCTAGGAGAGTTGACCCCCACCCGCATGAGCATTAGGCTCGCGGATCATTCTTTCCAATATCCCATGGGGATAGCAGAAAATTTGCAAATTAAGGTGGGGCATATGATATTTCAGGTTGATTTTGTTATTCTTGAGATGGAGGCGGATGCCAAAGTTCCCCATGGAACTTGTAAGTGACAAGAAGAAGCTTGAAGAGGCTAAGACTGCAGTCATGAGTGCCGAATGTTCCGCAATCATTCAGAATCAGATTCCTCCCAAATTGGAAGATCCAAGGAGTTTTCTAAATGCTTGTTCTTTTGGTGCTTATTTGTGTGAGGCATTGGCCGATCTTGGGGCTAGTATTAATTTGATGCCTTATTCCGTTTATAGAAAGTTGTCTCTAGGAGAGTTGACCCCCACCCGCATGAGCATTAGGCTCGCGGATCATTCTTTCCAATATCCCATGGGGATAGCAGAAAATTTGCAAATTAAGGTGGGGCATATGATATTTCAGGTTGATTTTGTTATTCTTGAGATGGAGGCGGATGCCAAAGTTCCCCTCATTCTTGGCCGACCATTCCTTATGACCGCGGATGCTATCATCCGGGTTAAGGCTAAGGAAATTTCCCTAGGGGTTGGTAATGTAACACCCGTTTCGTAAAAATATGGATTTCCAAAAACTTTTGCCTAACGGCATCAATTATGCGGAAACGATTTATTAAAAACTCTCAACAAGGAAAACAGTTGAGAAGCAATAGTGGTGTTACTAACGTATCGTAGAAATAATAAAAGAAAATCCATAAGATTGCCCAACATAAAGCAATCAAAACAGCAGTCATTACATAGGGTTCCAAGAGGAAACAATATCATAAAGTCTATGAGAAACTATTGGGTAGACTAAGGCCATCTTGATCATCTACCCATCTCTCGTCAAAGCTTCACACGTCATCTCACTGCTCAACCTGAGGGGAACAACACATTTAAAAGAACAAGTGTTAGCTATAAATAGCTAAGTAAGATAACACCAGGTTTAAGCAAAACATTTCATCCATTTAAATCGTCCTTTTAAAACTTTAAGTCATTTTAATTAGGCATACATATCATCATATAAACATATCCACGTCACATATAAGCATAGAGTTCATGACCCTAAATGTGCCTAATCAATTTCGTCACTTTGATTCCTCTCGTTAAATTGTGACTAGGTCACCGTTAAGTTGTAACCGAAGTTACCGTTAAGTTGTAACCGAAGTTACCGTTAAGTTGTAACCGAAGTTACCGTTAAGTTGTAACCGAAGTTACCGTTAAGTTGTAACCGAAGTTACCGTTAAGTTGTAACCGAAGTTACCGTTAAGTTGTAACCGAAGTTACCGTTAAGTTGTAACCGAAGTTACCGTTAAGTTGTAACCGAAGTTACCGTTAAGTTGTAACCGAAGTTACCGTTAAGTTGTAACCGAAGTTACCGTTATCATATAGGGTATGAGTTTGTGTACAGGCGGTCATACGACCTCAAGGAAGCCTCACACCCGACTCGATGGAGAAGTCTTTCGACGGTCCATCTGCGTCGTTAAGGAAAGACAATGTCGATCCCTGAGTAGCACGTTATGTTCATGACATTAGGTGGGTCATCAGACCACCCGAAACTACTCGCCACGTATGACTGTTGCAAGGAGCAACCCAAGCAACCACCTCAGCGTACCTATATCCACCGTCAGGCACGGGTTATGCATAACACTCATCATCTAATTAGCTCGAGCATTTACCACATTTAGTTTAGGTTTCTTATGTTATCCTAAACTAGTCATCATCTATCATCATTTCACGTTAGGGCCCATAAAACGTGCACGTGTCATGGCAACCTAAAAAGGTCTAGTGTTCTAGATGAACAAGCCACATATACATGCACATATCATCATTACATCATATCATTAACCACCGTTCATCATAACATATCATATCGTTAAACATATCATCACATATCATATCATAAACGTATTTACGGGGAAGCATTTTAGGCATAGGCATCGTCATCTTTAATCCCCGAATACCTCCCATATCAACCCAACCACAATATAGGTTATACATTACCGTTTGGAGGTTATAGTTTATGAAACTATTTTTGTTGCACCCTCAGCGTGACAAAAGTAGTGTATCTTACCTGGTAGTAGTGTACGCGCGTAATGAAAGGCTAAAAGTGCTTAACAATAATCCCCGACACCTAAGATACATTAATATACAAAATATAAGTCATTTGGGACCCAAACAAACCTTACAGACCTCACGAAATTAGTCTGGAAAATCCTTCTTACGAACTTAGCTACAGTTCTTACGAAGATAGCAAAACGAAGATAGATTTGTTCTTACGAAGATAGCAAAACGAAGATAGATTTGTTCTTACGAGATAGCAAAACGAAGATAGATTTGTTCTTACGAAGATAGCAAAACGAAGATAGATTTGTTCTTACGAAGATAGCAAAACGAAGATAGATTTGTTCTTACGAAGATAGCAAAACGAAGATAGATTTGTTCTTACGAAGATAGCAAAACGAAGATAGATTTGTTCTTACGAAGATAGCAAAACGAAGATTATCTTCGCAAGTACAAAATCAGACTCAGCTAACGAATTTAACGTAATTTCGTCCAGATTTCAAAAACGACCAAGTTCTTCGATTTTTCCATAAACGAACGATTAAATCTTCTCCCAAAACATGTTTTTGACATAAATAAACATCCATTGATCATCAAGATCGATTATAGACTCGTTAAACATCGTTTTGAACATTAATTGACTTAAACATATTTTAAACCCTAATTCTATCAAAATCCCTTTTTAATTCAGATTTGAATCATTATGAAACAACCTTGAATCTGAAAATATAAGTAATAAATCGATGATTACCTTGAACAAACAATGGCCGATTCAATCCAATGCCAAAAACACACGATCGATTAACCAAGACTTGAAGATTTTGCTTTAGAATTCAAGAAAAGGTTTTAATAAACTTTGTGTTTATTCTTTTAATGTTGTTGAGGCTGGAAAATAACCCTAGATTAAGCTAATCCCAACCTAAACCCGTTTTTAACTTTACACCTTTGGCAAAACTAGTCCCTGGACTTCATATTGACTTTATTTCGCTTGAAAACACCTATTGGGGATACATATAACACACTAAAGCACTTTCGCACACTACATAAGCCTTTTACACATCATTAAGCCTACTTTATTGTCACTCATTAAAGATAATTAAATCTCACATATAGGGCACATAAACATATAAACACACATTTTACCACATAACATATCACGAACTTAGAATTTGACCTAACGACGTTAGTCAACAGAAACGATTAAGTTTTGGGATGTTACAGGTAATGACCGAGTTGTTTTTAATGTTGATAGAGCACTAAAGCATCTTTACTCTTGTGATGAAACTTGTTTCAGGTTAGATGTGATTGAAGAAGAAGATGCTTTGGAGAAAGAGCTCATGGATTTCTTGGACATGGAAGAGGGTGAAGCATTGTTAGCTTGCAGTGAAGAGGAGCAAGAGTTGGTTGGAGATATGATGCAAGAGATTATGGCATTAAGTGTTGATGAAACTCCACCGGAAGACGAGACCTTTGAAGAGATCACCACTAGTGATAGCACACGGGTGCTAACCTCGGTAGAGAACCCTCCTACCGACTTGGAGCTCAAGCCACTTCCGGACCATCTTGAGTATGCATATTTGGAAGGTACATCTCTTTTACCCGTTGTCATCTCATCCTCATTAATGGAGGATGAGAAATCTAGACTTATGACCGTCCTAAAGGCCCATAAAAAGGCCTTTGCATGGAAAATTTCCGATATTCCGGGTATAAGTCCAGAATTTTGCAAACATATCATAAACTTTGTTGATAATGTGAAACCGGCTGTGCAAAGGCAATGAAGGTTGAATCCAAATATGAAAGATGTGGTTAAAAAGGAGATAATAAAGTTGCTTGATGCGGGAATCATATTCCCCATCTCGGATAGTTCATGGGTGAGTCCGGTACATTGTGTACCGAAAAAGGGTGGGATGACCGTAATTTTGAATGACAAAAATGAATTGGTTCCCACTAGGACTATCACGGGGTGGAGGGTATGTATTGATTATCGGAGATTAAATGATGCTACCCGCAAAGACCATTTTCCCTTGCCCTTTATTGATCAAATGCTCGAACGGCTAGCCGGTAACGAGTATTTTTGCTTTTTGGATGGGTTCTCCGGGTACTTCCAAATACCCATTGACCCCAAGGACCAAGAGAAGACCACTTTTACTTGCCCTTTTGGCACTTATGCCTACAGAAGGATGCCATTTGGTCTTTGCAATGCCCCAGGTACATTTCAAAGATGTATGATTGCCATATTTCAGGACATGATCGAAACATCCATGGAGGTGTTTATAGAATGCTTGAAAGGTGTGAAATGGCACACTGGGTCTTGAATTGGGAAAAGTGCCATTTTATGGTGAAAGAAGGTATTGTTTTAGGACACAAGGTTTCAAGAGCGGGATTAGAGGTAGATAAAGCAAAAATTGATGTTATAGCTAAATTGCCTCCACCCACTAATGTCAAATCAATTCGAAGCTTTTTGGGTCACGTCGGGTTTTACCGTCGATTTATAAAAGATTTTTGAAAAATCACCCGGCCAATGACCAAGTTGTTAGAGAAAGATGTCCCATTCAATTTTGATAAAGAATGTCTTGATGCATTTAACTCACTTAAAGTTAAATTGACCAATGCACCCATTATGTCTCCACCCAATTGGTCATTACCGTTTGAGTTAATGTGTGATGCTAGTGATTATGCTTTAGGGCCATTCTAGGCCAAAGGGAGGATAAGCATTTCCGCCATATTTCCTATGCTAGCAAGACCTTAAACCCGGCTCAACAGAACTATACCGTGACCGAGAAAGAGTTATTAGCCGTGGTTTATGCCTTTGATAAGTTTAGACCCTATTTGGTTTTGAATAAGACTATTGTGTTCACCGACCACTCGGCTTTGAAGTACTTGTTCTCGAAACAAGATGCTAAGCCTTGTTTAATTCGTTGGGTCTTACTTTTACAAGAATTTGATATTGAAATCAAAGATAAGAGTGGGGCTGAGAATGTGGCGGTCGACCACTTAAGTAGGCTCGAAAACCCTCACCTTGAGGAGTTAAAGGAGCATGATATTAATGATGCGTTTCCTGATGAGTTTCTAATGCAGGTGGATGTGGAAGAAGATCCATGGTTTGCAGACATTGCTAACTATTTATGTGCAGGTGTTCTTCCTAAGGAAATGACTTATCAACAGAAAAAGAAGTTCTTTTCTGAGATTAAGCATTATTTCTGGGAAGAACCATATTTATTTCGAATGTGTGCAGATGGATTGATCAGGAGATGTGTGGCCGGTGCTGAAACCCGGAAGATTTTGGATGCATGCCACTATGGACCAACCAGTGGTCATTACGGACCATCTGTAACCGGTAAAAGGTTTTTGAAAAATCACCCGGCCAATGACCAAGTTGTTAGAGAAAGATGTCCCATTCAATTTTGATAAAGAATGTCTTGATGCATTTAACTCACTTAAAGTTAAATTGACCAATGCACCCATTATGTCTCCACCCAATTGGTCATTACCGTTTGAGTTAATGTGTGATGCTAGTGATTATGCTTTAGAGGCCATTCTAGGCCAAAGGGAGGATAAGCATTTCCGCCATATTTCCTATGCTAGCAAGACCTTAAACCCGGCTCAACAGAACTATACCGTGACCGAGAAAGAGTTATTAGCCGTGGTTTATGCCTTTGATAAGTTTAGACCCTATTTGGTTTTGAATAAGACTATTGTGTTCACCGACCACTCGGCTTTGAAGTACTTGTTCTCGAAACAAGATGCTAAGCCTTGTTTAATTCGTTGGGTCTTACTTTTACAAGAATTTGATATTGAAATCAAAGATAAGAGTGGGGCTGAGAATGTGGCGGTCGACCACTTAAGTAGGCTCGAAAACCCTCACCTTGAGGAGTTAAAGGAGCATGATATTAATGATGCGTTTCCTGATGAGTTTCTAATGCAGGTGGATGTGGAAGAAGATCCATGGTTTGCAGACATTGCTAACTATTTATGTGCAGGTGTTCTTCCTAAGGAAATGACTTATCAACAGAAAAAGAAGTTCTTTTCTGAGATTAAGCATTATTTCTGGGAAGAACCATATTTATTTCGAATGTGTGCAGATGGATTGATCAGGAGATGTGTGGCCGGTGCTGAAACCCGGAAGATTTTGGATGCATGCCACTATGGACCAACCAGTGGTCATTACGGACCATCTGTAACCGGTAAAAGATTTTTCGAAAATCACCCGGCCAATGACCAAGTTGTTAGAGAAAGATGTCCCATTCAATTTTGATAAAGAATGTCTTGATGCATTTAACTCACTTAAAGTTAAATTGACCAATGCACCCATTATGTCTCCACCCAATTGGTCATTACCGTTTGAGTTAATGTGTGATGCTAGTGATTATGCTTTAGGGCCGTTCTAGGCCAAAGGGAGGATAAGCATTTCCGCCATATTTCCTATGCTAGCAAGACCTTAAACCCGGCTCAACAGAACTATACCGTGACCGAGAAAGAGTTATTAGCCGTGGTTTATGCCTTTGATAAGTTTAGACCCTATTTGGTTTTGAATAAGACTATTGTGTTCACCGACCACTCGGCTTTGAAGTACTTGTTCTCGAAACAAGATGCTAAGCCTTGTTTAATTCGTTGGGTCTTACTTTTACAAGAATTTGATATTGAAATCAAAGATAAGAGTGGGGCTGAGAATGTGGCGGTCGACCACTTAAGTAGGCTCGAAAACCCTCACCTTGAGGAGTTAAAGGAGCATGATATTAATGATGCGTTTCCTGATGAGTTTCTAATGCAGGTGGATGTGGAAGAAGATCCATGGTTTGCAGACATTGCTAACTATTTATGTGCAGGTGTTCTTCCTAAGGAAATGACTTATCAACAGAAAAAGAAGTTCTTTTCTGAGATTAAGCATTATTTCTGGGAAGAACCATATTTGTTTCGAATGTGTGCAGATGGATTGATCAGGAGATGTGTGGCCGGTGCTGAAACCCGGAAGATTTTGGATGCATGCCACTATGGACCAACCAGTGGTCATTACGGACCATCTGTAACCGGTAAAAAGGTTTTTGATGTAGGATTTTATTGGCCTTTAATCTTCAAGAAATCTCAAACCTTAGTGGAGACGTGTGAAATTTGTCAACATCAAGGGAACATTTCAAAGAAGGATGAGATGCCACAAAACTTCATTCAGGTTTGTGAGGTATTTGATGTTTGGGGAATTGATTTTATGGGACCCTTTCCGCCTTCAAATAAGTGTCTTTACATTTTAGTGGCGGTTGATTATGTGTCGAAATGGGCCGAGGCTAAGGCCTTGCCAACTAATGATGCAAGGGTTGTCATTGATTTCTTAAAGCAATTATTTTGTCGTTTTGGTTGCCCTAAGGCCTTAATCAGTGATCGTGGAACTCATTTCGCGAATCACCAACTTGCTAAGGTGTTGAAGAGGTATGGTGTTCATCATCGTTTCTCTACTTCTTATCACCCTCAAACGAGTGGGCAAGTAGAAAACTGTTAGAAATATAAATTAGTGGTGTTTAATTGTAAATGGAGTTACATTTGTGTTGTTCTTAAAGTACAAGGGGCTTAAGTGAAACTTAATGTAATTAGTATAAATACCCCTTGTATCTTAATAATGTAACTAACCTTTGAACCACATAATACAATCTAATCTTTCACTGAATCTCTCTCTACTCTCTCTCTAGAAACCGCCATTAACACTCACTTAAACACACACTAAAAGCTCGAATTCTAATCTCTACAATTGGTATCAGAGCACAATCAGAGTTGCTGAACGATCTATAAGCTTACTACAAGCTTAATTTGTACTTAATTCTGAATTTGAGTTGTTTTTCTGAAAAGTCCATTTGCAGAGCTCACTGTTTCAGTGATTCCTGCAAATTAAGTGTGTTTTTGATTAAATTTTGTTCACCGTTCGATTTACAATTAGTTTATCTTCCTTCGCCATCAATTTCAGAAGCTAATTTCAACATTTGAGTCACTTTTGATCGAGCTCTACAAATCGCATGTTTGTGAGGGTTTGAGTACCAGTTGAAATTAGCATCTAATTTGTTTGAGGATTTGTGCGCATTGATTTTCTGAACATTTTGATATAAAGTTCGAGTTCTAATTCGCAAAAATGAAGAAGATATCGAAGATTTTAAGTCTTCTCTGCAAATAGAGGTTTGGTTGAACAAAGAAGATAACCTAACCGACTATTTTGTCGTGTTGTGGTTACTAGCATTTGCAGAAGTCGTTGGCTAAAAAGTGGTTCTTACTTGAACTATTTGCAGAGCATTTTGCTCGGCAAATACGTATTTCAGAATTTGGCTAAGTACTGGAAGTTCACTTACTCTAGTTGCAGAACTTTAAGTTCGGCAAATAGCTAATTTCAAGAAAGTTGGTTAAGTGAGAAGTTCACTTGTTCTATTTGCAGAGCTCACTGTTTCAGTGATTCCTGCAAATTAAGTGTGTTTTTGATTAAATTTTGTTCACCGTTCGATTTACAATTAGTTTATCTTCCTTCGCCATCAATTTCAGAAGCTAATTTCAACATTTGAGTCACTTTTGATCGAGCTCTACAAATCGCATGTTTGTGAGGGTTTGAGTACCAGTTGAAATTAGCATCTAATTTGTTTGAGGATTTGTGCGCATTGATTTTCTGAACATTTTGATATAAAGTTCGAGTTCTAATTCGCAAAAATGAAGAAGATATCGAAGATTTTAAGTCTTCTCTGCAAATAGAGGTTTGGTTGAACAAAGAAGATAACCTAACCGACTATTTTGTCGTGTTGTGGTTACTAGCATTTGCAGAAGTCGTTGGCTAAAAAGTGGTTCTTACTTGAACTATTTGCAGAGCATTTTGCTCGGCAAATACGTATTTCAGAATTTGGCTAAGTACTGGAAGTTCACTTACTCTAGTTGCAGAACTTTAAGTTCGGCAAATAGCTAATTTCAAGAAAGTTGGTTAAGTGAGAAGTTCACTTGTTCTATTTGCAGAGCTCATTGCTCGGCAAATAAGTGTTTCAAGGATTTTTGAACAAGTGTTGAGGTTACTTGTACTATTTCCAGAGCTAGTTGCTCGGCATTTAGTTGTTTTGAGATTTCTTGATTTGGGACTGGTGCTAATTGCATTGTTTGCAGAAGACTTAGCTCGGCAAACAAGTGTTTTTGATTGTGGTGACTAAGGACAAGTTGAATTTGTACTATTTGCAGAGATATTTGCTCGGCATTTAGTTGAATTTGTGTCTTCGATCAAGAGACTTGCTAAAATGTACTGTTTGCAGAGATAATTGCTCGGCATTCAGTTGTTTTTATGTTCTTGTGTCACTTATACTATTTGCAGAGCATTAAGCTCGGCATTTAGTTGTTTTTAAGAATTTGATCACTTACACTATTTGCAGAGCATTAAGCTCGGCATTTAGTGGTTTTTAAGAATTTGATCACTTACACTATTTGCAGAGCATTAAGCTCGGCATTTAGTTGTTTTTAAGAATTTGGTTACTTGTACAATTTGCAGAGAACTAAGCTCGGCACTTAGTTGTTTTTAAGATCTTGATCACTTGTACCATTTGCAGAGAACTAAGCTCGGCACTTAGTTGTTTTTAAGAATCTCAAATCAAAATTTTTCAAGAAACTTTCTCAAAACCATTTTCCATCAATATTCTTCGAGTGGGTTGAAAAATCAAAATTTTGAAATTTTGAAATTTCTTACTTGTTCTATTTGCAGAGATTTAAGCTCTGCATTTAGTTGAAATTAAAAAATCTCCAAATTTCAATTTTAATTCTTTCACTTCAATTTCAATCACAATTACCTTTCATTTCATTTCACCCTTTGCTCAACAAAATGTCAAGTCCAAGTATCTCAAATTCAGTTAAAAATGATTTCGTCTTCAATTTGTGGTTAACTTCCTCACCCAAGAAACCAACTTCATCTGAAGAAAAACTTCATAAAGGTGGATTATGTTCATGTTGTTCGTCAAAGCCTTATCCAAATCCTTGTCAAGTGATGAAGTTATTGATCCATTAGACCGCAATGGAAAATGTCAAGTTTCTAGAGGAAGTAGTCACGTTACAAGCTGAGTTATTAAATGTGAAACTGAAAGAGTCGAATCCTGAGTTGAAGGAGCTTGAAGATGAGGTTTCTAACCTAAAATATGAGTGTTGTATCAAAGATACTCTTTATCAACAACTTGATAAGAAGTATAAAGAGCTCGAATCTGCTACAAAGGAAATTCTTCAATCTGAAGTTGACCGAATCAAATCTGAGAACGAAGAGCTCAAGTCTGGTAATACTCTCAATTTGTCTACTATGGAAAGTTTTCGACTTGAAATTGACCAACTCAAATCCGATAATACAGAAATCCAATCTGCAAATGATCTCATTTTGTTCAACATGGAAAGTCTTCAAAAAGAAAATGATCATTTGCAATCAAAGATTTTCAAATTAACAAATGAGTTGGACAATTCTTCCAAAGAGCTCAACAAAATTATTTTAGACAATCAATCAAACGAACTTGTTTCGCAACAAAAGATTTCTGAACTTACCCATGAGTTGCGAAATAAGTCCACCATGTTTGTGAGCAAAGAGAGAAAATTTCTCAAAGTTCTTGAACAACTTCGAATTGATGTGAGCGATGTTGAAAAAGAAAGAACAAAATTTTGTGCTCAAATCAAGTGTCTTGAAGACAAGTGTTTGTAACTTCAGTCAAACGAAACATCTTTGACCAAGATAATTTCTTTGCAAACACAAACCAAATCTTTTCAAAATCAAAATCATTGTTCTATCTCTTCTGACACAACCAAAGAAGTTGTTGAAATTTGCACTCAACCTGATTGTCCTATTTGTGAAGTTGTGAATTCCCCTGTGCAAACTAAATGTGATGTTGTTGAGACTACCGAGTCCTCAACTCTGACTGATCTTGATTGTGTTCATGACAAGACTGAGGTGTCTAAACGTTTTCCAAAATCTATTTATTCCAAACCAAAAGTTGATGTTCCAAAGAGGGTTTACACGGGTAAATCTTCTAAACCTTTTGACAGAAAGGTGTCTCAGTTTACTAATTACTCCTTGCAAAAGGGTAGGAAGTACACTAAGAAACCTATTTTTGATGGAACAACTACTTTTGTGTCTTTTTTATCCTTCGAGGATAATTCTGAACATCTTTCTCAAGCAAAATCTCAGTTGACAAAATCAAAATGGAAACCGATTTCAAAAGATAAGTCAATTGAGTCAAAATCATTCAAATATTCTTTTTCGGAACTTTTTGATCTTGCACCAAAACCTGTGAAAACAGTTGTGCAAAAAGTGAATGATTTTGCTTCGAAAAATCATTTGCCAACTCAATCTCCCAAGATTGGAAGCTTTTCAAAGAAATCAAATGATTTTTCACCGTTGCTTCCACGAAAACTCTTTTCAATTGAACCACCGGGTTTTAGTTCTACGTGGAATGCAACTTCTATTCATCAAATTGATGAGACTTACATTTGGTCTTTCAAAAATTCAAAAACCATTGGACCCAATCTCAAATGGGTTCCAAAAGTGATTTCCAAGTGATTTGATGAATGGTGGCTTATGCACACTTCAGTGTATAACCCGTGCTAAAACCGTTTTTTGTAATTTCTTCATTTTTAGAAAAATCCAAAAAGATTTTCATTTTCTTATTTTGAAAAATCCAAAAAGATTTTCTCTCTTTTGTTTATTTACTTTGTCTTTGAGTTTCTCACAATGTTTTGGATGAGATGCAAGGCATCGAACGCCTTTGTGTACTGCCTTTGTTGTCTCATTTTTAATGTTTGTGAGCAACTTTCAAACTCTTTACTCACCCTTTATATGCAAAAACTTTGTTTATATCATGCATATATTTAGGGGGAGTTTGTTTATAAAACCAAAACTTCCAAGTGTTTAAACTCATTTTCTATTTTAAAACACTTTGGAAGATTTTCAAACCATTTTCGATCAAATTCAAAGAAGTTCGGTGTTAGATTTGCACATGAGAGTTTAGGCCACTCATAAATACTCCATGATCTTATCATCGCCGATGAGATCTAACCCCGGAGTTATATTCTCAATCTTAGACTGTGAGGGTTTATGAGCGTGGTGATGATGTTTGTGCAAATAGGACATGAGGGAGTAGTCGAAAAGTGAGAGGTTACGGTGAAATGATGCGAGAAAGGGCTAAAAGAAATAAAAGCCCTCCCTAAAATTCTTAAAAAGCCGGGTCAACACGTTCCTATCGGATTTCATTTGTTGATTTCTCGATATTGAAGAAGACTTCATGGACCCAGTGAAGCAATGTACATCTTTT
This sequence comes from Erigeron breviscapus, assembly GCA_034093135.1. NCBI lineage: Eukaryota > Viridiplantae > Streptophyta > Magnoliopsida > Asterales > Asteraceae > Erigeron > Erigeron breviscapus. The sequence continues at coordinate 123,960,743 of CM067169.1, read as the reverse complement.
CCTAACCACTCAAGTGTTTCTTAACAAATACTTGTTTTATTCCCACGGAGATTTTCACATTTCTATCGACTCTTCATTTGGAAGACGTTGATATTGAAAAAGGGAGACACTCTGCTCCAGTCCCCGACTTCAGTTGATCACTTATCGAGTCTAGAGCGTACTTGATATATCTTTCATTTGACTAGGACACATAGAGTCTTTATATGTCTTTGTGACATTGCATATCTTTGTGATATTGCCGGAACATTCGTAGTGATATCATATTTTTGATATTCCACGATGATCGAATGGAAATCCTACCAATGCTAACATCTTTTCCAACGTTGAACGTAGGTGTCACATTTTCATTTAATGAATTTGTTGAGTAAACGAGAAGTCTATGTGACCTCGGATTTTATTTCCCAAAAGTCTTTGAGGATAGTAAGACATGGTCATCGAACGCCTTTGTGACACTGACTATGAATTACATTCTATCGGTTGAAAAGCCATAGACCGAACCATTTAGAGATAAGCTTTGTGCATTTCTCGATGATAATGGGAAGTCCTAAAAATAGTAATCGTATTTTTAGGCCACACCATCAATCCTTTTGATTTTTGGTTGTAATAACGGATCATTTTTATCCGGTTTTCATTTCTCTTCACACAAACACAAAGAACACAAACACCATTATAAAAATCTTTTTCCAACAACGCAACCTTACATTCTAGTTCACCAATAGGTTCATTGGGAATTGGGAATTGGGTTGGGTTAATTTGGTTGAATATTGTTTCATTGGGAATTGGGAATTGGGTTGGGTTAATTTGGTTGAATATTGTTTGTTATGATCTACCGTTTATGCTATCAATCATTATTGTATGATGAACACGTTTCACATTTTCATCATAAGGGGGAGAAATGATTATATGATTGATAGATAGAGTTCAAGGATATAGGTAGAATTTGATTGGTAGAATTTGTTCGAGGATGATTGTTGTGTTTGGATGTTCAAAGGATCGTTAGTTTAGGTGAAGAGAGTGAATAATTATCGTGATATGTTGAGAATTGATATATTGTTTTGAGAAAGTTAAAGGATTGATTCGAGATTGAGTATATTCAAGATGATGTACATGGTCAATAATTGAAAGATTTATTGAATAATTGACCATTGTTTGATGATTAGAAGAGTTTGAGATTGAATGGAGATTGTTCGTTTGTTGATACTTGTGATAGCTAAGTTTGTTTAATGTCTTGAGAAGATTCATAGTTTGAAGAGATTGTTGATTCGAGGGGGAGCAAGAGATTAAAGATTTGTTATTGAATAATATGCTCCAAGAAAGAAATGTTTGTTTGAGGGGGAGCAAGAATAAAGATTTGTTATTGAATAATATGCTCCGAAATGATTGTTTGTTTGAGGGGGAGCAAGAGATTAAAGATTTGTTATTGAATAATATGCTCCAAGAAAGAAATTGTTTGTTTGAGGGGGAGCAAGAGATTAAAGATTTGTTATTGAATAATATGCTCCAAGAAAGAAATGTTTGTTTGAGGGGGAGCAAGAATAAAGATTTGTTATTGAATAATATGCTCCGAAATGATTGTTTGTTTGAGGGGGAGCAAGAGATTAAAGATTTGTTATTGAATAATATGCTCCAAGAAAGAAATGTTTGTTTGAGGGGGAGCAAGAATAAAGATTTATTGAATAATTGACCATTGTTTGATGATTAGAAGAGTTTGAGATTGAATGGAGATTGTTCGTTTGTTGATACTTGTGATAGCTAAGTTTGTTTAATGTCTTGAGAAGATTCATAGTTTGAAGAGATTGTTGATTCGAGGGGGAGCAAGAGATTAAAGATTTGTTATTGAATAATATGCTCCAAGAAAGAAATGTTTGTTTGAGGGGGAGCAAGAATAAGTTGATCAAAGAATTGAGTGCTCCAAGATAATTGTTGATTCAAAGACAAGTTCGATCAAGAATTGAAGTTTTAAAGTCAAATCAAATTTCCGCATTCCAAAACCAAGCTTCCGAAATGCCAAGAAATTTCAAAGTCAAAACCAAGCTTCCGCAAAGTCAAAAGAATTCAAAGTTAAATCAAGCTTCCGCAATACCAAAAGAATTCAAGGAATTCAAAGTCAAAACCAAGCTTCCGCATGCTACTCAAAGATTCAAGTCACTTCTTCGAGCAACATCAAGTTGAAATCAACATTCAAAAGTTCAAGTTGTGAAAGCTCAAAAGCTACAAAGATTTCAAAGATGCTTCCAAAGTATTCAAAGTTGCAAGAGAAGATCAAGTCTTAGAAAGTCATCGTCAAGAATATTGTTTGTTGAGAAGATTCAAAGTCAAGGTTGATACAAGACGTTGAAGACAATGAGAAAGCTTCAAGGTCTACTCAACATTGAAGATTTTCAACAAAAGGGCTCATCATGTTTATTTAAAGACCGAAGACGATGCAACATTTACAATTCAACACCAAGGGGGAGATTGTTAGAAATATAAATTAGTGGTGTTTAATTGTAAATGGAGTTACATTTGTGTTGTTCTTAAAGTACAAGGGGCTTAAGTGAAACTTAATGTAATTAGTATAAATACCCCTTGTATCTTAATAATGTAACTAACCTTTGAACCACATAATACAATCTAATCTTTCACTGAATCTCTCTCTACTCTCTCTCTAGAAACCGCCATTAACACTCACTTAAACACACACTAAAAGCTCGAATTCTAATCTCTACAAAAACACTAATAGGGCTTTAAAACGAATCTTAGAGAAAACCATAGGTGATAATCCTAAGAATTGGTCTAAGAAGTTGGATGATGCATTATGAGCTTTTAGAACCGCATTTAAGACTCCAATTGGGACTACACCTTATAGGTTGCTTTATGGTAAAACATGTCATTTGCCTTTAGAAATAGAGCATAAAGCTTATTGGGCTCTTAGGAATTGCAATATGGACTTAGTTGAAAGTAGTGAATTGAGAATGTTGCAATTGCATGAGTTAGATGAGTTGAGGTTGAATGCTTATGAGAATTCCATGCTCTATAAAGAGAGAACTAAGGTTTGGCATGATCGTAGGATTAGAGAGAAGGATTTGAAAGCCGGTGATAAAGTTTTGTTATTCCTTTCCAAGTATAAGTTCAAGCAACCTAAGTTGACTTCTAGGTGGACCGGCCCTTTTGTGATCAAACATGTTTATCCGTCTGGTTATGTTGAATTGTTTAAATCGGATGGAGCTACTTTTATTGTTAATGGTCACAGGTTAAAGCTTTATCATGAAGAAGAGGAAAATGTGGGAGCCGTCGTTGACGAGCTTCCATTTTTCGAAAGGAATTAATGAAGAAAGAACCATGAGTCGAGCTAAAGACTCGTAAATAAATTAAGCGCTTCGCGGGAGGCAACCCGTGTTTCTTATTTTCATTATTGTTTAATTGTCATTGGTAATGTGTTTTAATAAGAATTGCAGGTAGGAACCGCTCTCATGCCTTCCGGTAAGTCGTTTTCAAGGAAGAAAACAAAAGGTAAGTGTGTGTGGGTGGGGGGGGGGGGGGGAGTTGCGCCGCAACGTGTCTTGTCACGTGTCATGTTCAGAAAAATCGAAAAAAAAAAATAAAAAAAAATTGAGTTCAAAAATAACCCATTGCGCCGCAACGGGTGGGGTTGCGCCGCAGGGTGTTGCGCCGCAACGTGTCTTGTCACGTGTCATGTTCAGAAAAATCGAAAAAAAAAAATAAAAAAAAATTGAGTTCAAAAATAACCCATTGCGCCGCAACGGGTGGGGTTGCGCCGCAACGTGTCTTGTCACGTGTCATGTTCAGAAAAATCGAAAAAAAAAAAAAAATAAAAAAAAATTTGAGTTCAAAAATAACCCATTGCGCCGCAACGTGTCTTGTCACGTGTCATGTTCAGAAAAATCGAAAAAAAAAAATAAAAAAAAATTGAGTTCAAAAATAACCCATTGCGCCGCAACGGGTGGGGTTGCGCCGCAACTCGTTGCGCCGCAACGTGTCTTGTCACGTGTCATGTTCAGAAAAATCGAAAAAAAAAAATAAAAAAAAATTGAGTTCAAAAATAACCCATTGCGCCGCAACGAAGGGCGTTGCGCCGCAGCTTATCCTTCTGTTTTTCAGTTGCGCCGCAGTCTGTTTGTTGCGCCGCAACGTGTCTTGTCACGTGTCATGTTCAGAAAAATCGAAAAAAAAAAATAAAAAAAAATTGAGTTCAAAAATAACCCATTGCGCCGCAACGGGTGGGGTTGCGCCGCAACTCGGGTAAAACCGGGTCAACAGACTTTCAACAAAAAGGGGATCGGCTCATAATTACTTCACACATATATTTTTCATCCATTATTGAGCTCCTACTCCTTCTCCTCTAAAATTTTCCTACCGACCCAAACACTCCCCTTCTCTATTTTCTTTCAATTTTAATCTTCTTTCAATCTTCATAATGACAAGATCCGGAAAGGTATGTGTCACTTTACCCTCTATTCATGATTTTAATTCATTAATTTCATAGTGTTCTTGAATAATTCGAATTTATATAGATTTTATGCTTAATATGCTTCTTAAGTTCGAATTTGTGAGGGAATTACAAGAACAATGTGGGTTGGGATAATTTCATTGAAGGATTGATGATTTGTTTTGTGGATTGGGTCATTCAAATTAACTTAGGGTTAATTAAAGTTGGTTTTTCTTAATTAAATGCTAAACCCTAAGATTTAAGATGTTATCTAGTGTTTGGAATTATTTTTGTTAACCCTGCTGCTGCTCGAACTCAACCCAGAAATACAGGCGTTGCGCCGCAACTCATAGTTGCGCCGCAACTAAAACAGACAGATAAGTTGCGCCGCAACTGTCCAAGTTGCGCCGCAACTAGACCTTTTCCAGACCTGTTTCACTTATGCTTATATATATATGCTTATATGTCTGGTTTCCGTGTTTTAATTGTTTATTGTATGTGTAGGAACCCGCTTCTTCTAGCTGGGCAGGACGAGGCAAGGGAAGAGCCTCGTCGGCTGCTGCCCCAATTGAGAGTGGTCTGACTCCCGAAGCGACTGTTATGGGAATTCCTACTCACCCATGGTTACGGTTTCCTAGAGCTCCTCCCGAGAAAAAGATTGAATACACCAACAGGTTAGCATCTATCTATCAGAAAGATATAGTTGAGCCTCGGTATATGGAATCGAGTATGTTGGATGCGTTGAATGCTCATGCGGGCATTAGTAGGTATATGCAGCTGATGGGTAGTTCTAATGATATGGATGGAAATCCCGTAGCTAAGGAATTCAGTTTATGGTTTGATATCTTTCGGAATCGGGAGGTAGTGTGTAAAGAGTGGTGTTTAGAGGTCTACTCAACTATTTCGGTTGAGAATATAGAGAAGGTGAAGGATGTTTTTACTGAGCCGGTTATATTCTTTCGTTGTGGGGGTGTTAATAGAACCCTCACCATTGCTGAGTTTGGGTTGTGCACGGGGATGTACAACCAAGAGACATTGGATGATCCTGCTTTTGAGCGTCTGTTAGCCATTTCTGTTAGGGCTACTTCTGGTTTTACTAGGGACGCAGGTGATTTCAGGGAGTACTATAACCGGGTTTCTGGGGGTCGCGCTTGGAAAGCGGCTTGTGGGGCGAATACACTCCAATCGCCTATTTTGCGCTTGTTCCACAAGATGTTGGTCCATTCTTTTGTCCAAAGGACCAATCACCCGGACAAGCTTTATATGGAGGATTTGTGGTTGTTGAGGTTGTTTGATGAGGTAGATGTGTATAGGAAGGCTTGTGCCCCCTATGTGTTGGCAAAATATATGGGGACGAAAGGAGTTCGGGATAGAGGTTTAGTCTGCGGTCACTTCATTTCCAAAATGGTGAGGTATTTTGAAGGTGCAGATAATGCAGTTGCTTTGAACTGCAAGCCTATGAAGCCCTTTACTTGGAATGATTTGAAGAGGTGGAAATTGATTAAGCCTTTGGCTCACAAGAATGATATTCCCGAGTTGATTGATTTTGGTGATGCTGATTCTGATAATGATGAGGAAGATTCAGATGATGATGATGATGCTGAGATGGCTGATGCACCAGAGCAGCCGTTAGAGCCCGCACGACGTACTAAGTGTCGTGCCACCACTACACCTTCTGAGGGACCATCTTCTTCTGCTGCCGCCCATTCAGGTCCATGGGATTTTACTTCTTTGGGGACTCTGATGAATAACATGTGGGAGTCTCAGCAGACCTATCAGCAGTCCCATGAGCAGTTTCAGTCGAGGGTGGACAGTGATTTTAGGTGGCTAGGCTCGGGTATGGGTCATTTGATGCATGATCAGCATAGATATCAACCCATGTGGGAGACCCAGTACAGGGGTGAGGAGTATCATCCACCTCAGCCGATTCCAGACTACAGCCCTCCTAGCATCTTCATTCCTGAGCACAGAGCCGGAGGTGGATTCTTCTATCCACCAGAGCGCCATTACGAGGTGGCTCCTTCCCATAATCTTGGAGGGACGGGGCCCGATAACCCCGTTAGTTTTGGATCTTTTGCAGGTACACAGGCTGGTGCAGATGCTGGAGGATCGGGGTCGGCAGAACCTTCGTTTGCTGAGCAGGTGGTTGGATCGATTTTTGGTTCAGGACCTATGCCTGGCTACCCCTACCCTCTTCAGTGATTGTTGATGAGATGATGTTGCTGCCGTCGGTTGGTGATGATGGCTTGTAATTGTATTTGTTTGAACAATTTTATTTCCGTACTTTTATTTATTTTCATTTGTTGGTTTGTAATCACCCATAAGGGTGATAAAACATCGTATTTTACTTTTCCATTTCCGTTTAATAGGGATAGGTTGATTGCATGGTTTATTTGATTATGTTGCTCGTTAATGGTGTGTTCATGTTGATAGCAAGTTGAATGTCATGTGCATATGCTGGCAGTAAGTTCAGCGACATATTTTGTTGGCATCATATTCAGGCATGGAACATACATCATACCCGACAAGTTTTCTTGTTCTTGATTTTGTTTTTGTTTACTTTCCCCTATTTCCCTTAGTTTGCCTTAGTTCATTGGACATTGAGGGCATTATCCAACTCAAGTGTGGGGGGTGGTAAATAGGAAAAAGTCCGGTATTTTTGGAGGATTTTGAAACTTTTGCATGCTTGTCATTGTAGTTAATTGCTTTTGTCACTTAATTATAGAACTTAATAAGCAATTTGACTACACCTTGAGGCAATCCCTTCTGGATTAATAATATGACTAGCACGCTCAAAGCACCAAAACACCCAAATTGTGAGATTATTGTTTCATTGCTAGTTGTGATAGGTGTTACGGTTTTGGATTTATTAGCCTTGTTAATTTGTCCCTCTCGTAGGCTTTTGGATTTATCCAGGAGTAAGGGTCTCTTTTAGAGCTCTGAACTATGATGTGCAAGTTTGAGGTTGATTTTCCATTTCCGTTTATAGGGATAGGTTGATTGCATGGTTTATTTGATTATGTTGCTCGTTAATGGTGTGTTCATGTTGATAGCAAGTTGAATGTCATGTGCATATGCTGGCAGTAAGTTCAGCGACATATTTTGTTGGCATCATATTCAGGCATGGAACATACATCATACCCGACAAGTTTTCTTGTTCTTGATTTTGTTTTTGTTTACTTTCCCCTATTTCCCTTAGTTTGCCTTAGTTCATTGGACATTGAGGGCATTATCCAACTCAAGTGTGGGGGGTGGTAAATAGGAAAAAGTCCGGTATTTTTGGAGGATTTTGAAACTTTTGCATGCTTGTCATTGTAGTTAATTGCTTTTGTCACTTAATTATAGAACTTAATAAGCAATTTGACTACACCTTGAGGCAATCCCTTCTGGATTAATAATATGACTAGCACGCTCAAAGCACCAAAACACCCAAATTGTGAGATTATTGTTTCATTGCTAGTTGTGATAGGTGTTACGGTTTTGGATTTATTAGCCTTGTTAATTTGTCCCTCTCGTAGGCTTTTGGATTTATCCAGGAGTAAGGGTCTCTTTTAGAGCTCTGAACTATGATGTGCAAGTTTGAGGTTGATTTTCCATTTCCGTTTATAGGGATAGGTTGATTGCATGGTTTATTTGATTATGTTGCTCGTTAATGGTGTGTTCATGTTGATAGCAAGTTGAATGTCATGTGCATATGCTGGCAGTAAGTTCAGCGACATATTTTGTTGGCATCATATTCAGGCATGGAACATACATCATACCCGACAAGTTTTCTTGTTCTTGATTTTGTTTTTGTTTACTTTCCCCTATTTCCCTTAGTTTGCCTTAGTTCATTGGACATTGAGGGCATTATCCAACTCAAGTGTGGGGGGTGGTAAATAGGAAAAAGTCCGGTATTTTTGGAGGATTTTGAAACTTTTGCATGCTTGTCATTGTAGTTAATTGCTTTTGTCACTTAATTATAGAACTTAATAAGCAATTTGACTACACCTTGAGGCAATCCCTTCTGGATTAATAATATGACTAGCACGCTCAAAGCACCAAAACACCCAAATTGTGAGATTATTGTTTCATTGCTAGTTGTGATAGGTGTTACGGTTTTGGATTTATTAGCCTTGTTAATTTGTCCCTCTCGTAGGCTTTTGGATTTATCCAGGAGTAAGGGTCTCTTTTAGAGCTCTGAACTATGATGTGCAAGTTTGAGGTTGATTTTCCATTTCCGGATTATTTCATTTGTTGGTTTGTAATCACCCATAAGGGTGATAAAACATCGTATTTTACTTTTCCATTTCCGTTTAATAGGGATAGGTTGATTGCATGGTTTATTTGATTATGTTGCTCGTTAATGGTGTGTTCATGTTGATAGCAAGTTGAATGTCATGTGCATATGCTGGCAGTAAGTTCAGCGACATATTTTGTTGGCATCATATTCAGGCATGGAACATACATCATACCCGACAAGTTTTCTTGTTCTTGATTTTGTTTTTGTTTACTTTCCCCTATTTCCCTTAGTTTGCCTTAGTTCATTGGACATTGAGGGCATTATCCAACTCAAGTGTGGGGGGTGGTAAATAGGAAAAAGTCCGGTATTTTTGGAGGATTTTGAAACTTTTGCATGCTTGTCATTGTAGTTAATTGCTTTTGTCACTTAATTATAGAACTTAATAAGCAATTTGACTACACCTTGAGGCAATCCCTTCTGGATTAATAATATGACTAGCACGCTCAAAGCACCAAAACACCCAAATTGTGAGATTATTGTTTCATTGCTAGTTGTGATAGGTGTTACGGTTTTGGATTTATTAGCCTTGTTAATTTGTCCCTCTCGTAGGCTTTTGGATTTATCCAGGAGTAAGGGTCTCTTTTAGAGCTCTGAACTATGATGTGCAAGTTTGAGGTTGATTTTCCATTTCCGGATTATTTCATTTGCTATGAGTGTGCCGGTGATTGCGTTGATTCTAGAACTTGTCCTGGTTGATCGTTCCGTGTTATTTATCAGAAGAGGCAAATTTAGGATAAAACCTTTGTTCTTTGTATGTTCACCCCTTGTTTCGTAATAATCTGTTTTGTGCATGTTTTGTTAATGTGTTTAGTAGCTAACTACACTGGTTAGTGAACCTCCTGTTTAAACCCTGACAGTCCACGATTTGCACACTTATAATTAATTAATCTTAGACAAGAAAGTAAATAGAAAGTAAAGAACAAGAACAAGATTAAAGTTCAAGTATTAAGAAACTATGCAAGTCTAATCATATGTATCATTGATTAAACAGTGAATACATGGTCGATATTACAACTTGTCTTACAAGAAAATACAAGAACATACAATTGTTAAGTTTTAGACTAACTAGAAAACTTAAACAGTTACAAAGAGAATAAGTGACACACACTTAATATGGTGACTAACACAAAGTGTAAACTGATGCGGCTGTGTTGCTTTATATAGGGGAGGAATTAGGGCAACACAGCCTTACAATTGATAGTGATAGAATGGTGGTTGTCGACTTCTCATAGGTTCGAAGTACTTGGATCCAGGAGCCTTTGTCTTCTTTACCAAAACGGGTATGAAAGAGAGTTACCCTTGTTTTGGTCCAACTGCATCTTTGCCATACTTAGTAAATTACAGTTGGAAGAACCACCATGTGACTCTTGTCTTTACTTGATTTGAATTCTTCCGGCCTTGACTCACATTTAAGAACGAAACCACCCGCTGACGAGAGTCACTGACTTCGCTGATGACTCGCTGACGACACACGTCAGCGACCAAGTCTGGTCAGCGTATCCTTGACTCAACAATCTCCCCCTATTCGCTGAGAAGACTTGCTGAGTAGACTTAGACTTTGATAAGAATAAAGGGATGATAGAAAGATGTCTTATATTTCAATATGACTATTACATGCTGATACATCAAGCATTTCTATTATAAGACATTTTCAAGATTTGCAGCTTCAATTTCCCAAGCATCTTCTTGCTTGGCAATTCTTAGTACTGGGTCATCTCTTCTGTGAGGCTTCAACAACTCTTCATCCAGCTTGCTGATGAACCACCTGTTGTTGGTTGTCTTAGCACATCTTCTCCTTATGCTGATGATGAACCCAGTGGACGCTTTTTCAATCTCTGCCAATCTAAAGAATAGCTGGTCATTCTGAAAATTTGTGATGAATATGCCAGCAGGATTCTCCAGCACTCTTCCTTCTTCAAAAAAACATCTGGGAGGAAGTCGGAGATTCAGCGAGGCATCACCAGTGATGGGAGGAAGATCAATAGACAGGGTACGACATTCTTCCTTTCTTTTTCTTTGAATTTTCTTGCCTGCTGACAGGGAGATAGCTGCTGGAGTACCAAAAACTTGCCTCAGCATTGGCAAATCAGTTTTGAATTTGGTTTCGTACTCCCTGGCTTTTTCAAAATATTCCTTGAGCATATTTTGAAGTTGTTCATAGCTGACAGCCTTCCTGTCTTTCACCAGCATGTAAACTTCCAACCACTCAGAGGCACCCAATGTGGTTGGTTTGACTCCTTCAAGTTTGATAGGCTTGTCAGCACCTTCTCTTAATATTTTCAAGTTGGTCTTGCGACCCATTTCAGCTTTGAAGGCCTCAGCAGCAACAATCTTTTGAGGCCTCTTTCTGTCCTTCATAAGTTTCAGCCATTTAGCCTTTTCTTCCTCAAACTTGGCTCTCTTCTCGCTGAGTTGCTTCTCAACTTCTGTATGCTTCTGCCTGTATAGAGCTTCAGCACCACCCGCTTTCAGCAGCATCCTTTACTCACCATCCAGCTGATCTTTTTCAAGGAGAGGTAGCTGCTTGATATACTCAAGATTCTTTCTTTCATTTTCTTGATTCTGCTTGATCCTATCCAACTCTTTGATAGCTTCTTCTTGAGTTTTTCCATCAGCAGTCAGTGCCAAAATATCAATCGTTTGATGTTGATGACCTGCTGAAGGTTGAATGGGTAGCTGAGCAGATGAGAGAGAAGATGGAGCAGCAGTCACATGTTCTGTTAGAAGAGCGGTGGGAGGTTTCTTGAAGAATCCAGAATCAGTGAGCTGTTTTCGACGAGCATCAGAGAGAGGAGTAATTTCAGCATTGGCTAGATATCGATTATGAAAAACTGGAAGCATTTCCTTTGATCTATCTCTTTCCATTTCTCTAGCAAATCCAGCTTCCCATGTTGCTTTGATCACTTCGGGGTCAAACTCCTCCCCTATATCTTCAAAAACTTCAATGTGCCCTTCACCAACAGCAGCAGGGGGTACATTAGCATTGACTATCTGTTGCTCCCCCTCAACACCAGCTGGGGGAACTTCAACACTTACGATTTCTCTTTCATTAGACTCCCCCTCAACACCAGCAGGGGGAACTTCACTTTCTTTTTCATTTTCTGTTGCCATTTCATCATTGGTTTCCAGCACTTTTTCAGCAGATTCATCATAGATTTGTTGCACAGCTTTGTGAACTGCTTCACTGACAATATCCAAAACAGCAGCATCAATTTTCTCCCCCTTGGAAGTTGCATTGTTAATGACAACTTCCACAGTGGCTGGCTGTTTTGATTGCTGAGTCACCAGTTTGGTAAGCAGATTTTTGATATCACCCACTTCTTTTTCCAACTTTACTTGCCTCTGGCGATCTTCCTCAGTGAAAGAAGCTTGAGGAGTAGGAAGATCAGCCATTTGTTTTTCCAAGGCTTTGATTGCCTTGGTGTTGGTTTCGATCTGAGTTGTTAGAGGGGTGATGAGATCACTTAGCTTTTTGACTTCAGTAGCAGCGGAAAGACTGGTAGAGGCTGCTTTCTTTGCTGAGTAGCTGGTGGAGTTTGCACATTTGATCAGCGATATGGCACCAGACTTGAGGATCTGCTGATCACGTTTGATAGTAGAAGTTGTGGCACTAATTTTGCTTTGAGCATCAGCCATTGAACTTGTGTTGTCTTTCAGAGTGCTTATCGTTGTGCTATTTTCATTCTGTTTGTTGTACCAGCTGGTCAATGTAGACACCAGCCTGTCAGACTCTTTATCTTTCAACTTAATTGAAAGTGGCAGCCTTGGTGAGATCATTTTACTGATGCTCTACCCTTTCCAACCTATCAGCAGAGTAGGTGGAATAAGAAATACCCAAATTCTTAACAACAAGAGACTCGACTTCAACTGGCAAGTGAGAAGAACAACCAGGAACAGCTTGGAAGGAGGAAGGCATGCCCAGAGATAGCATGGTGTTCACTGGCTGTATTGGTGGAGTTGCAGGTCTTGCAATTGAAGCCACTGATACACTTTCAGTGTCAACATTTTCTGGTTCAGCAACTGTAACATTTTCAGAGACCACGTCATCGGTGTTTACCACATCTACATCATCGTCCTCCACTTCCATATCACTAGCTTCTTTCTCATCAGCATAACTGTAAGAATCAAGCTGAAAATCGTCAGCAACAAAATCATCCAACTCAAAATCACTTTCATCATTAGCACCATCATCTTCAACCACTTCTTCATGCCCACCACTAATATTTTCAACAACAGACACATCACCAATATCAACATTCCTTCTCTCAACATTTACAACTACTGTTTCACTAATACCAGCACGTTCATTTTCTTCAGTATTTCCATCATCTCCTTCAACACTTCTATCAGCATCTATTTCAGTCAAAACAACACCTTCAATTAAGGTGACACCCCCAACAATTTGTGTTTCAGAGTCATCAGCTACAGAGAAGCTTATAGGGGTGGGGGAATGAAGAGCTTCTGTTTTAGTTTGCTGCTGCTCTACGTTTTCAACAGCAGTGAGAGTTTCTTCGTCATCAATAAGAGAGAGTTGAGAGGATTCCAACCCTTTGATTGCAAAACCTTTTGCTGACTTCTTTTTTCTTTTAAGAGCAGCCTTAGGTGAGGCTGGAGCAGCAGATTTGGAAGACTTGGTTCTTACCTTCTTTGGTGTGTTTGCACTAGTGTCAGTGATCACAAGGGAGGATGGTGCAGTCTCACTGCCACCAACCTTTTTATACATAGAAGGGTAAGCAGAGAATAGAACTTCTTTCATTTGAGGAGTGAGAGTGGAAAACTTGCTGTCAAAAAGATTACTATCACAAGCTGGCTGTTTGTAGACAGAGGGACCAATTCTTGGTGCTTTGTAGACAGTAGCACCAAATTGATTATACTTTTCTTTCAACTCTTGTTTGAATATTAGAGAGAAAAATCTTGTGAATGGAATTGTGTAGGAACGATGGCTTGCTTGGACTTTAGCCTTCATGTCTTCAAAAATGACTGAGGCAAAATCAATAAACCTTCCAGTGGCTAATGCATGTATAATTTGCATATTTGCTGCTGTGGCTTGATCATGAGATCCAGAATTGCCTCCCAAGCATTGAATGACATGAGAAAAAAGTAATCTCCATACACCAGGGAGATTTTTCTTGGTGGGGTTGCTGGGAACAACTTCTGGTTTTTCCAAGTTCGCACCATACCCAATGGTTGGCAACCACTCCTTCCATTGTTTAACTGTTGCTGGATTTACAAAAGGTTTTTCTTTTGTCTGGTCAGGGAGACCAAGAGCAGTTCGAAGAATTTTGGGTGTTATTGATATGCGTACCTGCTTCTTTTTAACGGTGCCAGAAATAGCACCGATACTTACGTGATAATCACATGTCCACCAGAATTCTCGAAAAAGATAGACATACATATCTTCTGGGTCAGCATAAATAGCACTACTTGCAGGACATGCCTTTATAAAGTCCAGCATTTGTTGATATCCAGTGATACCATAGGGAACTTCAATAGACCCCAAATAATTATTAGGTTTGATGGAGATTGTATGGGCTTTGAATTTTTGATGGTTGTTGTTGTTCCGATGAAGAAGCCATTTTAGATTAAGATTTAGAAATGGGAAGAGGAAGATGAACAGTGAGAGGAGATAGAGAGGATTTTGAGAAGTTTGAGAGATTTGGAGAATAAGAAAAAAAGAAGGAGAATTATAAGAGTATGAAGAATGGTGATTGAAAAAGATTTGAATATATATAGCATGGATATGGGCCCCATAACTATGATAGTGAACCGTCACCAATACTCTCTTTCATACGTAATATATACATATATATATACGTATTTGAGTAACGTATAAAAGTGGATTGATGTGACAACTTGTACCCTTATTTCAAAAGTACTCGAGTTTTACGGCGGATACAGTGTACAAGTTGTCCATTTGGGAGAAAATCGAGGTAACCGTTTTGAGATTCCAATAAAATATTGATAAAAATACTTGGTAGATATACTCACACGTTAAAATAGTTGAGTTTGAAGTACATCCACTGACAATTTTGTAAATCTGGTTACCTCAAACGTTGGTCGCTGACCAATTTTATACAATTTTTGGCAAATTGTCAGCCATCAACGGATTTGGTTTGTCTTTACCAGTATCCGTTTGTTGCTGGACTAGATAGAGACTTTTAGCTCTCTATTGCTTTTGTTTTGCTTTTTCCCAAAGCAACAGGGATCAACGGATTTTAGATGTCTTTACCAGCAGCCGTTTGCTGCTGGACTAGATAGAGACTTTTAGCTCTCTATTGCTTTTGTTTTGCTTTTTCCCAAAGCAACAGGGATCAACGGATTTGAGAAGTCTTTACCAGCAGCCGTTTGCTGCTGGACTAGATAGAGACTTTTAGCTCTCTATTGCTTTTGTTTTGCTTTTTCCCAAAGCAACAGGGATCAACGGATTTGAGAAGTCTTTACCAGCAGCCGTTTGCTGCTGGACTAGATAGAGACTTTTAGCTCTCTATTGCTTTTGTTTTGCTTTTTCCCAAAGCAACAGGGATCAACGGATTTTGGTTGTTTACAAGTAAGCAGACTTGAGCTTGCTGAAAGAAATTTTGACCATAAGGTCACTTTTCAACTTATAAGAGAGATGTAAGTTGAAGCATCAGCAGACATGACAAGTCATGTCGCTGATTCACCATTCAGCATTCCCAACTTGCTGACCAGATATTTAAATCTGGTTTCATCTAATGGTTTAGTGAAAATATCAGCAAGTTGGTCGTCAGTGGGAATGAAGTAGATTTCAACATCCCCTTTCATGACATGGTCACGAATGAAATGGTACTTAATGTCTATGTGTTTAGTCTCAAAATGCTGAACAGGATTGTGTGTGATAGCAATTGCACTTGTATTGTCACACATTATGGGAATCTTAGAGAATTCTAAGTCATAGTCAGCGAGTTGGTTTTTCATCCAGAGGACTTGTGCGCAACAACTCGCTGCTGATACATATTCAGCTTCAGCAGTGGAGATGGACACTGTATGCTGTTTTTTACTAGACCAACTAGTCAGCTTCCCCCCCAACAGTTGACATCCACCACTGGTGCTTTTCCTATCTAACATGCAACCAGCATAGTCAGAGTCAGAATATGCAACTAAGTCAAAACTGGAGTCTTTGGGATACCAGAGACCCAGTGTGGGGGTACCTTTTAGATACTTGAATATTCGCTTGACAGCGAGAAGATGAGACTCCCTAGGGGAGGCTTGATATCTTGCACATAAGCAAGTAGCAAACATGATGTCAGGACGACTCGCTGTGAGATACATCAGTGAGCCAATCATTCCCCTATAGAGAGTGGGATTCACATGCTTACCATCAGGATCAGCATGGAGATTATTAGGAGGAAACATGGGAGTGGCTTTAGTGGTCACATTGGACAAGTCAAATTTTGCCAGCATGTCTCGAAAGTACTTCTCCTGATTAATGAAAATCCCATTTGAGAGTTGTCGAATTTGTAGACCAAGAAAGAAAGTCAACTCACCCATCATGCTCATCTCAAAATGAGAAGACATCAGTGAGCTGAACTTAGAACAGAGTTTCTTGCTGGAGGACCCAAAGATGATGTCATCCACATATATCTGGACATAAAGAACATCATCACCCTTTCTATAGATAAAGAGGGTGCTGTCAATGGACCCTCGCTGAAACTTGTTAGAGAGAAGAAATTCAGAAAGAGTGTCATACCAGGCTCTAGGAGCCTGTTTAAGGCCATATAGAGCCTTATAAAGATGATAGACATGGTGTGGCTTGGCTGGATCTTCAAAACCAGGTGGCTGCTTAACATAAACTTCCTCATCGAGTTTTCCATTTAGGAAGGCACTCTTAACATCCATTTGATATACTGTGAAGTTTCTATAAGCAGCATGTGCCAAGAATAAGCGAATTGCTTCTAATCGGGCCACTGGTGCAAATGTTTCATCATAATCAACACCTTCTTCCTGAAGGTATCCTTGTGCAACCAACCTAGCCTTGTTACGAGTAACAACACCATCTTCGTCCATTTTATTCCTATAAACCCATTTTGTGCCAATGGGTTCTTTGTCAGCAGGTAGGGGGATAAGAAACCAGACATGCTGTCGTTTGAACTGTGTAAGTTCTTCTTGCATAGCCTCTACCCAAGAAGGATCAGCCATTGCCTCTCCTATATTCTTAGGGGTGATCATCGACAAGAAATTTACATAGAGGCATGTGTTTCTGGTTGCTGATCGAGTAACAATCCCTTTAGAAGGATCACCAATCACTTGGTGAGCTGGATGACTGGAAGTCCATTTAAGTGCCGGAACACTTGATGAACCTAGTCGAGTGTCAGCGGAAGACTGAGAGATGGGTCCAGCAGAGAGATTATTGTAAGGAGAGAAGTCAATGGTAAGAATGGGTTCAGGAGTAAGATCAGTAGAGCCATTCGACTGCTTTGAGTTATCATTGATGTTGGAGTCATCAGCTGACTCCATTTCTTCAGCATTAGCTGATGCATCATGAAACTCTTCCTCAGTAGAATCATCAGCATGCACGTCATCAGTCAGTGATCTAGGTTTGGCTGATGCTGCATGGATTGATCTTAAGATAGGCTCAACTGGCTCAATCGAGTAGATATGAGCAGCAACTTGCTCTGGTTCAGCATCTGCTGAACTATCCTCTTTGTCATGCTGATTATTATCAGGCAGCGAGCAAGATGCATCAACAAATGAGTCAGCTTCCTCAAAGTGAGGAACAGCGAGCTCATTGAAAATGACTTCAGATGAAGTAGTTTGAATGTCCTTAATAGCTGATGAGCTTTCATCAAAGGTTACATGGATTGATTCATCAACCTTTTGAAGGCGAGTATTGAATACTCTAAATGCCTTGCTGATGGAAGAATAACCAAGAAAGTAGCCATCATCAGCTTTAGGATCAAATTTTCCTAGGTGATCCTTGTTATTTAAGATAAAGACAGGACATCCAAAGACATGGAAGTATTTAATTTGAGGTTTCTTACCTTTCAAAACCTCATAAGTTGTTCTGTCATGTCTTTTGACAATAAGACATCTATTTTGAGTATGACAGGCAGTGCTGACAGCTTCTGCCCAGAGTTTACTAGGCAAGGAAGACTTGCTGAGCATAGTATGTGCTGCCTCAATTAGAGTTCTGTTTCTCCTTTCAGCAACACCATTCTGCTCAGGAGTTCTGGTGGAAGAAAAGTTTTGTGAGATCCCTTGATCAGCACAAAAGGATTCAAGTGTGTGGTTTCTGAACTCAGTACCATGATCGCTCCTGAGTTCTTTAACCCTTATGCTGTTGAGATTTTCCATTTTCTTGATGAAATTGATAATCTCTTCAGCAGCATCACTCTTAGAACGAAGAAAAATGGTCCAAGTATATCATGAATATTCATCCACAATTACTAAAGTGTATCTGCTACCCTTTAGACTTTGGACATTTACAGGACCAAAAAGGTCCATGTGAAGAAGATGAAAGCAGCCAGAGATAGAATTGGCCTGCTTAGTTTTGAAAGTGGCTCTGTGGCTTTTACCTTTTTCACAAGCACCACAGAGTCTATCCTTTTCAAAAGAGAGATGAGGAAGGCCACGAACAAGGTTCTTTTTGGCCAGAGAGTTGATGGTTTTGAAATTCACATGCGACATACGCTTGTGCCATAACCAATTGAGTTCAGCTGCTGACTTAGCAAAGAAACAAGTCTCACTATCAGTTTTGATAGGAGTGAAGTCTACCAGATATACATCTCGTTTTCTTGGAGCGACCAAGACGACTTCCTTGTTTACATTTACAACAGTGCCTTGATGCTTATCAAGAATCACTTTGTAGTCAGCATCACAAAGTTGGCTTATGCTGATAAGATTATGTTTCAAACCATTTACATAAGCAACCTTGGTGAACTTGATGAGACCATTTGAGAGAAGACCATATCCTTCGGTTTGTCCAGTGGAGTTATCACCAAATACTACAGTAGGGCCAGCAGCCTCTACGTAGTTATCCAGCAGGGTCTTAGTGCCAGTCATGTGTTTTGAACAGCCACTGTCTAAGTACCACACACCCTTTCCTAGCGAGCCCTGCATGGATATAACAGAAGGATTTAGACTGGTTCACTGTTAAACTCGCTGACAGCCATGTCAGCGGGATTAAAGATTTGAGTTTCAGAGGATTCCTCTCTACTGATAGTGTCGTCAGTAGAGAGAGGAAGAGGAGCGCTAGGGTCAGTATTCTCATCTCTTGAGAGTTATCACCAAATACTACAGTAGGGCCAGCAGCCTCTACGTAGTTATCCAGCAGGGTCTTAGTGCCAGTCATGTGTTTTGAACAGCCACTGTCTAAGTACCACACACCCTTTCCTAGCGAGCCCTGCATGGATATAACAGAAGGATTTAGACTGGTTCACTGTTAAACTCGCTGACAGCCATGTCAGCGGGATTAAAGATTTGAGTTTCAGAGGATTCCTCTCTACTGATAGTGTCGTCAGTAGAGAGAGGAAGAGGAGCGCTAGGGTCAGTATTCTCATCTCTTGAAGAGTTATCAACAAGTTGATGTGCAGGAAGCATGTCACGATCAACAACATAGGTGAAGTATTGATCAACAGAGGTGACAGTGGTTCCAATATCTAGAACAGTCAAGTTGCTGACTTGATTGTTGTTCCCATATTCTACCAGAATGCTACCATGACCATTAGAAATGATCTCTTGAGACAGAGGAAAGGAAATTTGCTGAGCAGCAATGAAGTCAGCAATCTTTTCCTCAGAGAAAATAGTTGTATCTCCTATACTATTTTCAAGTTCAGCGGAAGAAGAACTTTCGCTGACCATAGTGGAGGAGGAAGCAACCGCTGAGGAAGGAGGATTGGGTTGAATGACAACCTCAGGAGCATCCCTGGAGTTGTCACAGTCAGAAGCAACATGACCTATGCTGCCACATATGTAGCATTTTTTAACAGAGGTGCTGCCTTTTTGATTTTGAAGGAAGAATTCCTTCAGTTGAGAGGAGAGATCATTAACTTGCTGAGCTAGCTCGTTAATTTTAGGGTCAGAGGAGGAAGATGCCCTTTTCTTTTGCTTTGACTTTTGCTTATGCTTAAGTGTAAGCTGAGGCATCTTAGGAGCAGGACCCAAAATAGACTTTCCTTTTGGATCCTCAGATTGAGAGGTAGAGGGATTTTGTGATCCCTTAACTACACTCCAAGCTTGTTTAACAGCAGGGTGAGAAGAAGAAGAAGAAGGACCCTGCTGATGAGACTGATGCACTCTTTTAGGAGTGATCGGTCTAGATTGTTGACCAGGAGTAGCTGACCTCATTTGCCTATGAGGCAGGTACTGCCTGTTAGGGGTAGTAGCTCTCACTTGCTGATGAGGCAAGTGTCCTCTTTGAGGAGTGATAGGTCTATTTTGGGAATTTGGCATTCTTTCTTTTTGATGAGTTTTATGTCTCAAAATGGAAGGAATAGGCATCGATTGAGGTGCCTGCTGGTGGACCTGTCTATCAGCAGGTCTGACCTGAGAGGGTCCTACTTGCTGATATCTAGCGTCACCGAACCTGACGCGTCTTTTCATGAGACGATCATGCTGATCAGATTTACTGTCAGCATGTGTAGGTGCTTGTTGAGAGTTTGAGGAAGAAGGGGTTTGAGAAGCAACTTGTTGTGGTTGCTGACTGACAGAGCTAGCACGCTGAGGCGTGCTGTAGTCATAAGGTACAGCCACTGTGCTTCTCTTAAAGGAATCAGCAGCTTTAAGAGTAAGTTGTTGAGGAGCGACTGGTTTAAAACCATCACTGCCAATATCTCCCTCAAAAGATTTCCCAGAAGAGTATTGAACTCTTCCTTCATTAGGCATCATGCCAATAATGAGAAGATTAGGAAACGGATTGCTAGTGCTTGCTGAGGAGCTAGCACCATTTTCCTCGGCAGGAGTAGATGGGTCGCTGGTGGTAGAAGTAGAACCAGCTTCCATTTCATTATGGTAATCATTACGACCCCTAACGAAATACCATTTTCTCATTTCTTCAGGAGAAATGACAGCAGAAGGAGGAATGGAGATTTCAGGTTTCACGTCGTCATTGAACAAGTCAGAGAAGTGGCAGCGACTTCAAAGTTACCGCCAATGACTGCCTGAACTTGGGCAGGGGCTTGTTCATTTAGACACTGATGATGAAACCTGGAAGCTTTTGACCAGGAGGTCACAATCTTTTTAAGGTTGAAAACTTCAAGCTTGAGTTTTTCATTCTCAAGCTGAACTCTTTGTGCCAGCAACTCATGAGATTGGAGTTCAACATAAACATTCCTCAGCTCATTGAGTTTTTCAAATTTGTCACTTAACTCTAAGGAGACAGAGTCAAGTTTTGATTGGATATCAGCTCGTATAGATTCAACGAACTGGATATCACACAGAAGAGATTCGAAGATTTTAGGTTTATCTTCATCAGAGGCAGAAGAGTGAGCACGTACCTTTTTAATGGTGACATTTACCCACTGACTGGAAGAGACTTGGTCTTTAGTCAGTGCATCACCATCAGCGAGTGCCATAAGACACATGGCATCAACGTACTCTTCACTGTCTGAATCATCTGATTCGGCCCAGTCATGTTCTTCAGCGACTAGCCCTTTTGTTGGTGTTTTTGCCTCCTCCATCTCAGCAACCTTTGCTTTAAGCTGATAGTATTTGTTCCTGTACTCATCAGCAGGTTTAGATGGGTTAGTTTTAGGAGCAGCAGAAGTTGGAAGAGCAACTTTGCACTCCTTTTGGTAGTGTCCCTTCCTACCACATCTCCAGCACTCCTCTTGAGATTTATCAACAGGAGGCTTATATGGAGCAACCGACTTACGGTTGTTCCATTTTCGTGAGTACCTCTTGCCAGCGACCAGGGCAAAATCCATGAAGTCGCTGAACATCTCTTGTTTCTCATCAGCGTCGAGATCATTAACAAGAGATTGAATATGAGGTGGGAGATGAGAGGAGCTGGCACCATTATTAAGATTAATGGGCTCAGCAGAGACAAGGGCAAAAGGATCCATAACAGAATATGCTGAAGAAGAAGTAGAAGAGAAGGGACCAGCACTATGTTGTGCGTTGGCAGCAGCTCTTAGAGTTTGAGCAAGAGCTCTCTCTTCAAACTGAAGCATGCCAAAGAGAGATTCAAGGTCAAGACCATTGATTCGCTCAGTGGTCCTAAGGATTTGTCTCAATCCTTTCCACTTGATAGGTAGACTATCAATAAATTTGTGGCACACCTCAAAGTTGTCATGGGTGATACCAACATTGGTCATGTCATTTAGCAGCCCTTTAAATCGGGTATAAGTGCCATTAAGACCTTCAGAAGGGAGAGAGAAGAATTTTTCATAGGCTCTTTTAAGGTCAATCTTTTTAGTGGCGATTGTAGCAGCAGAGCCCTCATACATGCTACATAATCTATCCCAGACTTCTTTAAAAGTGGGATATTTGATGATGGGCTTCATGATGTCAGTAAGAAGAGTGGAGACAATCATGTTTTTGAGCCTGGAATCAAGATTAACCAGTCTACGCTCATCATCGGTCCATTGTACCTCTGGTTTGACGATGTTAATCACAATCTTAGGAGCATCAGCAGTTGCTCCTGGTGTTCTTTGTACCAGAGTAGGTACCTATGGACCTTTGGTCATTATGGTTATAAGGTAGGGTTCTACACCAACTATGTGAAGAAGCATTCTTTCCTTCCAAGATCCAAAGTCATCAGGCTCGAATCTTGGGGGAACAGACACGTAACCAAAGTCACGTGTGTTCACAAGAGTTGGTACAGTAGACATGTTCTTGTACTTAAGAAAGAAAAAGAATTTGGATAGGAAAAGAACAGAATTTAGAAAGAAATAAGTATGCAAACAGATCTTTGTTTCAATGATTTAGAAACAGTGGCTCTGATACCACTTGACAGACCACGATTTGCACACTTATAATTAATTAATCTTAGACAAGAAAGTAAATAGAAAGTAAAGAACAAGAACAAGAGTAAAGTTCAAGTATTAAGAAACTATGCAAGTCTAATCATATGTATTATTGATTAAACAGTGAATACATGGTCGATATTACAACTTGTCTTACAAGAAAATACAAGAACATACAATTGTTAAGTTTTAGACTAACTAGAAAACTTAAACAATTACAAAGAGAATAAGTGACACACACTTAATATGGTGACTAACACAAAGTGTAAACTGATGCGGCTGTGTTGCTTTATATAGGGGAGGAATTAGGGCAACACAGCCTTACAATTGATAGTGACAGAATGGCGGTTGTCGACTTCTCATAGGTTCGAAGTACTTGGATCCAGGAGCCTTTGTCTTCTTTACCGAAACGGGTATGAAAGAGAGTTACCCTTGTTTTGGTCCAACTGCATCTTTGCCATACTTAGTAAATTACAATTGGAAGAACCACCATGTGACTCTTGTCTTTACTTGATTTGAATTCTTCCCGCCTTGACTCACAATTTGGAAAGAAACCACCCGCTGACGAGAGTCACTGACTTCGCTGATGACTCGCTGACGACACACGTCAGCGACCAAGTCTGGTCAGCGAATCCTTGACTTAACAATCCCTTATGTTGCACTCACTTTTAGTGCAAGAAACAATAGAAAACATGTTGTCACTAGCATGTTCTTTGTTATTAAATCCACCTTTATATATGCACCCTTCCCTCGCCTTACCGATAGTCGAAGTCCTGGTGGGTCATTAGTTGCCTATGCTAGTAGATGGTTTGGGGTTGTCCTTTATGTCGGGTTGGGATATTCTCGGTTACTGAGAATAGATTGATTTCGTCATGTTTGTTTGGATAAAGTCTGGATCGTTCATTTCAGCATATGAGTATATGGTTTGTCACTGTTTCAAATGTTTTTTAAGAGAATACCAATTAGTCAGAGTAAAAGTAGCTCACAAAAAAAAAAGAATAAAAGAATTGAAAAACAGAAAAAAAAAAGAAAAAAAATAGAAAAAAAAAGAAAAAAGAGCTTGGGCTGTCAGTTGGTATTTCTCACTTTTGGTCAAATCATTTTTGTAAGTTGGTACATCAATTACGCCAACATAAAGGATCTTGAAATGTTATACTTTTTGGCAATGATAATTAGGTTGGCAAGTTCGTTTAAGCCAACATGGTTAGAATTGTTTGATTGTCATACACCACAATGGTGTCGGTTTGTAATCGTCTATTGGGGTATTGTCTGGACAACTTCTCGGGTTGTGGACCGTTGGCAACTAGTGACCTGGGATTTTATGGATTAGACTATTATGTAAAACATTGTTAAATGTTGTGTTATTTGTTTTTAACACCCTTTGTTTTCCCAAATTTCCATACCCTTTTAAATACCTTGTTTAGCCTTAAAGTTCATTCAAACCCTTAAAGTCCTCTTTTGATAGACGTTGTGGTGCTTGCATCATGGCGGTGAAGGAACGAACCTAGTACAAGCCTATGGTTAAAAGATTATGCATCACGACTAGGCATTGAGTGATAATTCAAATATTCAACCCCAAGTGTAAGTTAGTTAGAGTAGGATAGACGAGATATCATTGATTCGATTCTTTTGTGCTTAGTCGTGTTATTAATGCTTGTATATCAGTCAAGTATTGTCAAACATTCCAGTTTTCATTTAAGATTAAAACTGCCTAACCATCTCGTTTCATTTTCAATGATGGTTTAGCTTCTTTTTGATTATGGTAATGTTATTCCCATTTGTGCCAAGGTAAATTGAGTTTTGAAGTTTAGGATTGCTTGAGGACAAGCAAAGCTTAAGTGTGGGGGGATTTGATATGTCGTATTTTATACCCATTTCCCACAACGTATTTAGTTGATTCTGCATGGTTTATGAGTCGTTTTTGTATACAATTGGTGCGTTTATGGTATTTGTTAGTGTTTCAGGGTACTGACAGGTATTTAAGCGAAAATCTGGAGAAAACGATATTGTTGAGATGAATTAAGTGCTAACGGAGGATTTCGGAAGCATTTGGATGAAGATTGCAGAAAGTCAACAAAAGTCAAAGCTGAAGTAGGCCAATTGCGCCGCAACCCAATTACAGTGAGTTAAGTTGCACCGCAACTACCCTTAGTTGCGCCGCAATGCCTCTCCTTCCTGGCCAGCCACGAGTCAACATAAGTCAAAAGTCAACGCGAGTCAACGGCCAGTTGCGCCGCAATTCTTAGTTGCGCCGCAACCCAAAAGCAGAAGGATAAGTTGCGCCGCAACTCCTTCAGTTGCGCCGCAATGGGTTCAAGATCAAGCCAGCTTTGGTCAAGGAAAGTCAAAGTCAAAGCTCGAAGTCAAACATAGTTGCGCCGCAATGCTTAGTTGCGCCGCAACTGGGCGCGTTTCTGGCAGCTTTTGGGGATCGTATAAATAGCTTGAAAAATATGCCAAAACCCCTCTTCTCTTTTAGCAGCCGTTTTTGGGAACCCTATTTGGAGATATTTTCAGATCTTCATCAATTTCAAGGTTTTCAAACACGATTTGATCATTTTCATTCGTAGCTTTCGATTATTATCATTAGGTAACAATAAATTCTTCTTATTTTAATTGTTATTCTTATTTTAATATGAGTGGCTAATCACTTCATCATCCATCTTGATGGAGTGAGACAATATGTAAAGATTGCACAATTTTTATAATTCAAGGTTGAATTCATTTAACGTTATATCGTGATCTTAGCGTATTTCTTCCTTATAATTTATCTTGAATTGATTGGTGATTTATGTGTGTCTTTAATGGTAATTATTGATTTCATATATTTCATTTTGATTGTTTGGGTACAAACGATTGGGTCTATGACGGGTACGGTAGATAATCGTTCATGATAATAGGAAGAAATGTGTTAACGGTTGGGTACAATCGATATGTATAATTGTTATTTCAATAACCAAACCAATTGTTTGATTATGGAAGTTATAAAAGATGTCTTGGGGTGCCGCTCTTTGTAACGAAACTAGTTTAAGCAAGAGAGTCAAATGATGTCATTAACTTGACGGGTACGGGGTTAGTGCTTTGTTTGAGTCTCGGTTATTTAATCAACTTAATTTGGATTTGAACTTCATTTATGTGCAATCTGAACATGTTGTTGAGCGAAATCAAGATGGATGACCTTTTAAGTTATTGTTTTAAACAAAATCTCTTTTCGATTAATCCTTTGGGATTACTAATTATTTACTAACTTTTGCAACGTGACAATTCGGTCACAACCCCCCTATTTACTTGAATTACTTAATGTCAACAATTACTTAGTTTTAGTCCCTGTGTTCGATCCTGGACTTACCTTTTAGCTATACTATATACGAACGGGTCCACTGCCCGAGAGTGTGTAGTAGTCAGTTTTAGGGTATTTCTTGTTTTAATTTTTAAACTCGATTTCACACATCAAGCACTTAGATCGCTAAGGTGAGTTTATGGCGCCCTTTTCCTTTTACTTTGGGCCTGAAAGGCATGTATTGTTGTATACACTATTTATTAAATAAATGATTGTTTGTGTGTATGCCATGTGATTTGGCTGTTTAAATCATTTGACTTAAATTTGTCATGTTGACGGCTGTCGAAAATGTGTATACGTGTCATTTATGAAATGTTGAATGAAATGACTTTGAATTGCCGTGTGATGGCTGATTAAATTGTTTCTTTGTACTTGACAAACTAAAATGTTGCCCCTGTGTAGTTATCACTATTTTGGAACCCTAGTGGTTGTATAGTCAGGCCTAGTTCTTGACTGTCTTGGTTATGGTCCGCACCCACTTGTAGACGGAAATCCTGTGCGAGACATATTGGCTGATACTGTCGGATGTTGTTTCCCGGCTGTCATATGCTACCGTCGGATGTGGTTCCCGACGGTGTAGTCAAAAATATTGTTGAGGTACGCACCCCAAATTAGAGGGAAATCCTGTGCGAAGCATAGTGGCTGATACTGTCGGACTTGGCTCCCGGCTGTCATATGCTTTAGTCGGACTTAGACCCCGGCTGACTTGTTATAAAATATTATCAGGTTTTGATCTGATTGTCTTGTTGAAAATAACTACACGTCATTGTGTTCTCTCAATGACGACTAAACTTGGTCAAACATACTGTAAACTCACCAACTATTTCGATAGTTGATCCTCTCAAATTTCATGCTTTTCAGGGAACCAACAGTAAGTATTGGAAGCGTATATGACATTTTAGAGCCATCTTTTGAACTTTGGACGTACTATTAGCGTCAGACATCTGAGGACTATCATATTATTAGTTCTAGTTGTACTAGACTGTCCAAATGTTATTATTGTATTTAGTGGGCCCATTTCCAATTGAGGATAGTTTGTATCCGTGTATTGGGGTCCACATCGGAACGATTATACTTGTAATAAACTTGTATTTGGATTAATGGATATAATCTATATTTACCTTCTGATTAGTACGCAACTATTTATTAACTCTGTATTTCCGCTACAACGGGGTGTGACAGGCGGCTTAAAGCTAATTAAGTCTTCACCGTCAATAACATTATCCATGTTTTATATAGTGAAGTCTTCACTATCAATAACATTATCTGCATCTTATATTAAGTTTACTTTTTTATTTACTTTTGTCAATAAAATGGAATTTTCAAAAGTTACAAGGCCTTATGTCTGTGATCTTTTTAAACCTTTTTCTTGACTAAGATATTTATATAGAAATATTACGAGAACTCTAAATACCAGTAATGGTACTACTACATTTTATCAATTAAGTGATTGGGTTTAGCTCAATTAGCATCTAGAACAATGATAGGAACCATGTCCTTTAAAGAACAAGATATATATGATTAATGAGACAAGCAAGTTTTATCAATAATTTTATTGTAGTGCCAACGGGCTACATATTATATTATAGGGTTTTCTTCGGATCTGCTCTCGACGGCTGGATTGACCAGCTAAGTGGTGACTTTTCGTCAATGGGTTACTTCATATAGAATACTATTCTTTTAGTTGACTGTTATAAAAAATCCATTTAACTTGGATGACATTTGGATAAAATTTCATTTATTTATATCCATAAATTATGGGAGCTGATATGCGTACCACAACAATTAATAAATCTACCACAAATGTGCAACACATATTTGTACAATATGTTGTAAAGCTTGTACACTGTGGTACATTTATCATTTTCTGTAGTACATTTATCATATCCCATAAATTATGGTGTTCACGTATAGTGTTTTCAGATTTTGAGCTTCAAACTATCGAATTAACTAGTCTTTAATTAATTTACTCTTTCAATTCGAGTATATGACCACCTCTCACTAAATCGTCATAACAGTCAAATGCTACTGAAAGCACACACTTTGACTAAAATTTTTCAATGGTCACTTCATAATTCAACTCATGATGTAACATCCAATCCAATAACATTAATATGAATAGCTCGACTGATCTTACGACAAAACATCTAAAACTGCAAACGTCTATATATCTTTAGCGGTTCGGTTTCTAAAAACCAAATATTCCATTCTTCGACGTTCAACGTGATTGCTCTTGGAAGGGACAAGTGTTCATGTGACGTAACCACCTCTTTTACACCTGACTTTAAAAAATGCGTTCATAAACACAGTCTCGAGTGTCAAACTCAAACACGAAATATAGTAAAACAAATGTAGTGGATATATAAGATGTGTTAGCGTGCCCTGCTCGATCTAGTATCTTCTTACGTTTTCTTGTAGATGTGTTCGACTATTGTCCACAGTCAAAATGATGATGGTGTAATAAGGCTTATATAGTATAGTAGACGACAATGAGCCACGATGGACGACTACGTATGATAAACTTGTTTCATTAACGTCTGTAAATGAACTTCGATGCATTGACCAGAAAGACGGATTCATACTCACTATATATGCCGTCCCAAATATGTCATTTTTGCATCATCATTTGGTATTCAATAATGTGTGCAAATGATCGATATGGATATCATTACGATCGAGCATATAAAATATAGTAAAAATAGAAACTGATAATCCTCTAGGATGGATATAACCTTGAAAAGAAATCTAATACATACACCGTTTAAAAGTAGACGTTTATAGTATTTAACTACTTATAGTTGATACTTCAATTAAGCCTATCTATATACACGTAGGGTCTGTTTGGTTTTTTAATTATTAAGTAACTGAATTGATAAAGTGATTAAAGAAATAGATAATGTTTGTATTGATTAAGTCAATATAATTATTTTTTGTTTATTAAGTCAAAATAAAACAAACACTTTTGATGATTTAATAGATTGAGTATTTTTAATTAAGTCACGATTTTTTTATTAAGACAGTATATAAACACTACCGTACTCGATCTCTTATAAATAAACTTAAAAAAGATCTTTAATCTTTCGTTTGAAAGTTGAGGTTACCTATAGGCAGTCTCAAGCATTGTTAAATAGATATTAAAGAAGTCGTATACATATATATACCCTACAAGAATGGGAAAATATAAGCCCTTAATATTAAAATGCCAGTATATGTGGTCTTGATTAATAACATTTCAACAACTATCATGGAAAACGATGTGTTTATAATTAAGTTGTTCACTTAGAGTCTACTTTTCCTTATTAATATGCTATAAATTGTACGCACTAATTAGATACAAACGTCATGTACAAAAGTATGAAAAGTATATGTCAATGAAAATGAATTATTGCCGTTCAAAATAAAACAAAACGAAATAAAAAATGAATTATTAGCAAAGGATGACAATCAGTGTATCATTTGAATGAAATCAATCAGGACCTGCATTGTACATTTAAATTTAAACTCATTGTACGTGTTATGGTGAATTATCAACGTACTTAAGATATAACTAGTAACATTTACCGTTGAAAAAAATTTGAACCCGATAAATTTAGTTAAAAAAATGAATTTATAATAGGCGGAAAGAATAACGTGGTTTAATTACGTAAGCCACGTCATTTCTTAGCTGACACAATGGCCTTTAGTAAGATTATATTATTTCTCATATTTTTGTTGCCGTGGTTCAAACACCTTTATGGGTAATTTGGACGAACTCTAGAACCACTTATTTTCAACAGAAGAGAACAAGTCGGAACCGATATATCATGATATTGTTCTATTATCTTGTAATTGATGGGTTTAGCCATAGAAGTAAAACTTTATAGGTTCATTGATTGGAAACTTGATCTTCAATTTTGTTATAATTATACCTTGTAATTATCTTCTAGCATCTTGTTACAATTTTCAATAAATAAGTATTGTTGGTGAAAAAAGAAAATAGTCCGACACGCAATACATATCGAAACATGTGACATTTGTTTTTTCCAGATATTACAAGAGGACGACTTGAAAGTAAAAGTGAATATATATATGCCTCATATACCGAAGCAAAAGGAGTTGAATACCATGTTCGATCCGATTGTTTTTTTAAATAAAAAAAGAAACATATAGCGACATTTACAATATATAACAATTATATTGCCATTAGAAAAAATAATAATAATAGTTTTTTGCCTTGTACTTTTTTAGCTTCTCACTAGTTATAATAATAATATTGTTATATTGCCATTAGGAATAATAATAATAATAATAAAGTATATTGCCAATAAAATTTTCTTTCTTTTTAAAAAAAATTGTTTCTTGCAAATTCCAATGTGAGATATGAGTTTGCTCCCAACGGATGACCATCCTTTGACGCACTCATCAATCAACCTCATGGTCAGCATAGAAACGAATGCATGATACATATGGTCGTGTTTATTGTTTTTGAACAGACCAATAAATAATAACCCGGCTATTGGGGTAACCCAATGACGAAAGACAATCTCATATGCTCGCGTATGCAGATAATGCTGGGTAGCTCAATCCTAGTAACTCTATTCCAAAAAAAAACCACAAACTAAAGGTCAAGCCAAAAATCAAAACTTCGTCTTGTGGGTAAAAACTGGATGTCTGATCAGTGGAATTGTGAATCATTGGCTATGGTGGTGTTTATTTGCTTTAACCATGATATCTTCCTCATGTTTCATGTTTGTTAAGTTAACAAAGAGCTTAAATATTTACGCATAATTTTTTATTGGCCCTATACTGTCTAATTACCACATACCTTCCATACAAAACTCTTTACTATATATCTTTAGGTTATTTATCGATCACTAAATAGATATCGACATATTGTAGCTAGATCTTTGGCCATTTCAAAAGTTTCCCTCGACACTGAGTCGCACGATACTATACAACTAATTAGTAATCACGTAACCTTATAAGCTCACTAATATTAGTTAGCAGTTCTTTGTTCTGATTTGACTTCAAATCCCTTCTCGATTCCTTCTAGATAAAGACCTTTTCTACTTGACCTTCTACTACCCAAGCATACATTTTACAAAATATTTATTTAAAAGATAATATTATTACATAGGAGTACAATACAATTAGTGACACGTACCTTTATATAACACAGAGTTGGACCACATATATTGAATACACTTAAAGAGCTGTACCTTTTTACAAACATTTAGTGGTGAAACTAAACGTAAAATGAAGATAAATTATACCATTACTCAATTACCTTGAAATTTTACTTGTTATAAAAAAATACGAAGAGTATATAGTTTCAGTTTTTTAAGTCGTATGTAATTACAATAAAGCAATCATCCTATTCTTACATCGTAAAGATAAAACTGTCTAAATCACATTTCTACATGCACGCTTATCATCGGGTTTGGTACCGTTGTTGTTGGTCTTACGCTTATTTCCATTACTAGTTTCTATCTTCATGTTTTTTCGAAGCATCTATTTTTGGCTATGCATTCATTTATTGATTTCATTTTTACAATTTCTTTAATATATATTCACATATAATCACAAATGATGTAAAGTTAATGCATTAATAGATAACTTGCCACCTGGCCAAGAGCAAGAGCTTCATCTTCTTCATTTTTACTACCCATCTATCTCCTTCTCTCTTCCTCATAAAAAGTTCATACATATGAATTGAAGCTGACTTTTTGCAAACCAAAAGAGTAAATGCTTCTTTGCCGTCTTCTTTTGACTTTTTGCAAACCAAAAGAGTAAATGAGGTGAGATGGAGACAAATTAGAGAGAGTATACTCACACACTTCCTTTAATTTTAATTTTACCTTTTTTTCAACCTCAATCTTGAATTGGTCAGCGTTTGAAATGAACACTACTACAAGTCCACCACTTTCTATGTATTTCTCCTATCCTACCCAAATGACCCTTGTCTCTTGCCATTTTATCCTACCTTCAAATATATATATAATAACACACCTCATTTGTCACTTACAAACACACACACACACCAAGTGTAGTGAAAATAGAGAGAAAGAAACAAACCACATATATCAATCTTTAAGATATATATCCCGAACAACACAAAGATTAATTAATATTATTTGTAATGGGAAGGCCACCATGTTGTGACAAAGTTGGAGTGAAGAAAGGACCATGGACTCCAGAAGAAGATATAATCCTTGTATCTTATATTCAAGAACATGGTCCTGGTAATTGGAGATCTGTTCCTACTAATACTGGTATACTATGTTAATAATACTTTTTAGTTTTTGTTTTGTTTTTTGCTATCAAGATTTTTATTTAGATGTGTTTGTTAGTTAGAGGTATTAATTAGGGTATTTATTGTATCCTGCAGCTAGCACAACTTTCTTTCTTTCTCAAGAATTGTTATTTTCATATATATCATTTGTTTTACATCTTAATTAGCTTGTTTGTGTTCATCATCAGGTTTGCTAAGATGTAGTAAGAGTTGTAGACTCCGGTGGACTAATTATCTTAGACCCGGTATTAAACGCGGTAGCTTCACTGATCAAGAAGAGAAGATGATTATCCATTTGCAAGCCCTTCTTGGCAATAGGTATACACATCTATCCAAAAAATTTAGATCTATAGAATAAAAAATTGATTATTACTGTACATTTTATGATGTTGTTATTGTTTTTAATTAATTTTGTAGATGGGCAGCAATAGCTTCATATCTTCCACAAAGAACAGATAACGATATCAAGAATTATTGGAATACACATCTGAAAAAGAAGCTAAACAAGGCCCAAGGAAACACTAATTCAGATCAAGAAAATAACCATCATCATAATTCAAGGGGCTCAAACTCATCATCATCATCAGAAACAACTAATTCCATGTCTAAAGGTAAATGGGAAAGACGGCTTCAAACCGATATTAACATGGCTAAACAAGCACTTTGTGATGCTTTATCTCTTGATAATAAATCCATAAACCTTCCTGATTTATCCAATAATATTGTTTCAAAAAAGCCCCCCTCACCAAACCCTAGTAGTTCACAAATAATCCACAAACAATCATCTTTGCTACCATCACCAAATAATCCAACTAGTACTACTTATGCATCAAGTGCTGAAAATATTGCAAGGTTGCTTCCAAACTGGATGAACAAGCCACAAAAATGTTCACAAACAAGTTCTGAAAGCATCGGTACTACTCAGACGACACAAAACTCTTTTTCTACAAGTGATCAAGGGCTTGATAATAATTCACTTCAGTTTGGGTTTAACAACAATAATAATTACTCAAACTACAGCAATATTTCAGATGTGTCACAATCGGTTTCACCTGAAACGACAAGTTTGATCCAAGATCATCATGAAAGCAAACCGAATTTGGAAATAAATATTCAATTGCCACCTCTAAGTTTTCTAGAGAAATGGCTTCTTGATGATGCCACTGCTCTAGAACATGATGAAGATAGCCTCATGAATCTTTCTTTAGAAGAGACCAGTGGTTTGTTTTAATATTTACACCTTTTCAAGTTATTTCTTTTGGTTTATGGAAGAGGGGTTTTAAAGATAGCCGGAAAATCAACGTTTTTCTGGCAATTCGATATATCAATAGGAAATACACAACAACAACTGTGAATCAAATCTAGCTAGCTAGTTTTTTCATGTAATTTTGAACAAGTTTCTCGACCGCTACAACAAATGTATAGGTGTTTTTAATTTATTTTTCTTTTGTTTCTTAGAAAGTGTTATAAAGATATGTAAATGATGGTACCAATTAAGTGGTAGGTTTTTATTTCTGATTAAAGTGTATGTACTAGTCCTAACTCACTCTCATCATACTTCTTAGAACAAATCTTTGTACTATGCATTTCTTATTTTGGGCATATACTCAGATAGTCAGATCTAAGATAATGATGATTGAGAATTAGGTACTTCAAAAATCTATATATCTTTATATTTTTAGAATTATTTTATCTTATCATATCGTGTCTAGCTAGCTACAAGTTTTTATTGAGTGTGTACAAGTAAAAAGTCGTGATCATATGGATTGGTACACATTTGAACATAATTTAGGGATCTTTCATTTCTTGATAATACAATAATGGAGTATATATAGATACTGTTGATGATTTAATCTAATCTTTTGAATGATACAACAACAAAAAAGGTTATTTACTCATTTACCCGAATGATACATTTATATATTCAATGCGTTTTTGGTTTAGTAGTACCGACAACTAATTGATCAATCAAGATGTCAATTGGGCGTTAAATAGGACGTTGATAGTCACTGTAAGCCCTTCCGATCTAGTATCAATTCGTTTCAAAATTATGGTTCATTGATCTTTGATCAATTCAATTCGATCGATTAAAGTATCAAAACATAACAAGGTTTCCTATAAACTTAAAAAATTTATGCTGATTGGAAGCTTTCAGGGTTTTCCTAGAAAGTTTTCATAAACATGCATAAATCATTTGTACGTATTTTTATCATAAAATTTAGGAATTGATCGAGTTTTTGATATGTAACGTACAAACCTTAATTCAATGTTTATTTTCCAAAAATATATATTTGATTTTTTATATTATTTAATTTTTAATAGACTTCTTTAATTTCCAAGATATAAATGACTATGAATGCAAGACTATCAAGTAGGCATGTTAAATTTAATCAAAATAAATGCGTCAATAATTTGATGATAAATTGAAGTATAGAGTAGACTTTAATTCTTGTAGACAAGATGTACGTACGTTTAAAGACAAAACTTGAGACTACTGAGATATAATACAGTAATACGAGTACTAATTATAATTATGGGCCTATTTAGAGTTGTGATATGGATATGTAATCGACAATTTTGGGCTATAAATTGTTTAATGACTGTTTCAAAAAAATTGTTGCTTTCATTTTCATTTTATAGAGACTGCAATATGATGTACTTTGTTTGTATGATCTGTTTATTTGGTAATTATTTTCTTTATAAAAAAAATATGCTTTTCAGGTAGAATATGAAATAAAAGTTATGGAAATTATAACTAGAGAAAATTACATTTTTGGTCCCTCAAGTTGGCAGGATTTTCAGTTATTGCCCTTAAGTGAATTAATTACAGAAAAAACACTGAAGTTGGTCAATTTTTGCACTTTTCACTCCATGACTAACAGCCGTCTACTAGGTCCGTTAAGTGAGGGGCAGATTCGTCATTTCACCATGATCCCTTCTTCTTCTACTTCCGAACTCAAACACATACCCAGATTTTGAAAATCACGGCGTCCGGAAAACGAAATGTCAACTGAAAAACACACACCGAGTATACACACAAACACGTACACTCAGAAACACACACTAAAAAGATCGGAAACAAAGGTTTTTGGATTTGGAATTGCTTGGATCGGGATCGGTTTTGGCTAGATTTGGTTGGATTCGAAGTGCAATTGCTTTGTTTTGTCTTTCTTTTGGATTCAAACAAGTTTTTCCGGCGAGTCAAGTTTTTCCGGCGAAGTCTAGATCAGATTTATTTTGGCTAGGGTTCGTGCGTGATTGTTTTCTAAGTCGATTGCAACATGTTTCGTGTTCTGATTCGAAAAAACAAGAGATAAATCTAGATTTTAATTTTCCAGCGTGATTTTCAAATTTCCGACCGCCGTGATTTCAGTTGACATTTCGTTTTCTGCAAAAAACTGACAAATTTGGGTTTGTGTTTGAGTGTGGAAGAAAAAGAAAAAGGGATCATGGAGAAATGATGAATCTGCCCCTCACTTAACGGATCTAATAGACGGTTGTTAGTCACGGAGTGAAAAAGTGAAAAAATTGACCAACTTCAGGGTTTTTTCTGTAATTATTCACTTAAGGGCAATAACTGAAAATCCTGCCAACTTGAGGGACCAAAAATGTAATTTTCTCTTATAACTATAAATTACCATAACCCAAAACCTCAAAGAAAATTATTATATATTTTATTGAAATATATGGAAGACAACTACAAAATTAGTATTAGTATATATATACATTTGAGAATGTCCTTAGGAACAGTGAAGCAAGCAGGCTGCTTGCTGCGCAGCAGCCTGCCAGCCTGCTTGCTCTTTTTTTTTAAATTCGTTTTTTTAATTATCCTCACTGGTATGTTGTTGTGTATCTAGCTCTTACCGTGCATATTTTACATATAACCTTTTAGTTTTTTTTAGCCTTTCATTAATTAGTATATTAACAAGCATTTCTACCTGGACGTTGCCCCGGGAGAAAAAACAAAACTCTCGTGATAAAAGTTAAAAAAAATTAAGCTGAAAACCAAATTTTCGTGCCAAAAGTTAAGAAACTTTGGTGGATAAAGTTAAAAAACTCGAAGTTATGCGGAAAAAAAGTAGCTAAGATGAAACTCTAGCGGCAAAAGTTTTAGACTTTTAGTTAGCTGTCTAATTACGGAGGCAAAAAGTATAAATTTTTTATTTTTTTAAATAGTTTTTGTAGAAAAGGGGAAAAAATTAGGAAAAAAAAAGAACCATTTCTACCCGGGCGTTGCCCCGGGAGAAAAACAAAACTCTCGTGATAAAAGTTAAAAAACATTAAGTTGAAAACCAAATTTTCGTGGCAAAAGTTATGAAACTTTGGTGGATAAAGTTAAAAAACTCGAAGTTATGCGGAAAAAAAGTAGCTAAGATTAAACTCTGGCGGCAAAAGTTTTAGACTTTTAGTTAGCTGTCTAATTACGGAGGCAAAAAGTATAAATTTTTTATTTTTTTAAATAGTTTTTGTAGAAAAGGGGAAAAAATTAGAGAAAAAAAAAGAACCATTTATACCCGGGCGTTGCCCCGGGAGAAAAACAAAACTCTCGTGATAAAAGTTAAAAAACATTAAGTTGAAAACCAAATTTTCGTGGCAAAAGTTATGAAACTTTGGTGGATAAAGTTAAAAAACATTAAGTTGAAAACCAAATTTTCGTGGCAAAAGTTGTGAAACTTTTGTGGATAAAGTTAAAAAACTCGAAGTTATGCGGAAAAAAGTAGCTAAGATTAAACTCTGGCGGCAAAAGTTTTAGACTTTTAGTTAGCTGTCTAATTACGGAGGCAAAAAGTATAAATTTTTTATTTTTTTAAATAGTTTTTGTAGAAAAGAGGAAAAAATTAGAGGAAAAAAAAAACCAAAAAAAAGAGGAAAAAAAAAGAAAAAAAAAGACAAAATAAGCCGGTACTGTTCATGGCTCGAGCCGTGAGCCGAGCCGAGAGCCGGTTACTATTCAAGGCTTGGCTTACTATTCCTAAGCCAAACCTTAAATGTTATATATATATATAATTTGTAATCATTTTTGTAAAGGTCGGTTACATAAAAAAAACTTAATATTTGTTTTCCCCATTCAACGTTCAGACAATCTCTGACCAAAAACCATAGCTACCTATAAGAATGTCTGTTTGATTTTTTATTTTTACCTTTTTTCTTTTGGTGTAATACTTTTCCGTAACGTTTACCTTTCATTGTTCTCTATTCATTTATTAATATATTAATTTGTACACACTTTTTAAGAGTTCTTTTAATAGAAAACAGTTCATATTTGCATGACAACGACTAGGTAATCACATAGTACTATCATGTAGTATTTCTTTTAAATAGTCTTTTGAACTATTTGTTATTCTTCGTCCTTTTTTTTAGCTTTTTGATACGCTTTTGTAATTACGTTTACTTTTAGATTTATATCACCGAGCTTATACACGTTACGAATTTTACGTTTCGTTATATTTTCCGGGGCAACGCCCGGATTAAACACTAGTTAAATATATACACAATCAATAGTAGACTTTACCACTCGATACTCATTATAACCCTACTTCTCATTGGAGGATATAAATTATATCTTTAAAAGAGAAAAAAGTAAATTGTTGGAAAACGACGATCAAATTCCATCTTTACATTGGGAAAATGCAAAAAATTGTATCTTAAATGCACAAAAATGAATGCAGACACAGTGGTACGTTGACTTTGCCATATTTTCTTTTCGTAATAAAAACTTGACTTTAGGCGCTTTGACAAAGACTCATATCATGGTTTTGCTATATGTAAATGAGTAATTTTCAAACAGAAAATGATACGATTTTTTTTTATAAAAATCAGTTTAATAATTTAATTATAAAATTAAGTAAACTCAAAGAATAAAACTATAAGAAGATTAATAAATTATACCTGTCATGTAATTAAATTGGTTAAAAACTTATTAGGCTGATGTAAAAAAAAAAAATCAATTTTCAAATTCATTCCAACACCCATAAGCCCCTCTCATTTGTTTGTTCATAGAATTGTAATCTAATTACTTGTATGATTCAAAAAAATGTTATAAATTTACAAATAATAATAATTTTCAAACAAATTTTATTGACACTTTTGTTATTAATTAATTGACTCTGTTTTCTCTGTTTTTATTGCATGATCACATTGTCACATACTATTACTTTTTCTTAACTAAAGCATTTTTTCGAATTTACCAAATCTTACTTGGTGACATAATGTGTCATTATTTTCTTACTACTAAAAGGAACCTTTTTTGTATTTTTTTTATTTTTGAACAACTGATAAAAGGAAACTACTTTGAAAAAACTCTATAAAAATGTGATATATAAGTAAACCTCTTGCATTAAAAGTATTTAATTTTTATTTAAACATTTTATAAAAAAATTTTTTGAAAGGTGTGGATCATTTGCTCGCAACAGGGGATCTAGCTTACGTTGTCTTAACCGAGTCCGCGCTACAGAGTCCCTCACCCTCAATACCTAGTAGGGGGAGAAACTCCCAACTAAACCGCCCGAAGGCACGACATTTAATAGGGATAAAACCCTGCCCCATCTGCAGGACTCAAACCTGCTTCACTGGAAGACTTTATTGTGAATTTCCTTTAAATGTCCTTCTCATATCTCGAACTCGAGACCTCCAGCATATAAAGCTGGTGCTCAACCAGTGAGCTATAATGGGAAGTAGTAAATGTTGGAACCACGTTAGTGTGACCGTCACTGATCGTTTATCATTCATGACATGATAATTGACGATAACTGAAATCCCTATGTCTAAGTAAATATATGATGGGCGTATTTACTCTTAAAGACGTAGTATAGGGTTTCCCATTAGGTGATTGTAACTAAGAGGACTAATGGTACACACATTAAACACCAAAGGGGTTGAATGTGTAATTACTTTCATTATAAATAGAGAGTAATTAACCCTAAGTTTAGGTTAATCCCAACACATACAATACCCTAACTTTCGTGTGATTTCTCCTCTCTAATTCGTGCATCAAGTTACAGCCGAATTACTCATCCCATTATTACTCAATCACCTTGTTTTGGGAACCCGAAATCAATAGCAACTATGTTTAATGCCCTTACAGGTTCCACAGGATCATCTGGTGAGTATTTTCCCTTGATTCAAACCATGTTTATTCCAACAGTAAATTAATAGGTTAAATGTACATGCTATATAGAAACAATATTGTACATGCTATTTAACATTTAAACTTTTCTATGTGGCCACTTCATTTTCAAAAAAAAAACTACATAGATAAATATGTATATCTTGTTATTGGTAACTCTTGATTTTAAACAAAATGTTTTAAACGACACATTAAAATATATAGATAAAATGAATAGTTCTCACATATATTTTTAGCGGTAAATTTAAGCTCAACGACATTTCCTTTTCATATATGATATGTCGTATTTTATACCCATTTCCCACATTGTATTTAGTTGATTTCGCATGGTTTATGAGTCGTTTTAGTATATATTTGGTGCGTTTATGGTATTTGTTAGTGTTTCAGGTTACTGACAGTTATTTGAGCGCAAATCTGAAGAAAACGACATTGTTGAGGAGAATCAAGTGCTAACGGAGGATTTCGGAAGCATTTGGATGATGAGTGCAGGAAGTCAACAAAAGTCAAAGCTGAGGAAGGCCAATTGCGCCGCAACTGGGAGTTGCGCCGCAACCCAATTCCAGAAAGATAAGTTGCGCCGCAACTGCCCTAGTTGCGCCGCAACGTCTCTCCTTCCTGGCCAGCCACGAGTCAACATTAGTCAATGGTCAACGCAAGTCAACGGCGAATTGCGCCGCAACTCCTGGTTGCGCCGCAACCCAAAAGCAGAAGAATAAGTTGCGCCGCAATGGGTTCAAGTTCAAGCCAGCTTTGGTCAACGAAAGTCAAAGCCAAAAGTCAACATCTGTTGCGCCGCAACGCCCAGTTGCGCCGCAACTGGGCCCGTTTCTGGCAGATTTTGGGGATCGTATATATAGCTTGCAAAATAAGCCCAAAACCCTCTTCTCTTTTTAGCAGCCGTTTTTGGAGCCCTAGTTTGAGATTTTCATCATATTTTGGGTTTTCAAACACGATTTGATCTATTGAGTTCGTAGCTTTCGATTATTATTATTAGGTAACAATGAATTCTTCTTATTTTAATTGTTATTCTTCTTTTAATATGAGTGGCTAATCACTTCATCATCCATCTTGATGGAGTGAGACAATATGTAAAGATTGCACAATTTTATTAATTCAATGCTGATTTCATTTAACGTTATATCGAGATCTTAGCGTATTTCTTCCTTATAATTTATCTTGAATTGATTGGTGATTTATGTGTGTCTTTAATGGTAGTTATTGATTACATATATTTCATTTTGATTGTTTGGGTACAAACGATTGGGTCTATGACGGGTACTGTAGATAATCGTTCATGATAATAGGGAGAAATGTGTTAACGGTTGGGTACAATCGATAGGTATAATTGTTATTTCAATAACCAAACCAATTGTTGATTAGGGAAGTTATAAAAGATGTCTTGGGGTACCGGTCTTTGTAACGAAACTAGTTTAAGCAAGAGAGTCAAATGATGTCATTAACTTGACGGGTACGGGGTTGGTGCTTTGTTTGAGTCTCGGTTATTTAATCAACTAATTTGGATTTGAACTTCATTTATGTGCAATCTGAGCGTATTGTGGAGCGAAGTCAAGATGGATGCCTTTTAAATTATTGTCTTAAAAACATTTTCAATATCGTTTACGGACGATCCCTGACCCGGTCATACCGGATTTCTTTTCGATTAATCCTTTGGGATTACTAATTATTTACTAACTTTTGCAACGTGACAATTCGGTCACAACCCCCCTATTTACTTGAATTACTTAATGTCAACATTTACTTAGTTTTAGTCCCTGTGTTCGATCCTGGACTTACCTTTTAGCTATACTATATACGAACGGGTCCACTGCCCGAGAGTGTGTAGTAGTCAGTTTTGGGGTATTTCTTGTTTTAATTTTTAAACTCGATTTTACACATCAAGTTTTTGGCGCCGCTGCCGGGGACTTAATTTTAAGTGGTTGTTTATTTTGTAGTTCGATCCTTTTTCACATTCATTTGTGAGAAAGTTATTGCTTTACTAGATAGTTTGTATTTTATTTCATTTCAATTATACCACAGGTGCGGTTGACGGTTTGTTTGTGGTGATTGTGCAGGTTCTTGTTAGTTGATGAACACAAGAGCTTCCGGCCGACCTTTGCTTAGCCCATTGTCTAATCCAGGGAAAGTCAGACGTCGACTTGTGTCAAGAGATAACCGGGAACCATCCACACCAGTCAAAATAGATTTAGAAACCGAAACCAGTGCCCACCCGTTCAGAATTCAGAAGATCAGTTGGTTAATAGGTTGAAAGAAGCAGGTAGAGTGTTTGAAACAGGTTAAGACTCAGATTCAGATACTGAAGAGAAAGTTCAAACACCTGAGCTGAGTGTACTTGTATTCCCTCGGGTTAACCTTAATATTAACCAACAACCAAGGGGTAGAAGAATGGGTGATGAACAACCGGTAGATCCGAATGCCCGTCCTTACGGGGAGAGAAGAAGAAATATACCGGCGGACCGGGGCACAGCTATTCGCCCTCCGGCTATTTTAGTGGATTTCTCTTTGAAAGGGAATCACCTCAAGAGTGTGGAAGAGGATAAGTTTGATGGGATTCGAAGAAATGACCCATATGCACATCTTGAGAGGTTCGAGAAGATTTGTAGGCTATATCAGTATGGTACAGGACAAGCTGAGGCTGTTAAGTTGGAACTATTTCCTTTAACTCTCACTGGAGATGCAGCTGCATGGTTTAAGGAGTTACCCGATAACTCATTTACCACTTGGGCCAAACTTCGAGAAGGATTTATTGATGAGTTTTATTCTGTGAGAACTCAAAGGCAATTAGAAAATAAAATCAGAGGTTTTTCTCAAGAACCCGGTGAAGATGTTGTTGATGCATGGAAACGGTTCAAGGAAATGCTCAGAAATTGCCCTGGACATAGTATGGGTACCGAAGAAAGCTTTGAGATTTTCTATGATGGTTTGGATAGAAAAACCAAAAGGGAGCTCGGTTATGCATTTGGGGGTAGTCTAAACAACATCTCCCCAAATGAAGGATATAAGATTCTTGAGGATATGGCTAGGGAGTATTCTACAAGAGATGAGGACCGAGATAAGAGATCTAGTAGAACCACTGTAGCTAAGGTGGAAAGTAGTGAGGACTCTAAGCTTATTACCGAAGTCAAGGCTCTCTCGAAGCAAATGAATGAGAGATTTGATAGTCAAGATAATAGATTCAAGAGCCTTGAAAGAAATGTTAAGGTTATGGCCGACGGTTGTGAGCATTGTGGAGATTTGCATTATACGGAGGATTGCCCGGATAAACCAGTGCAAGATGTTAGTTATGTTCAGAATCAAGGGAATTTCAACCAAAATACCGGTTATCAAAACCGGCCATCAGGTAGTTCTTACCCTACTTCTTCTTTTAATGCTAACAGTTCTGGTTATGGTGGTAACAGGTTTAGTAGGTTCACCATTCAACGAGGCTCGGATCCAAAATTAAGAGACATAGTGAAGGAGTTCATTCGTGCCCAAAAGGCAACTATTGAACAAGTTGCAGAAGAGTCCAAGAAGGTGATTTCTGTTTTGGACGCTTTGACTACTCGCTTAGATGGATTGGGGCACAAGTTGGATCAAGGAGCAAAGAATCAACAAGCCACCATTAAGGATCTAGAAGGAAGGATTGAGAGGCTAGGAAACTCGAATAGGCAGCCCGGTACTCTACCGAATAACACTCAACAGAATCCAAAGCCTCAATTCAATAACCAAGGGCAAAATAATCAAGGATCAGGACAAAAGTATACTCCTCCAAAGGCTCGAAATGAGCAAGTAAATGTCATCACTACGAGGACAGGTAAGACTTATGATTATGCAAACCCTTTACCTAATGATTCTTCTCCACTTGTGCAGGTTAATGAAGAAGAGGAGACGGGTGATGAAGAAGTTGAGATGGAACCGAACCAAGCCGTGCCGAAACCGGCCGTTCCATCCAAACCCGCTGAGAAACCGACGGTGAAGCCGTATCAACCAAAGATTCCATTTCCTCAACGGTTGAGGAAAGAAAAAGTCAAGGAACATTTTAAGAAATTTGTCAATCTTATTCAGTTTGTGAATATAATTGTCCCTTTAGTTGATTTGCTTGCAGGTATGCCTAATTATGCAAAGTTCCTCAAGGAACTTGTAAGTGACAAGAAGAAGCTTGAAGAGGCTAAGACTGCAGTTATGAGTGCCGAATGTTCAGCAATCATTCAGAATCAGATTCCTCCCAAGTTGGAAGATCCAAGGAGTTTTCTAATTGCTTGTTCTTTTGGTGCTTATTCGTGTGAGGCATTGGCC
The DNA here is from genome assembly GCA_034093135.1 of Erigeron breviscapus. Classification (NCBI taxonomy): domain Eukaryota; kingdom Viridiplantae; phylum Streptophyta; class Magnoliopsida; order Asterales; family Asteraceae; genus Erigeron; species Erigeron breviscapus. The sequence goes on along the minus strand of CM067169.1, from coordinate 123,917,080 downwards.
GATCTTGGGGCTAGTATCAATTTGATGCCTTATTCCGTTTATAGGAAGTTGTCTCTAGGAGAGTTGACCCCTACCCGCATGAGCATTAGGCTCGCGGATCGTTCTTTCCAATATCCCACGGGGATAGCGGAAAATTTGCAAATTAAGGTGGGGCATATGATATTTCCGGTTGATTTTGTTATTCTTGAGATGGAGGCGGATGCCAAAGTTCCCCTCATTCTTAGCCGACCATTTCTTATGACCGCAGATGCTATCATCCGAGTTAAGGCTAAGGAAATTTCCTTAGGGGTCGGTAATGACCGAGTTGTTTTTAATGTTGATAGAGCACTAAAGCATCCTTACTCTTGTGACGAAACTTGTTTCAGGTTAGATGTGATTGAAGAAGAAGATGCTTTGGAGAAAGAGCTCATGGATTTCTTGGACATGGAAGAGGGTGAAGTATTGCTAGCTTGCAGTGAAGAGGAGCAAGAATTGGTTGGAGATATGATGCAAGAGATTATGGCATTAAGTGTTGATGAAACTCCACCGAAGGACGATACCTATGAAGAGATCACGGGTAGTGATAGCACACGGGTGCTAACTTCGGTAGAGAACCCTCCTACCGACTTGGAGCTCAAGCCACTTCCGGACCACCTTGAGTATGCATATTTGGAAGGTACATCTCTTTTACCCGTTATCATCTCATCCTCATTAATGGAGGATGAGAAATCTAGACTAATGACCGTCCTAAAGGCCCATAAAAAGGCTTTTGCATGGAAAATTTCCGATATTCCGGGTATAAGTCCAGAATTTTGCAAACATACCATAAATTTTGTTGATAATGTGAAACCGGTTGTGCAAAGGCAACGAAGATTGAATCCAAATATGAAAGATGTGGTAAAAAGGAGATTATAAAGTTGCTTGATGCGGGAATCATATTCCCCATCTCGGATAGTTCATGGGTGAGTCCGGTACATTGTGTACCGAAAAAGGGTGGGATGACCGTAATTTTGAATGACAAAAATGAATTGGTTCCCACTAGGACTGTCACGGGGTGGAGGGTATGTATTGATTATCGGAGATTAAATGATGCTACCCGCAAAGACCATTTTCCCTTGCCCTTTATTGATCAAATGCTCGAACGGCTCGCCGGTAACGAGTATTTTTGCTTTTTGGATGGGTTCTCCGGGTACTTCCAAATACCCATTGACCCCAAGGACCAAGAGAAGACCACTTTTACTTGCCCTTTTGGCACTTATGCCTAAAGAAGGATGCCATTTGGTCTTTGCAATGCCCCAGGTACTTTTCAAAGATGTATGATTGCCATATTTCAGGACATGATCGAAACATCCATGGAGGTGTTTATGGATGACTTTTCTGTTTTTGGTAGTTCTTTTGAAAATTGTCTTGAAAGTCTTGATAAAATGATTGAAAGGTGTGAAAGGGCACACTTGGTCTTGAATTGGGAAAAGTGTCATTTTATGGTGAAAGAAGGTATTGTTTTGGGACACAAGGTTTCGAGAGCGGGGTTAGAGGTAGATAAAGCAAAAATTGATGTTATAGCTAAATTACCTCCACCCACTAATGTCAAATCAATTCGAATCTTTTTGGGTCATGCTGGGTTCTACCGTCGATTTATAAAAGATTTTTCAAAGATCTCCGACCAATGACAAAGTTGTTGGAAAAGGATGTCTCATTCAATTTTGATAAAGAATGTCTTGATGCATTTAACTCACTTAAAGTTAAATTGACCAATGCACCCATTATGTCTCCACCCAATTGGTCATTACCGTTTGAGTTAATGTGTGATGCTAGTGATTATGCTTTAGGGGCCGTGTTAGGCCAAAGGGAGGATAAGCATTTCCGCCCTATTTCCTATGCTAGCAAGACCTTAAACCCGGCTCAACAGAACTATACCGTGACCGAGAAAGAGTTATTAGCCGTGGTTTATGCCTTTGATAAGTTTAGACCCTATTTGGTTTTGAATAAGACTATTGTGTTCACCGACCACTCGGCTTTGAAGTACTTGTTCTCGAAACAAGATGCTAAGCCTCGTTTAATTCGTTGGGTCTTACTTTTACAAGAATTTGATATTGAGATTAAAGATAAGAGTGGGACTGAAAATGTGGCAGCCGACCACTTAAGTAGGCTCGAAAACCCTCACCTTGAGGAGTTAAAGGAGCATGATATTAATGATGCGTTTCCTGACGAGTTTCTAATGCAGGTGGATGTGGAGGAGGATCCATGGTTTGCAGACATTGCTAACTATTTATGTGCAGGTGTTCTTCCTAAGGAAATGACTTATCAACAGAAAAAAAAGTTCTTTTCTAAGATTAAGCATTATTTCTGGGAAGAACCATATTTGTTTCGAATGTGTGCAGATGGCTTGATCAGGAGATGTGTGACCGGTGCAGAAACCCAGAAGATTTTGGATGCATGCCACTATGGACCAACCGGTGGTCATTACGGACCATCTGTAACCGGTAAGAAGGTTTTTGATGCAGGATTTTATTGGCCTTCAATCTTCAAGGAAGCTCAAACTTTAGTGGAGACGTGTGAAATTTGTCAACGTCAAGGGAACATTTCAAAGAAGGATGAGATGCCACAAAACTACATTTAGGTTTGTGAAGTGTTTGACGTTTGGGGAATTAATTTTATGGGACCCTTTCCGCCTTCAAATAAGTGTCTTTACATTTTAGTGGCGGTTGATTATGTGTCGAAATGGGCCGAGGCTAAGGCCTTGCCAACTAATGATGTAAGGGTTGTCATTGATTTCTTAAAGCAATTATTTTGTCGTTTTGGTTGTCCTAAGGCCTTAATCAGTGATCATGGAACTCATTTCGCGAATCACCAACTTGCTAAGGTGTTGAAGAGGTATGGTGTTCATCATCGTTTCTCTACTTCTTATCACCCTCAAACGAGTGGCCAAGTAGAAAACACTAATAGGGCTTTAAAACGAATCTTAGAGAAAACCATAGGTGATAATCCTAAGAATTGGTCTAAGAAGTTGGATGATGTATTATGGGCTTTTAGAACCGCATTTAAGACTCCAATTGGGACTACACCTTATAGGTTGCTTTATGGTAAGACATGTCATTTGCCGTTAGAAATAGAGCATAAAGCTTATTGGGCTCTTAGGAATTGCAATATGGACTTAGTTGAAAGTAGTGAATTAAGAATGTTGCAATTGCATGAGTTAGATGAGTTGAGGTTGAATGCTTATGAGAATTATATGCTCTACAAAGAGAGAACTAAGGTTTGGCATGATCGTAGGATTAGAGAGAAGGATTTTAAGGCTGGTGATAAGGTTTTGTTATTCCTTTCCAAGTATAAGTTCAAGCAACCTAAGTTGACTTCTAGGTGGACCGGCCCTTTTGTGATCAAACATGTATATCCGTCTGGTTATGTTGAATTGTTTAAATCAGATGGAGCTACTTTTATTGTTAATGGTCACAGGTTGAAGCTTTATCATGAAGAAGAGGAAAATGTGGGAGCCGTCGTTGACGAGCTTCCATTTTTCGAAAGGAATTGATGAAGAAAGGACTGTGAGTCGAGCTAAAGACTCGTAAATAAATTAAGCGCTTCGCGGGAGGCAACCCGTGTTTCTTGTTTTCATTATTGTTTAATTGTCATTGGTGATGTGTTTTAATAAGAATTGCAGGTAGGAGCCGCTCTCATGCCTTCCGGTAAGTCGTTTTCAAGGAAGAAAACAAAAGGTAAGTGTGTGTGTGGGGGGGGTGGGGGGAGTTGCGCCGCAACTCTAGTTGCGCCGCAATATCACAGTTGCACCGCAACTAAGTTAGTTGCGCCGCAACTTATCCTACTGTTTTTCAATTGC
>CM067169.1:123843263-123908263 GCA_034093135.1 Erigeron breviscapus | reverse complement strand
TTTTCTATTTCCGAATTATTTCATTTGCTATGAGTGTGCCGGTGATTGCGTTGATTCTAGAACTTGTCCTGGTTGATCGTTCCGTGTTATTTATCAGAAGAGGCAAATTTAGGATAAAACATTTGTTCTTTGTTTGATTCACCCTTGTTTCGTAAAAATTTGTTACGTGCATGTTTTGTTAATGTGCTTAGTAGCTAACTACATTGGCTAGTGAACCACCTGTGAAACCCTTATGTTGCACTCACTTTTAGTGCAAGAAACAATAGAAAACTTGTTGTCACTAGCATGTTCTTTGTTATTAACTCCACCTTTATATATACACCTTTCCTAGCCATACCGATAGTCGAAGTCCTGGTGGGTCATTGGTTGCCTATGCTAGTGGATGGTTTGGGGTTGTCCTTTATGTCGGGTTGGGATATTCTCGGTTTCTGAGAATAGATTGATTTCGTCATGTTTGTTTGGATAAAGTCTGAATCGTTCATTTCAGCATATGAGTATATGATTTGTCACTGTTTCAAATGTTATGTAAGAGAATACCAATTAGTCAGAGTAAAAGTAGCTCACAAAAAAAAAAAAAAGAGAATAAAAGAAAAAAAAAGAAAAAAAAAAGAAAAAAAAAGAAAAAAAAAGAAAAAAAAAGAAAAAAAAAAGAAAAAAAAAGAAAAAAAAAGAAAAAAAAAAGAAAAAAAAAAGAAAAAAAAAAGAAAAAAAAAAGAAAAATAAAAGAATTGAAAAACAGAAAAAGAGAAAAAAAATAGAAAAAAAAAAGAAGAAAAGAGCTTGGGCTGTCAGTTGGTATTTCTCGCTTTGTGTCAAATCATTTTTGAAAGTTGGTTCATCAATTACACCAACAAAAGCTTCAGTGTTAATTCAAATTATCGAGTTGAGTTGGTACATTTTTATAACCAACAAAAAGGATTATAATGTTATACTTTTTAGGTTGGCAAGTTCGTTTTAAGCCAACATGGTTAGAATTGGTTGATTGAGTTGTTTAGTGTCATACACCACAATGGTGTCGGTTTTTAATCGTCTATTGGGGGTATTGTCTGGACAACTTCTCGGGTTTTGGACCGTTGACAACTAGTGACATGGGATTTTATGGATTAGACTATTAAGTGAAACTTTGTTAAATGTTGTGTTATTTCTTTGTTAACACCATTTGTTTACCCAAATTTCCATACCGTATTTAAATACCCTGTTTAGCCTCAAATGTTCATTACAACCCTTAAAGTCCTCTTTTGATAGACGTTGTGGTGCTTGCATCATGGCGGTGAAGGAACGAACCTAGTACAAGCCTATGGTTAAAAGATTATGCATCACGACTTGGCATTGAGTGATTATTCGAATATTCAACCCCAAATGTAAGTTAGTTGGAGTAGGATAGACGAGATATCATTGATTCGATTCTTTTGTGCTTAGTCGTGTTATTAAGGCTTGTATATCAGTCAAGTATTGTCAAACATTCCAGTTTTCATTTAAGATTAAAACTGCCTAACCATCTCGTTTCATTTTCAATGATGGTTTAGCTTCTTTTTTATTACGGTAATGTTATTCCCATTTGTGCCAAGGTAAATTGAGTTTTGAAGTTTGGAATTGCTTGAGGACAAGCAAAGCTTAAGTGTGGGGGGATTTGATATGTCGTATTTTATACCCATTTCCCACATTGTATTTAGTTGATTTCGCATGGTTTATGAGTCGTTTTAGTATATATTTGGTGCGTTTATGGTATTTGTTAGTGTTTCAGGTTACTGACAGGTATTTGAAGCGCAAATCTGGAGAAAACGACATTGTTGAGGAGAATCAAGTGCTAACGGAGGATTTCGGAAGCATTTGGATGAAGAGTGCAGGAAGTCAACAAAAGTCAAAGCTGAGGAAGGCCAATTGCGCCGCAACTGGGAGTTGTGCCGCAACTGCCCTAGTTGCGCCGCAACGTCTCTCCTTCCTGGCCAGCCACGAGTCAACATTAGTCAATGGTCAACGCAAGTCAACGGCGAATTGCGCCGCAACCCAGTTGCGCCGCAATGGGTTCAAGTTCAAGCCAGCTTTGGTCAACAAAAGTCAACATCTGTTGCGCCGCAACGCCCAGTTGCGCCGCAATGGGTTCAAGTTCAAGCCAGCTTTGGTCAACAAAAGTCAACATCTGTTGCGCCGCAACGCCCAGTTGCGCCGCAATTGGGCCCGTTGCGCCGCAACCTAGTTGCGCCGCAACCCAAAAGCAGAAGAATAAGTTGCGCCGCAATGGGTTCAAGTTCAAGCCAGCTTTGGTCAACAAAAGTCAACATCTGTTGCGCCGCAACGCCCAGTTGCGCCGCAACCAGTTGCGCCGCAACGCCCAGTTGCGCCGCAATGGGTTCAAGTTCAAGCCAGCTTTGGTCAACAAAAGTCAACATCTGTTGCGCCGCAACGCCCAGTTGCGCCGCAACCCAGTTGCGCCGCAACGCCCAGTTGCGCCGCAATGGGTTCAAGTTCAAGCCAGCTTTGGTCAACAAAAGTCAACATCTGTTGCGCCGCAACGCCCAGTTGCGCCGCAATGGGTTCAAGTTCAAGCCAGCTTTGGTCAACAAAAGTCAACTCTAGTTGCGCCGCAACGTCTCTCCTTCCTGGCCAGCCACGAGTCAACATTAGTCAATGGTCAACGCAAGTCAACGGCGAATTGCGCCGCAACCCCTGGTTGCGCCGCAATGGGTTCAAGTTCAAGCCAGCTTTGGTCAACAAAAGTCAACATCTGTTGCGCCGCAACGCCCAGTTGCGCCGCAACCCGTTGCGCCGCACCCCAGTTGCGCCGCAATGGGTTCAAGTTCAAGCCAGCTTTGGTCAACGAAAGTCAAAGTCAAAGCCAATTGCGCCGCAACCCAGTTGCGCCGCAACGCCCAGTTGCGCCGCAATGGGTTCAAGTTCAAGCCAGCTTTGGTCAACAAAAGTCAACATCTGTTGCGCCGCAACGCCCAGTTGCGCCGCAATTGGGCCCGTTTCGGCAAGTTAAGTTGCGCCGCAACTGCAGTTGCGCCGCAACCTAAGTTGCGCCGCAACCCAAAAGCAGAAGAATAAGTTGCGCCGCAACTCCTTCAGTTGCGCCGCAATGGGTTCAAGTTCAAGCCAGCTTTGGTCAACGAAAGTCAAATCTGTTGCGCCGCAACGCCCAGTTGCGCCGCAATTGGGCCCGTTTCTGGCCGCAAGAAGTTGCGCCGCAACTCCTTGTTGCGCCGCAACCCAAAAGCAGAAGAATAAGTTGCGCCGCAACTCCTTCAGTTGCGCCGCAATGGGTTCAAGTTCAAGCCAGCTTTGGTCAACGAAAGTCAAATCTGTTGCGCCGCAACGCCCAGTTGCGCCGCAATTGGGCCCGTTTCGCCGCAACCAGTTGCGCCGCAACCCCAGAAGAATAAGTTGCGCCGCAATGGGTTCAAGTTCAAGCCAGCTTTGGTCAACAAAAGTCAACATCTGTTGCGCCGCAACGCCCAGTTGCGCCGCAAGCCCAGTTGCGCCGCAACCCAAAAGCAGAAGAATAAGTTGCGCCGCAATGGGTTCAAGTTCAAGCCAGCTTTGGTCAACAAAAGTCAACATCTAGTTGCGCCGCAACGTCTCTCCTTCCTGGCCAGCCACGAGTCAACATTAGTCAATGGTCAACGCAAGTCAACGGCGAATTGCGCCGCAACGTCTCTCCTTCCTGGCCAGCCACGAGTCAACATTAGTCAATGGTCAACGCAAGTCAACGGCGAATTGCGCCGCAACTCCTGGTTGCGCCGCAACCCAGTTGCGCCGCAACTCCTTCAGTTGCGCCGCAACCAGTTCCAGAGACATAAGTTGCGCCGCAACGTCTTCCAGTTGCGCCGCAACACCCAGTTGCGCCGCAACGCCCAGTTGCGCCGCAACGCCCAGTTGCGCCGCAACGCCCAGTTGCGCCGCAACGCCCAGTTGCGCCGCAACGCCCAGTTGCGCCGCAACGCCCAGTTGCGCCGCAACGCCCAGTTGCGCCGCAACGCCCAGTTGCGCCGCAACGCCCAGTTGCGCCGCAACGCCCAGTTGCGCCGCAACGCCCAGTTGCGCCGCAACGCCCAGTTGCGCCGCAACGCCCAGTTGCGCCGCAACGCCCAGTTGCGCCGCAACGCCCAGTTGCGCCGCAACGCCCAGTTGCGCCGCAACGCCCAGTTGCGCCGCAACGCCCAGTTGCGCCGCAACGCCCAGTTGCGCCGCAACGCCCAGTTGCGCCGCAACGCCCAGTTGCGCCGCAACGCCCAGTTGCGCCGCAACGCCCAGTTGCGCCGCAACGCCCAGTTGCGCCGCAACGCCCAGTTGCGCCGCAATCCCAGTTGCGCCGCAAACGTTGGGTACAAACGATTGGGTCTATGACGGGTACGGTAGATAATCGTTCATGATAATAGGGAGAAATGTGTTAACGGTTGGGTACAATCGATAGGTATAATTGTTATTTCAATAACCAAACCAATTGTTGATTAGGGAAGTTATAAAAGATGTCTTGGGGTACCGGTCTTTGTAACGAAACTAGTTTAAGCAAGAGAGTCAAATGATGTCATTAACTTGACGGGTACGGGGTTGGTGCTTTGTTTGAGTCTTGGTTATTTAATCAACTAATTTGGATTTGAACTTAATTTATGTGCAATCTGAGCGTATTGTTGAGCGAAGTCAAGATGGATGCCTTTTAAATTATTGTCTTAAAAACATTTTCAATATCATTTACGGACGATCCCTGCCCCGGTCATACCGGATTTCTTTTCGATTAATCCTTTGGGATTACTAATTATTTACTAACTTTTGCAACGTGACAATTCGGTCACAACCCCCCTATTTACTTGAATTACTTAATGTCAACAATTACTTAGTTTGAGTCCCTGTGTTCGATCCTGGACTTACCTTTTAGCTATACTATATACGAACGGGTCCACTGCTCGAGAGTGTGTAGTAGTCAGTTTTGGGGTATTTCTTGTTTTAATTTTTAAACTCGATTTTACACATCAATATACAACTTTCAATTCCAGACGAAACCTAATTGTTTACGTACAGGAAAACCATTGTCTCCAACTCGATTGAAGAACGTTTTATTCACTCCTAGATTAAAACCTTAAAACCTAACAAATCAAAGTCTCAAATATCAGTTAAAGTGTCCTTGAACTTTAGCTCATTGGTTGAAAGATCATCCCCCTTGCATGAGGTCTTGTGTTCAAGTCTTGGGGAGGACATTGAAATTAAGTCCCTTTATGAGGACTTGACTTGGGTATACCCAGGTTCAAGTCTGAGGGAGTAGAGTTTACCCCTATTAATCGCCGTGCCTTCGGCGGATTAGTAGGGGGTTTTCCCCCCATCGGGTATTTGAAATAGACATTTTTACTTCGAAGTAGCTCTCTAGCGCGGACCCGGTTAAGACAACGTATGCTAGACCTCCCGCTGTCGAATCGCGACACGAAGTTTCCAACAAAATTCACCTTTCCAAAAAAAAAAAAATATCAGTTAAAGTATAACTTTGAATTTGCCAAAAGTATATAGGGATGGCAAGAACATTAAAGGTACAAACTTCTATTCTTCTCATAAAAGATGATCCTTTATAAACAAATTAAGTGGTAATCCTATAGAGGATGAATGGTTCCTCTCAAGAGAAGGAAGATTCCTGGGCATAAATAAATACAGGAGTAAATGCATGGCTTTATTTTTGATATTGAAGCTGGCATGCACAATCTAATCAAAACCTTCCCATGTTACTCTTCACGTCAACATTATATTTTTCTAATTATTTATTAATGATACAAATAATGGAATACGACAATATAATTTAATTATGCTTGCTACAAGATAAAAAATAAATAAACCAAAAGAAAAACGATGATTACTCGAAGAATACTAGCCGTTCACAATATATAAAAATTATTCTACAAAATTAGAACAATAAACTCACGTTTTATAAAATTTTATTTTATTACCATTAAGGCATTAAGACTTCAAATTTCTTTAAACGCTTGTAAACATCGCAGTGCTGAATGCTGAGAGAATTCTTTCACAAATTCTTATTTAAAAATTCTTGCGCAGCTTGTTACCCGTTTGCCTTTTATTTCTATGTAAAAAATAATCAAAAAAAAAAATAATGATGTTTTTTTTAAATTAAAAAAAAAAATTATTTAATTAAATCAAAAGCTTTATTAGCTTACACAATTACACTAGCTACCCGACCATTAATATTACGCGTATAACTTTTGTCATGAAAATATAAAAAGTAAGAAAGCTTTTTAGCACGGTCATGTGGAGATGAGACATGGCCTCATGCTTCGGTGCTTTAATTCAAATAAATCATGGGGTAAAATATCGCAATATTAATGCAATAGACAGAAGGGCATGATTTGTTTGGACCATTCCGTTTACTACTATACGTATCACAAATATTAATTATTAACATCTTTATTTAATTTTTTATAACGACTAATGTGTAGTGGTGATGTCTCATGATAATCAAATAGTTAAATTATAGTGTATATAAGATTCGTAAATTTCATTTAGTTTATGCATCAAAAGGTGATGGTGACCTGCAGCTGGCTTCACAGACCGATGGTTTTTAATTGTCTAACATGCATACTAGTTTATTAAAAATGTATTTAATTTGTTATTATAGCTAAAATATTTAAAATATAAATGATTATAAAAGTAAATTGACAAAATGAATAATATATAAATATTAAACAAGAGAAAAGGGTAATGGTAACTATGGTAATATTTAAAAATTCATAATTTAAACCTTAAGTCAAATGCCTTGTAATATAATATAAATTTATATATACACAAATAAGACTAATTGATTAGTTTTTAAACTAGGTTCAAGATGGTTTAGAGGTTACGAAAGGTGTAAAGTTCACTTCAAACAAAAAAAAAGAGACAAATATAAGAGACTATCTAGCTTGAATAAAAATGTGATTGTCCATATCCAACGCCCCATACGCCCGACTTTTACATGATTAACACCATATAGGTCTATGTTGAGTTACATGTTTTTTTTTTCTATTAATCGATAGAAATTTTTTCAAAACTTTCAATTGGAAGAAATATAATGTACTAATTTTTAGTTAATTTGATAATAATATTTATGTACCGTACTTACATTTTTTACCCTTCAACTTATAAAAAAATCTCTAAATTTTAGATAAAAGGAATACACACGTTAAAAAAAAAAGGAAATTAATTAGTGGTGTATAAGGCTCAAAAACGTTATCATACTTTGTGAAGCCTGAAGTTATAGATCATAACAAGATTTTAAGCTGTTGAAATCAACATTGGGCTTGACTGGTATTTGTCATGTCACTAAAGGGTTGTTTTTGTAAATTGTAACCCATGGAGCAACTAGATTAATTAAGGGCCCATTTGGATAGATGTTATTGGTATTAGATTTTGGCCTTTGGTGATGGGACTATGGGAGTAATACTACGTTTTTGGTTAATGGTAAACCCAAATAACCGTGCCCATTTCCAGTTTTTGACCCGACCCGAACCGGGTTGGGATCCGTTACACAAACCTGTTTGGCCAAAAAACCGGTTCGGTTTGAAACTGGTTTTGGGCGTGGAATACCTGACCCATTCCAAACTGATTAGGGTCCTGTTACCAAATACTAGGTTATGGGTTTTAGAAACATATCATGTACGATGTATCTGCGTAATGCAGTAAGAACGAAAGCTTCATTTTCAGCAATACTAAACATATTATTGATATTAATCGCCATTTTCTATATATAATGTTCTTCGTAATGGGTCATCCATCTCATCCCAGTTTGGGTCAGTAGATGTTTTATCACCTCATAAATTAATTTAAGGTGAATGGTTGGATATATACATATACTACATACACAACATTATTAGACAATACACAATGTTTGTACACTTTACACAATCGTGAATTGTGAAGTACGTTTTTTGCACATGATGTGGTTCGTTAAGTATTATTGTGTGTATGCCCGTTTCAAATAAAAGTAATTAACTGCGTATCAGCATCACATTTCACTTATGTATGGCACTAGAGTGTAACCAACTATGACTCAATGGTTATGTAATGTAGTGACCTTTTAAATTGGCTATCTGATGTAAGTACCTTCCATTTTTGTTCTTTTAATGTACCGGTAGACCTGTTGTACCGGTAGCCGGTAACAATGTTAATTTTGCTTTGGGATTATGGCACTGGAGTGTAACCAACTATGACTGAATGGTTATGTTATGTAGTGATCTTTAAAACTGACTATCTGATGTAAGAACCTCTCATTTTTGTTCTTTTCATGCACCGGTTGACCTGTTGTACGGTCATGGTTACGATTGTGAGTTGTGAACTCCGACGAGATGGATGGTGGATGGTCTTAGACTCCGACGAGGTTTTAGTGGGTGGTCTCGGTCTCATTTTTTCTTCCATTCAAGAGGTGCGACCATCTCTTCACCGTCTCCACATCCGGACACGTGCCACCGCTGACTGCCACAAATAAAATAAACAAATGTTAGCCGCCACCCAGACAACCACCGTCGTCATCCTCTGTCAAAATCCCCCCTTTTTACCCCATTGTAAACCAACGTTGCTGGATCTTGATGGTGGTGGGGATGGGATGGCCGGATCTTTATGGTTAACAATGATAGGGTGATCATAACACAATCCGATTTGGGGATTAGGGTTTGTCACCATCAAAAAGTGAAAGAAATGAAATGAAATTGATTTTAGGAACAAGATTTGGGATTTGTTCTCGAAGAGTAAGCAGGAGGACCATAGCTACGTACAGTGCATTTATAAATGTATATATACATCTATCTATATCTAGTTTCAAAGTTTAGAAATGGAAGTTATATCATTATTATTGAATAGTGTTCCGAAGTCAATAAATGTATATATGCCTCTTTCTATATCTAGTGTTGAATTGTGTTCGGGATTGAAGTTAGACATTGAGTTATAGTTTCACATTTGCTCTCCGGAAAAAATTGTTGTTACCAAAGATAGTATCAGAAATTAGCCGGAGAAGATGACCGAAGTATAAAGTCGTCGGAGTAACCCGGTAGCATACATCGAGTGAACAAAACAGAGAGGTTCTTACATCAATTTAACACTTTCGTAGGTCACTACATTACATAACCATTGAATCATAGTTGGCTACACTCTGGTGCCATAATCCCAAAAATATACTGTATATATCTCGCTATGATACAATCTCTCCAATATATCAAAATCCCAATTTACAAGATTTCCAGTTATAACTAAAATCAGATGTAAATCGATCTACTGTATGGAAGCGAGTTTTGATATATAGGCCTAAACTCATAAGTCTAAACATTCAGAATCAAGTCAATTATTGATATATGGACTCTACTCTTTCTTTTCTCGTCTTTGGCTTCAATTTTGCCATGTATCTTGATTCTCTTATAGACATGTCTAAGCATATCAATTTTAGTCATGTGTATCAAGTATGGACACATGTATAAAACCAAAGCATTTATATTTGCTTTATGAGTTAATTGTTGTGTTTGACGAGTGGGCTTGTCAAAAATCCTAACAAAGTTTTTTTGAACGGCAAATTTGAGCTGCTCAACAGCATATGCATATTGCTCACACCAAGATTTGAACACAGAACCTTATAGTCTCAGGTCTTCCCAAATACCAATCCATTTATTGATAAGTTAGTAAAAATCGTAACAATTTACCTTAGCATATTACTTTCTATCTCTTGATATCCCTTACCAATAATTTTTAACATGGATTTTGAGTTTTTGACAGTCTTATTTCCTGGTCATCTATATAACATTAGTTTCATGCATGAGAGGGTTTGCTTAGAATTACTACTCTATTATACATTTATACATGTATTTTTAAGATTCTTGAATATTTCATGGTAGTTTCTAACAAAGAACAATTGGCAAAAAAAAGAAAATATTTTATAGCCCTCGCAATGTGTTCGTGTAGAAGATTGCCGGCAGATCCCTAAGTCGTCTGCCTCCAATGTTTCGGTATAACCCAAAAATATGTTGTTGGTGACAATAACAATGCACATATATATACAAGTTAGCATATTGATTGTGCAGCCACAAATATACTATTGGGGTGAGAATATCCAACCTAGCCGGTTGCCTGTCTCCTGGATCTATAAAAGATGAAAGCATGAAGATGGACAAGAATATAGTTAACTAAATCAGTTGAAAATGGGAAAGGATGAAGTGAAGGTTTTGAGCATGTGGGCAAGCCCATTTTGCACAAGGGTAAAAATTGCATTGGATGAAAAAGGTGTTGCTTATGAGGAGATTTTAGAGAATGACTTGTTTGGTGACAAGAGCAAGTTGTTACTCGAGTCTAACCCTGTCCACAAACAAGTCCCGGTTCTCTTGCATAATGACAAACCTATTGTCGAGTCGACTAACATCATCACCTACATTGACCAAGTTTGGCCATCACCACCCTTGATGCCTGTTTGTGCATATGAAAAGTCAAGAACCAGATTCTGGGCTGACTTCATTGACCGCAAGGTTTTCTCAGCTGGCCGTGGTATATGGATGGGAAAAGAAGAAGAAAAAGTAGAGGATAGCAAGAAAGAGTTCCTCGATGCCTTGATGTACTTGGACGGGACTCTAGGTGACAAGGACTACTTCTCTGGGGACAGTTTTGGGATGGTGGACATACTGCTCATAGGACTAACCTCGTGGTTTTCTGCATTTGAAAAGTATGGTAACTTCAAGGTTGAAGATCACTACCCTAAAGTGTCGGCATGGATCAAGCGCTGCTATGCTAGACAAACTGTTTCCGAATCCATAATTGATTCGGACAAGGTCTGTGACTTGGTTGCCATGGTAAGGCAAATGAATGGCTTAGAGTAAAAGAAGAAGCTTATTTGGTCAAGAATACATATATGCAAGTGATGGTTGTTTCGTTTTCTTTTCTTTTTGTTGCTTTTTATGGGGTTTGGTGGTTGTACAGTCTCTATGATGGGAGAGACTACGAAAAATAACAAGAGAAAGCGGTATCAACAGACAGAAGATAATAAAAGCTTTACTTCTTAAAAAATAAGATTACGGTTCGTATGTGTTTCCAGGATATTTGAGGTGCTTAAAAGAATGACAAGCTTGAAAACAGAGAACTACTAAAGATTTCTACTTCTTGAATTTGCACAGAAATAATGGTAGGACAAAACTTTGCAAGAAATGAAGATAAATACAGAAAACTAAAAGAATATAAAGCCATTCTACACACTGCATATTTAGATATAGTATTAGAATGAACAAGAGAGAAAAAAAAAAAAAAGGTTAAATTTATAATGACCCAAAACCATAGAAATCAAACAAACCTATGAAACAACTTGTGAACTATCACTTTGGCTTTAAGCCAATGAAGAGTCTTTCATCTTGTATTATGAATAGGGTCTGAACCTCTTCGAATTCGTCTCTTGTTTGATTGATTCGGGTCAAACATCATTGCGGGTGTTGGTGCTATATTCAACTTAGTGTCAAGATCTTCAACTGTAACGTCTTTTAGAACACGCGAATTCCTTGAAAACAATCTTTCTTCTCCCCATTTTAAAGCAAGATCAATGCTTCTAAGTGCAGAAACTTTTTCTGATCGCATAGATAGAAACACGATACAAATAAGCATCATGATCACCCTATAATTAGCAATCCCCATAGTCTGAGAGAAAGATAGAAAGAAAGAGGATTCGAGATGGTGGTGTTCTTGTTGTTGGAATATGACTGTTACATATAAGGCAGAGTTTGATCTTTTATGAGATTTGGATGAAAGTAAAGGTAGAAAAAGCAAAGAAGTAGATTCACTTCAATCATAAGCATTGATGTGCAATAGAAAGCTACAAAAGAGATGCATATAGTAAGGGGATGTTCTTTAAAGACTCTGACAGGTTTGAATGAAAAGTAAGTTGGAACACCACTCTTGGAATCTTTATAGAATTTGTTCCCTATTTTTATGTCATATTCACTCTTCATCTCAACTTCTTTGCAAAGTAAGTGAAGGAGTAAGTAGACAGATTGTGTTCTTGTATGTATATAACAGAACTTTTGAACGCCGAAACAGTTAATGTTGGCGGTTTTCATGTTATTTCTATGCATACAGGTTTCCCATGATAGCAAATTACATACGAGTTCTAAGGGATGTAAATAAGCTATTGGTGAACGGTAAATACTACAGTTATGTTTTCTTGGATACATGCCTTTTGACTCTTGCCAAGAATAACAGTTTTCATGAGTTTTCCTCGATATAAAGTTAGCAATTATGCGTCTTAAAATGTGAGATGCAAGCAAATTGTTGAACTATGTAGAATAGTGCAATGATTTGAAATTTTGAGGGAAAATGAAATCTAATGGAGGGATGGCTTGGGTGCTAAAGCTATTAGAGATTGCTACATATGCAAGAAAGCCAGATAAAGAAAAAGCTGAAAGAATAGAAACATCTAACAAAAAAACATACCAAGCGTTTGCTTTATGCTCTCTTAAACTTAACTTTAGAATTCCAAGCTCTCATATCCATGCATTCATAAACCAGTCTTGGTTTCTAGTGCCTAATATTGCTTTAAGCTTTTCTTTCTTTCCCTATAACCATTTGTTTTGTTTTACGGGTCCCATTTATTTTGTGAAGTAACAACCACCACCGCCAAGGCGCCAAGTCTTGATCGTCAAATATCCTAATATCCTCACAAGACGTTTCAGGTTCCAACCTTTATAGGTAAACATCTTGAAACCAGGAAAAAGGTTAAGATAGTCACTACGATACGTCGATACCCGGGTTAAACAACATACATCTCTAAGTTAAAAATTTATCCTTCCCGTGTAACCTAAATAGGAAAAATTTCATTCGTTTACCCTTCTATTTTATTATGTGAAATCTCATGTAACGAATACATAAATATGGAAAATAATCATATAGTCACCATGGCCTATGTACACATTCAAAGAGTCGATGTACAAACTCGATACAAGAAAAGAATTCACTTGGTAAAGGTTTTAAGACACAATGGAGCCTGAATACATAACTCAAACGCAGGCCATAACCCCTCAGATGTCAAGTTCATACAGATAACATTATATTTATGTATATACTATTGTAATGGCTCATGGGACGGAATTTGGGCAGGTACAGGTATGACTGTAGGTGGTGGTGCCATGGTGGGTCCTGGTGCAATGGTGACCTGCAAGCCTCTATGTTGCCCTGCCTGAATCATGAATGCAACATCTGATGCTGCCAGAGTTTCCACTTCCTGCTTATTTCAAGGGGATACGATGATGTGAAAATTCAATTTTTTACCAAATGGTGAATTTCCATTTAGATTATAGACACTAGTCCATATGTTCAAACTGAAATTTTATTCCAATCAGCAAGATGGGGAACCAAAAACGGATGCTTAAATGGAGCAGATTGACATGTGCTATATAGAGTGAAACTGAATACCGTGTATACATAACTAAATAATTAGTACAATAAAACACGTCACAGAAAGCAGCTATTTTGGATTGCTGCAGTTAGAAACGGGTGTTTAGCGCATTATTCGGATTTCAGATTCTTTTACCACCTAAATCACATGTGATAACGTTTTAAATCACATGTGACTAAATATGTGAAATTTCGTTCACATGTAGTTCTCTGTAATTTTCCAATGACATGTTATTTAAATCAATCTGAACATCTATTTTTTTAATCTAAGCACCCAAATTAGTTCCCTGGGTCATAAGTCTTTTAGGGGAATGAGGCCGATTAAAGAATCAACAGAAAAGGTGGCCTGTGAAATGATAGTATAGTGACTACATACTCTCTGATTAGGTTAAAAGGATTGGACATAAGAATTAATTATTTAAATTATTTATTCAAGTTTATGTAGCAGGTATGAAACTAATTATCTAGAATTGATTATTTGACCCTAATCATATAATCAAAAGCAGAATTTACTATCCAAAGATTATATATCGATCACTTCAACTAACAATCAAGATAATTAGATAATCAGTTCCAAAAGCGAATTCTGAGACTGGCCTAAGAATAAAAATAGTTGTCTTACCTGTGCTTGCCTACGTCGCTGCAACAGACTGATTCCCCATATCATTATGTAGCAAGGAAGGAGAAACCCAGCTGCCCGAAGCAGGAAAAGCTGTAAATCATATTAAAAAGTCATCAAAATATGTAACAATAGAGGATGGTCTGTGGTGCGCTGGTGCTTGAGACTAGTATTTCAGGATCATTCATCATGTAGGATGCCTCAAATACTGTGTTCTCAGGAGTATATAAATGGCCAAATGAAATTTCACTTACAGCAAAAAAGGTGGTAGGATCGTCATCATCATCACTATCACCATCTCCAATAGTCAGAGCATGCCTCAACAGCAGAAGAGCCATCAACTGCCCAAAGAAAAATTATATAGCTGTTTCGCAAACTCGACCGCATAGCATATTACTCGTAACCCAGGAAACTGAGTAACACGAGATAACCAACCCTGAAAGGTCAGATTAGATCATCCGACCTGCAAATATGATCCATTGACGACCTTATTTCCACTGAAGTGATTAAAACTTGAATTTGCATATGGTGGTGTTTGAAGCTTTTCCCTTCGGCTTATTGACTTATCGAAAATTCAAAAGGCCAATTAACTAGTATTTTTTTTTTCTGGCTTATGCACTTATTAATTTGGAGTTTTGGACTAATACCTTGGTTTTAAAAGGCGATAGGCGCACAAAAGCGATAGGGTCCATTTCCGAAGCGCAAAACGGCGAGCTTTTCGTACGCGAGGCGCACACTTATGAAAAAAAATTATAAACTATTTATGTAGTATTTATAACACATAAAATACCAAAACACCATCAGTAAGAGCCTTGTTTAAGTCCGGATTTGATCAAATTTGGTGTTTGAAAAGAAACCCCAAAAGATTGTTGTTCTAGATGAGGAAGAAAGAAGAGATCAATCTTGTTGAGAAAGAAAAGGTAAGGAAAAAAAATTACTTATTATAAAAAAAAATCCTGTTGTGTACGAAAAGCTCACACTTTTTAGCGCCTGGGCTCACAAAAAGCCCAAAAAGCGAGCGCTTTTGTACACCCTGCGCCTTGGGTATCAAAAAGCTCTAAGGCTTGCGCCTAGGTGCGCCGCGCTTTTTAAAACCAAGGCTAATACGTTAAAATAAGAAATACGCTCAGCTTAAGGGGTGTTTGGCATGGCTTATTTAAAATAAGCTTGTCGTGTACACAAAAAGCTACACTTTTTACTCTTTAGAAAGCTAATAAGCACTTCCATATAAGTGTTTGGTTAAGCTTATCGCAATTTGATAATGAAATAAGATAACACAAACACCCCGTAATAAGCTCATAACTGGTCAGAATTATTGGCTTATGTATTTTCGAGCAGTCAAGGCAAAAAAATATAAGCCAAAACAACCATTCCGTAAAACTCCAATCATTATCTAAATTGTCATCACAGAGATATAAGTGTCTTACTATGATAGCAATAGAGCGACATAATGCAGCCCCACTGGAACTGCTGTCTTCCTATCCATCATAATCAGTCTCGGCGCTCAGCAGCCGCCATAGCCAAGACTCGAGGATCATTCAAGTCTAAAGGTGTACCAGCAAGAGTCCAACCGCCACTATAAAAAAAACAAATAATGAGATCAATTACAGCAAGTATTATAGAGGAAAACCAATCTTTTTTAGGTTAAAGGGTTATCAGATAAGTGGGAAAAGGCTAACTTACCTGATATCAATTACAGTATCGTCGGATTGAGGTGGAGGGGCGGTATAACCAGATTTGTAAGGCTGTGTAACAGAAATTCTTCCAACAAGTCAGCAACGTATATAACATGTTACATCAACAATATCTTAGGGACTGCTGTTAAAACCTATTGTTAGCATATTCAGAATTATGCACGAACTACTGATTCCAGTCACTCACTAATAAATTAGAACATGAAGATATGAGATAAATCAAATTACAAACGCACATATTCACACACTAATATATTGAATATGCAGCAAAAACAAAATTGAAGTAGGCATTGAGGTTACCTGATGACAGATTTCACAAATTATATCCTTTTTCTCGTTGCACCATCTTTGTACACATTTCCTATGAGCAAACTGCAATATGCAAGTATTAAGGATTAGGATGCTTAACTACAATTCTGCAAATCGAAAGCTTAATTTTTTCTTTATGATATGAGTGACCAAAAGTTAGTTCCTTTATGCATTTCCAGTTGCTAATTATGTTAAAAGCACAATAATCTACCATAAATATAAGACTAGAAATATATTAACAAAACCCCCTTAAATAAAAAAATTATTTACCTTGAGGCTGCCATTGCAAGCACAAGGAACTTCAAGATTTTTGATGCTATCTTCCTCTTGGCAAATTCGGCATTCAATCGACTGAATCAATGGCTCTTCTTCACTAGATGAGTCATATTCTTCGCCTTCCTTCGTATCAGCAGGCAAATCAGTATGACTGCTCGAAGCCTTTGTAATCGCCCCTAATGTCTCAACCTCCTGTGGTGCCTCGTCCTTATCAACACGTACAATTAGGTGATCTTCCATCTGCAAAAACATACGTTAATTAGCAACAACTTCAACTACATTGCACCACAAAATGCGGATGATGTACACGGATATAAACTCGGTCAGATTATACATCATTTATACTATTACAAAATATCACAATCTACAGAAAAGGTACTAAACTTTCTAAAACTTTCCACTGGAAACTAAACGAAATTACTTTCCTTCAAAATCCAAGGTATTGAAGTATATACTGAAAACAAAATGAGGGACTTTAAAAGTTCCAGAAAATAAGTTTTGAAGAACCCGCATTTTGGTCGGAAAAACAATTCAATACCTTACAAAAAAATTAGTACCCCAGATGAATTTTTTTTTAAAAGCTCACAACTTTATATAAAATTTTCCCTATAAATTAAAAATCAAATCATCCATAAAACAGATTTTCAATTTTTCACTACTAAAACTATCATAATCATATACAAGAATCCCAGGTCAACTTTCTTGAAATTTTAGGCAAACTTTAAACTAGTCGTCAAGAATCACAAAAAGAATATATAAATTACATATAGTATAATATCACAATTTTTTCAACAAAGCTATCAAATTTACATATATACATACAAACATTATATAGACTAATCATCACAGTTATATATGACAGAATTAAATTTTTTAAAAAAAGGGAATAAATGGTCAAACGAAATGAAATTAAATAATAAAATAATAATAAGAAGAAGAAGACCTGGTAAAATAGATACGAAAGCAAATACCTTTAGAGAAGTGGGTGTTGTTAAATTTGTTGGAATTAGAATGAGTGTGTTAAAGAGAGATGTTGATGAAGTTTTTGTTTGATATATTGTTGTGGTTGGTTCGGTGGTGATATTTTGCTTTTAAATTAAATTAAATTAAATTGGGGAAATAGACATTTGGATAGAATACAAGAAAGTGGATCAATTGGGCTTGTTTTCTTACAAAAAGAAATTCATATATTTGACTAAGTCGACATGGAAAATGTCTTTTAGACAAACAATAAAAGTTTTACATGGAAAATGTCTACAACATACTAGAATGAAATTTTGTTACAAAGTTTTAGTGTCTGTTTGACTTCGACTTTTAGGAACTTAACCCCAAGCTTTTAAATATAAATCCTTTCTAAAATAGTAGTCTTGTTTGGACATGCACTTGAAAGCAAAAGTCTCAGCTCCAAAAAGTTCCTAAAAGTCCCGAAAGGTCTTTAAAATAAAAGTTTGTGTGAGAAAGGTTGAAATAAAAGCCCCAGCTCCTAGTCTCATTTTCAAACTCCAGCTTCAAGCCCCTAACTATAGCCCCAACTCGAAGCTTTTGTGCCAAACATATATTTAGTCTTTTAGACTCCGTTCGTCTAGTTTCAAAACACATAGTTCATAACTCTCGTTCAACGTATGGTGTTGTTATTACATACTATAAAATATTTTACAACAAAATTATCTATAACGAATAAAACAATTAAAGGGATGAAATTTTTTAAGGAGTTTCGATTGAATTAGAGATATACTAAAAATAATAAAAAATAATAAAAAATAATAATATAATAGAGTATAAGAAAATGAAATTAAATAATAAAATAATAATAAGAAGAAGAAGACCTGGTAAAATAGATACGAAAGCAAATACCTTTAGAGAAGTGGGTGTTGTTAAATTTGTTGGAATTAGAATGAGTGTGTTAAAGAGAGATGTTGATGAAGTTTTTGTTTGATATATTGTTGTGGTTGGTTCGGTGGTGATATTTTGCTTTTAAATTAAATTAAATTAAATTGGGGAAATAGACATTTGGATAGAATACAAGAAAGTGGATCAATTGGGCTTGTTTTCTTACAAAAAGAAATTCATATATTTGACTAAGTCGACATGGAAAATGTCTTTTAGACAAACAATAAAAGTTTTACATGGAAAATGTCTTTTACAAACAATAAAAGTTTTACATGGAAAATGTCTTTTAGACAAACAATAAAAGTTTTACATGGAAAATGTCTTTTAGACAAACAATAAAAGTTTTACATGGAAAATGTCTTTTAGACAAACAATAAAAGTTTTACATGGAAAATGTCTTTTAGACAAACAATAAAAGTTTTACATGGAAAATGTCTTTTAGACAAACAATAAAAGTTTTACATGGAAAATGTCTTTTAGACAAACAATAAAAGTTTTACATGGAAAATGTCTTTTAGACAAACAATAAAAGTTTTACATGGAAAATGTCTTTTACAAACAATAAAATTTTGTTACATGGAAAATGTCTTTTAGACAAACAATAAAAGTTTTACATGGAAAATGTCTACAACATACTAGAATGAAATTTTGTTACAAAGTTTTAGTGTCTGTTTGACTTCGACTTTTAGGAACTTAACCCCAAGCTTTTAAATATAAATCCTTTCTAAAATAGTAGTCTTGTTTGGACATGCACTTGAAAGCAAAAGTCTCAGCTCCAAAAAGTTCCTAAAAGTCCCGAAAGGTCTTTAAAATAAAAGTTTGTGTGAGAAAGGTTGAAATAAAAGCCCCAGCTCCTAGTCTCATTTTCAAACTCCAGCTTCAAGCCCCTAACTATAGCCCCAACTCGAAGCTTTTGTGCCAAACATATATTTAGTCTTTTAGACTCCGTTCGTCTAGTTTCAAAACACATAGTTCATAACTCTCGTTCAACGTATGGTGTTGTTATTACATACTATAAAATATTTTACAACAAAATTATCTATAACGAATAAAACAATTAAAGGGATGAAATTTTTTAAGGAGTTTCGATTGAATTAGAGATATACTAAAAATAATAAAAATAAAAAAAATAATAATAAATAATAAAAAATAATAAAAATAATAAAAATAATAATATAAATATAAGATTTAAATGATAAAAGTAGGTAAATATGATTGAATTTAAAAAGAAGAGAAGACCGCTTCCAACGGAGTGTCATAGTCGTGTCACGGGTGTGTCACGGCACGAAAGCGTCACAGGTGTGTCACCGGAGTTTGCATCACCAAGAAGACACAATGAAATCCCATATGCATTTTGATTTTATTTTTCTCATGTTTTAGCTTTATTTTCATAAAATGTAATGTTTGAGATAATATCTTAAATGGAACACATTTGGAATCTTCGGGCAAACTACCGTCAATGTTGATGTAAACAAAATTTTAAAAAACGAAATATTTTTATTAATGTAATGTAATGTTTTGCATCTATGAAATCTTTTTTGTTGTGATGTAATATTTTTTTATGTAATGTTTTCTTATTAATATAATGTTCTTTATATTTGATAAACAATTTTTAATTAATTGGAAATGAGAAAAGAAGTAAGGAAGAAGTGGGGAAGAAATGTTGTTGGCAAAAGTGTATCATGGGTTGGAGAAGTAAAGAAGAAGTGACGTGGCACTGATGTGGCAACGAGAAGAAGTAAAGAAGTGTTCATTGTTGGGAGAAGCCTAATAGCTCTGATGGTTCTAAGGTTTCTCCAAACTTTTGTTTTAGTTATATTTAGATTAGATAGTAAAATATCACTAAAAGATACTCGCGCAAACTAATATTGTAAATTAACTTATTAAAAATAAATAATGTAGTATTACATATCCTTTTTTCTAACTTTTCAATAGGAATATATAATAATCTATACTTACATATAAAAAAATACCCTATTTATTTTAGGAAATGTTGAAAGTTACTCTATGCGATATGACAAAAATACCCCTACTTTTTTTCTAAATTACCATCTTCTTTATTCACTTATTTTATTATCTACACTAATATACCTAAAATACCCTTAATGAAATAAATTACACCATCATTTTCTCAACTCTTAAAATAACTACACTAACCATTATATCAATTACATTTACATCAATAGCCTATATTACTTGTCGTCAGCATCACCAGTCGCCGCCGCCGCCCGTCACCACCGCATTGCCCCAGCGCCGCAGTATTACGCGGGTACCATGCTAGTATAACAAAACAATAGTCAAATAGAACAGGTTTCTAAAAATATGAAAATGTGTGTTTGTTGTGAATAGAACAGTTATCTACACCACTCGACGTCGGCTCCACCATCAACAGTCGCCCCCACCACCACACCGTCGCCGTCACGACCACCGCTGTACTGCGTGGGTACCGTACTAGTAATAATAGAAAACGATATATGAGATGTAAATCATAGTAGTGGAATAAGAATTAAGAAATGATCATGGATGTGTGTTCGTGTTGTACAAGTCATTGTGAAATTCCATTCCCCGAAAATCCCAAATCCCGAGTCCCGTCCCGATCCCAGTACCGAAAAGTGGTACCGAGTCCCAAGTGGGATCGGGACCGGTATTGAATTTTGATGTTTTCCGGGATTAGGTCCAGGACAGTGTTGAAATTATGAGAATATTCCAATATATTTATACGGCCTCATATCTATGAACCTTTAGGGTCGCACGCGAAGAATGGGGAGGGCTTAGTTGAACTTCATATTAATAACAAAGATCCATTGTAAAAGATAATAACTAGAAGTTTCTAAAAATAGTTTTTGAAAAGTTTCCAAAAATAGATTTGGAAATGACTAGCGGGTCGAACCGGGTCGAAATCGGATCGGGCACCTAAGAACCATGGGGCAATCAATTTGACCATGGGCCAAACAAGATTGACCCATGGAGGACCCATAGGTCGGTCACGCACAAGGGAAAAGGGGAAGGGAAAAACTATTTTAGGAATGTTTTTCCATCCCACATTGAAAGATTAGAAAAACCCCAAGGGTTTTCCACCCTTATAAATAGAGAGTTTTTCTAAGGTTTTCAATAGAACTCTCTTCCCTCTTTTGAGCTAGTGTCGAAATCCTCTAACCAAATTGGTTAGGGATTTCGACTAAGCTTTCTAGTTATTTTTAAATATGGTGGGATTTTGTTATAACGTGAAGTTATAGCTAGCACTTGACTAAGTGCCGAAGATCCGTTCGTGTGTACGAGTCTTTAGAGGAGTTCCTACACTTGGGCTCTAGTACGTGACGGAGTTCTCGTCTCCGGGTTTCTACAAAGAGGTTAGGTTTCTTTCTTTGTTTATTTATTAGTTGGTTATATTGCATGCATGATAGATCGTAATTAGCGAATTAATTAGTTAATTGTTTTATTAACTTATTCCGCATATATAATTAGTTAGGTTAATTAATTATTGCATAAGTAAATTAAACTAGATTAATTTATTTGCTTAATTAATTAATCGTAACTAATTAAGGATGTTCATCTTAATATATATTAAAAGGCAACTGACCTAACCTCAATTGACCAATCACAACTCTTAATTTTTCTAATTTAATTAAATTAGCACATGTCATAATATAATTTACACTTTTTTGTTTTCCATCATCAATTTACACTTTTAGTCTTTTTCTTAAAATAATAATTTTATTGAAATAAAATACATAAAATATAAAACTCATGTTTATCCATATATCCAACTAATTAAATAATAAAAAAATATCTTTTTAATAAATAAAAAAACCAACTTTGTTTACAATTAGTCTTTATCCAACTCTAATTATAACTTATTCAAGTTATTTATAATTATAACTTATCAAATTATCAATCACTATATATATACAAAAAATAATATCTTTATATATACTAAAAGATAACTGACCTAATAGCTTATTAACCAATCATAGCTCTCGATTTTATCAAATTGGAAATTGATGATGTCATTATTTAATTATAAATTAAAAATCTTAATAATCATTATCCAAATATATTAGTATATTATATTTATATTAATATTGTAGAAAAAATCTCACTAATTTACACTTTTTTGTTTTTCATCAATAATTTACACTTTTTACCCTCACTAAATACTTAATTTATAATTATTTTAATCTACACTTTTTTATTTTCAATCACAAATTTACACTTTTTAACCATTAATTCCAATATAATGAATAATGAATATAACTGATATATATCCAATAGATTAATAGCTAATATATAATAAATAGAATATAAATATTATATATCTTAATTATACTTCTATCATATAAATATAAAATTAATTACTAAAAAATAAATAAAATCTAATGTAAATATATTAAGATTTTAAAAGTAATTGTACTATTATCCTTTTTTTTGAAGTATTGGTAGATGAACAGGTAATCCACTTCCATTAATATATTATTCATAACACGTATTTATCTTAAAAATTGACTGTAAATTTATTTATTAACAGGGTAAAAAGATATACTCCCCCCGTCCCACTAGAAGTGTCATGTTTTTCATTTTCAAAGTCTAACATTTGAAACTTTGACCTTAAATAATTTTATTTGTGTTAGATAATAATTGATGAAAGTTATATCAATTGATTGTGTTTTAGAATTGTTAGATAATAATTGATGAAAGTTATATCAATTGATTGTGTTTTAGAATTGTTAGATAATAATTGATGAAAGTTATATCAATTGATTGTGTTTTAGAATTGTTTTTGATGGTATAATTTTTATCAAGTTTTATATAACACAAAAAAATATAATTAAGGTCAAAGTTTTAAAAGAAAGACTTTGAATATTCATATTAGGACACTTTTAATGGGACGGAGGGAGTACTGCTCATTCCATTATTCATTAATTCCGAACTTTGGACATCTACTTAAGAAGGAGCGTTCCGATTAATCTCAAACTTTCAAGTAAAATCCACCCACTCAATGTTTCTGCTAACTAAACATGCATGTAAGCTCAACTTTTTGGATGAAACATCTATCTATATTTTTAATTACGTTCTTAACATCTTTCAGGATTATTTTTTGACTATTTTTTTTTGAGTTAATAAGACTTTTTAGCTTGCATATAGTTAAATTTTGATAATAATCTAATCTTTATAACAATATAAACCCGTGTATTTGACACGGGTCTAAAATCTAGTGTTTTATTAAAAGGTTTTTAATTAAACGTTTTTGGATTAAATTGGTTTTTGGAATTCGAGCTCCCCTTCTCAAGGGAAGTCGAATTCGACTTTCATATTTAATTAGGGTTTCGAAATCAATAACCATTTTCAAGGGAAGTTGAGTGTAACATCCCAAACTTTTTATTTAACAGTTGACTAGTGTCTTTAAGTCAACATAATGTGTCGTTAAGTCTATATTAGATTAATGTTTATATGTAGTAATTGTGTGATTTTTGTGAGGCTTGAAAGCCTAAATGTATAATGAAGTATATATGTGTGTAAAATGTAGTTAAATGCCTATGTAGTGGTATTTAAAGAAGTAATCATGTTATATATGGTAGTTTTTGACTAGTTATGAGATGTTTGGAAGTCTAGGAATCAATTTTGACATGTGGTGAAAGTAAAAAACGGGATTAGGGTCTTTGAGGGAGTCATTAGTTCATCATTGGCAGCCATATTAGTTTTCTCTCAAGCCCTAACCACCCCTTTGATCCCTTACCAAGTTTCTAAGCCAAAAATCCTTCAAAAGTGTGATTTAGGAGTGATTGATCGAGTATTTCGCATCCCCATTGTGATCTTCAGGTAATAGAAGTATATTGATTTTGATTTTATGTCTTTTCAATTGCATGAGTCATTGGAAACCAGATCTAGACCATTGGAGGGTCAGTTGATGTCGAAATAACGTTTGTTTTGATAATGCAAATCATGTGTGGTTTAATAAAGGAGTTATTTGCATTATAATGGTTTGAAAATGAAGCATTTTGATGTATTAAGGTCTGATATTTGATTTGGAATCGTTTGGTGTTAGTTTGGAGTTCAATCAATCAAAGTTGTGTAGAATCGCAACGGGTTGCGACGCAACTCTTAGTTGCAGCGCAACTAAATTCCAGAAGAATAAGTTGCGGCGCAACATAAAGTGTTGTGGCGCAACTGGAGGTTTGAGCTGCGGCGCAATGTGTAGGTTGCGGCGCAACCATAATACAGAAAGATAAGTTGCGGCGCAACAGTGTCAGTTTCGAAATGAGTTTAACTTTTGAACCTCCAATGCGTTGTCGTGGGTCTTGTTTGTGGGTGTTGAGGTCTGAGATATGACCTTAGTAACGTGAGTATTAGCGTGTCTAATGGTCGTTTACTAAATATAGGTAGACGAGATTATTTGCTTTGCACGGTAACTTAGTTATCGGTTGACGTGCGCTCCTCGGAGGTAAGATACACTACTTTGACACGTTGGGGGAATCCAACAAAGCTGGTTTTGAATAATAACTCCCATTTGGTATCTTTATATTGCATGTGGGCATATGGGGTTACACGGGAGGTATTGTGGGTTATGTAGTTGACCATGAGACCTGAAATGCAGTCCCAAATGTTATGAAATGAAGGATGGTGTAATGTAGTATTTTGTTATGCATGAAATGTAGTAATGATGTTGATTCTTGATATGTGCATGCTTATGTGGCTTGTTCACCTAGCTCACTAGACATTCTAGGTTGCCATGTCACTTGCACGTTTAAGGGCCCAAACGTAATGAAGATTATGTGTGAAATGTTTAGGTTGTGTGATGCCTAAACTAATAATGTGTGAAATGTTTAGGTTGTGTGATGCCTAAACTAATAATGTGTGAAACCGAGCTCGTAAATCGATATGCAGGAAAGTGTTAAGCTTAACCCGTACTTGCCCTAGCCCGGCGGGTGCGTGAACGTGAGGTTGCTTGGGTGGCTCCTTGCAACATGGTCATTGAAACGCAGTTTGAGTAATACGAGGGGTCTGACCCGCCTCCATATACGGATTACTCCAGGATTGGCTTGCCATTCCTTAACGACGTATGATGACTAGCTTTTGGTTGCTCATCTAGTCGGGTGTGACTTATGTTACACTTAAATGCAGTTAACGAAGATACGTGTGTAAATGTGTGAACTAAATGAAGAATAGGCACATTTAGGGTGATTCATCCTAAGTTGATATGCAGTTTACTCGTGTGTGTATTAAGTGTGTTGTGCCTTAACGTTTTGTCAATAAAGTAGAAGCGTTTTAATTGGACAAAGCTTTATAACCTTGGTGTTATCTTACTTAGCTAATTCGTTAGCTAACACTTGTTTCTTGAAATGTGATTCCCTCAGGTTTAGCTGGAAGGTAGATGAGGAATGCAGAGCGAGGAGTGGGTAGATAGCTTGCTGATGACTTTAGCTACCCATAGATGCTACACCTCATTAGACATATTTATATTTTTCGTGTTGCTGAATTTGTGAAGTACTTTGTAGACGGTTGTTTTGTGTTGGGCAACCGTTGGGTTTTCATTTAGACTTATTTTATGATATGGCAAGTAACACCAATAAATGCAGAAACCGAATTGTTTTATCGGTTTGACTTTTAAAGATTTCTTTCACAATTCTTAACACCGTTAGGTGAAAGTTTTGAAAAGTTTTTGAAAACCCATAATTTTAAATGTCAGGTGTTACAAGTTGGTATCAGAGAATTGGTTTAAGTGAACCAAAATTCGACCTTAACCGTAGGATTTTGGACTTAGACCGATGAGGAATAGGATAGGCTTAAGTAGGATGCCTAGCCTTTGAGATAACGTGCGTTAGGACGGGTTGGGGAGTGAGTGAGAGTGTGATTTAAGGCTTGATTAATTGTGTGATAATGTAGCTAATTGAAGTATGGCCTTGATGTATGTAGTCACACTTTAACTCTTGTTAACCGTCGTCGTTGTCTTGTAGAAAGAATGGCACACACTAGAGCTAATAGTCACAGAGGAGGAGCAGTTCCTAGCGGCGTTCCTCCTAATGGAAACGGAGCTGGAAATGAAGTTGAGCAAAGGCCACCCCGTGTGCAAAATCGACGTCTTGGTGATCCGCCAACCGCATCCGAAATTGATAGGGCAAATCCGGTAATTGAGCAGATTCCAACTCAAGCAGAAATGTTGGAAGAACTGTGGGTTATTCGAGCTCGTTTAAACAGGACTGAAGAGTTGGCTCGAGTAAGGGCAGAAAGAGATGCTGAAAGGAATGGGAGTGAACAAAGGGGTGAGAATTCGGATGGGAATTACTATAATCCCTCCCAAAGTGCTGAACCATCAATGGCGAGATCACAACATGCTCATGAGAATGTTGTTGCAGCAGTAGGTGTTAATGGGGTGAATGGTGGTGGACCTAGAGTTGTGAATGCACCTCGCATTAGCAACTTTAAATATGAGAGCTTTCAGAAATGTGGTGCCAAGGAGTTTGATGGTACCCAAAATGCAGTGGGTGCCATGGAGTGGATTGAAGATATTGAGGTAGTATTTACATCTTGTTACTGTCCTGATGATATGAAGGTTTTGTGTGCTAGTAGAATGTTGAAGAAGAATGCCCGTAACTGGTGGAGGGCTACTACCATTTCCATGGCCCCTGAGGTACTTGCTGTGATGCCTTGGGGTACATTTAAGGAGAAGTTTCTAGAGGAGTA
This sequence comes from Erigeron breviscapus, assembly GCA_034093135.1. Taxonomy (NCBI): domain Eukaryota; kingdom Viridiplantae; phylum Streptophyta; class Magnoliopsida; order Asterales; family Asteraceae; genus Erigeron; species Erigeron breviscapus. The sequence continues at coordinate 123,881,416 of CM067169.1, read as the reverse complement.
TGTGGGAACTCGAGAGTTGAGGCTTATTGAGAAGGAGTTTAGATCATTGGTTGCAAAACCCGGTGCAATTACGGAATATGCACATTCTTTTATGGAGAAGTTGAAGTTTGTAGGACATTTGGTTCGGAGAGATGAAGATCAGGTTGAGGCATATTGTGATGGCCTCCCAGTTAACTATCGTGGTTTGTGTAGACGGCATGTTACTTTATCTGCAGCAATAAAGGAGTCAAAGAGATTGGATGATGACTTCAAAACTGAAAAAGTAGTTGAGAAAGTTGATGACAAGAAGTCGGGATTTAAGAGGAGATCTAATTGGTCTTCTAATTTTAATAATAATAATAAGAAGTTCCGGGGAAGTTCTAGTTCGTGGGTATAAAGATAAGAAGAGAGGGGGAATAAAGATTATCAATATGATGAAGGCTCTTAAGTGTATACGAAAGAATAAAAGCCATTTCCTTGCTTATGTCATTGATGCAAGAAAGGAGAAGCCTTCTATTGCTAGTATGGATGTAGTTTCTGAATTTCCTAACGTATTTCCCGATGATCTTCCCGGTATTCCTTCCGATCGTGAAGTCACTTTTCAGATTGATCTTATACCCGGTGCTACACCCGGTGCAAAAGCACCATACCGATTAGTTCCTACAGAAATGAAAGAGTTAATGTCCCAACTTCAGGAGTTACTTGACAAAGGTTTCATATAACCTAGTTCCTCGCCTTGGGGAGCTCCGGTTCTGTTTGTAAAGAAGAAGGATGGTTCGATGCGCATGTGCATAGACTACCGTGAGCTGAATAAGCGAACGGTTAAGAATAAATATCCTCTCCCACGAATTGATGATCTCTTCGATCAACTTCATGGTGCTTCCTATTTTTCTAAGATAGACTTGCGGTCCGGCTATCATCAATTGAAGGTTAAGAAGGAAGATGTAGCAAAGACAGCTTTCCGTACTAGATATGGACATTATGAGTTCCTTGTCATGCCATTTGGATTGACTAATGCCCCAGCCGCGTTTATGGACTTAATGAATCGGGTATGCCGTCCCTTTCTAGACCATTTTGTGATTGTTTTTATTGACGATATTTTGATTTACTCTAAGTCTGAAGCTGAGCATCGTGAGCACTTAAAGGCTGTCCTTGAGGTGTTGAGGGAGAAGAAGTTGTATGCTAAGTTCTCCAAATGTGAGTTTTGGCTGCGAGAAGTTCAATTTCTCGGTCATGTCATTTCTTCGGAAGGTATAAAAGTAGATCCCACAAAGATTATTCAGGTTTTCTACACCCGATGATAAAGTTGTTACAGTTTATAAAGATAAGAAGAGAGGGGGAATAAAGATTATCAATATGATGAAGGCTCTTAAGTGCATACGAAAAAATAATAGCCATTTCCTTGCTTATGTCATTGATGCAAGAAAGGAGAAGCCTTCTATTGCTAGTATGGATGTAGTTTCTGAATTTCCTAACGTATTTCCCGATGATCTTCCCGGTATTCCTTCCGATCGTGAAGTCACTTTTCAGATTGATCTTATACCCGGTGCTACACCCGGTGCAAAAGCACCATACCGATTAGTTCCTACAGAAATGAAAGAGTTAATGTCCCAACTTCAGGAGTTACTTGACAAAGGTTTCATATAACCTAGTTCCTCGCCTTGGGGAGCTCCGGTTCTGTTTGTAAAGAAGAAGGATGGTTCGATGCGCATGTGCATAGACTACCGTGAGCTGAATAAGCGAACGGTTAAGAATAAATATCCTCTCCCACGAATTGATGATCTCTTCGATCAACTTCATGGTGCTTCCTATTTTTCTAAGATAGACTTGCGGTCCGGCTATCATCAATTGAAGGTTAAGAAGGAAGATGTAGCAAAGACAGCTTTCCGTACTAGATATGGACATTATGAGTTCCTTGTCATGCCATTTGGATTGACTAATGCCCCAGCCGCGTTTATGGACTTAATGAATCGGGTATGCCGTCCCTTTCTAGACCATTTTGTGATTGTTTTTATTGACGATATTTTGATTTACTCTAAGTCTGAAGCTGAGCATCGTGAGCACTTAAAGGCTGTCCTTGAGGTGTTGAGGGAGAAGAAGTTGTATGCTAAGTTCTCCAAATGTGAGTTTTGGCTGCGAGAAGTTCAATTTCTCGGTCATGTCATTTCTTCGGAAGGTATAAAAGTAGATCCCACAAAGATTGAAGCTGTTTCAAAGTGGGAGCAGCCCAAGACACCTACCGAGATCAAAAGTTTCCTTGGTTTAGCTGGTTACTACCGAAGATTTATTCAGGATTTCTCCCGAATAGCTAAGCCAATGACTGAATTAACGAAGAAAGGAGTAAAGTATGAGTGGACCGAAAAACATGAGAAGGCTTTCCAAACATTGAAGACGAAGTTGTGTGAAGCTCCTATACTTGTTGTGCCTGAAGGTACTGATGATTTGGTTGTGTATAGTGATGCATCGATTACAGGTTTGGGTTGTGTCCTTATGTAGAGGGACAAGGTGATTGCTTATGCTTCACGCCAGTTGAAGCCGCATGAGAAGAATTACCCGACCCATGATCTTGAATTAGCGGCGGTAGTATTTGCTTTGAAGTTGTGGAGACATTATCTTTATGGCACTAAGTATACCTTGTATACCGACCATAAGAACCTACAGTATGTGTTCAATCAGAAGGAGATGAATGTGAGACAAAGGAGATGGATGGAACTACTTAAGGATTATGATTGCGAGATCAAATACCATCCGGGTAAAGCCAATGTAGTGGCGGATGCACTAAGTAGGAAGGTGCAGAATTCTTCTTGCAAATTGATGAGTATGCAAGTTCAAGCAAAGTCGGGACTATTGGACCGTATTAAAGAAGCTCAAGTCAAGGCGTTAATGAAGGATAATATTGATAAATAGAGTATTCGAAAGAAGAAACGCCTTGTGATGGAGACAAATAGCCGTGGGTTTAAGACATACAAGGGTCGAATTTGGGTGCCATTGCTTGGTGGTAATCGAGAATTGATCCTTGAAGAAGCTCATAGAAGTAGATACTCAGTTCATCCCGGTGTTACCAAGATGTATGCAGATTTGAAACCGATTTATTGGTGGCCGGATATCAAAGGAGAAGTAGCTCATTTTGTAGCAAAATGTTTGACTTGTGCACGAGTGAAAACCGACCATCGAAAGCCGTATGGATTGTTACATCAATTAGAGATCCCAGAGTGGAAATGGGATCATATCACCATGGATTTTGTAACGAATCTACCAAAGACGCCAAAAGGGAATGATATGATATGGGTTATTGTGGATCGATTGACGAAGAGTGCACATTTTCTAGCAACCCGACAAGATGTACCCTTAACGAAGATGGCAAAGATATACATTGATGAAGTAGTCTCAAAACATGGAGTTCCTTTATCTATTGTTTCGGACCGAGACTCGAGATTTGTGTCAAACTTTTGGAAGGGTCTTCAACGGGAGTTGGGTAGTAGAATAAATTTGAGTACCGCCTATCATCCTCAAACCGATGGGCAAAGTGAGAGAACTATTCAAACATTGGAGGATATGTTGAGGACGTGTGTACTAGAGTATGGTGGAGCATGGGATGATCATTTGAGGTTGATTGAGTTTGCTTACAACAATAGTCACCATGCAAGTATTGGAATGCCACCATTTGAGATGCTATATGGAAGAAGATGTAGGACTCCAAGTTGTTGGATGGAGCCCGGTGAGAAGCAATTAACCGGTCCTGAAATCATTGAAATCACCTCTGAAAAAGTTAATGTGGCAAAAGAAGCTTTACGTGTGGCTAGAGAAAGACAGAAAATATATGCAGATAAGAAAAGGAGATCGATTGAGTTCAATGTTGGTGATTTAGTGATGCTGAAAGTCTCACCATGGAAAGGAGTCATTCGATTTGGAAAGAAGGGAAAGTTGAGTCCACGTTTCATTGGACCTTTTAAGATCTTGAAACGCATTAAGGATCTAGCATATCAGTTGGAATTGCCTCCAGAATTGGATGGAATTCACAACACCTTTCATGTATCCTACTTGAGGAAATGCTTAGCCGAGGAGTCAAGTGTGATTCCTATTGAAGATGTGAGTATTGACCCAATGAAGAAAATGGTAGATGAACCAATGGCGATACTTGGAAGGAAGCAAAAGAAGCTACGCCGGAAAGTGATCGATTTAGTGTTGATAAAGTGGAAGCATAATCATGGAGAAAGCTTAACGTGGGAAACTGAAGCAGTAATGAAGGAAAACTATCCGGAGTTATTCCTTATTGATGAGATTCCGGGGACGGAATCCTCTTAAGAGGGAGGTAATTGTAACATCCCAAACTTTTTATTTAACAGTTGACTAGTGTCGTTAAGTCAACATAATGTGTCGTTAAGTCTATATTAGATTAATGCTTATATGTAGTAATTGTGTGATTTGTGTGAGGCTTGAAAGCCTAAATGTATAATGAAGTATATATGTGTGTAAAATGTAGTTAAATGCCTATGTAGTGGTATTTAAAGAAGTAATCATGTTATATATGGTCCATATGGTAGTTTTTGACTAGTTATGAGATGTTTGGAAGTCTAGGGATCAATTTTGACATGTGGTGAAAGTAAAAAACGGGATTAGGGTCTTTGAGGGAGTCATTAGTTCATCATTGGCAGCCATATTAGTTTTCTCTCAAGCCCTAACCACCCCTTTGATCCCCTACCAAGTTTCTAAGCCGAAAATCCTTCAAAAGTGCGATTTAGGAGTGATTGATCGAGTATTTCGCATCCCCATTGTGATCTTCAGGTAATAGAAGTATATTGATTTTGATTTTATGTCTTTTCAAGTGCATGAGTAATTAGAAACCAGATCTAGACCATTGGAGGGTCAACTGATGTTGAAATAACGTTTGTTTTGATAATGCAAATCATGTGTGGTTTAATAAAGGAGTTATTTGCATTATAATGGTTTTAAAATGAAGCATTTTGATGTATTAAGGTCTGATATTTGATTTGGAATCGTTTGGTGTTGGTTTGGGGTTCAATCGATCGAAGTTGTGCAGAATCGCAACGGGTTGCGGCGCAACTAAATTCCAGAAGAATAAGTTGCGGCGCAACTGGAGAAATAAGTTGCGGCGCAACCATAAAGTGTTGCGGCACAACTTGAGGTTTGAGTTGCGGCGCAATGTGTAGGTTGCGGCGCAACCATAATACAGAAAGATAAGTTGCGGCGCAACGTAGTAGTTGCGGCGCAACATAAAGTGTTGCGGCGCAACTGGAGGTTTGAGTTGCGGCGCAATGTGTAGGTTGCGGCGCAACCATAATACAGAAAGATAAGTTGCGGCGCAACCATAATACAGAAAGATAAGTTGCGGCGCAACAGTGTCAGTTTCGAAATGAGTTTAACTTTTGAACCTCCAATGCGTAGTCGTTGTCGTGGGTCTTGTTTGTGGGTGTTGAGGTCTGAGATATGACCTTAGTAACGTGAGTATTAGCGTGTCTAATGGTCGTTTACTAAATATATGTAGACGAGATTATTTGCTTTGCACGGTAACTTAGTTATCGGTTGACGTGCGCTCCTCGGAGGTAAGATACACTACTTTGACACGCTGGGGGAATCCAACAAAGCTGGTTTTGAATAATAACTTCCCATTTGGTATCTTTATATTGCATGTGGGCATATGGGGTTACATGGGAGGTATTGTGGGTTATGTAGTTGACCATGAGACCTGAAATGCAGTCCCAAATGTTATGAAATGAAGGATGGTGTAATGTAGTATTTTGTTATGCATGAAATGTAGTAATGATGTTGATTCTTGATATGTGCATGCTTATGTGGCTTGTTCACCTAGCTCACTAGACTTTCTAGGTTGCCATGTCACTTGCACGTTTAAGGGCCTAAACGTAATGAAGATTATGTGTGAAATGTTTAGGTTGTGTGATGCCTAAACTAATAATGTGTGAAATGTTTAGGTTGTGTGATGCCTAAACTAATAATGTGTGAAACCGAGCTCGTAAATCGATATGCAGGAAAGTGTTAAGCTTAACCCGTACTTGCCCTAGCCCGGCGGGTGCGTGAACGTGAGGTTGCTTGGGTGGCTCCTTGCAACATGGTCATTGAAACGCAGTTTGAGTAATACGAGGGGTCTGACCCGCCTCCATATACGGATTACTCCGGGATTGGCTTGCCATTCCTTAACGACGTATGATGACTAGCTTTTGGTTGCTCATCTAGTCGGGTGTGACTTATGTTACACTTAAATGCAGTTAACGAAGATACGTGTGTAAATGTGTGAACTAAATGAAGAATAGGCACATTTAGGGTGATTCATCCTAAGTTGATATGCAGTTTACTCGTGTGTGTATTAAGTATGTTGTGCCTTAACGTTTTGTCAATAAAGTAGAAGCGTTTTAAGTGGACAAAGCTTTATAACCTTGGTGTTATCTTACTTAGCTAATTCGTTAGCTAACACTTGTTTCTTGAAATGTGATTCCCTCAGGTTTAGCTGGAAGGTAGATGAGGAATGCAGAGCGAGGAGTGGGTAGATAGCTTGCTGATGACTTTAGCTACCCATAGATGCTACACCTCATTAGACATATTTATATTTTCGTGTTGCTGAATTTGTGAAGTACTTTGTAGACGGTTGTTTTTGTGTTGGGCAACCGTTGGGTTTTCATTTAGACTTATTTTATGATATGGCAAGTAACACCAATAAATGCAGAAACCGAATTGTTTTATCGGTTTGACTTTTAAAGATTTCTTCCGCAATTCTTAACACCGTTAGGTGAAAGTTTTGAAAAGTTTTTGAAAACCCATAATTTTAAATGTCGGGTGTTACATTGAGTTCGACTAGGATTAATTAAAATTGATTTTAATTATTTACACTTTAAACCCTAAGTTTTGAATAAACTAATGTGAGGTCCTTTCAAATTATGAACATCCATAATCGATACAAAGAGTTGTATAGTTAATAAAATCCCAACAGACAGGGCCGGAAAAATCCCGCGAACTACGGGATTTCCCGGTCCCGTCCCGATCCCGCCTTATTTGGGACCGGGACTGGTACCATATTTTTGGGATTTTCGGGACCGGTTTTATTCCCATCCCTAGTTAAAATACCCATTATGGAAGCAGTACTTGAGTGAAATTCCAGGTTAATTGCCAAAATGGAGTTAAAAAAAATAAATAAATAAAAGAAAAAAATTTTCGTTTTTTCCTTTGTACATACATGAAAGTTAAACTTGACAACTTTTAAAATGATTACGGTTTATAGCAATTAATTCATAGATACCCAATTTGCACTTTCTTTTTCATTTGGACAGAGAAGAAATTAGGGGTGTAAACAAGCCAAGCTTGAGCCCGAGCTTCACAGTGCTCGAGATCGTTTAAGGAGCTCGGAGCTCGAGCTCGTTCGAGCCTTAGTATTTAAACTCGAGCTCGGCTCGTGATTTATTAAGAAAGCTCGAGCTCGACTCGAGATCGGATCGTTTGTAAAAAAAACAAAACAAGTTCAAGTTTGGCTCGAGCTCGAGCTCGGTGAAGCTCGATTATCGAAGGCTCGTGAAAAAAGCTCGTTTAGGCTCGGCTCGATTAGTATATGAAAGCTCGATTAATATAATAATATGTATATATATTATTATATTATATATATGAAAGCTCGTTTAGGCTCGCGAGCTTAATCGAGTTATGGATTCGAAGTTCGAGCTCGTTTAATAAACGAGTCAACAGATAAGCTCGAATTTGACTCGAGCTCGTTTAAGCTCGGCTCGAAACAAGCTTTTTACGAATCGAGTTCGAATATTTCGCGAGCAGGCTTGACTTGTTTACACCCTTAGAAGAAATATGGTAGTCTTGTTTGATTCACAAAATATTTTTAAAGAATTGGAATCTGTCAAATAAATTAGAATTTGAAGGAATTGTAATTTGAAAGTTTCAAAACTTGTCATGTGTTTGGTTGACAGAATTCAATGGAATTCAGTTAAAGAATCTGAATTTAAACTATGAAAAATGACAAAATACACTTTATTAAATTCTTGTAATAAATATTATAAAAATAAATAAAATAATAATTAAAATAATAAACATAATACTAATAATTATTATTATCATTAAATCTAAAAACTTATCATTAAGTTTATAATAATAAATTAAGAGAAAATTACATTTTTGGTCCCTCAAGTTGGCAGGATTTTCAGTTATTACCCTTAAGTGAATTAATTACAGAAAAAACCCTGAAGTTGGTCAATTTTTTCATTTTTCACTCTGTGACTAACAGCCGTCTATTAGGTCCGTTAAGTGAGGGGCATATTCGTCATTTCACCATGATCTCTTCTTCTTCTTCTTCTTCCACACTCAAACACATACACAGATTTATCAAGTTTTTCGTAACTTCTTTCATAGATCTCGTCGTCGTTTTTTGACAAATCAATTTGAAATTCATCAAGTTTTAATCACGGTCGAATTCTGATCATAATGATGGCTTCAATTTTTCAATCTATTGATTTTTGTTGACGGTTACACGTTTCCGGCGAAGTCAAGTTTTTCCGGCGAACTGTAATTCGGATTTCTTTTTGCTAGGGTTTATGCGCGATTGAATTCTGAGTTGATTGCAACTTGTTTTGGGTCATGATTCGAAAAAACGTGCGAGTAATCGCCATGTTTAGTTTTCCGGCGAGTTTCTGAATTTTCTGACAATCGTTAAATCAGAAATCTGTTGGTTAGGGTTTGTTCGGACTTTTATTCTGACCTTTTGCGTACCAGTTTCGTGTTCTGAATCGAAGAAAAGAATAAGATATTTCAAATTTAACTTTTCCGGGGTATTGTTTAACTTTTCCAACCACCGTGTTGTCTGTAAAAATTCATTTACCGAACCCTGAAAAATGGATCATGGTGAAATGACGAATCTGTCCCTCACTTAACGGACCTAATAGACGGATGTTAGTCGCAGAGTGAAAAGTGAAAAAATTGACCAACTTCAGGGTTTTTTCTGTAATTAATTCACTTAAGGGCAATAACTGAAAATCCTGCCAACTTAAGGGACCAAAAATGAAATTTCTCTTTAATTTATTACGTTGTCTAACCTTGTTTTTATATTATTATTGTATCTATTTTATTTTTATTATTATTAAATAATACATATTTTTATTTTTATATTATTATTTATGCGTAAAACGCGGGAGAACTATATAAAAAAATACATTTATACATATAAAAAACTGACATAATAGAAAAAAACATTAAAGGTTTAAAAAATTAGAAGAATAAAAAATAAAATAAAAACAATTACACAAACTAACAATGAAAACATAAATACCTTTCTACATCTTCATTTGCTTTGAAAAAACTACAAATCGGACATTTTATTTTTTCTTTGATCACCTTCAAGTATATATATAACATAGTTATAAATTTTTTGTAAATATCTCGTATTATAATATTAGAAAGTAAATATATATTAGTCAATCCTCGGAGCAAATTACACCAAGTAACATATATACGAAATTTGTATATAACACGAGATCATGATTCTAGTGACAACTTTCATAACATTATCCAATCATCATACACAAAAATATATTCTTTTAAAATATCAATCTCCAAACTATAAAAATTCTCATATGTGAATATATTTTTGAAGATTTTTTGTGACATGAGCTCACGATTGAAAAGGCTTAAGAAAAAGAATCGAATTGTTAAGAATACAAGAAGATGAATATTATTATTCTAAAAAAAATTTGATAAATAAAAAGTTAGATAGATAAAAAAGTGTAATTAATATTATGTTTTAGTTTAAGCAAATTATCTGAAGTTGGAGGACTAATATCATTTTTTTTAAGTTTAGTCAAAGATGATGTAAGCAATATGATCTAAGGGTGGAGAATAAAGATGAAAATTTAATAGAGGGTAAAGATTACTTCATGTTGCTATTTAAAGTTTCTCTTTTAATATATATTAGAGATATTTTTTGTTTTTATTAATAATAAAAATAATGATAATAATAATTATTATTATTGTGTTTATTATTTTAATTAGTATTAATTATTATTTTATTTAATTTTATATATTTCTTACAAGAGTTTAATAAAGGGTATTTTTGTCATTTTTTATAGTCTAAATTCATATTCTATTAACTGAATTCCATTGAATTCTGTGAAACAAACACATTGAAAAGTTTTGAAACTTTTAAATTTCAATTCTTTCAAAAGTATTATGTGAACCAAACAGCTCCATATTGTTTTCATCTTTCATGAAGAGATGTTTGATGCTATATATATGATTACTATTGGTTGGCCATATGACGTTCATGAAAATGTAGTTACTAATGTTTGTACTCGTATTATTATATTACGAGATAAAGGTATCCGCGCGTTGCAGCGGTGATGGAGGTAATGGCGGGGTGGTGATGTAATGACGGTGGTGGCGGTGATGGGGAGATCTACCTGACGGGCTCCGCCCACTACAAGAAAAATGTTGATTAGTGACCATTTTGCTTAGTGACGACTAAAATTTTGTCACTAATAACCTTATTTAGTTACCATTAAGAAAAAGTGGTCACTAAATTTGGCTACTAAACAAAATTAGTGGCCAAAAAATAACATTTTTTGGTCTCTAAACAAAATTAGTGACGGACCTTTAGTGACGAAAAGTGACCACTTAAAATTTGGTCACTAATTTATCATAATGACCAAAATTTGGTCACTAAACAAAATTAGTGACGAAAATTTGGTCATTATGATAAATTAGTGACCAAATTTTGAGTGGTCACTTTTTGTCACTTTTCGTCACTAAAGGTCCGTCACTAATTTTGTTTAGAGACCAAAAAATGTTATTTTTTGGCCACTAATTTTGTTTAGTGACCAAATTTAGTGACCACTTTTTCTTAATGCTAACAAAATAAGGTTATTAGTGACCAAATTTTAGTCGTCACTAAACAAAGTCGGCACTAATCGACATTTTTCTTGTAGTGGCCCTTAGCCGTATGGGCTCCGCCCTCGGATATAAAAATTCGTCGAAAGTATATCGAATGACTTCTCTAATGAAAGAGCATGAAATTTTAAGAACACCCAAATAATTTTTATAATTTATCGATGTACGGTTTTTGAGATAAAAGATTTTGAATGAATTAGAGAAATAAAATTATTTATGGAGGAGAGAGAGAAAAAAATGAGTGGTTGAGATTTGAGGAGAGAGAAATGATATTATAGTTATTTTAGGTAAATATAGAATATATAGGAGGGACATTTTGGGGAAGTAAATGTTGAAACTTAAAATTTAGACAGGGGCTATTTGCTTTATAATATAGTATAGATATGGATGTAGATACAACACCCGTGGTCATATTTGAATACGTTTGATTTGGCGATTACTCCATGTCATGATTATTATCTACCGACACTTGAAGAGAAGAAACATATTCCTTGGTTTCTTCATGAGTGGATTGTTAGAACCACGTTAAATGTGACTGTCATTGATCGTTTATCTTTCATGATATGATAATTGACGATAACTAAAATCTATATGTCTATTAAGTATATGATGGATGTATTTACTTTTAAAGACATATTATAGGGTTCTCATTAGATGAATGGAACTACGGAGACTTATATTCCACATATTAAACACCAGAGACTAAATTGTAAATGGTGAAAACTTCTTAGCACCACACCTTTTGCATGCTATAGATCATCACAAATCAGAATGTTGCCAAAAACAGAACCGACTATCACCTGCGTCAGTTAAACAATCTTCAAGTCATTAGTGAAACACTCTAAATATGGTTGCTATGTGTAAGAATATGCATCATTAAATGAGGTATGATAGGAGACCTTACCTGCTAAACGTCAATGCCCACATATTTAATAGGCTCCCACATATAGATGAGGATCAACTTCAAAGGCTAGTAAATTAAATAAATATATGTTAATATGCTTAATTTGAAAAATCTGTAGAGGTGACAATTTGACCCAGTTATATGTGAATCGGTTGATTCGGATAATATTACATCTCAAACAAATAAAATAAAATACATGATAGCTTAGAGATTAAACCAGACCGAAAGTCTCCCAGAGTTTGTATTTCAAAATAAAAAGAGTCATTATGTACCCTAAATTCAAAGAGAAACAGTAGAAATTTCAATATATAAGCAACTTTTCATAGACGAGTAAACAGATCGATATTACATACTTCCAAGGGTGTCTATTCAAAGTTACCATAGATCATAGGGTACGATATGATGTAATCCCTAAATCCAAAATAGATAAAACCACATTACCTAGGATAGCATCTTGCGCAATTTTTCCTGCAGCATCCCCTTCCGAACCATAAAATTTAGTGTAATGCCTGTTACAAAACGACCCTATGAAGACGCCTGCTAGAATATTTGATATGTGAAGAACCAACTTTGATTTGATTTCTATTTTGGCTGAGCTACAAACTTTGTAATGACCCCATTAAATATTCAACATGCTTTACCTCATATGTCAATGTTATCATTATGCTCTACCTCATACGTCAATGTTATCATTTTGACCTGGTAACCTAACAAGGTTACCTCAAACTTGCATTGTCGAAAGGGTTTTATGTGTAAAACTCCACATCCTTGATTTTTTTTTTGAAACGGTCGTATTTCAAGGGTGTTTTGTCAAACAAGTTTTCGGAAAAAAAAAATTGTACAAGTGGGTAAACCGGTAATGCTAATACCGGTTTCAAGTTTTTGGCTCGAACCCGGTATTAGCATTACCGGGTTCAGAAAAAGCAACTTGAACCCGGTATTTCAAATACCGGTTTCAGGCTTTGCAGGTGATGTGACAGCGTGCAGGTACGAGAGTTGACTGGCTACAGTGGTCGTGTGCATCAATTTCGAAACCGGTATTCCAAAAACCGGTTTCGAATGTAGTATATATATATATAACTCGGTTTACAACCATTTGTAACAAATGTAGTATATATATATAACTCGGTTTACAACCATTTGTAACAAACAAAGTTATAAAAACATTATCAGTCTCTTTTTTTAAAACTTATGGCTTCTTCATCATCATCTGAACCGTCATCACCTCCTACGGTAACATTTCATGCATTGAAAGCGCAATGTAAAGAGGATATAGACGACGGTTATGAACTATACCACAAAATTAATGATTGTAAGCTTCTTATGGAACAAAGGAAGCGCGGACATAAGAAGAAAATAAAAGAAATAAGGAAAATTGGCAGCAGAATCATTATAAGTGAAGAAATGCATAGCGAATATCTTGAAACGACATTACCAAGTATCGACGAAATAACTTCTGAACTTGAGAAACTGCTAAAGTTGGTTGAAAAAAAATCGACTTTGCGACATATTATAAATTGCTAGCTGAAGACGGTTTCCGTTAGAAAATTTATTTATGTAGTATTTATTTATGTATTATTTTTATCTAAGTTTTATATCGTTATTTTGAATATGTATTATTTTAATGTAAGTTTATATTGGAAAACAAATATTTATTAATAAAAACATTAAAAAAAACATAATACAATCTATCTTTGACCCCCCGTTCCACATCCTGGTCGATCACGGCGAACTCTGCGACTTCTTCGCGGCGGCACATATTGTTGTGGTTCTTCTTCTTCTTCTTCTTCTTCTTCTCCTTCATCATTTCCCAGATTTGTAACTGGGTGCTGAGAAGAACTTGGAAAATGAGAGAAGTTTTGCATCGGATAAGGAGAGATGTTTCGTGCCGGTTGACCACTTCCATAAAAATCAGGTGCAAAAAGATTTGGAGGAACATCGAATAGATGAAGTGGTGGTGCATTCGGGGTATAATAACCCGGGTTTTGGGAGGTACCCGTGAAAAACTGGTGGCTACCCGGGAACATTTGTTGGGGTCCCGAACTTGAGGGTCCAGCTTGTGAATTACCCGGTTGGTAACTTTGAAAACCCGAATTTGGTGACGGCCTAAACACGGTTTGGGTATTAAAACTGGAAGGACCAGCACCCCAATTGGAAGGACCAGCACCCGAACCGGAAGGACCAGCACCCCATGAAGTCCCACTTTGATCATTTTGGGAGGGAGGCATTTGAAATTGCTGTGACTCAGGAAACTGAAAATTTTGTGATTGATAATTCATACGTTCTTCCTGTTGACTGAAAGAAAATACCTCCCTCGGTATTGTTCTAAAATCCGCAAACAACTGACTTATCTGCGGATGTGATTCTTGATTAAGACGAGCTCGCTCGTCTACCTGTATTAAACCCTCTTGCTGCGCACATTCAAATATTAGTAACAATTTAATATTTATTAGTAGCAAGTTTTTATTTTAAAAAAATATACTTACAAAAAATTGTTGAGTAGACCCCCATTCAGGGTATTGGCCTGGAGGCTGGGCCTGACCGGGTTTACCGACTATTAAGACGATACGAGCATGATACCACTGCATATAGCCATCCGCAGTGGTGGTCCCTGGCTCTCCTTGGTGGTCGAGCCGCAGGTGTCGGTTCTCCCACTGGTTGATATAGTCGGTATGTTTAACACCCCAATCGACCACAGCCGGTCTCCCCTTCCGTATTTTTTGAAGGTCAGAAAACTCCTTTGGTTCCAACAAACCAAAATTAGATGGAATGGTTTGTATAGTGCCAAACTGTCTAGCAACTCTATTTGCCACATGTACCTCCACCTCATCCTAAAAGATCAAGGGACCAATATATCTCCATATGTGTTGACCAGTCCTACAACTCGGGGGGAGTACGTTGATGAACTCTTCATACGGAGTCCATTTGAACTGTATTATAAAAATTTTAAATTATTATAACTTACAAAGTATATAAAATATTAAACACATTAAAAAATATTAATTTTATACCTGCTCATTCCTGAGCGTATTGAAAAAAGACCGGTACGAAACAAGAACGTGTGCTGGTGTCTCAACATTTGAGTGGTCTCCATTCCACCTGTTTGCTAAACAAGACCGATAAACATACGGTCTCTCTATGTTCTCTTTGCGTGTCGTGACGCGTGGGGCAATCCGTGGCATTCTTTCCCACGCCCAATACTGGAGCAACAACAAAGGCCCATCAATGCCCTTTCTTAAAGGCATACTCACCTTGGACAGGTTTCTATACAAACAAGCAAGAGCTGCTGAACCCCGATTCTTTCGACCTTCTTTACTCAGGTCTCCTAGGTTCCTCAACAAATTCAAACTAACATCATAGGTGTTAGAATCAAGAAAAAGCTCCGAACCAAGAAGAGCTAGCATAACCCTTCTAGCCATGAATAGACACAGCTAATCATCTTCCTCGTCGAACTCCACATCAATGTGCCTTGTTAAGGTTTTAAATTTGATCCGACCGTTTTTCAAATTATCAAAATCTAGTTCATCTGTAGGAAAAAAGCCCAGATATTCTAAACACAGATTGTTCCAGTAATCAACATTTCGGGTTTCTGTAACCCACTCACCAGTCACTGCTGGTCCATCTATGGGTAAACCCCATATCACCTGCACATCTTGCAAGGTGACAGTTGCTTCACCAATAGGAAAGTGAAACGTGTTGGTTTCTGGACGCCATCTCTCCACCAAAGCATTGATCAAAGAATGATCAAGTTGGCAAATCGCCGCCTTGAAGAGTTGGAAAAACCCAGCATTCTTGAGATGCTGAACGACTTTGCTGGGCATACCATCCTGCATTGCTCTAGTCAGCCCTCCATCACCTTTTCTACATCTTAGGAATATCACATCAGGTTGTTGGGAAATATTGTATGAGCGATGCATATCTGGAGCTTGTAACCACAACAACTCTTGGTTTCTTGGTACACAGCTAAAATTAACAGAGGCCATTTTTGATTTTGAAAACACTACTTTTGTTGATGATTGAAAACTGAGAAATATATGTTTGCGTGAACATCTATCAGAAAATATGCATGTATATATAAACTAAAAAGTCTGCTACGTTGCATGTCCTTTTTGTCGCGACTCGTGAACCCGGTTTTGGCAATACCGGGTTCGAGTGTCTTGTCACATCATAACTGTTTCTTACTGCATGCTACACTGTTTCTCTGCAAAAGTTGTACGTACTTCGAAACCGGTAATTGAAATACCGGGTTCAAGTTGCTTTTTCTGAACCCGGTAATGATAATACCGGGTTCGAGCGAAAAACTTGAAACCGGTATTAGCATTACCGGTTTACCCACTTGTACAAATTTTTTTTCCCGAAAACTTGTTTGACAAAACACCCTTGAAATACGACCGTTTCAAAAAAAAATTCCACATCCTTCTCATATTAAGAAAACATAACATACATATAAAATAGATTATGGATTTGAAAACATCTGCTTTCAAAGATACACCTCATATATATTGCAGGTCAAACTCAATGTTAGACCAAATCGCGATCAGGTCATTCGTAGCTAACACTGTATGCATACCTATTGTTGCTCATCCAATAGGTACTTGGCAGTCCTATTGACCAACTTCTGAGCGGTTTCACCAAACAACGCTACTACGGTGATCATGCTTTCATCCTTCACATCAAGCTGCAGTCTAAACTGGTCCCTCATTGCATTAGCATAACAATAGCTTTGTTATGACATGCTCATGACTAACTACAACCATAAACACAGAAAAATCTATAACGATCTATAACCCCCACTAATACCATGGCTAAGTTTATAACGATCTATAACCCCCCCCACTAATATCATGGCTAGGTTTAGACGGAAAAATCTATGTTGTGTTATTAATTTGTAGCACACCTAATGGTTGCAAGAGTGTAGGGTTGACCGCAACATGATTAGAATGAAATTCCGTACATTGTTCATGGAAACGCAACACTGGTTTTCAGCCTTTACACCAAAACTTCCCTTCTTCCCGTGTACATATAGCCTATTTTCCCTAATTAGTCATATAACTTAAATCATTGATCTAATATAATTATTTTGTTTAATAAAATTTGATCCAGTATATATAAACAACATATACTTACAATGTCTTACATCATACTGTTAGTATATGATCACGTAGAAATGAACGTATGTCCAGAAATGATTTAAGCCTACGGGGTCACACGTCTCGACACAAATGTATTTAATATTAATTAATATATTGAATGTATTTAATTAATATGATCACGATTTTAATTAACGAATGGTCGTTAAAAACTAACGGTTACTAGCTAACGGCGTTAGTTAAGGATGACTTAATTGTAATTTGATAATTAAATTAAGTATTCTAGATTATTCTAGAATTAGGGGGCCGGTTTTTTGTTAATGAGTTTTAACTCATTAACTTAACTTGTTTTCCTAATTTATATCAAATACTAATCCTAATTTGTATCAAATACGAAAAGGGTTTTAGAGGTATTATAAAAAGGGAAAAACAAAGGCCCTCCTCACTTCTTCTTCCCCCCTCTCTTCTTGTTTCGGCCGAACCTCCCAAAAACCAAAGGGATTTTCGGTTTTAGTTGTTAGACAAATCAAAGAGAGAAAGCAAAATGTTTGCGGTTCGTGATCAAGTACTAGCATACGTACATCCGCGTGTCGTGTGTGCAAACGTAGAGGGATTTACTTCAAATCCTCATAAAGTTTCTTACTTTATTTTTCTTCAAATCAAAGGTACATGTTTCTATTCTTGGTTAATTAATTAATTACATAGATTAATTTTCCGCTGCGTGCTTTGTGATTTAATTTGATAATTGTTATATAACCCAACAGTGGTATCACGAGCCTACTATGTGATGATTAATTACCAAAAAGATCAAAATTTGAAGGGGGTTAGGGTTTTATATTTTTTAGAATTTTATGTAATTCTTATGATTATTTTATTAATTAATTTGATTAATTGTAATAAAATAATGAAAAAAAATATATATAATTTTTTTTTTTTAATTTCGAAATCAGATCTGACCAAAATAAAAAAAATAAAAAAAATTTTTAAACCCTAATTCCAAGTTTTGATCTTTAAGCATTATTATATGATAATTGCATGCGTTTATGATGTACCTTTTAATTATTTAATTGTTAAAAAGAAGTAAAAATCATGAATTTTTCATGCAAATTATTCATGATTATTACTTAGATATATTGATATGAAATCTTGATCATTAGGGTTAATTATGCTAGATAATTGAATAATTAATTGTGTGACAATATGATTATGTTTTGTGAAAGTTTCTGTTTGACACCAGTTTACTAAAAAAATCATAACTAATTAACCGTAAGGAGTTGGAAGCTGAAATCTTTACAGTAGATGCTTGAATCATAGGGCTACAACTTTTATGTTTTGTGCTAAGCCCAGTTCGGCCTTCTTCAGGGCCAGATTTGGTCGTGAAGCTGCTGGATTTTCCAGATCAGCATCTTAAATTTATGGTAGATAATTTGTTATAGAAATTTTGGCTTACGCAATCAAGGCAACTTGATGTATGTGGTCTCTTTCCATATGAAAGAGGAGCCAATCTTATACCATAGTGACCAAATTAGGTTGATTACCTTAATTGTTAAGTTGTAAATTTAGTAAGTTTAATTTTGCCTCTTTATGAAAATTGTGTGCAAAATTGTTTTTGGAAAAATAAACTTGACTAAATATATCGAAATAAGATTTTGTTTATAAAATTGGTTCCCTAAAATCAAAAGATACACCGGCTCACCCATTTGAACAAACTCTAAGAGAGGTATAAGTCGGAGTGCGCTAGCCTCCTAAAAGGGCGGGTTTTTAAATCGCGTTTATCGCATACCTTTGCCCTTGCGCTTCTTTGTGCGTTCGAATGGAGCTACCGAGCTCTTTTGTATTTAAAGGCAATAAAAATGAGTTTTATAAACATATTATGTTTAGAAGATATGCATGAATCTTCAAACATAACTTTTTGATCACACATCAAATTGATTGACCCAATAAACTTAAGTCATTGCCACCCAACTCGTAAAGGACACTTGTGGCTGTTGTTTTACTCACTGGTACACAGTGGTGAAATGGCAGTTGCATGGCAAATCCCACTCACTGGTACACAGTGGTGGACAAATTTGCGCGTTCTTGGTTGGATGACTTAAAGCGAGTTAAGCGGTGAGACCTTGACCCGTGGCAAAAGATAGGACAAAACATGACTACAAATCACTTGAAGAGTCAAGTGTCATTTGTAGGTCCTATTCTTACTAGGAATTGCACATGAAATGCAATTACTGCTCGTCACTTACCTTTTGAGTACAATCATTTCTAGCAGATCAACTGATGAAATGATTGTATGTCAATTGGATCCTAGCCTTAATGAAATTAATTGTTTATTTGATAAACATTGGGTAATTGATTTCTTAAGGATTTATTATCGAAAATACTGATTTTTGAACTTAATCTGTTTTGTAGATGACAATGAATCCTTCCACAAACACCAATGCTTTTCGGCAAATGTTTGAAAGAGAAAAGCTTAATGGATCAAATTTCAATGACTGGTATCGTCAACTGAGAATTGTTCTAAGAGTTGAGGAACGCATGGATGTCATTGAAAGGCAATGGCCAACCGAACCAAGTGCTGAATCCACAGCAGCTGAAAAAGCTGAATATAGGATTCAGTACACTAGATTCAATGAAGTTTGTTGTTTGATGCTTGCGAGCATGTCTCCCGAGCTTCAAAAAACAATTCGAGCTCTACACTCCATATGATATGATCACAGAACTTAAATCCTTGTATGAAAAACAAGCTGGAGTGGAACTGTTCGACTTAGTCGTGGAACTCCATGACATGAAACTTGAATCTGGAAAATCGGTTAGCAGTCATGTGCTCAAGATGAAGAGCATTTTTGACAAATTGGATTCGATGGAGTACGCTTATCATAAAGAGGTAAAAGTTGGCATGATTCTCAAATCCCTTACGAAGGAATATGAGGGTTTTGTGCAAAACTATACCATGCACTCTATGAAAAAGAGCGTCACTGAACTTCATGCTATGCTCATTGAATATGAGAAGACGATTCCAAAGAAGGCCAATGACCCAAATGTCCTTATGATAAAGGGGGGTCGGATCCAGAAAGCTAAGAAATCGCACCAAGCTAAAGGCAAGTTTGATGGTAAAGGCAAGGGTAAGCAAGCTGCTAATTCCCCCAAGCCAAAGAAAACCCCTCCGGCTAAGAAAGAGCATCCGGCTAAAGACCAGACCTGTCATCATTGTAATGAAGTCGGGCACTGGAAGAGGAACTGTCCCAAGTATCTTGCCGAGTTGAATGTGAAGAAGAAGCAAGCTAGCGTTGCTAGTACTTCAGGTATCTTCACCATTGAATTATTTTCCTTTACTAAGCGTAAATCATGGGTTTATGACACTGGCTGTGGAACTCATATCTGTAATGAATTACAGGCACTTAGGAAAAGGAGGAAGCTGAAGCCCGGAGCTTTGCAGCTGTTCGTGGGCAATGGTCTACCAGCACCTGTTGAAGCTATTGGAGAATATCATTTAGTTCTTCCTTCCGGTTTAATTATTGTTTTAGACAATTGTCATTATGCACCTTCTATTACTAGAGGTGTAGTTTCAGTTTTTTGTTGAAAGACAACGGATTCATTAATGTTTTTAATGATTATGGTATTTCAGTTTCTAAAAATAATGTTCATTATTTTGATGCTATTGCTTGTGATGGTATTTATGAAATTGATATGCGTGGTTGTGATTCAAATAATTCAATGTATAATGTTAGCAAAAGAGCCAAGACTAACTTGAACTCTACTTATCCGTGGCACTGTTGTCTTGGACACATTGGCAAAAATCGCAATGAAAGACTTCAACGTGAAGGGATTTTACAATTAAATGATGAATCATTTGATAAATGCGAGTCATGTATTTCCGGGAAAATGACAAGAAAACCTTTTCTGAATAAACCAGAGAGGGCTAAAGATCTTCTTGGACTCATTCATACCGATGTTTGCGGCCCATTTTGACATGTGTCAAGAAAAGGAGCTAGCTACTTCATAACTTTTACGGATGATTTCAGTCGTTATGGTTATGTTTACTTGCTTAAACATAAACATGAAGTGTCTGAAACATTCAAAGAGTTTAAAAATGAAGTAGAAAATCAACTCGGCAAAACCATCAAGATTCTTCGTTCGGATCGAGGTGGTGAATACTTAAGCCAAGAGTTTAAGGATTATCTGAAAGCGTGTGGAATTGTCCAACAGCTTACTCCTCCATACACTCCTCAACATAACGGAGTGTCTGAAAGGAGAAATCGAACCTTGCTAGACATGGTGAGATCTATGATGACCCTTACGACTCTCCCATTTTCGTTTTGGGATTATGCTCTTGAGACTGCTGTACGCATTCTCAATATGGTTCCAACCAAGAAGGTTGACAAGACACCATATAAATTATGGCATGGAAATGTTCCTAATCTGTATTACTTAAGAGTCTGGGGATGTGAGGCACTTGTGAAGCGCGATACGCCTGGCAAACTTGAACCCAGAACTACTAAGTGCATCTTTGTCGGATACCCTAAGGAAACGATGGGTTACGACTTCTATGATCCAGTCAAAAACACTATTCGCGTTGCTCGATATGCTGAATTCTTTGAAAAGAAATTAGTTCCAGAGAACAGTGGGAGGATTGTAGAACTTGATGAGATTCAAGAGGAAGATGTGTCACCGTCTGAAGCTCCTAGCAATCATCAACTTGGGGGGGAAAATGTTCAAAGTGATGAACCTCAAGTCGATGATGATGAAGCGATTCCACTTCGTAGGTCCGAAAGGACAAGACGTCCTACTGACAGATTATGTCTGATGGTAGAAAAAAACGTTTTAGGAGATCTCGATGAGCCTCCGAATTTCAAAGCTGCATTATCAGATCCGGAATCTGAAAAATGGCTTGAAGCTACGAAGGTGGAAATGAAATCCATGAAAGACAATCAAGTCTGGAACTTGGTTGATCTTCCACCAAATGCTCAAACTGTTGGGTGTAAGTGGATCTTCAAGAAGAAGACGGACATGAATGGAAATATACACACCTATAAAGCTCGTCTCGTGGCGAAAGGTTATACTCAACGTTTCGGTGTTGACTATGATGAGACCTTTTCTCCAGTTGCGGACATTAGAGCTATTAGGATTCTCTTAGCCATAGCTGCGTACTATGACTTTGAGATATGGCAAATGGATGTTAAGACTGCCTTCTTAAATGGTTACTTGGATGAAGAAGTCTATATGGATCAACCTGAAGGTTTTATTGATCCAAAACATCCCAACAAAGTATGCAAGCTTCAAAGGTCCATTTATGGACTAAAGCAATCATCAAGAAGTTGGAATAAGCGGTTTGATGAAGAAATCAAAAAGTTTGGTTTCGTTCAAAATTCCGATGAGCCATGTGTATATCGCAAAGCTAGTGGGAGTAATGTTACTTTCCTTGTCTTGTATGTTGATGACATATTGATCATAGGAAAACACATTCCAATGTTGCAAGATGTTAAATCCCATCTTGGAAAGTGTTTTGCCATGAAAGATTTAGGAGAAGCGGCATTTTGGAATCAAGATCTACCGAGATAGATCAAAGCGATTAATTGGACTAAGTCAAAGTGCTTATATTGATAAGGTCTTGAAGCGATTCAAGATGGAGAATTCTAAGCGTGGGTTTGCACCTATGCAAGAAGGACTTAGTTTATTTGTCAAACAGGGTGCTACTACACCTAATGAGGTGGAGCGTATTCGAAGAGTCCCTTATGCTTCGGCTGTGGGATCTATTATGTATGCGGTTAGATGCACTAGACCCGATGTGGCGTTCGCGCAAAACATCGTTAGCCGATATCAACAGAATCCAGGTGAAAGTTGGAGAATGATACCACTGGGCCCCTCATTAGGACTAATTAAGATGTTTGCATGGCCGTGCCCAAATAAATCCAGATGGTTCTCGATTATATTTGGTAATCATTAATTAGTTATGGAATGAGAAACAGAATCGTTAAATCATGAAATGACATTGATCCATATTCATGTTTAACACGGTATCTGAACAAAGGGATAATAAATGCCTCAACCATTTAAATATACTTTAAGAAACTATACTTAAATATTTCTGGGAGCATTGGCGTGTTGCTAGACGCTAACCAATGTTATTACCTTCATAATATTAATTGTATCCTATATTTGCATGTTTAATCCTTGAATATTTGTCCATTGTCGATTAATTATATGGGAATATAATTAAATTAAGACAAATATGAGCGATTGGTTATATTCTTGGAATATATAATGGATGGTCCCACCAAACTCACATGATATCCATAGTTGATGCATATCGGACTACCCCACTAACGAATTCATCACTTTATGGATCAACGTCATTAAGTGAAATTCGTAAATGGTTACTTTATTGATCCTTTGACTTGAGATACAAGCAGGTCAGCATGTATGGATTGCACTTACTTGATATAGTTTGATTTCATTTAATATTAATTGTATCCTATATTTGCATGTTTAATCCTTGAATATTTGTCCATTGTCGATTAATTATATGGGAATATAATTAAATTAAGACAAATATGAGCGATTGGTTATATTCTTGGAATATATAATGGATGGTCCCACCAAACTCACATGATATCCATAGTTGATGCATATCGGACTACCCCACTAACGAATTCATCACTTTATGGATCAACGTCATTAAGTGAAATTCGTAAATGGTTACTTGGATGAAGAAGTCTATATGGATCAACCTGAAGGTTTTATTGATCCAAAACATCCCAACAAAGTATGCAAGCTTCAAAGGTCCATTTATGGACTAAAGCAATCATCAAGAAGTTGGAATAAGCGGTTTGATGAAGAAATCAAAAAGTTTGGTTTCGTTCAAAATTCCGATGAGCCATGTGTATATCGCAAAGCTAGTGGGAGTAATGTTACTTTCCTTGTCTTGTATGTTGATGACATATTGATCATAGGAAAACACATTCCAATGTTGCAAGATGTTAAATCCCATCTTGGAAAGTGTTTTGCCATGAAAGATTTAGGAGAAGCGGCATTTTATCAAGATCTACCGAGATAGATCAAAGCGATTAATTGGACTAAGTCAAAGTGCTTATATTGATAAGGTCTTGAAGCGATTCAAGATGGAGAATTCTAAGCGTGGGTTTACACCTATGCAAGAAGGACTTAGTTTATTTGTCAAACAGGGTGCTACTACACCTAATGAGGTGGAGCGTATTCGAAGAGTCCCTTATGCTTCGGCTGTGGGATCTATTATGTATGCGGTTAGATGCACTAGACCCGATGTGGCGTTCGCGCAAAACATCGTTAGCCGATATCAACAGAATCCAGGTGAAAGTCACTGGACTGCTGTTAAGAGCATTCTGAAGTACCTACGGGCTACTAAAGATATGTTTTGGTGTATGGAGGAAATCCAGATTTAGAGCTCAAAGTGACCGGATACTGTGATGCTGGATTTCAAACTGATAAAGATGACACGAAGTCTCAGTCAGGATTCGTCTTCGTTCTTAACGGAGGTGCTGTGGATTGGAAAAGCAAGAAGCAAACTACAGTTGCCATGTCTGCAACAGAGTCTGAGTACATTGCTGCCTCAGAAGCTGCAATGGAAGCAGTCTGGATAAGGAAGTTCATTAGCGGGCTTGACGTGATCCCCTCAAGTGACTTACCCACTGATATGTACTGTGATAATACTGGTGCATTAATCATTGCCAACGAACCCGGAGTTCAGAAAGGTGCCAGACATTATGCTAGACGATATCACTATGTTCGTGAGCAGATCGAACTAGGTGAAATCAAATTACTCAAAGTTCACACAGATTTTAACTTAGCTGATCCTTTCACAAAAGCTTTGTCTAGGCCCAAGCTTGAAAGGCATGCCGAGGGCATAGGACTTAAATTAGCTAGTTATTTCATGTAAATCTGTTGTTTCGGTATTTGGATAAGGGATGTTAAACAATTTATATTTTTCATAATGAAATAAAGTACTTGATATGTTTGATTTCATTTAATATTAATTGTATCCTATATTTGCATGTTTAATCCTTGAATATTTGTCCATTGTCGATTAATTATATGGGAATATAATTAAATTAAGACAAATATGAGCGATTGGTTATATTCTTGGAATATATAATGGATGGTCCCACCAAACTCACATGATATCCATAGTTGATGCATATCGGACTACCCCACTAACGAATTCATCACTTTATGGATCAACGTCATTAAGTGAAATTCGTAAATGGTTACTTTATTGATCCTTTGACTTGAGATACAAGCAGGTCAGCATGTATGGATTGCACTTACTTGATATAGTTCTAACTCTCCTGAATAAGGGAGTACATAAAGGGCTATTTTCAGAAAGTGTATTGAAGTATGATGACTGACACGTGTAGTCAATACATGATTTGTTCCTCCAACTGATAGTTGGAGAATGATACCACTGGGCCCCTCATTAGGACTAATTAAGATGTTTGCATGGCCGTGCCCAAATAAATCCAGATGGTTCTCGATTATATTTGGTAATCATTAATTAGTTATGGAATGAGAAACAGAATCGTTAAATCATGAAATGACATTGATCCATATTCATGTTTAACACGGTATCTGAACAAAGGGATAATAAATGCCTCAACCATTTAAATATACTTTAAGAAACTATACTTAAATATTTCTGGGAGCATTGGCGTGTTGCTAGACGCTAACCAATGTTATTACCTTCATTTATTACGAGCTCAAGTGGGAGCTGTTGGTATATGATCACGTAGAAATGAACGTATGTCCAGAAATGATTTAAGCCTACGGGGTCACACGTCTCGACACAAATGTATTTAATATTAATTAATATATTGAATGTATTTAATTAATATGATCACGATTTCAATTAACGAATGGTCATTAAAAACTAACGGTTACTAGCTAACGGCGTTAGTTAAGGAGGACTTAATTGTAATTTGATAATTAAATTAAGTATTCTAGATTATTCTAGAATTAGGGGGCCGGTTTTTTGTTAATGAGTTTTAACTCATTAACTTAACTTGTTTTCCTAATTTATATCAAATACTAATCCTAATTTGTATCAAATACGAAAAGGGCTTTAGAGGTATTATAAAAAGGGAAAAACAAAGGCCCTCCTCACTTCTTCTTCCCCCCTCTCTTCTTGTTTCGGCCGAACCTCCCAAAAACCAAAGGGATTTTCGGTTTTAGTTGTTAGACAAATCAAAGAGAGAAAGCAAAGTGTTTGCGGTTCGTGATCAAGTACTAGCATACGTACATCCGCGTGTCGTGTGTGCAAACGTAGAGGGATTTACTTCAAATCCTCATAAAGTTTCTTACTTTATTTTTCTTCAAATCAAAGGTACATGTTTCTATTCTTGGTAAATAAATTAATTACATAGATTAATTTTCCGCTGCGTGTTGCGGAAGTTTCCATCAATTATTACATTTCCAAAATAAAAATGTTCAACTTAAATGACGGTGTTACTCGTCGGATCTAACCATAATCAAATGAAACCCATAAACGTCAAATAACGATAACGGTCAACGAAATATAATAAACGAGTTTGAATAAATGAGGCAGTCTAGGTAAAAGCCTTCAGCTGTATCTTCTACCCATCCTCACTCTAAACTGCATCTCAACTAAGCATCAACCTGAGGTGGCACAACATTTTCAACAAAAGAACAAGTGTCAGCTTTAAAGCCGAGTAAGATATACCACAGGTTAATATAAATGATTGCCAATTTAAAACAACTTAATAAAGAATCATACGCAGTCGAGCATGTAACAACAACAACAATATATAGCAATCGAATACCCATAAGAATGATTAACAATCCTACGTGTGCCTATCGACTTAATCAACAATATTCAACTTTATCTACGTATTCCATCTAGCAACTTAATCAACTTCAACAACTTTATTCAACAATAGGTTATGCCCTTTTTTATTACAACTAAAGGTGGATGACTCGCGTCACCACAATGAATACAACTACAAATGTGTGCAAAGGCGGCTTTAAGGCCTTTAAGGGACCTTGCACCCGACTTGATGGGTAGTCCTATCGGGGTCCATCAGTGTCGTTAAGGATAGGCATAACCAAATCCAGGAGAAAGCTGTTACGCAACTTGTAGTGACTGGACCTAGTCACCCAGCTAATCTCAAACTTCGAGGCCGTGCCATTGGAAGCAACTAGTCTACTCCCGCTGACCAACTAAATCACACTGGTTCCTACGCGGTTCCAGTATGGGATAAGCTTACCACTTTCAACTTAGATTTATACTCGAGTTTTAACAACGATATCAACTTAGATTTATACTCGAGTTTTAACAACGATATCAACTTTAGCAACTTTTATTTCAACTTTAAGTTTAGGGCCCCTAATCGTGCACAGTGTTAACATGGCAACCTACACAAGTCTAGTGAACTAGTGTAAAAGCCAAACCAACTCAACAACTTAGCATTCCAACGAAAACAACTTTACAACTAAAAACGACATTAATATCAACTATAATTCAGCATGTACAAGCATAATAACAACAATATAAATCAACCTAATCATGCAAATCTACCCATTTCGCGAAACCCTCCAAAAGTCCCATTACCCAAACTAGCGTATGAGAAAGAAAGGTTTTAAACCACTTTTACGAAATCACTATTTTCGTTGTGCACCCCAGCGTGTCAAAAATGATATATCTTACCTTGATACAGCTTACCAACAAGCTAAGAGTATCTTAAAGTGCTTGCTAAATGCTCCCGACAACCTATAATGAGTATAAGATCGAAGTATAAGCTAAACGAAGTGTTTTGTGAAATCTGGGCATGAGGTGCGCCGCACCTGCCAAGTGGTGCGTCGCACCAATCCTTCAGAAAATCCCAAAATTCCAAACTGACCAGAGGTGCGCCGCACCTCCAAGTGGTGCGTCGCATATCGGGCTCCATTCAAAAATCAAGTTTCCCAAACTGGGCAGTGGTGCGCCGCACCACCCATTTGGTGCGTCGCACCTTAGGTGCCGACCAGCAAAATCAATTTCAAACTTGCTCTAAACGATTCCCATTCGATCTCCAACCCTTAGCCCGACCTGGAGACATAAAATTGACCTCTTTGACAACACTTTTGATGACTTTAATCTATCAATCAATCCTTTAATCCTTTACGACATAAATAAATCATTGAATCACCCGAAAGCATGAAATCAATGATCAACCAATTAATTAACCCAACCCAAACCCTTATGGCCTGGATTAAGACTAATATAAGACTCCAACATTCAGATCTCAAATGGTAAATACTCATATTACCTGTAGATCGCTATAGGGAAGCAAAATACTAGACCAAACTCTCTCGAATCACACGTTGGAAGACTTTTCGGTTTGCAATTGATGAAGGGATGATATGGGGCTGCTAGGGTTTGTTTAGGGAATGAATAATCTGTAATCGACAACCTCAAGACACCCCCTAACTCCTTAAACCCGTTTTTAAGTTTGAGCACTTGGCAATTTTGACCCCTAAAGTAACTAATGCCTTCATTATACCTCTAAATGACCCGTTATCATATACCTAACATATAAGGACCTTTTTCTACTACAAATGAGGCACAATAATCATTTTATAACACAATTTTCAGTCAACGATAAATTTGCAACTTTCAACTTAGCATATATATCGATTTATCGAAATAAATCAATAAATGACCGACAACCACGAAGTGAGCAACGATTTAACTATTTCAACTTTTTGGGCAATTAATGTTTATAAAACATTTAATTTATAATAAAATTCAACTAAATCAACTAATGGGTCGTCTAAATACTAACGGAGTTAAGAGTCAACTAATAGGTCAACTAACGGAGTTAACGGTCAACTAATAGTCAAAGATCGAAAAATGATTAGGATGTTACAATTACCTCCCCCTTAAGAAGATTCTGTCCTCAGAATCGGATCAGCAACGAATAGATGGGGGTAACGATCCTTCATCACAGACTCCGTCTCCCAGGTCATACTCTCACCTCGACTGTGTCTCCACTTCACCAATACCAGATCAATCTGCTTTCTTCTAAGCTTAGTCTTCTTACGATCAAGGATAGCAATTGGTTCATCAATCATCTTCTTCTCTGGATCAATACTGACATCTTCTAAAGGAATTACACTAGTCTCGTTAGCTAGACATTTCCTCAAGTAACACACATGAAATGTGTTATGAATGCCAGCCAACTGCGGAGGTAAATCCAACTGATATGCTTGACTTTTGATGCGCTTCAACACTTTGAATGGACCAATGAAACGTGGGCTCAACTTACCACGCTTACCAAAACGAAGAACTCCTTTCCACGGCGAGACTTTCAACATAACCATGTCACCAACCTCAAAAGTAATCGGACGAGTCCTCTTATCAGCATAAGCTTTCTGACGATCCCTAGCTGCTCTCAAAGCATCCTTAGCAATGTTAACCTTATCAGCTGTTATTTGCACAACCTCAGGTCCAGAAAACTGTCTCTCACCGGGTTCCAACCAACAACTAGGTGTACGACACTTACGACCATATAGCATCTCAAACGGAGGCATACCTATACTGGAATGATAACTATTATTATAAGCAAACTCAACTAACGGCAAATGATCATCCCACGATCCTCCATATTCCAAAACACACGCTCGAAGCATATCCTCCAAAGTCTGAATAGTCCTCTCGCTCTGTCCATCTGTCTGCGGATGAAAAGCAGTACTCATATTAATTCTACTCCCCAATTCCCGCTGAAGACCTCTCCAAAAACCCGAATTAAATCTACCATCACGATCAGAAACTATAGTCAACGGCACACCGTGCTTAGAAACAATTTCATCAATATACAACTCAGCCAGCTTCTCCAATGGTGCGTTCTCACGTGTAGCCATGAAATGAGCACTCTTAGTCAATCTATCAACCACAACCCAAATCATGTCATTCCCAGCTTTAGTTCTTGGTAGCTTAGTCACGAAATCCATGGTAATATGATCCCATTTCCACTCGGGGATCTCCAACTGTTGCAATTCACCGTAGGGTTTCTGATGCTCAGCTTTAACTTGAGCACAAGTCACACACTTCTGCACGAACATAGCAATATCACTCCGCATACCAGGCCACCAATACAAAGGCTTCAAGTCATGAAACATCTTAGTAGCACCTGGATGAATAGAATATCTCGATCTATGAGCTTCCTCGAGTATTAGCTCGCGGTTGCCACCGAATAAAGGTACCCACTTCCTACCTTTGTAAGTCTGAAACCCACGACTGTTCACCTTAAATCTATCCCGCTTCTTCCCGATTCTTTCAGCTTTGAAATTTCCGGGTAGAACAGCATCAACTTGAGCCGTCCTAATGCGCTCCAATAAACCGGATTCAGCCTGTACAACCATAGATAAAAGTTTGCAAGAAGTACCTTGCACCTTACGACTCAGAGCATCAGCAACGACATTAGCTTTACCCGGATGATACTTGATCTCACAGTCGTAATCCTTAAGCAGTTCCATCCATCTTCTCTGACGAGCATTCAGTTCCTTCTGATTAAACACATGCTGTAGACTCTTGTGATCAGTAAAAAGAGTACACTTAGTGCCATACAGATAATGTCTCCACAACTTAAGGGCAAAAACAACCGCTGCTAATTCCAGATCATGCGTAGGATAGTTCTTCTCATGCGGTTTCAACTGACGAGAGGCATAAGCAATCACTCTATCGCGCTGCATCAAAACACAACCCAACCCAGAAACCGAAGCATCACTATAAACAACCATGTCGTTTGTACCTTCAGGTAAAGATAGAATCGGAGCCTCACACAACTTCTGTTTCAATGTCTGAAATGCCTTCTCTTGAGAATCGGTCCACAAATACTTCACACCCTTCTTAGTCAACTCAGTCATCGGTTTAGCAATGCGGGAGAAGTCTTGAATGAATCTCCTATAGTACCCTGCCAAACCTAAGAAGCTTTTAATTTCAGTAGGAGTCCTAGGGGATTCCCACTTCATCACAGCCTCAATCTTCGAGGGATCAACTTTAATCCCATCACCAGAAATGATGTGTCCAAGAAAATTAACCTCACGCAACCAGAATTCACACTTGGAAAATTTAGCATAAAGATTTTTCCTCCGTAAAACCTCTAAAACAGCTCGTAGATGCCCACGATGTTCCTCAGCAGTCTTCGAATAAACAAGAATATCATCGATAAATACAATAACAAAATGATCGAGGAAAGGTCTACAGACTCGATTCATCAAGTCCATGAAAGCGGCCGGAGCATTAGTAAGACCAAAGGGCATCACCAGAAACTCGTAGTGTCCATAACGAGTTCGGAAAGCAGTCTTGGCAACACTTTCCTCTTCTACTTTCAACTGATGGTAGCCAGAACGAAGATCGATTTTTGAGAAGAAAGAAGCACCCTGCAATTGATCGAATAAATCATCTATACGAGGAAGAGGATATTTATTCTTTACCGTTCGTTTGTTAAGCTCACGGTAATCGATACACATCCTCATAGATCCATCCTTCTTCTTGACAAAGAGAATGGGAGCACCCCAAGGCGAGGAACTCGGTCGAATGAAACCCTTATCTAACAACTCTTGCAACTGCGACATCAACTCTTTCATCTCAGTAGGGGCTAGACGATAAGGAGCCTTAGCAACAGGAGTCGCGCCAGGCATAAGATCAATACGAAATTCAACTTCACGATCAGGAGGTAAGCCAGGAAGATCATCAGGAAAAACGTCAGCAAACTCAGAAACAACTTCAATGTCAGCGATAGAAGGCCTAGCAATACGTGTGTCAATCACATATGCCAGGAAATGAGTTTTAGTTTGACGAATATGTTGAAGAGCCTTCATCAACTTAATGAATGTAGGATAACCAAACTTCCTTTCACCGTAGACTGTGACCACTTTCCCATCATGGGTAGTGATACGAACGATCTTTTCTCCACAGAAGATAGTAGCATTGTTTTCTCCCAACCAATCCATGCCAACAACTACATCGAACCCAGCCAGCGAAATGGGTAATAAATGGATCGGGAAGGTCCTGCCCTCTATCTCAATGGAGCAATCACGATAAGAATCACGAACTTTAGAGACATGACCATCAGCTATTTCAACTTCTAAGGCATGAGCTAATCGACTAACAGGGGTACCAAGTTGAGGAGCAAACTTAGGGGATACAAAAGATTTAGTAGCACCCGAATCAAACAAAACATTAGCCAATTTAGAATTAACAAGGAAAATGCCACTAACCACGTCATCTGTAGTCTTTGCCACCTCAGTAGTCATCTTAAATGCACGGGCTCGAGCTTTAGGAATCTCTGTCTTCTTCTTCTCTTCAGCCTTCATTTGTGGACAATCTGCAATTTTATGGTCAGTAGAGTTGCATTTGTAGCACCTCCACTTGTCAGTACAATCAGCGAAGCTATGTCCAGTCTTGCCACATTTGTCACAGCGGCGAGTATAGACAGTACAAGGACCAGTGTGTCGAGATCGGCAATGTTTACACCACGGCTTCTCCTTCACCTCGTCTTTCCCTTTAGAAGAACCCCCCTTGAACATCTTGCTAGAACCAGAAAACCCATCCCTCTTTCTCTTAAAACCAGAACCAGAATCCTTCTTCACAATAGACTTCAAGTCATCCTCCATAGATAGTGCAGTGTCATAAGCATCCTTAAGGGTCTTCTGCATCCTCACAAGTGTACGGTACTCATTAGGTAAGCTTTCAACAAATCGGCCAATCTTAGATAAATCATCAGGACAAAGTCGGGTACAGAATCTCAGCTTCTCCGCAAACAACCTAATATGCTCTTTCATTGACTTATCTCCTTTCTGAATAGCCAAGAACTCCCTCTCGATCATCTGTCTCTCTCGAATAGTAAAGTACTCCTTATTAAAGAGCTCAGTGAACTGCTCCCAAGTGATCTGCATCTCACCATCAACACCCAAAGTTTCTACCTGAATTTCCCACCAATCGATAGCTCCCTTACGAAACAACTGAGTAGCCAACTCCACCTTCTTGTTTTCAGGACAGTCAGCAACCCGAAAACTCTTCTCTACCTCCTTCAACCAGCGATAACCATCAATAGAATTTCCTTCCCCAGAGAACTTAGAAGGATTACAACCCCAGAAGTCACGAAGAGAAAACTCCTTAACCCTCACCCTACCACCATTCCTACGGTTTGGATTATCACCACCAGTACCACTACCACCAGTCCGATCAGAATCATCATTAGTATCACCTGTACGATCATCAGTAGCGGGTAGTGTGTCTCGAGTGCGAGAATTAGCGTCTTCATCTTCAATGTTCCTGTTTCGGCGATTCCTAAGTAGTTCATCTCTCTCAGTCTCCACCTGTGCCAAACGCCGTTCGGACTGATCTAAACGAGCTTGCATCTCAGCCATCTGTGCAACAATCCTCTGTAGCTCACGGTTAGGAGGAGGATCAGCGAATGCATCATCACCAGTACCATTAGGATTACCTCGAGTAGAAACCATTTTTCTAAAAATAAACAACGAACGTTTAAGACGGATATAGAGAGAAAGATTATGGCCCTATCTATCGACCATATCAACTATAAGCAACAATTCAAATAGGCCAAAACCTACACTCTCACTCAACCCAACCCGTCCTAAAAGCAGTCTACTAAAAGGTTTAAGTCCAATCCTATGCCTCATAGAATATGGTTCACTTAAACTCGGTCTCTGATACCAACTTGTAACACCGAACTATATAAAAATATGGATTTCAAAATTTTTCTTAAAAACACAGAGTATTGCGGAAGTTTCCATCAATTATTACATTTCCAAAATAAAAATGTTCAACTTAAATGACGGTGTTACTCGTCGGATCTAACCATAATCAAATGAAACCCATAAACGTCAAATAACGATAACGGTCAACGAAATATAATAAACGAGTTTGAATAAATGAGGCAGTCTAGGTAAAAGCCTTCAGCTGTATCTTCTACCCATCCTCACTCTAAACTGCATCTCAACTAAGCATCAACCTGAGGTGGCACAACATTTTCAACAAAAGAACAAGTGTCAGCTTTAAAGCCGAGTAAGATATACCACAGGTTAATATAAATGATTGCCAATTTAAAACAACTTAATAAAGAATCATACGCAGTCGAGCATGTAACAACAACAACAACAATAACAACAACAACAACAACAACAACAACAACATTCTGTAACACCCACAACCAACAACAATCGAAACAACAACAACAGCAACAACAACAACAATAACAACAACAACAACAACAACAACAACAACAACAACAACAACAACAACAACAACAACAACAACAACAACAACAACAACAACAACAACAACAACAACAACAACAACAACAACAACAACAACAACAACAACAACAACAACAACAACAACAACAACAACAACAACAACAACAACAACAACAACAACAACAACAACAACAACAACAACAACAACAACAACAACAACAACAACAACAACAACAACAACAACAACAACAACAACAACAACAACAACAACAACAACAACAACAACAACAACAACAACAACAACAACAACAACAACAACAACAACAACAACAACAACAACAACAACAACAACAACAACAACAACAACAACAACAACAACAACAACAACAACAACAACAACAACAACAACAACAACAACAACAACAACAACAACAACAACAACAACAACAACAACAACAACAACAACAACAACAACAACAACAACAACAACAACAACAACAACAACAACAACAACAACAACAACAACAACAACAACAACAACAACAACAACAACAACAACAACAACAACAACAACAACAACAACAACAACAACAACAACAACAACAAC
Source organism: Erigeron breviscapus (assembly GCA_034093135.1). Lineage (NCBI taxonomy): Eukaryota > Viridiplantae > Streptophyta > Magnoliopsida > Asterales > Asteraceae > Erigeron > Erigeron breviscapus. The sequence goes on along the minus strand of CM067169.1, from coordinate 123,846,684 downwards.
AACAACAACAACAACAACAACAACAACAACAACAACAATAACAACAACAACAACAACAACAAATATCAACTATAATTCAGCATGTACAACCATAATAACAACAATATAAATCAACCTAATCATGCAAATCTACCCATTTCGCGAAACCCTCCAAAAGTCCCATTACCCAAACTAGCGTATGAGAAAGAAAGGTTTTAAACCACTTTTACGAAATCACTATTTTCGTTGTGCACCCCAGCGTGTCAAAAATGATATATCTTACCTTGATACAGCTTACCAACAAGCTAAGAGTATCTTAAAGTGCTTGCTAAATGCTCCCGACAACCTATAATGAGTATAAGATCGAAGTATAAGCTAAACGAAGTGTTTTGTGAAATCTGGGCATGAGGTGCGCCGCACCTGCCAAGTGGTGCGTCGCACCAATCCTTCAGAAAATCCCAAAATTCCAAACTGACCAGAGGTGCGCCGCACCTGCCAAGTGGTGCGTCGCACCAATCCTTCAGAAAATCCCAAAATTCCAAACTGACCAGAGGTGCGCCGCACCTCCAAGTGGTGCGTCGCACCAATCCTTCAGAAAATCCCAAAATTCCAAACTGACCAGAGGTGCGCCGCACCTGCCAAGTGGTGCGTCGCACCAATCCTTCAGAAAATCCCAAAATTCCAAACTGACCAGAGGTGCGCCGCACCTCCAAGTGGTGCGTCGCACCAATCCTTCAGAAAATCCCAAAATTCCAAACTGACCAGAGGTGCGCCGCACCTCCCAAGTGGTGCGTCGCACCAATCCTTCAGAAAATCCCAAAATTCCAAACTGACCAGAGGTGCGCCGCACCTGCCAAGTGGTGCGTCGCACCAATCCTTCAGAAAATCCCAAAATTCCAAACTGACCAGAGGTGCGCCGCACCTCCCAAGTGGTGCGTCGCACCAATCCTTCAGAAAATCCCAAAATTCCAAACTGACCAGAGGTGCGCCGCACCTGCCAAGTGGTGCGTCGCACCAATCCTTCAGAAAATCCCAAAATTCCAAACTGACCAGAGGTGCGCCGCACCTCCCAAGTGGTGCGTCGCACCAATCCTTCAGAAAATCCCAAAATTCCAAACTGACCAGAGGTGCGCCGCACCTCCCAAGTGGTGCGTCGCACCAATCCTTCAGAAAATCCCAAAATTCCAAACTGACCAGAGGTGCGCCGCACCTGCCAAGTGGTGCGTCGCACCAATCCTTCAGAAAATCCCAAAATTCCAAACTGACCAGAGGTGCGCCGCACCTCCCAAGTGGTGCGTCGCACCAATCCTTCAGAAAATCCCAAAATTCCAAACTGACCAGAGGTGCGCCGCACCTGCCAAGTGGTGCGTCGCACCAATCCTTCAGAAAATCCCAAAATTCCAAACTGACCAGAGGTGCGCCGCACCTCCAAGTGGTGCGTCGCACCAATCCTTCAGAAAATCCCAAAATTCCAAACTGACCAGAGGTGCGCCGCACCTGCCAAGTGGTGCGTCGCACCAATCCTTCAGAAAATCCCAAAATTCCAAACTGACCAGAGGTGCGCCGCACCTCCCAAGTGGTGCGTCGCACCAATCCTTCAGAAAATCCCAAAATTCCAAACTGACCAGAGGTGCGCCGCACCTGCCAAGTGGTGCGTCGCACCAATCCTTCAGAAAATCCCAAAATTCCAAACTGACCAGAGGTGCGCCGCACCTGCCAAGTGGTGCGTCGCACCAATCCTTCAGAAAATCCCAAAATTCCAAACTGACCAGAGGTGCGCCGCACCTCCCAAGTGGTGCGTCGCACCAATCCTTCAGAAAATCCCAAAATTCCAAACTGACCAGAGGTGCGCCGCACCTGCCAAGTGGTGCGTCGCACCAATCCTTCAGAAAATCCCAAAATTCCAAACTGACCAGAGGTGCGCCGCACCTCCCAAGTGGTGCGTCGCACCAATCCTTCAGAAAATCCCAAAATTCCAAACTGACCAGAGGTGCGCCGCACCTGCCAAGTGGTGCGTCGCACCAATCCTTCAGAAAATCCCAAAATTCCAAACTGACCAGAGGTGCGCCGCACCTGCCAAGTGGTGCGTCGCACCAATCCTTCAGAAAATCCCAAAATTCCAAACTGACCAGAGGTGCGCCGCACCTGCCAAGTGGTGCGTCGCACCAATCCTTCAGAAAATCCCAAAATTCCAAACTGACCAGAGGTGCGCCGCACCTCCCAAGTGGTGCGTCGCACCTTAGGTGCCGACCAGCAAAATCAATTTCAAACTTGCTCTAAACGATTCCCATTCGATCTCCAACCCTTAGCCCGACCTGGAGACATAAAATTGACCTCTTTGACAACACTTTTGATGACTTTAATCTATCAATCAATCCTTTAATCCTTTACGACATAAATAAATCATTGAATCACCCGAAAGCATGAAATCAATGATCAACCAATTAATTAACCCAACCCAAACCCTTATGGCCTGGATTAAGACTAATATAAGACTCCAACATTCAGATCTCAAATGGTAAATACTCATATTACCTGTAGATCGCTATAGGGAAGCAAAATACTAGACCAAACTCTCTCGAATCACACGTTGGAAGACTTTTCGGTTTGCAATTGATGAAGGGATGATATGGGGCTGCTAGGGTTTGTTTAGGGAATGAATAATCTGTAATCGACAACCTCAAGACACCCCCTAACTCCTTAAACCCGTTTTTAAGTTTGAGCACTTGGCAATTTTGACCCCTAAAGTAACTAATGCCTTCATTATACCTCTAAATGACCCGTTATCATATACCTAACATATAAGGACCTTTTTCTACTACAAATGAGGCACAATAATCATTTTATAACACAATTTTCAGTCAACGATAAATTTGCAACTTTCAACTTAGCATATATATCGATTTATCGAAATAAATCAATAAATGACCGACAACCACGAAGTGAGCAACGATTTAACTATTTCAACTTTTTGGGCAATTAATGTTTATAAAACATTTAATTTATAATAAAATTCAACTAAATCAACTAATGGGTCGTCTAAATACTAACGGAGTTAAGAGTCAACTAATAGTCAAAGATCGAAAAATGATTAGGATGTTACAATTACCTCCCCCTTAAGAAGATTCTGTCCTCAGAATCGGATCAGCAACGAATAGATGGGGGTAACGATCCTTCATCACAGACTCCGTCTCCCAGGTCATACTCTCACCTCGACTGTGTCTCCACTTCACCAATACCAGATCAATCTGCTTTCTTCTAAGCTTAGTCTTCTTACGATCAAGGATAGCAATTGGTTCATCAATCATCTTCTTCTCTGGATCAATACTGACATCTTCTAAAGGAATTACACTAGTCTCGTTAGCTAGACATTTCCTCAAGTAACACACATGAAATGTGTTATGAATGCCAGCCAACTGCGGAGGTAAATCCAACTGATATG
>CM067169.1:123778263-123835763 GCA_034093135.1 Erigeron breviscapus | reverse complement strand
GCGCACCAAAGGGGTAGGTGCGGCGCACCTGCTTATGTTTAGAACTCCCTGATGTTTTTGTGCGACGCACCATGTGGGAGGTGCGACGCACCTCTTGTCCAGTTTTCATAAAACATTTCGTTTAGCTTATAATTCGATCTTATATTCATTCTAGGTTGTCGGGAGCACTTAGCAAGCACTATAAGATACTTTTAACTTGTTGGTAAGCTGTATCGAGGTAAGATAACATCTTTTGTCACCTGTTGGTACAACAAAACACGTTTCATAAGTTAAACCTTCCAATTGAATATGTATGTACATTTTATATTCACGGGTGACTATGGGAGGTTGCAAAGGGATATATTACTTACCGTTTATGATGATTAACATTCATATGCAGGTTGCAATGGTATGTGGTAAGTATATATGCATGAGATGATGAAATGATTATAAATGCATGAAATGATGAAATGATTATGTATGTATGAATGATGAAATGATATGATATATGCTTGCATGTGTGGCTTGATCACCTAGTCACTAGTCCTTGATTAGGATTGCCATGTTCACGTGCACGTTAAGGGCCCTAAAGTAAAAGATGATATGTGATTAGCTTAGGTGAAGAGTAACCTAAACTAATTAAGCGATTAAAGTCTCGAGCATTATGTAAAGTCTTGTGTTAAGCTTAACCGTGCTAGCTCTTCGGGGCTGGTGCGTACGTGGTCACTTGAGTTGCTCCTTGTGGCATAGTTACGTTTGAGTATTCCGGGTGAAGTAACTAACCACCAATGCGTAAAGGCATAAACGGTTTATTCAGTTGGATTGACTTTGTCATTCCTTAACGGCGCCGATGGACCACCTATTGGTTTACCCATCATGTCGGGTGTGAGGACTCCATGTATGGTCTATGACCGCCTACACACAACCCCACATCCCTAAGTAAGTGGCATAAGTCACTTAGCCTACGTCTAGGCAAAGAAATAAAGTAAAGAAAGAAAGATAAAGAAAGAAATGTTAGGCACATTAGGTATATGATGATCCTATTGTGTTATGATAAGATATGTGTGCAATGATCTATATGTATGTGATATTAACATTAAAAGATGATTTTGTTAATATATTTAAATGGCAAATGTTTTCAAGTTATGTTATCTTACTTAGCTAATTTTATTAGCTAACACTTGTTCTTTGAAAATGTTGTGCCTTCAGGATAATCAAGTGAGCTAGGCGAGGATTAGCTTGGTGAGACTTGGGTAGACGAATAAAGAAGCTTAGCTAAGACATTTAAACGCTTAGACTTCCTTTTAGCCTCATGTTTGGCTATTTCATTTATGTTTAAAGACTTGTATTAATGTGGCATTTATGTTGGTGCCAAAGCTTGGATTTACTTTTATTGTTTTGATGATGCTAGTAGTAACACCAAATTTTAAAGGTACCATTCGTTACGGATGGGGCAGATTTTGAAAGTGATCCTTTCCGCTTATTTTAAATGCCGTTTGGCAAAGTTTTGAAAAATCCAAGTTTTTAAACGACGGGTGTTACAAGTTGGTATCAGAGAAATGGTTTAAGTGAACCAAAACTCGACCAAGACCTTAGGATTTTGGACTTAAACCGTACGAGAAATGATTGGCTTAAGTAGTAATGCTTTAGCTCTATGATGAAAATGCTTTTAAGATGGGTTGGGATGAGTGTGAGAGTAGGTTTATGGCTTATATATGTTTATGTTATGCTTATGTAATTTAGTAGGCCTGACCATACTTTGTTCTCATTCGATTCATCTCTAACATTTGTCACTAAAATTGTAGAAGGATGGTTAATACCCGTGCTAGTAGTCAAAGAGATGGAGCTAATGCTAGCGATGCTCCGGTTAATCCAAACGGGACTGGAAATGGTGTTAACCTAAGGCTCCTCGAAGACCACTTTCGGGTGCACAACCTACAAGGTCTGAAATTGATAGAGCTAACCCCGTGATTGAGCAAGTTCCTACTCAAGCTGAAATGCATGAAGAGTTGAGGGCTATTCGGGCTCTTTTGTTGAGAAATGAAGAGGAGTTGAATCAACTTAGGGCTGAAAGAGAAGCTAGTTTGCAACGGGATGAGCATACGGATGGGAATTACTCCAACCGCTCAAACCGTACCGAGCCATCAATGGTAAGGTCTCAAGTTGCTCCTGAAAATGTTGTTGCTAATGTGAATGGTGTTAATAATGTGGTGGAGCCTCGTGTTGTAGTCGCTCCTCGTACTAGTAACTTTAAGTATGAGAGCTTTCAGAAATGTGGAGCAAAGGCATTTGATGGTACTCTAGATGCTGTAGGTGCCATGGAATGGTTGGAGGATATCGAGGTTGTGTTTGCTTCATGTTATTGCCCTGAGGATATGAAGGTATTGTGTGCTTCCCGTATGTTGAAGAAGAATGCTCGTAATTGGTGGAGGGTTGCTACTATTTCTTTGACCCCGAGGTGCTAGCTAATATGCCTTGGGGTACCTTTAAGGAGAAGTTCTTGGAAGAATATGTGGGTACTCGTGAACTGAGGTTGATTGAGAAAGAATTCAGAGCTTTAACAGCTAAGCCGGGTGCCATAACTGAGTATGCCCACTCATTTATGGAAAAGCTTAAGTTTGTTGGTCATTTGTTCGTAGAGATGTGGATCAGGTTGAAGCTTACTGTGATGGTCTTCCCGCTAGCTATCGTGGCCTTTGTAGACAACATTACATTGTCTGCTGCGATTAAGGAGTCCAAGAGGTTGGATGATGATTTCAAGGGTGAAAAGGTTGTAGTGAAAGCTAATGATGATAAGCAATCAGGTTTAAAAAGGAAGCATGATGGGTCAAGTGGGTCTAATAGGAAGTTCAAGAAAGGTCCGTCTTCAAGAAATGGGGGCAGCAGCTATGCAAAGCCAAGGAATTGGTGTGGTACTTGTAAGGCGCCTCACTCGGGTCCATGTTCAGATAAGACCCGAAGGTGTGATACTTGTGGTGGTACAGGTCATCCTACTTCAGGATGCAAGGACAAGCCAAAGTGTTATCGGTGTCAACAAACCGGTCATTTCATCAAGGATTGCCCACAAGGAAGAGATGATGAAAAGAAGACGGCTGTCCAAAAGCCTAAAGCTCGAGCCTTTCAGCTGACAGTCGAAGCTGCCAAGGATAACGACGAGGTAGTAAGCGGTACATTTCTTGTTAACTCAAAACCTGCTTCTGTACTTTTTGATTCGGGTGCAAATAGATCTTTTGTGTCCACTTTATTTGCTCCTAAGCTTGATAGGGTCACTACTCCTCTTGATTGCTCTATAGAGGTTGAAATTGCTAACGGTACCATTAGTGACATTCAAGTAGGTTATGATGATTGTTCTATTGAGATTGAAGGCCGCTCTTTTCCGGTTCAACTATTGCCTACCACTCTAGCCGGTTTTGATATAGTGATGGGTATGGATTGGTTGTCTCAAAATGATGCTACTATTATATGTTCTCAAAAGGTTGTACGATTCGCTACTCCGGATGGTGAGGTCATTTCCGTTTATGGAGACAAGAAGAAGGGGAGCATAAAGATTATTAATTTGATGAAGGCTCTCAATTGCATTCGACATAACAAGAATCACTTTCTTGCCTATGTTATCGATACACGAAAAGGGAAGTCTCCGATCCCTAATGTTGATGTAGTTTCTGAATTTTCTGATGTCTTTCCGGATGATCTTCCCGGTATTCCTCCCGACCGAGAGGTCATCTTTCAGATTGATCTCGTACCCGGTGCTACTCCTATTGCAAAAGCACCATATCGTTTAGCTCCCACAGAAATGAAAGAGTTAATGTCCCAGCTTCAAGAGCTACTTGACAAAGGTTTCATACAACCAAGTTCCTCGCCTTGGGGAGCTCCGGTTCTTTTTGTCAAAAAGAAAGACGGTTCTATGCGCATGTGCATAGACTACCGTGAGTTGAATAAGCGAACGGTTAAGAATAAGTATCCTCTCCCGCGTATTGATGATCTTTTTGATCAGCTCCATGGTGCTTCTTACTTCTCTAAGATTGATTTGCGGTCTGGCTATCATCAATTAAAAGTCAAAAAGGAAGATGTGGCCAAGACAGCTTTTCGTACACGTTATGGGCACTATGAGTTTCTTGTCATGCCTTTCGGGTTGACAAATGCTCCAGCCGCTTTTATGGATTTAATGAATCGGGTATGTCGCCCATTCTTAGATCATTTTGTGATTGTCTTCATTGACGATATTCTAATATATTCAAAGTCCGAAGCCGAGCACCGTGAGCACTTAAGAGCTGTTCTTGAGGTTCTTAGAGAGAAAAAGTTATATGCAAAGTTCTCCAAATGTGAATTCTGGCTCCGAGAAGTTCAATTTCTCGGGCATGTTATCTCTTCTGAAGGTATTAAGTTGATCCTGCCAAGATTGAAGCTGTATCTAAATGGGAACAGCCAAAGACACCCACGGAGATTAAGAGTTTTCTCGGTTTAGCTGGTTATTATAGGAGGTTTATTCAAGATTTCTCCCGAATAGCTAAGCCAATGACTGAATTGACAAAGAAAGGAGTAAAGTTTGTATGGACGGAAGCTCAAGAAAAGGCCTTTCAAACGCTTAAGACAAAGTTATGTGAAGCTCCTGTCCTAGCCTTACCCGAAGGTACTGATGATCTTGTTGTTTATAGTGATGCTTCTATTTCAGGTTTGGGTTGTGTCCTTATGCAAAGGGACAAAGTTATTGCATATGCTTCACGTCAGTTGAAGCCTCGTGAAAAGAATTACCCGACCCATGATCTTGAATTGGCTGCAGTAGTGTTTGCTTTGAAGTTGTGGAGGCATTACTTATATGGCACCAAATGTACATTGTTTACGGATCATAAGAGTTTGCAATATGTGTTTTCACAAAAGGAAATGAATGTAAGGCAAAGGAGATGGATGGAACTTCTGAAAGATTATGATTGTGAGATTAAATATCATCCTGGTAAAGCCAATGTGGTGGCGGATGCATTAAGTAGGAAAGTGCAGAATTTTTCTTGTAGATTGATGAGCATGGTTGTTCAAGCCAAGTCGGGGTTACTCGACCGCATCAAGGAGCACAAGTTAAGGCTTTATTGAAGGATAATATCGATAATGAGAGTATTGGAAAGAAGAGAAGACTTGTGATGGAGACGAACAGCCATGGATTTAAGACTTATAAGGGTCGAATATGGGTACCATTGCTTGGTGGTAACCGAGAATTGATCCTTGAAGAAGCTCATAGGTCAAGATATTCAGTCCATCCAGGTATTACCAAGATGTATGCAGATTTGAAGCCCATCTATTGGTGGCCAAACATTAAGGGAGAAGTTGCTCATTTTGTTGAAAGATGTTTGACGTGTGCACGTGTGAAAGCTGATCACAAAAAGCCATATGGAATGTTGCATCAATTGGAGATTCCGGAATGGAAATGGGACCATATTACTATGGATTTTGTGACCAAACTACCAAGAACACCGAAAGGAAATGACATGGTATGGGTTATTGTGGATAGATTGACAAAGAGTGCTCATTTCTTGGCAACAAGACAAGATGTACCATTAACTAAGATGGCAAAGATGTATGTGGATGAGATCGTAGCAAAGCATGGTGTTCCTTTATCCATTGTTTCAGACCGGGACACGAGATTTGTGTCTAACTTTTGGAAGGGCCTTCAGCGAGAGTTAGGTACTAGAGTTAATTGAGCACCGCCTATCACCCTCAAACTGATGGGCAAAGTGAAAGGACCATACAAACGTTGGAAGACATGTTGAGAGCTTGTGTATTAGAATATGGTGGAGCATGGGATGAACACTTGAAATTGATCGAATTGACTTATAATAATAGCCACCATGCAAGTATCGGAATGCCACCATTTGAAATGCTTTATGGTAGGAGATGTAGGACTCCGAGTTGTTGGATGGAACCCGGTGAAAAGCAGTTTACGGGTCCTGAAATCATTGAAATCTCAGCTGAAAAAGTTAATGTAGCAAAGGAAGCACTTCGTGTGGCTAGAGAAAGACAAAAGACTTATGCCGACAAGAAAAGGAAGCCAATTGAGTTCCAAGTTGGTGATTTGGTAATGCTGAAAGTTTCCCCATGGAAAGGAGTAATTCGTTTTGGAAAGAAGGGAAAGCTAAGCCCACGTTTCATAGGACCTTTCAAAATTCTGAAACGTATCAAGGATGTAGCTTATCAATTAGAACTACCCCCAGAATTGGATGGAATTCACCACACATTTCATGTTTCGTATTTGAGGAGTGTTTGGCCAATGAGTCAAGTGTTATTCCAATTGAGGATGTGAGCATTAATCCTCAGAAAAGAATAGTGGATGAACCAGTAGCGATACTCGAAAGAAAGCAAAAGAAACTTCGCCGAAAGTTGATTGATCTCGTGTTGATTAAATGGAAGCATAACCACGGTGAAAGTTTAACTTGGGAGACCGAGTCGGTGATGAAAGAGAAATACCCAGATTTGTTCACTTCTGCGGCGATTCCGAGGACGGAATTCTCTTAAGGGGGAGGTAATTGTAACATCCCAAACATTTTATGTTGACTATTTGACTTTCCATTAATTAACGTTAGGTCCGTTATGTTTATGTGCCCTATAAGGGATTATGTGATTAAATGCTTATGTGTTTATTATGAAATAAAGTAAGGTGAATTAAATGAAAGTAATTTAAAGTAAAGTATGAAAGTTAAGTGCTTGTTAGATCGTTAAGTCTCCCGGTAGTTAATTAAGCTACGAAAGTAAAGTTTAGGAAGTCGAGGGGCCTATGGGCACTAAAGGAAACTTATGGTCAGGAGTTTAAGGTCTAGTGAGACCCCAATAGCTGCAAATTTCGTGATTAAGCCCTAGGAACAGATCCCCTCCCTCTCAAGACAAGTTTTCTCCAAGAATCAATCGTTTCGTGTCGTTTCGATCAAGTTTGATTAAGATTTCGAATCCTCGAAGTCATCTACAGGTATTATGGCTGATCTTACTCTTAAATCTGATCATGTATGTCTTAGTAGTGATTTCGATCCAGGCCATAGGGTTTGGGTTGGGTTATTTGATCAAACGTTTATTGAATTCATGTCGTTCGGGTGTTTTAAAGATTGAATTATGATGTAAAGGATTAAGGGATTAATAGGATGATTTAAGTTGATGAAAGTGCAATTGAAAGGATTAATTTTAAGTCCCCAGGTTGGATTTGGGGTATGGGTTCGTATGGAATTCGTTTGATCATAAGAACAAAGATTAGGTTTCTGGTCGACACTCCAGGTGCGACGCACCAGTAGGGTGGTGCGGCGCACCACATGCCATTTTGGAAAAATGGTTTTCAGCCAAAGGCCCGATTTGCGACGCACCAAGGGTAGGTGCGGCGCACATTCTTATGTTCAGAATTTCTGATCATTTTATGCGGCGCACCAAAGGGGTAGGTGCGGCGCACCTGCTTATGTTTAGAACTCCCTGATGTTTTTGTGCGACGCACCATGTGGGAGGTGCGACGCACCTCTTGTCCAGTTTTCATAAAACATTTCGTTTAGCTTATAATTCGATCTTATATTCATTCTAGGTTGTCGGGAGCACTTAGCAAGCACTATAAGATACTTTTAACTTGTTGGTAAGCTGTATCGAGGTAAGATAACATCTTTTGTCACCTGTTGGTACAACAAAACACGTTTTCATAAGTTAAACCTTCCAATTGAATATGTATGTACATTTTATATTCACGGGTGACTATGGGAGGTTGCAAAGGGATATATTACTTACCGTTTATGATGATTAACATTCATATGCAGGTTGCAATGGTATGTGGTAAGTATATATGCATGAGATGATGAAATGATTATAAATGCATGAAATGATGAAATGATTATAAATGCATGAAATGATGAAATGATTATGTATGTATGAGATGATGAAATGATATGATATATGCTTGCATGTGTGGCTTGATCACCTAGTCACTAGTCCTTGATTAGGATTGCCATGTTCACGTGCACGTTAAGGGCCCTAAAGTAAAAGATGATATGTGATTAGCTTAGGTGAAAGAGTAGCCTAAACTAATTAAGCGATTAAAGTCTCGAGCATTATGTAAAGTCTTGTGTTAAGCTTAACCCGTGCTAGCTCTTCGGGCTGGTGCGTACGTGGTCACTTGAGTTGCTCCTTGTGGCATAGTTACGTTTGAGTATTCCGGGTGAAGTAACTAACCAGCCAATGCGTAAAGGCATAAACGGTTTATTCAGTTGGATTGACTTTGTCATTCCTTAACGACGCCGATGGACCACCTATTGGTTTACCCATCATGTCGGGTGTGAGGACTCCATGTATGGTCTATGACCGCCTACACACAACCCCACATCCCTAAGTAAGTGGCATAAGTCACTTAGCCTACGTCTAGGCAAAGAAATAAAGTAAAGAAAGAAAGATAAAGAAAGAAAAGTTAGGCACATTAGGTATATGATGATCCTATTGTGTTATGATAAGATATGTGTGCAATGATCTATATGTATGTGATATTAACATTAAAAGATGATTTTGTTAATATATTTAAATGGCAAATGTTTTCAAGTTATGTTATCTTACTTAGCTAATTTTATTAGCTAACACTTGTTCTTTGAAAATGTTGTGCCTTCAGGATAATCAAGTGAGCTAGGCGAGGATTAGCTTGGTGAGACTTGGGTAGACGAATAAAGAAGCTTAGCTAAGACATTTAAACGCTTAGACTTCCTTTTAGCCTCATGTTTGGCTATTTCATTTATGTTTAAAGACTTGTATTAATGTGGCATTTATGTTGGTGCCAAAGCTTGGATTTACTTTTATTGTTTTGATGATGCTAGTAGTAACACCAAATTTTAAAGGTACCATTCGTTACGGATGGGCAGATTTTGAAAGTGATCCTTTCCGCTTATTTTAAATGCCGTTTGGCAAAGTTTTGAAAAAATCCAAGTTTTTAAACGACGGGTGTTACACTTAGATCAGATTACAAGAACATAAAAGTTTTACAAGTGTTCCTATCAAATTTGTCAGCACCAAATACAATACATAATATACATTAGGACTCAACAAATACCATATAAACTCATTATAGAAAACTCTTTTACTCGAATAGGTAATGTGTGTTCTTCTGTCATTATAATGGGCTTATTTGGCCCAATATATTTCTTAATAATTCGTTTGGGTCTATATGGCCAAGTATATGCGCATACATAATATTTATATTTTTCTTTATATAAAAATAAAGTTATAATACTATTATTTATATTTATTAGTGTTCTTATTAATTATAATGTTACATTTGTCCCATTATAAATGTCGTAGTTTAATTTGTCATGTTTTTTACTTCTAAATTTGACCGAAAAGTCAAAAAAGCAAAAAATTTTTGTCGTTTAACGATTTACGACGACATAATGTTAGACTAAACTTTACAAAAAAATCATATCAGTAAGATCAGTAACATTTATTTTACTTAATGCATAAAGGCAAGAAGCTAGTTGATACGCAAGATCGAAGAATATATTGGCAAAAAGATCTATATATATAGACTTTGGCTAGATTTCTAGAAAGTGAAGAAAATATATGTCAATCCAGAAATTAGCATGCACAAATACAACTCCAACGTCCCCAATATATAGTATAGTATATAAAATAAAAAAGCTCCACATGAAACATGAAAGGCATATATAAATAGCTAGTCTAGCTAGCTAGATAATCTAACTTAATTTAGAACATCAAAAGCAGTTGCTTGAAGATGGAAAGCATAATCCTGCAGTAAATAACAAAGACTGATCCAATTCTTCTTGTTCTTGATCCTTCCCATAATCGTCTCCCATGACTTCTACACCGTCTCTATGATCATCAACACATGTGCTAGAGCACGAAGACGACGACTGATATCCATAGTTAGCCATTAACGTAGATGAACTCGTCGATAATGATGGCTTCCCCATTTATATTGTCTTCCTCTTCTTGTAATTTGCTTTAAAGCATGCTTGTCTCAACCTTTTGGTGGTGACACCTAGTTGTATATCGGGAACCTCTTCCAACTTCTTTCTTTCTTTTTCCAATGCATCAATTGCTGCTACTATCTTCTCTTTAGCTTCATCCTCAGATGGATTCTCTAAATCGCGCTTTACTAATCCATTCTGAAAAATTCATTACCAATGAGCTAGAATTGAGTAACTGACAATTTGATCAAATTGAACGTATATGATAGCTAGATGATATATATAAATGTAAATCCTTATATAAATTAATTGGACTCGTTTACTTTTTACTTAATAAACTTAATAGTTAAGAACTTAATAATTAAGTCAAATTTCATGTTTCTTTTTTGACTTAATAAACAAAATAACCGTCAATTACATATCTTTTACTTAATACATACAGACATTACTTATACATTCAGCCACTTAATACACTCAGTACTTAATGACTAAAAAAAGAAACGGGCCCTAAATAAGTAATTAACCTGCATATTGTTGATTAGTGTTGTAAGGCTCATAAGTTTGCGATGAGGCCAACGACGAATTCCCAATTCTCTACACCTTTTCTTAAAGAGTGTTAACCCAACATTAAGCTCTTTTGCAGCTTGTGTTCTTTTAAAAAATGTTATATTTTACTATGTAATTCGATTTTCGACCACATGATTGCTAATGGTTGAAGACTATGCCCTAATATATACCTTCCAAATGATAATATTTAGTGAATTGACACAAAAAATTCCAAGTTATTGTATATAACACTTAAAAATAAGTAAAAACTCACTAAATTCATTATAATTCACTTTTTTACTACGTAAATCGATTTTCGGCCACATGATTGCTAATAACTCAAGACTTGACCCCAATATACCTTCCAAATGATAATATCTAGTGAATTAACACAAAAAATTCCAAGTTATTGCATATAAAACACTTAAAAATAAGTAAAAGCTCACTAAAAATCACTATAAAATTCATCTTTTTTACTAGTAAAACTTTTATTTTAATATAAATAAAAACATTACATAGAAATTAAACATACATTACATTACATAATTAAATTAAAACTATACATAATTAAAATTAAACTACCATAATATTAAACTTAAACTACTAAAAATTAAAATTAAACAAGTTGCATAGAGTATACACATCACGGATACATTTTTGCTTTCTTCTCAACTTGCTTCTATCTCCAATCTTCTAAATCCTTATGATCTTATATTGAAAAACCCATATTCTCTCTCTCTCTCTTTCGGTTTTTCTGGTCTTACCCGATTTATTTCGGGTTTTAACTGACCCGAAACTCGAAAAGTCAAGAAATGGGGACCCGAAGACCGGACCGTATGGGTTTGGGCCAGGCCGGGTCAAACTGAGGTCTCGGGTTTTCGGTACCTTTGCTCATCCCAAAGTAATAGCTAGGTTCACACTACATTTTTATTTATGTAACTCCCTCAAATATCAATACTTCATTTTTCACACCATGATGGTATCTTTATTTGTCGTACCGTTGTTCTGACATCCAAATATGTAGTCATAATCCAATAAAATAAACCCACACCCATACCGAAAACATTTTTAATAATTTTCTCTATTAAAACCCAAAAATCTTCACAAACCATTCCTCTCTGATTTCATCTTGGAGTGAGTTTGGAGTACTTCATGTAGAAACAATGTCTCTGCATGTAAATATATCTCTTTGGTCCAACATTTAGATAACATTTTTAATGAAATAGTTTTTTTTACAATTTTAAACAGTGGAAGGAAAGTATGGATTACTCATTCAGCAATTGTCTTGTATAAAACTCCAGATCAGGGCATATATTTAACTATTCAATATATCAAAGCCGGAACATCTTCAATCAACTCCAAGCACTTGAATGGTGACGTGATAACAGGAAGGAATTTGATGTATAAGCAATTCTATGCACCCCTGGAGTTTTATACAATTGCTAAATGGGTAATCCATACTTTCCTTCCACTATTTAAAATTGTAATAAAAACTATTTCATTAAAAATGTAATCTAAATGTTTGACCCAAGAGATATATTTACATGATGAGAGATTGTTTCTACATAAATGGCCGAATGAAATTTCACTTGCAACAAAAAAGTGGTGGATCGTCATCATCATCACTATCAACATCTTCAATAGTCAGAGCATGCTTCAACAGCAGAAGAGCCATCAACGGCCCCAAGAAAATTATATAGCTGTTTCGCATACTCAACTACATAACATATACTTGTAATCAGTCCAAGGTGTGATTACAAAACACACTTTTTACTCTTTAGAAAGCTAATAAGCACTTAAGTGTTTGGTTAAGCTTATTGCAATTTAATAATGAAATAAGCTAACACAAACACCCCTTAATAAGCTCATAACTGGTAAAAAAATTATTGGCTTATGTATTTTTCGAGCAGTCAAGGCGAAAATATATTAGCCAAATCAACCTCTCCGTAAAACTTCAATCATTATCCAAATTGTCATTACAGAGATACAAGTGTCTTACTATGATAGCAATAGAGCGACATAATGCAGCCCCACTAGAACTGCTGTCTTCGTATCCATCATAATCAGTCTCGGCGCTCAGCAGCCGCCATAGCCAAGACTCGAGGATCATTCAAGTCTAAAGGTGTACCAGCAAGAGTCCAACCGCCACTATAAAAAAAACAAATAATGAGATCCCTTACAAGTATTATAGAGGAAAATCACTCTCTTTTAGGGTAAAGGGTTTCCCTAGTAAAATAAAAGGAAAATCACTCTACATACAAATTCACACTAAAAAACATGATGTCCGAATACATAATTCAAGTAACATGTCTAACTATTTATCAGATAAGTGGAAAAAGGCTAACATACCTGATATCAATGACAGTATCGTCGCCTCGTCGGACTGAGGTGGAGGGGGAGTATAACCAGATTTGTAAGGCTGTGTAACAGAAATTCTTCCAACAAGTCAGCAACTTATAACATGTTGCATCAAAAATATCTTCGGGAATGCTATTAAAACCTATAGTTAGCATATTCAGAATTGCACAAACTACTGATTCCAGTCACTCAATAATAATTTTGAACATGCAGATATGAGATAAATCAAATCACAAACGCACATATTCACACACTAATATATCGAATTTGCAGCAAAAACAAAATTAAAGTAGGCATTGAGGTTACCTGATGACAGATTTCACAAATTATATCCTTTTTCTCGTTGCACCATCTTTGTACACATTTCTTATGAGCAAACTGCAAAATGCAAGTATTAAGGGTTAGCATGCTTAACTACAATTCTGCAAATCGAAAGGTTAATATTTTCTTTATGATATGAGTGACCAAAATTTAGTTCCTTTATGCATTTCCAGTTGCTAATTATGTTAAAATTGCACAATTAAATCTACCATAACTGTAAGACTAAATATTTACAAAACCCCCTTAAATAAATAAATTATTTGCGTTGAGGCTGCCAAATAACCCCACCCATCAACAACCTTACTCCAAACAAATAAAGTGGATATAAACCTTACTGGTACGTATCTATTCTAGGTATTTAGTATCACCTCTGGAATAGAAAATGGCTTGAACACCCTACTCAACGTACACCTTCCACTCGCTTCTCTTGAGTTCTCCTTGACTTCTCTCCCAACTATCAAACCTTGGAATTTCCTGGCATACCATGGAAACACATACACGATCCTTTTGACAAGTATTAGGAGTCATGAAATCTGGATCATCATCAACCAACAACTCCCCACAGTTTTGACTAACTATGCTATCAATATCATGACGGTCAAGGTCCTTAATATTTTGATTCGTCTCCATCTATGATACGGAATACCGGTCAAGGTGAAGAAAGAATCCATCGAGTGTTGTAAGTAGTTGGTAGGTGTATCTTCTATTCTCTCTAGAAAACGGGAGAGCCAACTGAAGCATGAGGCTTCTAACAGACCGGCTGCGATGAATGCAAATGAAGTGCGGACCCTCATTAGGTTGACAATACTGCCATTTGGGTTTCCCTCCTGACTCAAATATATCACGCACTCTTTATGTTATCTCGTCTTAATATCTCATTCAATTGCAAGAGTAAAACCGAAATGTGATATCTCGACCTACCATTGGTCGAGATTACAAGTCGAGATAACTTAAAGAGAGTGTGATTTATTTGAGTCGGAAGGATAACCCAAATAGTAGTCCTGCCAACCTAATGAGGGTCGGTTCGCACTTTATTTGCATTGGTCACAGTCGCTCTCTGAGAAGTCTCACGCTTCACTTGGCCCTCCCAATCTCTAGAAAGAATAACAGATACACTTAGCAACTACTTACAACTTGATGGATTCTTTGTTCGCTTATTTCAAAACTTGTATCCCATATCAAATATGGCTCGGATGGCGACGAATCAAAAACTTAAGGATATTGATAGCATTGTTAGTTGAAACCTTGGGGGGCTATTGGTTGATGGTGATCCATGGTTGATGGTGATCCAGATTTCATGACTCCTAATACTTGCCGAAAGGCGTGTCTGTGTTTCCATGTTATGCCAGGAAAACACAAAGAAGGATAGATGGGAGAGAAGTCAATGAGAACTCAAAACAAAATGTGTACGTTGATAAAGGTGTTAAAGCCATTTTCGATTCCAGATATGGTACAAAATACCTAGAACCGATACGTCACCGGTAAGATTCATATCCAATTTATTTGTTTAGAGTAGGGGTGTTGATGGATGGGGTCATTTGAGTTTCGAGTTATTCAAGCCAGGTTATTCAAGTTTTGAAAAATTAAAAATTAACCCTTAACCCATACCGAATAAGACCAATTAAGCTTTGGGTTATTCGGGTTAACCCAAATAACGACCTGTAAACTGAATAACCGAACCCTTTTCATCCAAACCCATTCTGACATATCTTTCACTATTCAATATATGAAAGCCGGAACATCTTCAATGAACCCCAAGCACTAATGGTGGCGTGAGAACAAGAATTTGATGCATGAGCATTTCTATAGCTGCTTTGTAAACTGAGTAACACGAGATAACCAACACTGAAAGGTCAGATTAGATCATCCGACCTGCAAATATGATCCATTGACGGCCTTATTTCCACTGAAATGATTGAAACTTGTATTTGCATAAGGTGGTGTTTGGAGCTTTTTCCTTCGACTAATTGACTTATCGAAAATTCAAAATGCCTATTAACTAGTATTTTTTTTTCCGTGGCTTATGAGCTTATTAACTTGAGCTAATACGTTAAAATAAGAAATAAGATCAACTTAAAGGGTGTTTGGCATGCCTTATTAAAATAAGCTTGGCGTGTACACAAAAAGCCAGTCCAAGGTGTGATTACAAAACACACTTTTTACTCTTTAGAAAGCTAATAAGCACTTAAGTGTTTGGTTAAGCTTATTGCAATTTAATAATGAAATAAGCTAACACAAACACCCCTTAATAAGCTCATAACTGGTAAAAAATTATTGGCTTATGTATTTTTCGAGCAGTCAAGGCAAAAATATATAAACCAAATCAACCATTCCGTAAAACTCCAATCATTATCCAAATTGTCATTACAGAGATACAAGTGTCTTACTATGATAGCAATAGAGCGACATAATGCAGCCCCACTAGAACTGCTGTCTTCGTATCCATCATAATCAGTCTCGGCGCTCAGCAGCCGCCATAGCCAAGACTCGAGGATCATTCAAGTCTAAAGGTGTACCAGCAAGAGTCCAACCGCCACTATAAAAAAAACAAATAATGAGATCCCTTGCATAAGTATTATAGAGGAAAATCACTCTACATACAAATTCACACTAAAAAACATGATGTCCGAATACATAATTCAAGTAACATGTCTAACTATTTATCAAATAAGTGGGAAAAGGCATTGAGGTTAGATGACAGATTTCACAAATTATATCCTTTTTCTCGTTGCACCATCTTTGTACACATTTCCTATGAGCGACTGCAAAATGCAAGTATTAAGGATTAGCATGCTTAGATACAATTCTGCAAATCGAAAGCTTAATTTTTTCTTTATGATACGAGTGACCAAAATTAATCTACCATAAATATAAGACTAGAAATATATTAACAAAACCCCCTTAAATAAAAAAATTATTTGCCTTGAGGCTGCCATTGCAAGCACAAGGAACTTCAAGATTTTTAATGCTACCTTCCTCTTGGCAAAGCAGCATGACTGCTCAAAGCCTTTGTAATCGCCCCTAATGTCTCAACCTCGACCTGGGGACGCCATGTTGTGTGTTTGTGGTGGTGGTTTTTTGTGAATACTAAAATGAAGTGGAGTGTTTGTTTTTGTAAAGATTTTTTAAGGATATGATGGTGGTTGTGGCCGCAGGATGTTTAAAATCAATGGTTGGGATTTTGTGTGGATAATACAAGAGAACTTTTGTGATTGTTTTTGTTGTGAAATGACCTTTTGTACATGGTATTGAAAATGTGGAGTGATATTGGTACCATTTATTTTGATGGATGTACCACAACTGTGTATTGTCTGTTGTACAGTCAGCTATATAATTTGTACATTGTGGTACATTCATAAAAAATGGTGGTACGAATATCACTTCCCATTGAAAATAGCATTGAAAATGTGAAGTGATATTGGTACCATTTATTTTGATGGATGTACCACAACTGTGTATTGTCTGTTGTACAGTCAGCTATATAATTTGTACATTGTGGTACATTCATAAAAAATGGTGGTACGAATATCACTTCCCATTGAAAATAGCATTGAAAATGTGAAGTGATATTGGTACCATTTATTTTGATGGATGTACCACAACTGTGTATTGTCTGTTTGTACAGTCAGCTATATAATTTATGCATTATGGTTTATGGTACATCCATAAAAAATGGTGGTACGAATATCACTTCCCATTGAAAATAACAGTACAGTACAATAATAATGTGTAGTAGTAGTAAATGAAAGAAGCACAATAGGTAGGTAGTTAGTAGTGTACATTATTATACAATAGATGATAATAATTATTATGTAATGTAACAAACTTTGGATGAATGTCTATAGTAAAAAATAATTAAAGTTTTGTTCATTGTATGTAATAACATTCAAATCGTGTCTATTGTATGTATCCGACCAATCAAAAACTTATAAGTGGCACCTTATATGGTTGTCACATATATCCGAATACATACAATAGACATGATTTGAAGTAATTACACACAATGAATACAACTTTAGTTATTTCTCACTATAAACATTCGTCCAAAGTTTGTTACATTCCACGATACTTATTCCATAAACAAAATAACATGGAACATGATGAACTTAATTATAAAGGGTATAAAATTATAATGGGTAATGATGGATCATCCTTTTTAATATTTCTAATTCATTTACTTCATGTCAAGTGTAATTCATTAATTTTCTCTCTTAATTTCATCTTCTGATTGTACTATATGTCATGATCATATTTTTCGGAAGATTTTTAAGAGGATGAGTTAAGAAGAATAAATTATTGTTAAATTGTGTAAAGTCAGCTCTATAAACTAAGTTATCTCAATGACAGATTTTTATATTTTACGATTTTACTGACCTTTCTAGTACTTGAGTTTGAGTTATGTGATATTTAAAAAGATAAATAAATATTATAAATTTGAAATGCACAAAAAATATAATTCCAAGGGGCTAAAAGTCATGAGACCCAAAATATTTATAAAAAAATAATTTTCAAACAAATTATGAAAAAATATATTCATAAGACACCCGGCCGCTTTAAAGCCTTCGTACCTAATTTAACCTTTGTATAATTGATCAAAACTTAATCATCATAATCATAATATTTAATAAAATAACACCAGTTAAAAGGTAACATAAATACATTACCAGTGATCAGTAAATTGTCAAAATTTTGTATAACAAGATGATTGTGGCTCTAAGATCACAAGTTATGATCATATGATAAGAATGGCGGATGAGCCGCTACTCAACAAGTTGAAAACTTCTTTAATTTATTGTCGAAATCTATTTGATTGTTTTGAATTAACAATATAGTTTTATGTCTTAAAGAACATTATTAACAAGTTTAGTAATCTTGTTTATATCACTTTTTTTTTAAAACAAATTTTTTGAAAAGTAATGCTATGTCAAAATCTTGTTTATACTTTTTTTTTTTGAACAGCAGTAATTTCATTAATAAAAAGAATCATTCGGCAAGAGGCCGAAGAAATATAAAAGTTTACATCAAATAAGATGGACTAATCTGCCATAGTGGCCACGAGAGAGTAAACTTGTTACAACGGGACGACGCCCATAAATAAGAAATAGATACAATAGAATGAAAGATGTTCTCGCTAGTGTCATGCTCCAAAGAAAATGTTGCTTGGTTTCTGTTCTTCCATAAGAGCCACCACCAGATCGATATTAGGATGAAATGCAATACACGCTATCAGTCCAAGCCAATAATTCATTTGGATTACTCTCTGGAGTTCGTGTCGGCAACCAACACGAAAGATACTCCCTGGTTTCACGAGCAATCCTACATGTGTTAAAGGTGTGCTCAACCATATCTAAACCTGAAAAACAAATGGGGCAGGCCAGTGGCATATTGGGGACCTTGCGTAAAGCCAAGTTGATGCGAGAGGGAAGACAGTCACGTAGGAGACGCCATATAAATATATTCACTTTTTTCGGTAACCAAGAATTCCACACAGTGGTAAAGTTTTCGGCAGGGAGTCTGAAGCTATCCAATGCGTGGCGGAAATTCGAAACTTGGAAGTGCTTTTCACCACGGTAATTCCAAACCCAAACATCACTACCGGTAGATAACTTAAACTCGACAATAAGATCTAACAATGACTCTAATTCAGCTTGTTCTCTACCTGGTCGGACCTCTCTTCGCCAAGACCAGGACCAACTCGAGTCCGTGCGTTTGCTGGAAATATAACATAGTTTATCCGTTTCCAATGCAAAAAGGCGGGGGAAGCGAACAGCGAAAGAGTCACCATCCAACCAGGAGTCAAACCAGAACTTTGTAGTAGACCCATCATGTACACGTTTTTTAATCACTTCACGAGGGATGGGAGTAGACTCGTGAACATGTTTAAATGTCTTGCATATTTGAGCCCACGTACCACTGCCCTTATATATAAAATCATCCCAAACAGAAGGACCATGAATGGAGGTAATAAGTTTGGCCCAAGGTAACTCTGGACGCATTATTCCTCGCCATCTCCACTTGTAAATGAGAGCAATATTGAGAGCCTCAAGACTACCCAAACCAAGTCCTCCAACAGATTTGCTAGATAACACAAAATTCCATTTAACCCAAGCCATCTTCTTCTTATCATTGTTACCGCCCAAAAAAAAATTCATTCTAATTGATTCAAGTTTCGTAACCACAGTACGAGGCATTTTGAATAAAGAACAGTAATACGTACCTAGGGATCCTAGCACTAATGTAAGCAGAGTGGCTCGACCTCCAATAGAAAGGAGACTTGCATTCCAGTTGGATAATCTTTTATCGAATTTTTCAATGATAGGTCGCCAAGCATTGACCCTTGTCATTTTCTCGCCCACTGGGATGCCAAGATACTTGAAGGGGATAGAGTCAGCATTACACCCAAAAGAGACAGCCATAGATTCAACATCGTCTTGCTTTACATTCACCCCAAACAGAGAAGATTTGTTGTAGTTGACCTTTAAGCCCGAGACCAAATAGAGAGTTTTCAAAACCGAACAAATGACTTCCATATTAATGGACGACCAATCACATAATATTATAGCGTCATCGGCATAAAACAGGTAAGAGATAGGTGTACCTTCAACAGAAGCACAAGTGAAAGAACCATCAAGTACAAGTCGATTCAAAGCGACATTAAGTCCCTCCATGGCAATGATAAATAGAAATGGTGCCATAGGGTCGCCTTGCCTGAGACCCCTTTGTATATCTAACTCCTTTGTGGGGCTACCATTAACAAGAATAGAAGTGCGGGCCGACGATAAGCATCCGTTAATCCAACCAATCCATTTTTGGCTAAATCCCATTGCCTCCATGATTTTGAAAAGAAAATCCCATGACAAAGAATCGTACGCCTTAGCAAAATCAACTTTAAAAAGGAGGAGCTTACGATTTTTTCTCTTGTACCAATCAATCACTTCATTGAGCATCAAAGGACCATCTAGAATTTGGCGATTTTTTACAAAAGCTGATTGAGGAGGCGAAACCACAAACTGAATAATCCTTGACATTCTAATAGCTAGAATCTTGGCTATTATTTTATAAAGAACACCAACCAAGCTTATGGGTCTGAAGTCCGAAATCAGAACAGGTGAATCAACCTTGGGAATAAGAGTGACAAAAGATGAAGTACAACCCGCCTGGAATGTACTTGTGGTAAAGAAATCCATAACAGCATCAAATAAATCTCCACGAATAAGTTCCCAATAATGTTTAATAAATCCAAAAGAAATCCCGTCTGGTCCAGGAGCCTTCTCAGACCCACAATCCCAAACTGTCGCCTTAACCTCATCTATGGAAATAGGAGAATCCAAAGAAGTGGCCTGATCATGAGATAAAGTGGTTTAGCCACTCTTATCAATCCTAAATTTCACACCATCAAATTTTTTAAATTTCTTGGCATAGAACTTAAAGAATGCTTCTTTAATAAGAGTGGGATCATCTAACCATACACCGTTTACTCTGATTCCCCGAATAGAATTTTGTCTACGCCTCCAATTTACAACCGAGTGGAAATATTTGGAGTTTTCATCGCCTTCAATCGCCCACTTAACTTTGGCCTTTAGACAAAGGTCTAAGTTTTCACAGTGATCTATTTCCCGAATACGAGCTAGTAAAGAAGAACGTCGACCCTCCTCGACATTACTATCATTGAGGGTACCACATTGAAGATCCAGCTTGTTGATCTCATCAAGAATTTCTTTGCGCTGGGATGAGTAACCTTTGATAGAAGACTTCCAAACTTTGATGTCTTGTTTAAGTTTTTTACATCTCTCTTTAAAGTTCACTATGTTGCTACTGGAAAGAAGCAAGCGAGAAATCCATGATTCTTTAACACACTCATCAAAAGTAGGATCCCTTAACCATGAATGATACATTTTGAAATAGGTTGGACCAAAATCTCTTGTTGAACGTCGAAGAAGAATAGGACGATGATCAGAGAGAACATCATCTAAGACAATAGCTTCAAGGTCTGAAAGTACCTGAAAAATGTTGGCGGACACGAGAAATCTATCGAGTTTGCTAGCTTTAGACCCATTAGAGGCAAAACGAGTGAATCGGTAACCTCCCATAGGGAAATCAAGCAACTCGGCATTTGTAATGAAAGAGTTGAAATTACCAGCATTCAAATTGGAGAAACCAGTACCAAACCTCTCATATTCAGAGCAAATCGAGTTGAAATTGCCAAAAACTATATAAAAACCAGGGTGTTCCGCTTTAAATGTAGATATAAAATTCCATAAATCTAGTTTTTCAGACTCAACTTGGGGAGCATAAACATTTATCATGAAGCAATGAAAATTTGTAATCTTCCAAATACCTTCCACGATCACAACATTAGGAAAACAGAAGGACGACTTGAAATAAAAGAGCCAGGGTCCCATAATGAGACAATCCCTCCTGAGCGGCCCAGTGCTAAAGATTCAGCGTAATGGAAACCCTGGTTACCCCACAAAGACGCGAGTCTAAGTATGTTGGGATGTGCCATTCGCGTTTCTTGGATACCAAGAAAATTTATTTTATGCTTATTCAAAATTGAACGAAGTGATTTACATTTACTCCTTCTCCCGCTTCCATAAATATTGATTGACGGAATATTCATATCTGAGAACATTCCTCTCGACCCCTTATGAGCATTTTAATAATGTTGTCTGCCGACTCAAAAATAGGCATCCCTATTTTTTTCCAGTTCCTTTTACCTGCTCAACCTCTCCTGACCTGGAGATAGAATTCAATTGTTTTTGCATCTTTTGAATATTAACTTTAGAGGTAGGAGGAGTGTAACCTAGAGGGTTCTTGGGACCAGAGCTGGCATAATTGTTCTTTTTCTCATTACTGTCCGGGCACTTGTCTGGTTGTCCTTCATTACTATTTTCATTTGAGGCTTCGTTGTTCAAAATTTTGTCTATTGAAAATAAGTCATCTTCCACTGCCTTATTAATGACGTCTTGCTTCTATGGAATCGGATCATATATGGAAGGAGTTTTGGAGCACTTGTCATTAAAACCTTCTTGGTCTGCTTCAACTTCTACCTCTGCAAATTCTCGATCGTCCCCATTAAAAGGATTGTCGTCGTTTTCTGAACCCGAATCTGATGCCTGATACGAAGATGTACCAAAAGAGGGTATCCAACACATAGTTTCGCGATCATGGACATCGACAATAATGCCATCAAAATCCACTTGTATTGACTCGTCAATAAACGGTTGATGAGGAATCAGAACTCGAACTTTAGAAACTGAACCGAATTGAACTATATCATCCCCAAACAAAATACATTTGCCCCAAAGACCTGCTACTTGAATAACACTATTTCGGTTCCATGCCCCCATTGGGATACCAGAAAATTCCATCCAAAATATCCTCTCATCAACGACAAATCTAGATGAGGGTGAGCAAATAGTAGAAAACAGTTTAACGATCCTAGGACATGTTAAAAACCTGTCTTTCAAACTTCCTTCAATAAAATCAATCCGTATCCAACGACCACCCAAAGACGAAAATGCAACTCCCAGAAACCCTTCACATTTGCAAATACCACGAATATGTAATAAAGAATTAGGATCGATGAGTTTACCACAAAGTGAGTTCGGCTCCATGGTATTCCCGGGAGAAGAGATAGTAATTTTCTTCTTTTGAACGCCATGATTGACCCCCTTAAGAACATCAGCGTATGAGATTGGATTGGAATAGTTCACCACCGGTGGAATAACATTAGGCTTAGAAGTAGTAGACTGACGTTTAGGTTTGGCCTCTTCAGCAAAAATATGTAACTTATCGAACCAGATAGTATTAAGGTTACTTATCAATCGGTGAATATCTTCGACCCTGATAAATCTGACGAAACCAAATCGCTTCCCAGGTAAAGATAAACGGTTCGGGATGAAAGTATCAACCACCGTACCCCACTTCCGCATCTCATTCCACAAATCTTTGGCTGTGATATGTGGTTGCAGGTTAGTTACAAAGATCGAATTCGCAACCTTTCTTGATTGAAATTCTCTTGAAGAAATAGGTTTTCTGACTGAATGTCGAAACCCCTGAGACCCTGATATGTCGTATTTTATACTCATTTCCCACAATGAATATAGTTGATTTAGCATGTTTTATGAGTCGTTTTAGTATACATTTGGTGCGTTTATGGTATTTGTTAGTGTTTCAGGCTGCTGACAGGTCTTTAAGCGTAAATCTAGAGAAAACGACATTATTGAGGTGGAATAAGTGCTAACGGAGGATTTCGGAAGCATTTGGATGAAGATTGCAGAAAGTCAACAAAAGTCAAAGCTGGCAAAAGGACAATTGCGCCGCAACAGTTCATTGCGCCGCAACCGAATTACAGGAAGTTAAGTTGCGCCGCAACTGTCCTAGTTGCGCCGCAACGCCTTTTATTCCTGGCCAGCCACGAGTCAACAATGGTCAAAGGTCAACGCAAGTCAACGCCCCATTGCGCCGCAACAGCCCATTGCGCCGCAACCATTTTACAGTGAATTAAGTTGCGCCGTAACTCCCATAGTTGTGCCGCAATGCATTCAAGTTCAAGTGAGCCTTGGTCAATGGAAGTCAAAGTCAACTCACGAGTCAAACTTAGCTGCGCCGCAACTACACTAGTTGCGCCGCAATTGAGGGCGGTTCTGGACAGAATTTAGGGAAGTATAAATAGCATGCAAAAACATCCCAAAACCCTTCTTCTCTTCCCCCAGCCGATTTTGAAGACTTTTTCAGAGATATTTTCATCTATTTATCATCTTTAAGGATTTCAAACACGATTGGATCAATTTCGTTTGTCGTTTTCGATTATTATCATTCGGTAACAATGAATTCTTCATATTTTATTTGTTATTCTTATTTTAATATGAGTGGCTAATCGCTTCATCATCCATCTTGATGCAGTGAGACAATATGTAAAGATTGCACAATTTTATTAATTCAATGTTGATTTCATTTAACGTTATATCGAGATCTTAGTGTATTTCTCTCTTTTAATTTATCTTGGATTGATTGGTGATATATGTGTGTCTTTAATGGTAATTATTGATTTCATATATTTCATTTTGATTGTTTGGGTACAAATGATTGGGTGTATGACGGGTACGGTAGATAATCGTTCATGATAATAGGGAGGAATGTGTTAACGGTTGGGTACAAATGATTGGGTGTATGACGGGTACGGTAGATAATCGTTCATGATAATAGGGAGGAATGTGTTAACGGTTGGGTACAATCGATAGGTATAATTGTTATTCTAATAACCAAACCAATTGTTTGATTAGGGAAGTTATAAAAGATGTCTTGGGGTACCGGTCTTTGTAACGAAACTAGTTTAAGCAAGAGAGTCAAATGATGTCATTAACTTGACGGATACGGGGTTGGTGCTTTGTTTGAGTCTCGGTTATTTAATCAACTAATTTGGATTTGAACTTCATTTATGTGCAATCTGAGCGTATTGTTGAGCGAAATCAAGATGGATTCCCTTTAAATTATTGTCATACAAATTATTTTTACTTTCGTCTTCAGACGAATCCTGCCCCGGTCATACCGGATTTAAGTTAATTACTTTTACTTTTTGCAAAGTGACAATTCGGTCACAAAACCCCTTTTCATTTGAATTACTTAATTTTAACGATTGCTTTCAAAGTCCTTGTGTTCGATCCTGACTTACCATTTATCTATACTATACACGAACGGGTCCACTGCCCGAGAGTGTGCATTAGGTAGTAAAATCGGTATTTCTTGTTTATAAATTTAAAACTCGATTTTGCACATCAAGTTTTTGGCGCCGCTGCCGGGGACTTTTGTTTAAGTAGTTGTTTGATTTTGTAGTTCGACCCTTTCTCACATTTACTTGTGAGGAAGTTAATTGCTTTCTTAGGTTAGCGTAATTTAGTGTTATTTTTTTTTAATTTAGTTCTAGTCCATTTTATTATTTAGTTTTTCTTTTCTATTTGTGCTTTTCACAGGGTGTGCTAGTGTTTGTTTTGTAGTTTTAGCGTCACCTATGGCCGACCAAGACTATGAGTTGGAGGGAGAATACCCGGACGAGATACGGTACTTTAATCAATTACCCAACGAGACTTGGTATGAAGCATGGATGAGGATTAGATACATAGTTGATAAGTTAAACACGAACAACATTTTTGTTTGTGAACTTGTTACATTTTATTTGCGTGGGCTAGATGATGAATCCTACGATATTTTAAGCGAAGAAATCTTAGGGATGGATTCCGACGGAGTATTTGATTATGTGGAAGAATTTATTCAATCCAACAAAGAGGATTGAGCTTGAACACACCAAAATGGATGAATTACCGACAGTTCAAGCATGTTTTCAACTGGTGAGCAAAAAGAGGAAGCTAGAGGGAGCATCGGCTACTTTCCTCATTGATAAGTACTTAATTATCTCTCAAGAGAGTCGTTTTTATACTTCAAGTAATCCAATATTGTTTGAGTATAATAAACGGCGATGGGTAGAAAACTCGGTTTTAAAAATAGACATGATAAATCATGTGAGGAGAGATTTTAAAAAGGTGAATTTTAAAGATTGGGTAATGATGAAAGTTAAGTTCACAAATTTTTCACCTTACTCGTGTAGGCCACCGGACTTTTTATGTGTTGATGATGTAAACAAGTGGGTTCTGACAAAGGTGGAAGTTAACTGTTTTTCACCGTTTAAGGGTAGACCGCCCAACACTTTAAGTGTGGGGGCGTCGGAGTCCCCACCATGGTAATTTTTCGGGGTAGGAGTCTAGTTAACGACTCGTTAATAAATTAAGCGCTTCTCGGGAGGCAACCCTTGTCTTTTATTTTGTTATTTAAATTTAAATTTTGCATTTTTCTTTTCGTTTGTGTTTTTGAATAAACTCTTGATGATGGTTGTTGGTTGGCTTTGACATGGTTTATTATTGTTATCCGTTAATCGTGTGTTCATGTTGAATAGCAAGTTTTATCATATGCATATGATGGCAGTAAGTTCAGCGCAATATTCTTGTTGGCATCATTCAAGCATGGAACACACGTCATACCCGGCAAGTTTTTCTTGTTTTTGATTTTGTTTTTGTTTACTTTCCCCTATTTCCCATAGTTTGCCTTAGTTCATTGGACATTGAGGGCATTGTCCAACTCAAGTGTGTGTGTGTGTGTGGGGGGGGGGGGGTAAATAGGAAAAAGTCGGGTATTTTAGAGGAATTTTAAACTTTTGCATGCTTGTCCTTGTAGTTAATTGCTTTTGTCACCTAATTATTGATATTAATGAGCAATTTGACTACACCCTTGGTACAAAGTTTAATAATTGGTGGAATGTGTTTTGACTGATTGATTAGGCAATCCCTTCTGGATTAATAATATGACTAGCACGCTTATAGCACCAAAACACCCAAATTGTGAGATTATTGATTCATTGCTAGTTATGATAGGTGTTACGGTTTTGGAATTATTAGCCTTGTAAATTTGTCCCTCTCGTAGGCTTTTGGATTTATCCAGGAGTAAGGGTCTCTTTTAGAGCTCTGAACTATGACGTGCAAGTTTGAGGTTGATTTTCCATTTCCGGATTATTTCATTTGCTATGAGTGTGCCGGTGATTGCGTTGATTCTAGAACTTGTCCTAGTTGATCGTTCCGTGGTTTTCTAGATGAAGAAGAGGCAAATTTAGGATTAAACCTTTGTTCTTTGTATGTTCACCCTTATTTCGTAAAATATTGTTATGTGCATGTTTTGTTAATGTGCTTAGTAGCTAACTACACTGGTTAGTGAACCACCTGTTTAAACCCTTATGTTGCACTCACTTTTAGTGCAAGAAAAAATAGAAAACATGTTGTCACTAGCCTGTTCTTTGTTATTAAATCTACCCTTAATATACACCTTTTCCTAACCATACCGATAGTCGAAATCCTGGTGGGTCATTGGTTGCCTATGCTAGTGGATGGTTTGGGGTTGTCCTTTATGTCGGGTTGGGATATTCTCGGTTACTCAGAATAGATTGATTTCGTCATGTTTGTTTGGATAAAGTCTGAATCGTTCATTTCAGCATATGAGTATATGATTTGTCACTGTTTCAATGTTATTTAAGAGAATACCAATTAGTCAGAGTAAAAGTAGCTCAAAAAAAAAAAGAATTGAAAAACAGAAAAAGAAAAAAAAATAGAAAAAAATAGAAAAAAAGAGCTTGGGCTGTCAGTTGGTATTTCTCACTTTTGGTCAAATCATTTTTGTAAGTTGGTACATCAATTACACCAACGAAAGGATCTGAATGCTATAATCTTAAGTTGTTATTTGTGGGTTGGCGCGTTTGTTTAAGCCAACATGGTTGGATTTGGTTGATTGAGTTGTTTAATGTCATACACCACAATGGTGTCGGTTTTTAATCGTCTATTGGGGGTATTGTCTGGACAACTTCTCGGGTTTTGGACTGTTGGCAACTAGTGACATGAGATTTAATGGATTAGACTATTATGTAAAAATTTGTTAAATGTTGTGTTATCTTCTTTTAAACACCTTTTTGTTATCCCAAATTTCCATACCCTTTTAAATACCTTGTGTAGCCTCAGATGTTCATTAAAACCCATAAAGTCCTCTTTTGATAGACGTTGTGGTGCTTGCATCATGGCGGTGAAGGAACGAACCTAGTACAAGCCTATGGTTAAAAGATTATGCATCACGACTAGGCATTGAGTGATTATTCAAATATTCAACCCCAAAAGTAAGTTAGTTGGAGTAGGATAGACGAGATATCACTGATTCGATTCTTTTGTGCTTAGTCGTGTTATTAAGGCTTGTGTTTCAGTTAAATATTGTCAAACATTCCAGTTTTCATTTAAGATTAAAACTGCCTAACCATCTTTTCTTATTTTCATGAATGGTTGAGCTTCTTTTTGATTACTGTAATGTGGTTTCCATTATGTACCAAGGTTAATTTATGTTTTTCAGTTTGGAATTGCTTGAGGACAAGCAAAGCTTAAGTGTGGGGGGATTTGATATGTCGTATTTTATACCCATTTCCCACAATGAATATAGTTGATTTAGCATGTTTTATGAGTCGTTTTAGTATACATTTGGTGCGTTTATGGTATTTGTTAGTGTTTCAGGCTGCTGACAAGTCTTTAAGCGTAAATCTAGAGAAAACGACATTATTGAGGTGGAATAAGTGCTAACGGAGGATTTCGGAAGCATTTGGATGAAGATTGCAGAAAGTCAACAAAAGTCAAAGCTGGCAAAAGGGCAATTGCGCCGCAACCGAATTACAGGAAGTTAAGTTGCGCCGCAACTGTCCTAGTTGCGCCGCAACGCCTTTTATTCCTGGCCAACCACGAGTCAACGCCCCATTGCGCCGCAACAGCCCATTGCGCCGCAACCATTTTACAGTGAATTAAGTTGCGCCGTAACTCCCATAGTTGTGCCGCAATGCATTCAAGTTAAGCCAGCCTTGGTCAATGGAAGTCAAAGTCAACTCACGAGTCAAACTTAGTTGCGCCGCAACTACACTAGTTGCGCCGCAATTGAGGGCGGTTCTGGACAGAATTTAGGGAAGTATAAATAGCATGCAAAAACATCCCAAAACCCTTCTTCTCTTCCCCCAGCCGATTTTGAAGACTTTTTCAGAGATATTTTCATCTATTTATCATCTTTAAGGATTTCAAACACGATTGGATCAATTTCGTTTGTCGCTTTCGATTATTATCATTCGGTAACAATGAATTCTTCATATTTTATTTGTTATTCTTATTTTAATATGAGTGGCTAATCGCTTCATCATCCATCTTGATACAGTGAGACAATATGTAAAGATTGCACAATTTTATTAATTCAATGTTGATTTTATTTAACGTTATATCGAGATCTTAGTGTATTTCTCTCTTTTAATTTATCTTGGATTGATTGGTGATATATGTGTGTCTTTAATGGTAATTATTGATTTCATATATTTCATTTTGATTGTTTGGGTACAAATGATTGGGTGTATGACGGGTACGGTAGATAATCGTTCATGATAATAGGGAGGAATGTGTTAACGGTTGGGTACAATCGATAGGTATAATTGTTATTCTAATAACCAAACCAATTGTTTGATTAGGGAAGTTATAAAAGATGTCTTGGGGTACCGGTCTTTGTAACGAAACTAGTTTAAGCAAGAGAGTCAAATGATGTCATTAACTTGACGGATACGGGGTTGGTGCTTTGTTTGAGTCTCGGTTATTTAATCAACTAATTTGGATTTGAACTTCATTTATGTGCAATCTGAGCGTATTGTTGAGCGAAATCAAGATGGATTCCCTTTAAATTATTGTCATACAAATTATTTTTACTTTCGTCTTCAGACGAATCCTGCCCCGGTCATACCGGATTTAAGTTAATTACTTTTACTTTTTGCAAAGTGACAATTCGGTCACAAAACCCCTTTTCATTTGAATTACTTAATTTTAACGATTGCTTTCAAAGTCCTTGTGTTCGATCCTGACTTACCATTTATCTATACTATACACGAACGGGTCCACTGCCCGAGAGTGTGCATTAGGTAGTAAAATCGGTATTTCTTGTTTATAAATTTAAAACTCGATTTTGCACATCAAGTTTTTGGCACCGCTGTCGGGGACTTTTGTTTAAGTAGTTGTTTGATTTTGTAGTTCGACCCTTTCTCACATTTACTTGTGAGGAAGTTAATTGCTTTCTTAGGTTAGCGTAATTTAGTGTTAATTTTTTTTAATTTAGTTCTAGTCCATTTTATTATTTAGTTTTTCTTTTCTATTTGTGCTTTTCACGGGGTGTGCTAGTGTTTGTTTTGTAGTTTTAGCGTCACCTATGGCCGACCAAGACTATGAGTTGGAGGGAGAATACCCGGACGAGATACGGTACTTTAATCAATTACCCAACGAGACTTGGTATGAAGCATGGATGAGGATTAGATACATAGTTGATAAGTTAAACACGAACAACATTTTTGTTTGTGAACTTGTTACATTTTATTTGCGTGGGCTAGATGATGAATCCTACGATATTTTAAGCGAAGAAATCTTAGGGATGGATTCCGACGGAGTATTTGATTATGTGGAAGAATTATTCAATCCAACTTATTTGTGTATGTGCCCAAAAATGAAACAATGTGGCAAGAAGTATATGAGACTTCAGAAGAGAATGAAACAACGGAAGCTTATGATCTCTCGGAAAATGAATCTCATACTCAACCTCCTGAAAGCCGAAAATATCCAGAGATACAGGATTCCATTCGAATCCTGAACACTGATGCAATGGAGGAACCACATGTGTCTCTTCCACTATCTGACTTTGGTGAAGTGATAATGGGAGATTTTAAAGAAGAATTTATTGAACCCGGCGATGTTATGAGAGTGTGCATTAGGTAGTAAAATCGGTATTTCTTGTTTATAAATTTAAAACTCGATTTTGCACATCAGACCCGTACTGCTTTCCATTCTCAACATTAAAATTAGGTCCCTTAGAATAATTATAGTGTGTACCTTTAGGGATCCAGCCAAACCCTTGTTCTCTGCAAGATCTCCCGTTAAATCTACTAGTGCCGCCTCTAACCCTAGAGCGACCTCTCATATTTCAACAATAACGGATGTACCCTTTACTAATTATGACATCTAAACACTTAAGCATGCAATAATCATACAAAAAACACATCGGCATTTTATCAAACACATGGTATGCAAAAAAGTGAAAAACCTAAATCAAAGTCTAACCTTAAAGGATGAAGAAAACTTGAATGAAAGAAAGATGAATGAAATCAGACAAGCACACAGAACCCGTAACAAAATCTTTACAGGAATCTAACCCGTAACAAAATCTTTACAGGAATCTAATTAGCAAGGAACTAGAGTATCTTCCTATTGGAGATGATAGGACATTTATGAAAAGGGTAATGTTTTTATATAATTCTGGTTGTCACTATAGTCAATAAAACTTGATTTTTAAACTCACAAATGTAAGGATAGATGATACGATTATTGGGTCTCATTTAATATATATGTTATAGTTATTAGCAAAATTGAAACCTATATATATAATCCATAGTCATGTGTACAACTCAGGGTTGGCATCCCACCCCTTAATCAATCACTCACCACTCACATTCAACCAATCCTCTTATGTCATTTCAACTTTACCAATCACTCATCACTCACCCAAATTTTGTTGGCAACCCACCTCTTACTCACCACTCACTATAATTTTATTTTTATTTATGAAAACTAAAATTCCATTAAACAAAAAAACATTACATAATATTACTAAAAACATAAAACCATTATATATAATAATACTAAAACACATAAAAAATAAAAATAAAAATAAAACATTACGTATCTCCTCGTCGAGGTATGGTAGGTCTTGAGCCGCAATATGTTCCGTAAGATCATGTCAGAGCCAGAAATGTGTCTCCTCGTCGCGTATCTCCTGTAAGCCGTCATGCTGATCACTACTCGGTTGGACCCGGGGATCCCCTACTGCTTTCACCCTGTGTTGTCGAAACGGTCGACAAAGGATACCCCATTTCTGCTTGAGAACACCGAAGGCGCGTTCAACATCCTTTCGAGCCGACTCCTGTACTCGCTTGAACTTTTTCTCATCGGATCGGTTGGATATTTGTACGCTTTAACAAAAGTAGACCACGTGAGATATATGTCATCCACTAGATAATAGCCACGCTTGTACGTGTGGCCACTCACTGTAAATGGGCAGTTAGGAGCCGTGCCCATACTCTCGGGGAGGAACAAGGGAGACTAGTGCAGAACGTTGATATCGTTTAGCGAACTTGGAAGACCAAAGAATGTGCGCCATATCCACAAATCATGAGACACCGTCGCCTCCATCATAATCGTGGGGTATTCAAGATCACCCTTTTTGAATTGGCCCCTCAACTCGTTTGGACACAATTTTTATGCGAAATGTGTACAATCTAGGTTGCCCATCATACCGGGCAGGTGATGTCTCTCTTCATGTGCTTCGTAAAAACGCAAAATATCATGCGTTCTTGGTCTACGTAGATATTCTTTCGCATACGTCTGTACAATGGCGTCACAAAAAACTGGAGACATTCACGTGACATTCTTTGAGCCATCTCCAAGTACTTGTCGTACTCATCCGGTAGGATTACCGATTGCAAGCTGCCTAATGGCAGACGTACATTTCTGTATCGCGGTAAAACTCTTTTTCAATCTAGCATCATAAGACTCTTGAAAATACTCGTACCGCGCCTCAATATCATGCACAATTCTAAGAAATAAACGTTTAGGCATA
This sequence comes from Erigeron breviscapus, assembly GCA_034093135.1. Classification (NCBI taxonomy): domain Eukaryota; kingdom Viridiplantae; phylum Streptophyta; class Magnoliopsida; order Asterales; family Asteraceae; genus Erigeron; species Erigeron breviscapus. The sequence goes on along the minus strand of CM067169.1, from coordinate 123,803,379 downwards.
CGATACCTATCCTCAAAAAACGCTTCATCGAATTTCGGTTGCGGTGCAATCTTTCTGCAGCGGCCCAACGGTTGCGGTTGACAACTTTACGCTTTGACCTTGCCGTAGAACTTTTAGCATCGGCCTCCATCGCATCTGCAAACACTTCAAGACTACTATCTTCGGACCAATCAAAAGGTTCATCTAATAATACCGTAGAAGCAACTCATTTTGCCATTTGTGAAATTGAGTTAGTTTGATGTTTACACTTAAAATGGAATTGTTTATGTGTGTTTTTTGTTGGATGTGTGTGTGTGAATTTGAAATGGAAAAGGAAGAATATAAAAGAAAAACAAAAACAAAAACAAAATAGCCGTTGGAAGGCCCAACGGTCACTTCCACTCACGAATAACGCGCGGCGTATGACCACCCATTTTGAGGCCTTCACGCATGGAACATCATCGGCGGCGGTGTAGTGGTGTGGCGTCGCGCCCACCACCCACACGATGCCAACACCCTAAGGTGTTAAACTTTTGGGATGGATGGTGACATATGTCTTACTTGAATGATGTGCCATTGGAAGGGCAATATATATCATCTCCTGGTCGTAAGAATATTCGTAGATGTCGAAATTCTTCATCCTGGTAACCTGGTTCAGTTAAAAAGAGAGTTACAAGTGGGCTCAAAACTCGAAAAAGGTACTTCTAAATCAATCAAAGGTAGTCTAGTGTTTTCACTTTTTAACAAAATATTTATTTACAGTAGTTATATTAACGTCAAGTAAATATCATCTATATCTATATCTATATTAGGCCATTTTTTTTTCCCCTGTCATAAGTGCTGAGTGTATTAAATGACTGAATTAAATGTATAAATAATGTCTGTATATATTAAGTAAAAAATAGTAATTGACGGTTATTTTTGTTTATTTAAAAAAAACATAAAATTTAACTGAATGTATTAAGTTCTTAATTATTAAGTCTACTGATTATAAACAAAAGATTCGAGGTCTTACATAATAAAGTATAGAGTTAATTACACTTTTGGTCCCTGTCGAGGGTTAAAAATTATCGTTTTCATCCCTACCTTTCATATATTACCGTTTTGGTCCAAAAAACTTTGCTCCGTCAACGCTTTTGGTCCAATTCTCGAAACGGACGTTAAACGCCCATCACGTGATCTGCACATGATGGGTATTTTAGTCATTTCATAACACAGGGACCAAAAGCGTGAATACTAAAATGGGAATAAAAATTTTTAAGATTCAAAAAAACCCAACAGTATCTACATCTATATCCATGATTAATCCTAAAATAAAAATTAAAAAATCTTATCATCTATATCTCCAATTCTCCATCTTGCATCTGTACATTACAAAAATCATCTAGATCCATCTATACTTATCCCTTCATTTTTTCCACAATCTACGTACGTATCTATAACTATATCATATGTTATCTATATTTGTACATCAATACATACATACATCTATCCACATCCCTCAGATCCTTTCCATCATCAGATATTCAGATCCCACCACCACCATTAAGCCGCCCAAGAGACCCGACCACCACCATCATTTATTTACCAGAATTTCATTTATACCTATCATCATCATCATCTTGTTCAATCAACAAGTAGATGTCTATATATCTATATACTCCACAATGTATACATACACATCCATAAAACAAATTTACGGATCCCATAAAAACAAAAAAAGTCACCAAAAGATATAAACATATCTTTCCAGATCTTCATCCTATAATCATAATCATCAAAATACAAAAAATATGTGTATGTACCTATCTAACTTTTTTCTTCTCCACACCCTTACTTCCCTAAATCTTATCTCTCTCTTTTACTCTTTCTACTCTCTGACGAACTTGTATCCGAAAAAAGGCGGACAGAGGTGTGGGTTTCAGATGGGTGGAGGTGTAGGTTTTAGATGGTGGTCGAGGTGTGGGTTTCAGATGGTGGCGAAGGTGCGGTGGTGGCGGTGGACGGAGGTGTAGGTCTCATATGGTGGCGGTTAGGGTTTTAGATGGTGGTGGTTAGGGCACTTCGATTCAGTTTGATACTGATGATATCTCTTGGCATCAAGATCGAAGATGGATCCCTTTTGGAATTTTTGTCAAACAATATTATTATTATTTATTTTATTATTAATTTAAGTTTTGTTTTTTTTTCCTGGAGAATATAGAAAAGAGGGCAACCAAAATAGTTTATTCGAATGATTTGGTTTGAACTTTGACCCATTATTGGATAGTTAAATTTTGAAAGGAAGTGGAGGAGCAATCAAGCATCGTCAACAACTCATTCTTTGTTTTTTTTAAAGCAATTGAGCAATGTTGATAATTGTAGATGGTGAGTTTTTATTTTATTGTTGATGATGCTTGAACATCTGGAAAAAATTTGATTATGTGTATGTATGTATATGTGGATTTGTATCTATTATTAGTTAAAAAAGAAGTTTATTATTAAAAAAGTTCATTACACTTTTAGTCCTTGTGATAGCAAAAAGACTAAAATACCCATCATGTGCAGGTCACGTGATGGCAATTTAACGCCCGTTTGAAATTTGGACCAAAACCGTTGACGGAGCAAACTTATTTGGACTAAAACGGTAATTTATGAAACCTAAGGATGAAAACGGTAATTTTTGACCCACGACAGGGACGAAAATTGTAATTTACTCTAAAGTATATCTATCCTCTCTTTTTTTTCAAATAAGTTTTTAATAACCCTTAAAATGTTTCTCTCTTTTATTTACTAATTTAAGCATATTCACCCAATATACCTATAATACTCTTAATGAAAATATATAGAACATACATCTATAAACCCTTAAAATAACTACAAATAATAATGACACCGCCGGACGCCACCACCACCGTCATCACTATCACCGGTCGGTGCCGTCGCCACACCGTTGCATCGAACATTTGGCTAGTATTATTATGGTACGCCTCTTGTTTATATTTGCGAATATGGAACATGAATGGTTATACCCGTAATACGTACATGAATAATACGTATGCATATATACAGTATATGTAATCCGTTAACTAATTAAGCATCTACTCCGTATTACTTTATAACCTACTAAAATAATTAATGTTAATTGTAAGTTATACGTTTGATATTTTATATTAGAAATAAAGTTTAATACCTCAAATTAAATAATATATAGATTCACATATTATTTGGCTGTTTTTATAATAATATATAGGGTATATGGACTTATCTTTACAAATAACTTATATTAATGCATAACATTTATATTAATGCATAAAGACGTACAACAAGCTAGTTGATGAGCAAGATCGAAGAATATATTGGCAAAAAGATCTATATATAAAATAAAAGAGCTCCAAATGAAAGGCATATATATAACTAGCTAGATAGATAATCTATTCTAGTTAGAGCATCAAGCAGTTGCTTGAAGATGGAAAGCAAATCCTGCAGTAAATAACAAAGACTGATCCAATTCTTCTCGTTCTTGATCGTTACAATAATAATCGTCTCCCGTGACTTCTACGCATGTGCTAGAACACGAAGACGACGACTGATGTCCAAAATTAGCAATTAACGTAGATGAACTCGGCTTCCCCATTAAAGTTGTCTTCCTCTTCTTGTAATTTGCTTTAAAGCATGCTTGTCTCAACCTTTTTGTGGTGTCACCTAGTTGTATATCGGGAACCTCTTCCAACTTCTTTCTTTCTTTTTCCAATGCATCAATTGCCGCTACTATCTTCTCTTTGGCTTCATTCTCGGATGGATTCTCTAAATCGCGCTTTACTAATCCATTCTGAAAGATTCATTACCAATTAGTTAGAATGAGTAATTAACTGACACTCAATCAATTAATTGAACATGCTAGATGATATAAATGTAATTAAATCTTTAAATAAATTACCTGCATATTGTTGATTAGGTTTGTAAGGCTCATAAGTTTGCGATGAGGCCAACGACGAATTCCCAATTCTCTACACCTTTTCTTCAAGAGTGTTAACCCAACATTAAGCTCTTTTGCAGCTTGTGTTATTGGCATGTAAAAGTACTGTGATATCGTCTCCTTACTTAACATCATTCGCGAGGAATAATTCATAGAATCACCATTATTATTGCCTTTGTGTTGATTGTCTTCCTTCTTTTCTTGACGCCCGTTCGTCTCTTCTTTACCATCATTGACGATTTTCGTTCCTGGTTGGTTTCCATCATAAGAAAACCTTAATGGGTTGTTGATCATGTGCATTTCTTGATTTGGAAACTGATCAAATGTGGGTATTTCTTGATCAATTGGACACAACTCTTCTGCCGAGCGGTTGATCATGGGCATTTCTTGATCACGGGTTAAGCCTAATTCGCCATTAACCAAGAAACCGTCTTCATAATAAGGGGGATTACCTAAACATGGAATGAAACACATAATAATTAAGATCACCAAATTCTTAAGAAAATCTACCAACAAAAGAATTGAAGAAAGCATTCGAGTTGAGCATACATGCATGATCATATAATAATTAATCATATTAATTAGTTTAAAAAATATATATAACCTGATAAAATGTTCATGGAAGAATAGATTGTATTCATTGAGATGATATCCAGAAAATAAGAAGCATCAAGAAGATCTTGTCGTGAAGGCAGAAAATCATTATAAGCGTTATTGCTACATGCAATCAAGAACAAATAACTTAATTAAAGTTATATCGATTCCATGATGAAATGTGCATGAAATATATAGTGAACTAAATTTAGAAGAATTTGATGAAAAAAAGAAAAAGAAAGTAAGTCTAGATTATTACCTAAAATCAAGAGGAAGCAATTGGTGTTGAAAAGAGAAAACTTCATCTTCTTTGGGTATGATTTCATGGTAATTTGACCACTCTATTTCCAAAGTATTTTGATTTTCCATTGCTAAGTTTGACATTTTAGTAATATGATATACTAAAACACACGCTAATTAGCCACTAAAAGGATCTTGGGTACGTGTTGATATATATAATCTATCTTAATCTGGAGTGATATATAGGAAGTGGAGAAGCCTAGAGTAATTACTCGTACTATAATTAAGTAATTAATGGTTGGTTTAATTCGTTAATGTTAATTAAAAGTACGTCTTGATTGCTTTTTTAGATGTTAATGTGAAATTAAGTACGAGTAATTAGTTAATCAATGTTGATGAAGATCATGCGCCGTACGGCCTCTAATGAAAGTTTGGGTAGTTTAGTTTGCATGCTCAAAAAATCAATAATAAAAATGATAATTTCGTTTTTATAGATTCTCCAAAGATTAGGTTAATTAACTTAATACTCGTAGATATTTTGTTTCTGGTACAAGTTCATACTGACTTGCTATATTCTTGAAATAACAAATGCCGTTCAAAAGAAATACGGAGTAATAATATTGTCTACATTTTTTTTTTCTCATTTGTATTTCAGTAACACATGATATTAGTGATCAAAAGAATGTTTTAATTAAAGTGATCAAAAAGAATGTTTGAAGTCATACATAATCACAAGAACTTTTTATAACTTTAGTATATTTTGCTTTCAATGACATTTAAATTGATCGAGACGTACACTAACCTCTTTATACTTAAATCTACATATTTTGTCTGCTAGATATTATATTAAAGCTTCTGTTCAAAATATATATTTTAACAGAAAAAAGATAATTTCTTAGAGCTAGGAAATTTGATAGATAACGTACGACAAATAAAGATACCATCATGGTGTGAAAAATGAAGTATTGATATTTGAGGGAGTTACATAAATAAAAATGTAGTGTGAACCTAGCTATTACTGATTGCGAGTTCATGGTAATGGTGGGAATTTATTACATCATTATCATTATATTATATTATATATCATAATGATCAACAATTTAATTTTATTAGCGGTTACATATTTGATATATCCCTCCGTGTTTTAACCTATTTCTTTTTAACGATATCTCGAATAGCAAATCTCTCACCATGCACAACGATGGGTTTTTTTCACGAAAAAGATAGTCGATTTTTTAACCAAGTCTCGCTAGATCCTACCTAAGCATGGTTCCCGAAGGAAAATTCCAACATCGAAATTAAAGTAGGCATCTCCTTGCGGAGATTTTTGGATAAAACCTGAATGTCTCGACGCACTGATATTTGGAGTTCTGTACAAGAGTAGAAAAGCCAAAAAGATCAATGAAAACAAAAAATAAAATAAAAATGAAAACCGCAAAAAGCCAATAGTTCTTACTCTCATTATAGATATGGGGTAGTTATATGTGAGTTCATGTGTGAATTATTTGATGTCACACACATTAACATATATGTAATGTTATAAAATAGCACATATTTTTAAAATACTATATAAGCTATTGTTTGCTGTTTGGGGCATTCTCATTTTTTTAATATCTGCTAGAGTTTTTTATATAAATTAACTAAACAAAAATAGATATATTAATTAGAAGTATCTCATTGGCATGTCACTCGTACAGTCTTACTACGACTAAAAATGGTTATAGGCTATAGTGGATAAAATATAGTTATAATTACAAAAACTGTCTGTTTCTAAAAAAAATAGTTAAAAACAAAAATGAAAGAAAAAAACTATCGACTATCGAGTGTTAACGCATTACAAAAGCCCATTGCAAAAACGGGACTGGCCCAGTTACTTTACATTGGGCCAAAATCATTAGAAAATTCTTTTTATGAAAATTTGTTACGGATCCTAAGGCCTAAACTACTTTGGGATCAAATTTTACTGTGAAGTACTGAAGTGTCAAGTAATCATAGTCTTTTAACACTATGATTAACAAACTCCAAATATTAATTAACAAACTACAGTAATAGCTTTTATGAAGTTATTTTTTAAAGGGAAACAAACTAACTTTGATAACTAATAATCATCTCTAATTCTACTACAAAATATAAATTAATATTAGGCACGTGTAGACACATGAAGAGTATATGATGACGACTTATAAAGGAAAAAAATGAATGTCTAACAAGTATTATTAAAGATTTATTTTACGTATAGAGCACTTTATATTATTTATGATTCCATAACTTTGCGAGACAATATCTTTTTACATGGTTACATTAATATGTTAGTTTCATAGTGTATTCTTGTATTGCATGAGTATTAATATCACATAATGGTGATTTACATAGTTATTTTGGTAATTGATCGACGTCGAAGTATCGATCAAAAATAAATCTAAATATTTTATACTAGATAGGGTAAGTGGATATCGTTCCCACGAGGAGCGTATGTGATTATAGTCAAGTTATAACGGATTTGATTGTTTGGAAAATTATATTAAATCTAACTATAATTAACTAAGACGGTAATTAACTAAGATGCAAATTAAACTAAATAAGCAAAAAGTAAATTATAGGTTGTAAACAATAATTGGAAAAAACATCTCTCCCGAATCCCAAAAGTCGAATTACTTAATAAACTTTACCAAATATTTATTCAAAATGACATAGACATAATTTTTATTAGTTGACAGGAACAATTTTGGGCACAATCTATGTTAATTAAACGACCTTTCTTAATCCCTAAAGCTAATGTAGTCGGCACAAACCGTTAACTCGCAATAGATTGTCTTAGAAAAATCCAAATCAAATAATAACGAATATTCAATCAGTCACACAAATCGTAATCCAAGATCAATGTTTACACGGCTAAAAATAAAGTTCATCAAGTAAAATAATCAGCATATGTTCATCGGGAGAGATAACCTAGATTTAGCCAGATATCTCCATCTTCAAATCGTCAATGGTTGATGAAGAAAATCCTTGATGCATGAATGGAATGATGGATGGAATGAATGTGAATGATTCGATGATGTGTGTGTGTGTGTGTTTTCTAGGGTCATTACCCAAAAAAAGTGAGCTAGGGTCGTTCATAAAGAGTAAAAGAGAGTATATATATGATTTCAGCATCTAACGGCCGTTAGTGAGTGTAACGGCCGTTACACGCTTCTCTCCGTCTGACGCCCGTTAAGTTTCTGTACAAAATCAGTCCTTCAGATGTAACGCCCGTTAGTTTATTCTAATGGCCGTTACAGTGGGTATTATCACGGCCATTAATTGTCCTAACGACCGTTAGTTATTGACGATGGTTTTCAACTTGATCCTTTTAACGGGAGTTAACTTTTGTAACGGGAGTTAAGGTTCTTCCATCATGATTTCTTTTTTTTAACATCCTCTTTCATCATATCTTTCACCCGGTCCATTCTCGAACTTCACTTCATTCTTCCTAAAGTCTTTTTTGGCCTTTTTCATCCATCTCGCATACTATAAACTTCAATAACTTCACTTGACTTGATCACCATTTTAAGCCATATTTTATCATTTTAGCTCAAACCTGAAATGCACAAAGTATACATCAAAGTAAAAAAAAAAAAAAAAAAAAAAAAAAAAAAAAAAAAAAAAAAAAAAAAAAAAAAAAAAAAAAAAAAAAAAAAAAAAAAAAAAAAAAAAAAAAAAAAAAAAAAAAAAAAAAAAAAAAAAAAAAAAAAAAAAAAAAAAAAAAAAAAAAAAAAAAAAAAAAAAAAAAAAAAAAAAAAAAAAAAAAAAAAAAAAAAAAAAAAAAAAAAAAAAAAAAAAAAAAAAAAAAAAAAAAAAAAAAAAAAAAAAAAAAAAAAAAAAAAAAAAAAAAAAAAAAAAAAAAAAAAAAAAAAAAAAAAAAAAAAAAAAAAAAAAAAAAAAAAAAAAAAAAAAAAAAAAAAAAAAAAAAAAAAAAAAAAAAAAAAAAAAAAAAAAAAAAAAAAAAAAAAAAAAAAAAAAAAAAAAAAAAAAAAAAAAAAAAAAAAAAAAAAAAAAAAAAAAAAAAAAAAAAAAAAAAAAAAAAAAAAAAAAAAAAAAAAAAAAAAAAAAAAAAAAAAAAAAAAAAAAAAAAAAAAAAAAAAAAAAAAAAAAAAAAAAAAAAAAAAAAAAAAAAAAAAAAAAAAAAAAAAAAAAAAAAAAAAAAAAAAAAAAAAAAAAAAAAAAAAAAAAAAAAAAAAAAAAAAAAAAAAAAAAAAAAAAAAAAAAAAAAAAAAAAAAAAAAAAAAAAAAAAAAAAAAAAAAAAAAAAAAAAAAAAAAAAAAAAAAAAAAAAAAAAAAAAAAAAAAAAAAAAAAAAAAAAAAAAAAAAAAAAAAAAAAAAAAAAAAAAAAAAAAAAAAAAAAAAAAAAAAAAAAAAAAAAAAAAAAAAAAAAAAAAAAAAAAAAAAAAAAAAAAAAAAAAAAAAAAAAAAAAAAAAAAAAAAAAAAAAAAAAAAAAAAAAAAAAAAAAAAAAAAAAAAAAAAAAAAAAAAAAAAAAAAAAAAAAAAAAAAAAAAAAAAAAAAAAAAAAAAAAAAAAAAAAAAAAAAAAAAAAAAAAAAAAAAAAAAAAAAAAAAAAAAAAAAAAAAAAAAAAAAAAAAAAAAAAAAAAAAAAAAAAAAAAAAAAAAAAAAAAAAAAAAAAAAAAAAAAAAAAAAAAAAAAAAAAAAAAAAAAAAAAAAAAAAAAAAAAAAAAAAAAAAAAAAAAAAAAAAAAAAAAAAAAAAAAAAAAAAAAAAAAAAAAAAAAAAAAAAAAAAAAAAAAAAAAAAAAAAAAAAAAAAAAAAAAAAAAAAAAAAAAAAAAAAAAAAAAAAAAAAAAAAAAAAAAAAAAAAAAAAAAAAAAAAAAAAAAAAAAAAAAAAAAAAAAAAAAAAAAAAAAAAAAAAAAAAAAAAAAAAAAAAAAAAAAAAAAAAAAAAAAAAAAAAAAAAAAAAAAAAAAAAAAAAAAAAAAAAAAAAAAAAAAAAAAAAAAAAAAAAAAAAAAAAAAAAAAAAAAAAAAAAAAAAAAAAAAAAAAAAAAAAAAAAAAAAAAAAAAAAAAAAAAAAAAAAAAAAAAAAAAAAAAAAAAAAAAAAAAAAAAAAAAAAAAAAAAAAAAAAAAAAAAAAAAAAAAAAAAAAAAAAAAAAAAAAAAAAAAAAAAAAAAAAAAAAAAAAAAAAAAAAAAAAAAAAAAAAAAAAAAAAAAAAAAAAAAAAAAAAAAAAAAAAAAAAAAAAAAAAAAAAAAAAAAAAAAAAAAAAAAAAAAAAAAAAAAAAAAAAAAAAAAAAAAAAAAAAAAAAAAAAAAAAAAAAAAAAAAAAAAAAAAAAAAAAAAAAAAAAAAAAAAAAAAAAAAAAAAAAAAAAAAAAAAAAAAAAAAAAAAAAAAAAAAAAAAAAAAAAAAAAAAAAAAAAAAAAAAAAAAAAAAAAAAAAAAAAAAAAAAAAAAAAAAAAAAAAAAAAAAAAAAAAAAAAAAAAAAAAAAAAAAAAAAAAAAAAAAAAAAAAAAAAAAAAAAAAAAAAAAAAAAAAAAAAAAAAAAAAAAAAAAAAAAAAAAAAAAAAAAAAATCATTTTAGCTCAAACCTGAAATGCACAAAGTATACATCAAAGTAGGCCTATTCTTGTAACAAACTAGTCTATATAATCATTCTTAGACCACATTAATGTATATATAATAATCACTTATCAGTAATTTCAAAGGTAATGACAAATAAAGTTTTAGCAATTGTTCAATCAATCAATGAACCGTCGATAGATGAATTGTTAAATATAAAAACTTGTTACTTTGAGGTCTTGGGTTGAAATCTTAATGCGAGTAAAATGATCATAAGAGTAGAGATAGTGATTATATATATGGGGAAAAGTGAACTTGGGTGAAAAGCCCATCACATGCTAATTTTTATATATTGTTTGACAAATAAGATACCGTTACTAATTTTGAGAAAAATATTAGTTGAATGGTAGATATCTGAGTGAGGGAATGAAAGAGAAGTTCGTTTTGATGGTTATTGAAAGTAAGGGTCATTATTTCTTTGAAAAAAAGCAAGGGTTATTATTAAGTTTGAATAAAGATTTATTTAGGAATAAAATATGATTTGATTATTTAGTTCAACTGGTTAAAAATGAAAGCGTTAATTAAACTGGTTAAGAAAATGAACTAAGTTTATTTTATAACCAAGACTCTTAGGTCGCGTTTGGTTCACAGAATTTGATGGAATTGGAATTGAATTCCATTCCTTAGCGTGTTTGGTTGGTTAAAGATGGAGGAATCACATTCCATTGGAATGTAAACATTCCTTCATTTGATGGAATCTCCATTCCTTGGGGATGGGGGAAGGAATTTCATTCCGTCCCTCACTTGAATCTTCAAAGAATCAAAAACATTCCGTCAAATTCCATTCCTTCAGATTCCAATTCCTTTGACAGATTCCATTCCTTCCAAAAATATTCTGTGAACCAAACGCGCCCTTATAGTTCAACTGTTAAAAGAAAAAAAGATTGTTATAGTTCAATCTGCTCGAGATCAATGTCTGATAATACCTTTTCTTTTAATTATATCAAGATAAATTCTTCGCAGTTCGTACCCGTTCACATCTTTAAGTTTTCATAATAAAACTTGTACTCAGATTTTGTCATAGTTAAAAGATTTTCACTGCTTGTTAAAGATATATGTTTAAACACTGAACCAAGGATTACATTTTAGAAGATAAGAATGGAGTAAAAAGAACATAATGAAGTAATATGTAAAACAAATAGCACTGATATAAAACTTATGGTTTTGTGTACACATGTAGTGTTATACTACCTATTTGAGACCTATTTATGTGGGTTACATTTCTTTTGTTGTCGTTGGTTATATCCTTTTCAATTGTTTTTCATTTTTTTAATATATTGTTATTAAAAAAACTTATTATGTGGGTAAACGGGTTTTACTATTTTTTGTGTTTTTCTGCAAAATAACCTGGTAAAGTAGTTACTAGCTTCATGATTCAAGGTTGTTGCCTCCAAGAATAACACTTTTAAGTACATTTTAACTAAAACGTGAACCAAGTTCCTGAAACCGTGGTTTGGATAATTGAGTGTGGATTTGGTTTTATTTAGTTCGGTTTTAATGTAAAATAGAGAACTGTCAGAAACCGGATACCCTGGTGAGTTTGTTTCGACCATCTTTTGACCCGTTACCCAATTGATCTATATCGTCTATGACATAAGAATGCAGTCTCGGCCCCCTTTATCTCATTGTTTAAGTTTATATTTGGATTATCACTAATGAGTAGTTACAATGAATTATTTTGGCTTTCTGAAGTTTTCAGGGAGTAATTTGTCTCCTATTTCTTAGTTTATGGTTTGTTTTCAGTTGATACAATCATATAAAATTTGGTGGTTGATATGTCGTATTTTATACCCATTTCCCACAACGTATTTAGTTGATTTCGCATGGTTTATGAGTCGTTTTTGTATACAATTGGTGTGTTTATGGTATTTGTTAGTGTTTCAGGGTACTGACAGGTATTTAAGCGCAAATCTGGAGAAAACGACGTTGTTGAGATGAATTAAGTGCTAACGGAAGATTTCGGAAGCATTTGGATGAAGATTGCAGAAAGTCAACTAAAGTCAATGCTGAAAAAGGCCTGTTGCGCCGCAACCCAATTTCAGAGACATAAGTTGCGCCGCAACGTCTTCCAGTTGCGCCGTAACACCCTTCCTTCTTGGCCAACCACGAGTCAACATAAGTCAAAAAGTCAACGCAAGTTGCGCCGCAACCCAAAAGCAGAGAGATAAGTTGCGCCGCAATGGGTTCAAGTTCAAGCCAGTCTAGGTCAACGAAAGTCAAAGTCAAAGACCGAAGTCAACTATAGTTGCGCCGCAATGCAAGTTGCGCCGCAACTGGGCGCGTTTCTGGCAGCCTTTGGGGGTTCATATAAATAGCTTGAAAATTAGGCCAAAACACTCTTCTCTTTTGGCAGCCGTGTGAGGAACCCTAACTAGAGATATTTTCAGATCTTAATCATATTTCTAGGTTTTCAAACACGATTTGATCATTTTCATTCGCAGCTTTCGATTATTATCATTAGGTAACAATGAATTTCTCTTGTTTCAATTGTTATTCTTCTTTTAATATGAGTGGCTAATCACTTCATCATCCATCTTGATGGAGTGAGACATTATGTAAAGATTGCACAATTTTATTAATTCAATGTTGATTTCATTTAACGTTATATCGAGATCTTAGCGTATTTCTTCCTTATTATTTATTTTGAATTGATTGGTGATTTATATGTGTCTTTAATGGTAGTTATTGATTACGTATATTTCATTTTGATTGTTTGGGTACAAACAATTGGATCTATGACGGGTACGGTAGATAATCGTTCATGATAATAGGGAGAAATGTGTTAACGGTTGGGTACAATCGATAGGTATAATTGTTATCTTAATAACCAAATCAATTGTTTGATTAGGGAAGTTATAAAAGGTGTCTTGGGATACCGGTCTTTGTAACGAAACTAGTTTAAGCAAGAGAGTCATATGATGTCTTCAACTTGACGGGTACGGGGTTGGTGTTTTGTTTGAGACTCGGTTATTTAATCAACTAATTTGGATTTGAACTTCATTTATGTGCAATCTAAACATGTTGTTGAGCGGATTCAAGATGGATGACCTTTTAAATTATTGTTTAAAACAAAATTCTCTTTCGATTAATCCTTTGGGATTACTAACTACTTACTAACTTTTGCAAAGTGACAATTCGGTCACAACCCCCCTTTTACTTAAATTACTTAATGTCAACAATTACTTAGTTTTAGTCCCTGTGTTCGATCCTGGACTTACCTTTTTAGCTATACTATATACGAACGGGTCCACTGCCCGCGAGTGTGTAGTAGTCAGTTTTAGGGTATTTCATGTTTTAATTTTTAAACTCGATTTTACACATCAAGTTTTTGGCGCCGCTGCCGGGGACTGTTTTATTTAGGAATTTTGTTTGAGATTTTGTAATTCGATCCTTTTTCGTATCATTTACGAGAAAGTTAATTGCTTTATTAGTTTAGTATAATTTAGTTTTTGTTATTTTAGTTAGTTTACTTTGTTTTCCATCTGTGCTTTTCACGGTTGTGCTAGTGTCTGTTTTGCAGGTTTAGCAACACTAATGGCATATGAAGACTATGATTTAGAGGTGGAACACCCGGACGAGCTTCGGAACTTTGAGCAGTTTTATGATGAAAGCTATGAGGAAGCTTGGTTAAGAATAAGAGAAATAGTTGATAAGTTAGGCTTAGACTGGCTTACTATTAGCGAACTTGTTTCCTTATATATGCATGGGTTAGATGACGAAGTTAGGGAAATACTAGAAGAGGAATTCCTCACGATGGATACAGACGAGATATTTGACCACATGGAAGAACAGGCTCAACCGGAGGAATGGGTGACTTTGCCTAAAAATAAGGCAATATGGCGAGACTATGAGGATTCAGAAGAGAGTGAAACAAGGGAATGCCATCAGGTGCCACATTATGAGACACATGAGATTCCAGAGTCTAATCCGTCGAGTGCATTACCAGATGACACCCAGGTTGATGTTATACCTACTCCACTTTCTTCTGAGCCATGTGAGCTATTGCCCATTAGCAACGAGCATGTGAATGATGTTGATGTGGAAATTATTGCTTCACCTTCTCTTGAGGTATTTTCCTTGCCTAATTGTGTTCCAAGTGCTACTAACTCTCTTTTGCATGATATGGAGGACTCTTCATTGTCTTATTCATATTCAGATCTTGGTGACTTGACCATGGTAGAGTTTTTGGAGGAATTTTTGGAGCCCGAAGATATATTGAGTAAGATAATAATGCAGGAGGCTCAAGAGGCTAAATCACTTTCATTGTCTATGATGAAAGTTGGTTTAAAAGAAGATGACTCTTTCAACTTCAATGCTCATTTGAAGAAGCCCACAAGTGTGATAGGACAACACGTGCATCCGACCAAGCATATCGATAATCCTTCCCAACTTTGGTTAGGTAATTTATTTTTCGGAGGTACGTATCACTACTATCACCCCCACTTAAACTTAAGTGTGGGGGGAGACACCCTAGTTTCTAATAAATAAGGGTGGAGTCAAGCTAATGACTCGAACAAAAATTAGCGCTTCCGGGAGGCAACCCGAGGTTAGGTAATTTTATTTTTATTTTCTTTTGTCCAGTTTAAATGTCATTTAACTTTTATAAATTTCAAAAAAAATCCAAAAAAAATTGAAAAGGTTAAAAAATCCAAACAAATTTGAAAAACCTAAAAATACAAAAAAGATTTTCATTTTTAGATTAGTTTATTTGTTTTTCGTATTTAGGACTTTTATTTTGTGTTTTATAGTTATTATCTTTTTCTTTTATTTTGGTGATTTGATGATGTTTGTTGAGTGCTTGTTAGAGCTGTAGGAACGGAGGCAAATGCGGTTGAGATATAGTTCAGAGCTATATATTTTTTTGGAATCAACCGAGCATTTGAAGCAGGCACATTAAACCCGGGAAGTTTCATGTTCTTTATCTTCTTTTATTTTGCTTTTCCCTATTTCCCGTAGTTTTAATTGGTTCATTGTACATTGGGGACACTGTACAAATCAAGTGTGGGGGGAGGCAAATAGAAAAAGCGGGGTTGGTTAAAAAGTTGAGAAAGTTTGAAGTTTTCTTGCCCTACTAGCAATTTGGTTATGTTTTTAAATTTTTGAGGCTATAGGTTTAGTGCAAAGACGAAAAGTGAAGATTGAATCCTAGTAAGGTAGCGTAGAACTTGAAATCATTTACCTTTAGCTATCCTTTTCTAGTCTTTGTGGCATTTCATCGTTCCAAGGGATCATAAGTTTGTTCTGAACTTTAAATAATTTAAGTTACCTGCTAAATTGTGCTTTAATGATAAAAGAAATATGAATAATAGCTTCACTATATGATGTATTGGTAGGCACTACGCTTGAAAGTTTTCATTTACAACCCTTGTTATAAATAAACTTGTGGGTAACTTGACTTAATGTATGGACTGCACACCGGTGTATTCCGGTTCCTTAATTCTCATGTTATAGGTTGTGGCTCTAGTCATTATGTTTGGTCTTTATATCGGGGTGTCTGGGGTGTTTCGGCATCAAACGGGTGGCACATGCGGGAACACGCGCAAAACCTTTTTCAATAGTCTAATGCTAATGTGGGCTATGGGATTCGGACAAGTAAGTCCTTGGGGTAACCTCGTTTTACCTAGTCTACCTAAAGCTTCCAACTTGGGATAGGTTGGCAGAAAGTCCGCTACACGGGTCTCATAGAAACTCACGGGTATTAAATTATAAACTTTTTATTCTCGTATGTGTTTGTGTTTAAAGCATGGTCTTTGGATATGCAACCCAACCCTGAGTCTAAGTGTAAGTCTCTTAACGATACTCACGTATCTGTAGCGAACCTATGGCTAGGCGCTTAAAGTACACTTTCGTATAATCACCTGATGTTTGGTTAGAGCTATAATTCTAGACCATGGGAGTATATTTTCTCATGGGACACATAAGTAGGCCAGTAATAGACCAAATGGAAACTGATGACGCGAGTGTTTAAGAGGACAAACATACCAATAATCATTGTGGAATATTACTTATGTTGCTAAAGGAAATTTTTAATGTTTGTAAATTAAATTGTATGTTTAGTAAGAACGCGTTTAAGTTTAATTGGAGGGATAGAAATGTTAAAGAGGTAAACACAGACATAGGAAGGATTATGATTGTAACTGAAAGATGGTTCTATGCTAGATTGGTAGGATTTTCCTGATTTCGACTTAAACTTTGCTCATAAATTTTTAAGCGCATTTGCTTTTGGTATTCAAGACCGTCTGGTTGGGAAATTCGCAGCTAACCTATATTGTTTGTCATATTTTGATTGGGTTATTAAGATTTTGGAGTTTGGAATTGCTTGAGGACAAGCAATGCTTAAGTGTGTGGGAATTTGATATCGCTTATTTTATACATATTTATTTCACGCGATATCATGTCTTTTATATTTGAATTGTTATTATTTTTATAGACTTTTATACTTAATATGTGTTTTTATTGGATTATAGGTCTATAAAATTAAATGCGATAAGAATGAGCTATTTGAACAACAATTATGAAGAAAATAAAGACTCAAGCAGAAAAGAGGAAGTATGTGATGCATATTAATTTTATGTCGCATAAGTATGAGCACAAGCACTCTGGTGGGTTGTCCAACAACAATGGTATATGAGACTATTAGATTATGTCCATGTCTTGACTTTTGGCAAAATGTTTTGACCGCACATAAATCCACCTCACGGATAAGAAACGAATAAAAAGGCTTGGAATTTATTTTGGGCTCTCCATCAAAAGGCCACATACTAGACAAAAGAGAAAATAAGGAGAGGGGTTTGGGCGTGAAGTTGGCAGCCCAACTTGGGCATCAAAAGTCAAAACAAATATATTATATATCCATTCTTAGTATAGCAGAGGAGATACATTCTTTGGGGACGTGAGGGCAGCCGCAAAAAGAACCCTCACGGTTCTTGGTGTTCGACGTCTAGCAGCAGCCGTTCCAAGCTGCTCAATCACCACATCAACCACATAATTGTTTGATTACTTTACTTTACTTTTATATTATTATTAGTTGTTTATTATGAGACTATATTACTATACAGTTATTACTATGGATTCTATTTATTTGATAATTGTTAGTTTTATTAGTCTTGTCATGAATAACTAAACATTTTATCATCTACTTAGATGAAGTGATACGGTGGATAATGATGGTTGCACTATTTTTATAATTCAAGTCGATTTAATTTAACGTTGTGTCGCGATCTTAATATATTTAATCCTTGCTATTTATTATTGAATTGTTGGTTATGTATGCATGCTTTTAATGGTATTATTCGTATGTCTACATGATTTTGATTGTCTAAGGTTTAGATAGTTGGCTTTATGTCATGGACTGGTAAAGATTAATTCAATAGTAATATGATTAGACGTGTTAACGGATTGGTAATTCGGTAGACATAATTGTTATCTAAATAACCAAAACAAATAATTCATTAGGAAAGTTATGAAAGGCGTCTCGGGGTACCGGTGTTAGTAATGGAACTAGTCAATTATGGGGATTGGATAAAGTAACGAACTTGACGGGTACGGGGTGAGTCTTTATTTAGTTCTCGGTTATAAGTCAACATATTTGAATTGGTACTTCAATTAAGTGCAACTTGAATTTGTAGTGTCATGGATTCGAGGTAGATGACCTTTTAATATTCTTGTCAACAACAAAATCTTTCAGATTAATTCTTCGGAATTACTAACTTGCTCATGTTAGGTCGGAAATCGACCAAGTATAATTTGTTCAGAAATAGCTTGAAGTTTAGTGAAGACGTTTGTACAGAATTCTGAGGTATCTCAGAATTCCTTCACTGAAGCTTCACTTCAGTTCAGATCAAGGCAAATCTGAAGCATTCATTCTGAAGTCAAAGACTGAAGTATGAAGAAGAGAATCATCTCAGAAGCGAGCAAAGAGTGATTCTACCAGATCGAAGACTGAAGCATCTCAGTATAAAGTATTAACAACACTTTACACTGATTACGAGGAAGACTTTTTACTTTACATACCTTTACCCAGTTAATAGATTTATCTATTAATAAAAGGTACAAGGTAAAAGTATGGGTTTGGAACATAGTACTATAAGTCACATCAACTGACTTATATACTCTTCCTAGTATGAGCATGCAAGGAATTAGGTTTAATTCCTTAAATGCTCACAACCACATTTGTACGATCTTGTCCACATCATCATGGACTTGGTCTATAAATACAAAGTCTTCTCACAACTTGCAAATAGCTTGAAACTTTAGCATTGCAACTTGTGAGATATACTCTAAGTAAACTTACGAGTATTTCCAAGTTATTTAGATCACTTGTTTTTCAGGATTGTTTAGATATTTACACTTGGGTGTTTATCTTTGTTCCGCAACAATCCTTGTATTTGTTTATATATATCAATAAATCAAATACATTAGAAAGGAAATAACGTGTCTCAATGCTACATACTTGATTATACATATATATATATCTTATATAGTTTCAGCCATTTAGTTCTTGTTATTTACTTTAAGTCAATTGCTTCTTGTTATCCATATCTGGATCGTAAACTTAACTTGTCCATCAAGATTAGTTGTACTTGCCAGTCGGGTTTAGTTAATCATCTATATTTGAGACTCACAGCTCAATTTACTAACTGCTTTCAAAACCCCCCATCTTTTAGAATTACATTAAACTCACATTTTTCTTGAATAAATAGTCCCTGTGTTCGATCCTGACTTACCATTTATCTATACTATACACGAACGGGTCCACTACTCGAGAGTGTGCATTAGGTAGTAAAATCGGTATTTCTTGTTTATAAATTTAAGACTCGATTTTCACATAAGTGGTTGTTTGCCAAAGTTCAGTCCAAAAGATGATAGAAATATTAAGGATGAACCAATATAGATAGTAGTTTTGATGGTAAAGTTCTGAATATATACTAGTATAGCTTAAAGAAAGATGATTCAGAGAAGCAATAAAGTTCTACTAAATGTATTAGCCATGGCACTCGGGTCCTACTGTCTTAAGAATTTATTTTAGCCATGTAAATTTGGGTCCTTCGTTTGTCCATTTCCACTTCCTTTTTATGTCAATTGAACCTCTCATTTTATCAATGGTTTATAACCCTCTAGCGTTCAGTTGATCTAAACACTTGGTGCAATTCTAAAAATAAGAGTACTTCCTTGATTTCTTCATGTATGATATGTAAATCACTTAGGATAAAATAGGCATACACTAGAGTTTTTTAATTCATTGTAATGTTGGCAATTAGCCACACAAGTAATATACTTTTATGAAGTTATAACAAAACACAAGAACTCGAACAACATTAACAACAATTCAAGTATCTTAGAATATTACATAACTCAACACCAACAAATACATTATATTATAATTAGATCTTGGCCATCTCATTCCTAAGGGCATTAGCCCTAACCAAGCTTCCAATGGTGTTAAAAGCAAGCTTCAAGTCATCCAATGGGTTCCCGGGCACGACCCTCTTGTACAAATAGCTATCGAAAGTCATCTTCTGCACGTACTCATCCGCGCACATCTCCACAAACGCCTCCCTAGCTGGATTCGACCGGTAAAACACCTTTTGCAATATATCCAACACCTTATAAGTTGGCCAATACGTCTTGTCCCATTTCTCCAAATACACCCTCAAATCGGACTCATCGATCATCCTAGTCCCATTCGCCGATCCCTCAACAATCGCCTCAGCGCACATCCTCCCACTCTTTGCCGCAAAATAAATCCCTTCACCCGAGCACTTGGTCACGTAGCCAGCTGCGTCACCAACCAAAGCCACCCTTTCCGCTAGTCTTCGCGGCCTAGGGTGTTCTGGAATCGGGTGGGCCTCCACCCGAATAATCTTTCCACCAAGAATCTTGTCACGTGCTCTCAAGCGCGTGGCAGTCTGAAATTTCTTAATGTCAGATTTATGGGTCACTGTGCCGGTCCCAACCGCCACGTGGTCACATTTAGGAAATACCCACCCATAAAAATCAGGTGACACGTCATCACCAACATACATCTCGGCGAGATTTTCATAATAATGCATTTTATCATCGGGGATCTTAATCCGTTCTTGAAACGCGATTGCGTACTCATAATCTCCCGCGTCGATAGATTTAGCGACGCGGGAGTTGGCTCCATCGGCACCGATCACAGAATCAACTTCGATGGTGACCTTTTTGCCGGTGGAGCCAACTTTGCCATCATACGCGTTGTAATGAATTACATACGGCGCGTACTTATCAGTCGGTTTGTCCATCTTGACAAACAGACCATTAACGACCGTGGCGCCCGCAGCGGCGGCACGGTCGCGAAGATACGCGTCGAGAATCTCTCGACGCACCATTCCGATATATTCATGGGGTTTCAAAGTTCTCCCAATATCCACCGCTACATTCGACGGCGATATCATTTTCATCTTAGTCACCCGCCGGTCAATTATATCCAACGGCAGGTCAAACTCACCCACCATGCAAAGAGGGATAGCTCCGCCGCAAGGCTTAGCATTATCCATTTTCCGTTCAAAAAGGATAGTTTCCACACCGCCTTTAGCTAAAGTTTCGGCGGCGGCACCACCGGCTGGACCCCCACCAACGATAGCCACACGGAGATTCCGGCCGGTGATTTTGGGGCTGGATTTTCCGGCAACCACATTCAATCGGCGGTATTGGATTTGGTTAGATGGAATTGGTTTTGAGAGAAGGCTGTTTTCCGGCGAGGATTGACGACGTAGTCCGACGAAAGATTTAAGTGCGACGGACGCCATGTTGTGTGTTTGTGGTGGTGGTTTTTTGTGAATACTAAAGTGAAGTGGAGTGTTTGTTTTTGTAAAGATTTTTTAAGGATATGGTTTGGGATATGGTGGTGGTTGTGGCCGTTGGATTTTAAGAATCAATGGTTGGGATTTTGTGTGGATAATACAAGAGAATTTTTATGATTGTTTTTGTTGCAAAATGACTTTTTTGTACATTGTACTGAAAATAACAATACAATTACAATACAATAATAATGTGTAGTAGTAGTAGATGTAAATATTTATTGTAGTTGTATTTGATGAATTTATCAAGAACTAAGAAGTACAATAGGTAGGTTAGTTAGTGATGTACAACAGACATATAATAAAGAAAGTAACATGGAACATTTTTTTCCCGAAAAGTAACTAACATGGAACATGATGACCTTATAAAATTTATAACAGTGATATAAATTCACTTCATAAACTCTATGTAATAACGTTCAACAATGAAATGCAAGTTATTAAATTAGTTATATTGTGTTAAGTTTATAAACTAAGTTATCTCAATGTTATATTTATATATTACGATTTTGTTGACCTTTCTAATATTTGAGTTATGTAATATCTACCAAAATTAAATGTTAAAATTTTTAAAATACACTAAAAATTAATCAGATGGGGCTAAAAGTCATGAGATAAATAAATACTATCAAGAAAAATAACTTTTAAACGAATTACAAATAAAACTATATTAGTAAGACATCTGGCCGATTTAAAAGTTTCATTTTTTTAACAGGTTCAGATTAAATATTACAACGGATGGTTTAATTTATGTTGTTTATCGTAACATTTGCATAATTCATCAAAGTGAAATATTCATTTGAAAACTAAAATTTCTGTGAAAACTGACCAAAACACACTGTGATCTGAATTTAACACAATGTGTTTTAATTGTGTTTTATAAAAACACGTCGTGTTTTTATTGTGTAATCTAAAAACACATTGTGTTACATTTTAAATCACAGTGTGTTTTTGATAGCGCAAGATAATCAGAAAATTGTTCAAACACACCGTGACATGAACTTAACACAATGTATTTTCTAAAAACACATTGTGTTAAATTCAGATCACAGTGTGTTTTGACCAGTTTTTTAGTTTTAACAAAAAATTTAATTTTCAAATGATCACAACCCATTCATCAAAACTTAATCATAATATTTAATAAAGGGGTCAAAATCTGCAATACAAATCTCCCATTCTCCCCTCACATGTTTATCTCCATATGATGAAAATGGAAATACAACTTAACAAATTGTAAGACAAGCGGTAGATATACCATATGCATAGTTAGGGGGAGGGGATTCCCTCAAGTTATTTCCCCAACTTGAGTCAAGTTGGGGAAATTTTGACCCTTGAATGAAAATCAAAGGTCAATATTCAAAGATCATCTTTGAATCTTGGCCATTGATTTTAATCTAAGGGTCAAGATTACCCTAACATGACTCATGTTAGGGTAACTCGGGGGAATCCTCTCCCAGTGCATATGATATCCCTTTAATAAAATAACACTAGTTGAAAGGTTATATAAATGAAAGGTTCACTACTCTAAGATACAATTATGTTGTGTTATGATAAAATATAATTATGTTAAAGGGAAAGGGAATATGTAACTATCTTGTATTTAAGTTTTATTTAAGTTTGGGTATAGAACCTTTTACATATGATTTTTTTTAAACAATAAAATTTATGAGAGTCTTGTGATTTATATATTTAACCAACAAATATTAAAAGGTTGATATGTGAGATGATATATACCTAAACTTGAATACATGATAACCACATATTCACTTTTCCGTATATTAAATAAGATGTAATTTGTTTTGTAACGTAAACTTTATGTGCGTAAAAACAGCATAAACTATTCTCTGAATTACGAGTATTTTACAGAAGTTATTTGTCACGCGGCGCGTCAAGGGTCAGAGCGGCTACAAAAAGTCCACGTACTTCAAATCATTTTGGTTGTTGTCATTTTCTTCTTCCCATGAATGTTTGTGGACAAATCTCAACAACCATATATTATTTTATTAAATAATAAATAATAACATTAAATTAAATTAGTTATTTAGTTCGTAGCTTCTTTTTCTAATTTGAAAGTATGTTACGGATATTGAAATAAAACTTTAAATTACATTGTTTGCATTAAAGCAAAACTAAAAAAATTATATCGGTATTTTTGAAGTTCTATCTACACTTGTAAAGCAAAAAGTATATAAAGTATCAATAACTTAGCCTCTAATTATTATATATAACAAGAATTTTAACCCGGGTTTGCCACGGGAGACATATCGTCGCCGCATCATGCAAACATACATCTAGCATTACCCAAAAGTTTGGACACTTAAAGTTTACTATAAGAAGTAGAAAGTAATGGATAGATAAAGTTGAAAAAACCGAGAGTTCGATGGTAAAAGTTAGAAACCTTATAATAAAAGATAAAAAATGAAAAATAAAGATTTGATGATTAAAGTTAAAAACACAAGTCAATTGGTAAAAATTAAAAACTTTGTTACTTAAGTTTGTATAAAATGTTAGACTAAAGTTAAAAACCTAAATTTAAGTGGTAAAAATAATAAACTTTAAAAAAAAAAAAAAAGACAGTATGACATCAACATGTAGCTAAGGGGCGGGTACTGTAGCTAAGGACCCTGTGAATTGTTATATATATAATAACAATTAAAGGAGTGTTAACTACAGTAAGCTTTCTGATTTTTTCACTTTTACCATCAAATTTTTACTTCTCTCATTTTTAACACCAAACTTTGCTTCTCTTCATAATATGCCACTGTTCACTTTGTTAAGCAACAAGTACAAGCCTTAATGCATACTATTTGTGTAATTAACTCTGTTATATTGAGGGTGCCGTCCCCATCTTTGTCATCATCAACTTCGGCCGTTCACATCCTGGCCGTCTCCATCATCGTCGTGTCCGCCCGGCCACCGTCTTTCAGCCGTTCACTTCTTGACCGTCATCGTCTCCAAAC
Source organism: Erigeron breviscapus (assembly GCA_034093135.1). NCBI lineage: Eukaryota > Viridiplantae > Streptophyta > Magnoliopsida > Asterales > Asteraceae > Erigeron > Erigeron breviscapus. Next base: position 123,779,220 of record CM067169.1, on the reverse strand, counting down.
AAGCAACAGATAAGATTTATGAATATAATATAATTATCAACGATAACGACTCAAAATAAAAATTCTCAGAAAAATAAAGATTTGATGATTAAAGTTAAAAACCCAAAAGTCAATTGGTAAAAATTAAAAACTTTGTTACTTAAGTTTGTATAAAAATGTTAGACTAAAGTTAAAAACAAAGTTAATTGGTAAAAATTAAAAACTTTGTTACTTAAGTTTGTATAAAATGTTAGACTAAAGTTAAAAACAAAGTTAATTGGTAAAAATTAAAAACTTTGTTACTTAAGTTTGTATAAAATGTTAGACTAAAGTTAAAAAACAAATTAATTGGTAAAAATTAAAAACTTTGTTACTTAAGTTTGTATAAAAATGTTAGACTAAAGTTAAAAAAACTAAAAGTTAAGTGGTAAAAATAAGAAATTTGTTACTTAAGTTTGTATAAAATGTTAGACTAAAGTTAAAAACAAAGTAATTGGTAAAAATTAAAAACTTTGTTACTTAAGTTTGTATAAAAATGTTAGACTAAAGTTAAAAACAAAGTTAATTGGTAAAAATTAAAAACTTTGTTACTTAAGTTTGTAAAAATGTTAGACTAAAGTTAAAAACACAAGTTAATTGGTAAAAATTAAAAACTTTGTTACTTAAGTTTGTATAAAATGTTAGACTAAAGTTAAAAACAAAGTTAATTGGTAAAAATTAAAAACTTTGTTACTTAAGTTTGTATAAAAATGTTAGACTAAAGTTAAAAACAAAGTTAATTGGTAAAAATTAAAAACTTTGTTACTTAAGTTTGTAAAAATGTTAGACTAAAGTTAAAAACACAAGTTAATTGGTAAAAATTAAAAACTTTGTTACTTAAGTTTGTATAAAATGTTAGACTAAAGTTAAAAACAAATAATTGGTAAAAATTAAAAACTTTGTTACTTAAGTTTGTATAAAAATGTTAGACTAAAGTTA
>CM067169.1:123762782-123777263 GCA_034093135.1 Erigeron breviscapus | reverse complement strand
TCCGTTCCTTTGATTCTGTAGAGATCGAGAGTGCTTCAAATCTGTTTTGACTAGATAGACGTGTGGTCTTCTTTAAATGAATCAACTCATTCTTGTTCTTCACTCCCTTAGCCATAACACTAATAATCATAGAAGCAAGTAAGTATACAAAAAATAAGACAACTAGACAGTATCAAATTGATGTTGGTAGGAGACCCAAACTAAATATATTCTCAAATTGAACAGCTAGAAATAGAAATAGAAATACCAATTACCTCGCCCCAGCATCAGAATCAGGCCCAATGGTGGTGGTGGTGTTGTCCATGCTGCAGATTCAACAAACAAAAAACATCATAATAAAATCAATCAGAAGTGATTGATTACACAACTTCCAAACAAATATATATGCATAAACTGCGTCTGATCAAAAGTGAACAAGAAAACAAATCCTAAACTTATTGTCACAAAACTAACGATATAAATAAATAAATAAAGAATTACGACAATTATTGGGGAAAAGGGCCAGTTTCAAAAGAAAACAACCATAATGACTAATTACAATTACATGAAAAACAAAATTATTCAAAATATAAACCTGGAAGAGGAATCATAAGAGGAATTGTAAAACAAAAATATATTCAAAATATAAACCTGGAAGAGGAATCATAAGAGGAATTGTAAAACATAAATATATTCAAAATATAAACCTGGAAGAGGAATCATAAGAGGAATTGTAAAACAAAAATATATTCAAAAGTATAAAACAACAAGATTACTAATATCAATCATATACCGAAAACAGAACAACTGATGATTGATCCTAGTAATCATAAGAGGAATTGTAAAACAACAAGATGACTAGTATATCAAATGTAGGAGTCCCAAAATAAATAGATAAAAGTATTAAAATATAAACCTGGAAGAGGAATCATAAGAGGAATTGTAAAACAAAAATATATTCAAAAAGATAAACCTGGAAGAGGGTTGTTTAACATCAACATTCTCGTTCTCTATTGCTTTCTTTGACTGAATCAACTGATGATCCTTGTTCTTCACTCCCTTAGCCATAACACTAATAATCATAGAAGCAAGTAAGTATACAAAAAATAAGACAACTAGACAGTATCAAATTGATGTTGGTAGGAGACCCAAACTAAATATATTCAAAATATAAACCTGGAAGAGGAATCATAAGAGGAATTGTAAAACAAAAATATATTCAAAAGTATAAAACCTAAGAAATCATAAGAGGAATTGTAAAACAACAAGATGACTAGTATATCAAATGTAGGAGTCCCAAAATAAATATAAAAAAAATTAAGAAACATCCCATCCTTCATAAAAGATTCATAAAATGATTTGTTTTACTAGCTGACAAAAATGAACAATTCAGCGATGTGCCTACACATGCATACACCAACAATGCAACTATGCAGCACACATTAACAATGCAGCTAGGATGCTCACAATTAAGCAAATCTGCATTAACCAGCCTTGGCCTAGGGATCGAGAATGCTTCAATCTGTTCTGAAGTTTAGAGGGGGCATTCTTAACATGTTCATGACCTACAGCCCCCTTGGAAGACACATTCTCATTCTCTGTTGCTTTTTTCTGACGAAAGAGACGTGTGTTCTTCTTTAAATGATTCAACTCATTCTTGTTCTTCATTCCCTTAGCCATAACACTAATAATCATAGAAGCAAGTATACAAAAAATAAGACAACTAGACAGTATCAAACTGATGTTGGTAGGAGACCCAAACTAAATATATTCAAAATATAAACCTGGAAGAGGAATCATAAGAGGAATTGTAAAACAAAAATATATTCAAAAGTATAAAACAACAAGATTACTAATATCAATCATATACCGAAAACAGAACAACTGATGATTGATCCTAGTAATCATAAGAGGAATTGTAAAACAACAAGATGACTAGTATATCAAATGTAGGAGTCCCAAAATAAATAGATAAAAGTATTAAAATATAAACCTGGAAGAGGGTAGTTTAACATCAACATTCTCGTTCTCTATTGCTTTCTTTGACTGAATCAACTGATGATCCTTGTTCTTCATTCCCTTAGCCATAACACTAATAATCATAGAAGCAAGTAAGTATACAAAAAATAAGACAACTAGACAGTATCAAACTGATGTTGGTAGGAGACCCAAACTAAATATATTCAAAAATATAAACCTGGAAGAGGGTTGTTTAACATCAACATTCTCGTTCTCTATTGCTTTCTCAATCAACTGATGATCCTTGTTCTTCATTCCCTTAGCCATAACACTAATAATCATAGAAGCAAGTATACAAAAAATAAGACAACTAGACAGTATCAAACTGATGTTGGTAGGAGACCCAAACTAAATATATTCAAAAATATAAACCTGGAAGAGGGTTGTTTAACATCAACATTCTCGTTCTCTATTGCTTTCTTTGACTGAATCAACTGATGATCCTTGTTCTTCATTCTGTTGGCTTCAACATGTGCATCACTCGGCATAAAACTAGTATATAAATAAGCGAGAACATATAAGACAACTAGACAGTATCAAACTGATGTTGGTAGGAGACCCAAACTAAATATATTCAAAAATATAAACCTGGAAGAGGGTTGTTTAACATCAACATTCTCGTTCTCTATTGCTTTCTCAATCAACTGATGATCCTTGTTCTTCATTCTGTTGGCTTCAACATGTGCGTCACTCGGCATAAAACTATATAAATAAGCGAGAACAATAAGACTGCTAGCTACAAGCATCAAATCCCAAAATAAATATAAAAAAAAAATGCAAATTGATAAGAAAATAAATAAACCTGGAAAGGAGGTTCGAAAGTGAAGATCCCTCGTTGACATGTATAATGTGGGATTTGCCATCATCATTATTGACGGCGGAAACCAACGCTTCAAGCTTTTCCTTGCGATAACCCAGTTCGTCATCTAAAGTGAAGTTGACAACATCAACACTACACCGTGAAATTTTATAGGTTTTGCTGCTGCTTCAACATCCATAAGTATATAGCTGAAACACGTAGGAACAACACTTAAGATAAATTTATCGGATACAAGAAATGAAACGGAAGTACGTGTTAAAAGAATAAATTCATTGAATTGAAATATATATACATACCCTCCAGCAAACAAAACCATCCGTTTTTGGAGCCCATTTGGTATATTATGAGTGAGCAAGAGTAAGCTATAGGAGATGGTATCAGCTACGTCGAATGAACATCCACGTCAATGAAGGATAAAAGAATGATATTAACGGGTACAACGGTAGATAAAAATAAAATAAAATTAAGGAATTAGGAAGCATGGCATACGTTTGAAGCTATCGAAGAGTTCGGCAAGATGACGGGTAGGACGAACAAAAAATCTGTAACGGAATAGCTCGGGAGTCGTTGTCAATAGACCAACAACAGTCCGTGGATGAGACTGCAACAACAAACAATGATAATAATGCCATACTTACAATACATCGACTTAAAAAGAGAAAACCAGAATAAACAGATAAATTTAGCGGGTGAATAAATGAAGACCGAGTGGCGGAACCTGAATTTTACAAGTGGCGTAAGATCTAATAGCTTCACATTGGGCGTCAAAGTATTCCTTGTGTGTGGTATGGTCGATACAGATGACTATAGCCTGGGTTATCACTTATAAATTTATATGATGAAATTGAACAGAATAGAAATACAAATTACCTCGCCCCCAGAATCAGAATCAGGCCCCATGGTGGTGGTGGTGTTGTCCATGCTGCAGATTCAACAAACAAAAAACATCATAATAAAATCAATCAGAAGTGATTGATTGTCACAAAACTAACGGATATAAATAAAGAATTACGACACATTAATCAATTTAACATATAAATAAATATCAAAATCTAATCAAATCATATATATTTACCTGGGCGTTATACGCTTCCAACTATCTTGATTGGGGAGTGATATTATTTATGGCCGGCCAGTTGATTCTTTTTATTATGATGATTGATTGGGGAGACTTGTTTCTTTTTTTGTTAATTACGTGAATTACCAAAACCAAAAACAAACATTCATACGTACATCAAAAACAAGATCATGAATTAATATTACATAATACACAGAAAAAAGATCACGAATTATTAAATTAGACACACAAAACAACTATCTTGGTTGGGAAGTGATATTATTTATGGTCGGCCAATTGATTCTTTTTTATTATGATGATGATTGATTGGGGGAGACTTGTTTCCCTAACCCGACCGAATAAATAATAAATTAATTCGTGAATAAGAGAAGAGAAGAGAAACCTTTAATTCGTGAAGTGCCGATCGAGAGAGATGTACTTCGGTCGATACGAGGGATTTTATGCCCTAGAAACGTGAATTTGGGCGTATATATACTACAATAGTCCTTGTACTATTTGAAAACGTATTTGTAGTCCCCGGTCAATTGGGTCATAAATTATTGTTTGGATTTTAGGCTTTTAGCTATATCATTATATGTGTTTTTAAGGAATATGTTTGAGGAAACAAGTAGTAATCAGGCCAAAGGGAAAACTGTAGGAGACGAGGGATTGATCAAGGAGAAATTGGAAGAAGTAAGGAGAACCGTGGCAATAGATATGACGAAAAAGATGTTGTCTGAATTTGTTAGTAGAAACTGCGATAGGATTGGTGAATCAAGCAACACAAGTTTCTATAATGACAACAATGGAGAGGAATTGTTGATCCCTAGTAATTTAAAGAATGTTATAGACTTCATAGATCAGATCTTAGTGGATAAATATTCTGAAACTGTCCCCGCTCAAAGAACGTACCACCCATAATCGGAGGAAAGATCAGATCTTAGTGGATAAATATTCTGAAACTGTCCCCGCTCAAAGAACGTACCACCCATAATCGGAGGAAAGTCGATTGCTCTAATGGATATGTTAAGGTCCGTATGAGAATTGGGGGGAGCAGGAAATGTAATGGTCAAAGGAAAATGGGATTGTGTTGCGATGTCGCTCGGATACCCAAAGAGTTATGCTGCAAAAATGGAAGAATGCTACATGGATAATTTGCAACAACTAGATGTGCATCATGATGTGGCAAAGACAATACTAGAAGAGGCAGGAAAGGAGTATGTCGATTGGAATGGTAAAAGGGTGAAGTTGGAAGTAAACACCATTGATGGATTTCTGAACATCATGGGAATAATGAATCATATGCCAACTGCAATGAAATACAAAGACATTCTCAAGGAAAAGTTTCAGGAATTGGTAAAATGGTTTCATAAAGAATACTTGAACTGCGTCTTTGAAGCACCAATACCACCACAGGTTGGAAGTCACAAGATATGTTTGTTCGATCTTTATATATTTGTTCAAAGCATTGGCGGTAGTGAAAAGGTTACCGAAGAAGATCGATGGGATTATGTGGCTAAAAGTTTTGGGCTCCCTGGTTGCCTAAGGAATACGGTTAAGGGAACTCATAAAAGATACTTGGAATTATTAGTATAACATCCCAAAACTTTTTGACGTTGACCGTTAACTTGTCATTAATGACCGTTAGTTACTATGTGCTTTATATGTGCTTATGTGAATTAAATGATTAACGTGGGATATATGTTAAAGTGATTTAAATAATGAAATTAAAGTTGATAATGATTAATGAAGTCATTTAGTGTTCCCAATAAGATATAAGAGTTGTTAAGTGTTCCCGTATGCGTTAAACGAACAATTAAGTGACGAAACGAGTTATAAGGAAGTGCGAGGGCCTAGATGTAAAGTTTTGAAAGTTTCTCCAGCAGATTAGGGTCTTGGATCAAGTCATTAGCTTCTAATTGTTAACAAGAATGAAATCAGTCAAAGTCAAACAGTCAAACGTATTCAAAGCTTTCCATAGTTATCTTACAAATTCATGTATAAATACCATCTCAAATGTAATGGAAAAGCATAACCTTATTAGGATGGGTTTATACAAGTTTTCGATATAGGTAGTCGGGATCACAAACAAGATACCTTAACGTTGCTTATTGATCGTTGTGCTCGTCACGAGGTAAGATAACTTATTTTGACACCTGGGGACACAACAAATCTTAGTTTTATTAATTACTTCCCATTTTATGAAGTTATAATATCCCATGCTTATATTGGGTATGGGTTGTATGTGAGAGGTTTATTGGGACATTGTTTATGCATTCTTTAGTAAATACGAGCTTATTTTTGTATTATTGTTTAATGTAGCTTGTGATTGAGTTGTTGATGATTATTTGTGACTTGTACACATAGTACACTAGACTTGATTAAGTTGCCATGTCACGTGCACGTTAAGGGCCCTAATGAAAATAAGTAGCATTAAGTAGCATTCTTTATGTGCAAAGTCTCGAGCACTGAGTAGCAAGTGTTAAGCTTAACCCACATTTGGTCGCGTGGATCATTTGTGTTAAGTAGCCCATCCGGGGGCGACGTATACTGTTCCTGGTGGGGTCAATCATTTAAGTAGCTGAGTAATTCCGTTGGGTGTGATTGACCTTTATAGTAGTTTGCGGATTACTCGTGGATTGGTTATGCCTTTCCATAACGACGTCGATGGACCCCCAAAAGGTTTACCCATCATGTCGGGTGTGAGGTTGTAACACCCATCATTTAAAAAACACGGATTTCCAAAAACTTTTCACCTAACGGTGTTAAAGAATGCGGAATAACGTTTTAAAAGTCCAAACCATAAAATCCAGTTTGGTTTGTTCATAAAATAGAAGGTGTTACTCGTCACATCATCAAAATAGTATAAATGGAAATCCTACGGTTGCCCAACACAAAACAACCGTATACAAGTCATATCAAAACATAATAGTCATAACGAAATCAAATGTCTAAAAGGAGCAGCAACTATGGGTAACTAATAGCATCTTCAAGTATTCTACCCATGCCTCGCTCATTATCCATCAACACACTTCTAGCTTGCTAAACCTGAGGGAACAACATATTTCAAGAAACAAGTGTTAGCTAACGAATTAGCTAAGTAAGATAACACTAAGTTAATAAATCATTAGTCCCATTAAAACTTGGTAAAGCAGCTTTTCATAATAAAGACACATATTACATATCATCAACATCATACCATATCATCAACATCATATCATATTAGGATTAATCATCCTAAATGTGCCTATCCATCGTTTCGTCATTTCATATCATCTCATATCGTCATATAAGGTGTGACTTACGTCACGCATATCATATAGGTGTAAGTTTGTGTGTAGGCGGTCAAACGACCTAACGGGAACCTCACACCCGACTAGATGGATGAGCCATACGGCGGTCCATCAAGTGTCGTTAAGGAATGGCAAGCCAATCCAGGAGTAGTCCGTATGTTCAAGACATTGGTGGGTAATCACTCCACCCGGAGATACTCAAACCACGTAATTACGTTGCAAGGAGCCACCCAAGCAACAACATATACGCACCCACCCGGCTAAGGTGAATACGGGTTAAGCTTAACACTTCATCATATATACGAGCTCGATTTCATCACATATAGTTTAGGTGACAAAGTTACCTAAACATAACATATAATCAACTTTTACGTTTGGGCCCTTAAACGTGCACGTGACATGGCAACCTATAAAGTCTAGTGAACTAGATGATCAAGCCACACATACATGCACATCATAATCAACATATACTTGCATCACATTTCATTTCATTGCATATCATAACATAGCATAACATATCATTGCATATCATAACATAGCATTTCATATAAAGGGGAATGCATTTCAGGTCTCATAAGTCGAATACATATCCCATATAACCTCCCATATAACCCGAATACCAGTAAGTACACAAGATGTAAGTAGAGAAAAAAAAAAAAAAAAAAAAAAAAAAAAAAAAAAAAAAAAAAAAAAAAAAAAAAAAAAAAAAAAAAAAAAAAAAAAAAAAAAAAAAAAAAAAAAAAAAAAAAAAAAAAAAAAAAAAAAAAAAAAAAAAAAAAAAAAAAAAAAAAAAAAAAAAAAAAAAAAAAAAAAAAAAAAAAAAAAAAAAAAAAAAAAAAAAAAAAAAAAAAAAAAAAAAAAAAAAAAAAAAAAAAAAAAAAAAAAAAAAAAAAAAAAAAAAAAAAAAAAAAAAAAAAAAAAAAAAAAAAAAAAAAAAAAAAAAAAAAAAAAAAAAAAAAAAAAAAAAAAAAAAAAAAAAAAAAAAAAAAAAAAAAAAAAAAAAAAAAAAAAAAAAAAAAAAAAAAAAAAAAAAAAAAAAAAAAAAAAAAAAAAAAAAAAAAAAAAAAAAAAAAAAAAAAAAAAAAAAAAAAAAAAAAAAAAAAAAAAAAAAAAAAAAAAAAAAAAAAAAAAAAAAAAAAAAAAAAAAAAAAAAAAAAAAAAAAAAAAAAAAAAAAAAAAAAAAAAAAAAAAAAAAAAAAAAAAAAAAAAAAAAAAAAAAAAAAAAAAAAAAAAAAAAAAAAAAAAAAAAAAAAAAAAAAAAAAAAAAAAAAAAAAAAAAAAAAAAAAAAAAAAAAAAAAAAAAAAAAAAAAAAAAAAAAAAAAAAAAAAAAAAAAAAAAAAAAAAAAAAAAAAAAAAAAAAAAAAAAAAAAAAACATAACATATAATCATCTTTTACGTTTGGGCCCTTAAACGTGCGCGTGACATGGCAACCTATAAAGTCTAGTGAACTAGATGATCAAGCCACACATACATGCACATCATAATCAACATATACTTGCATCACATTTCATTTCATTGCATATCATAACATAGCATAACATATCATTGCATATCATAACATAGCATTTCATATAAAGGGGAATGCATTTCAGGTCTCATAAGTCGAATACATATCCCATATAACCTCCCATATAACCCGAATACCATTAAGTACACAAGATGTAAGTAGAGAAGTTATATTCTGAAAACCATCTTTTGTTGAATCCCTCAGCGTGTCAAAGTAGTGTATCTTACCTCGGAGTAGCACGCAATAAGGAATAGCTAAGTTACCGGACAAAGCAACAACTCTCGTCTACCTATGATTAGTAAACGATCATTAAAACACTTAACATTTAGTCCATAAGTTGGAATTATACCCCTAAAGACACCCTCTAGATCTCAGGAGTAAGCTATGTGTCAAAACGAAGTTACGGTTCGAAACTAAAACATTTCCTGAAACTGGACGAGTTGCGCCGCAATGCTTTCCATTGCGCCGCAACTTATCTTGTCTGAAATCCAGTTGCGCCGCAACACAGAGTTTTGGTAAGTCAAATTTAACTCAAACTCTTCACTTTAAGTTACTTAACATGCCTTTCTACTAAATCTAGACATTCTTGGTCTTTTGAGCTCCAAAAACCGAAATTAGGGTTTCAAAGTTCTTAAATTGGGTCAAAATCGTTTTGTGTCAAAGAGTGATGTTATGAAACGAAATTCTTGAATGGGTTATGCTCAAACATGTTAGTCATGATTAAAAACGAGTCATGGAACTTCTCAAACCGATTTCTAAGCCAAAATTTGGGTTTTGGGTCGGTTTAGGGTTGCAAATGGGTCAAAAACGGGTTAAGCATGCAAAAGAGGTCAAGGGTCGAATTTGTGAGGTGGGTTATGTTTAATTATGTTTGTATATGTTTAAAAATGAGTTTGAACCTTCCCAAATCGATTTTGAGGTCAAGAATGGTTGTTTCTCACATCTACACGTCGTAACTCCCGTTAGGGATCTTAATGGTCGTTAGTCATTTAATGGCCGTTAGTTCTAAGGGCGTGTAATGGCCGTTAGTATCTGAAGGCTGTAATGGCCGTTAGTATCTGAAGGGCGTGTAATGGCCGTTAGTATCTGAAAGGCGTGTAATGGCCGTTAGTCTTGGTAATGGCCGTTAGTACCTGAAGGGTGTGATGGCCGTTACTTTTGGTAACTCCCGTTAAGGACTGAATTTGATAACATTTTGAAACGGACATAACTTTCAAACCGTAACTTTGTTTTTAACGTATGACCTATCATTGGAATCGTGTGAGAGTCTAATTTCTTATGAATTCATCTATTTGGAATGAAACTATTTCCATTTCTGAAAATGTTAGTTTAAAGTGTTTTCGTTCTTGGTCGGGAAGCTTGTAAAGCACTTGTTGGGTTATGGCATGACCTAAACCATCTAGACCTTATTGGTTAGGGAGTTAGCGTTGACATTGGTCGTATTGTGACATATTTTGATAGGTTGCGGACAAGACAATTGTTGAACGAGTCTAACTTGCTTATAACTTGTTTGTTACTGAGCAAAGGTGAGTTTTCGTAGCTTCCCTTGCTCCTTTAACAGTCGGGCTGAAAAGTGTACGTTTGTGCTTGATGACATTTGTGTTTGAATGATTGTTGATGGCTTGTTGACGTGCAATTATGTGGTTGTTATATGATTGTTGTATGTGTGCATGTTTGAGTGTTTACTAGGTTAGTTGGGTATATATGGAAGACGGTAATACCTTTGAAAGGTTGTAGATGTGGTGGGAAGGTTGCGGGTGACCCTATATATAAGCATCTATGGCTTCTCAAAAGTAGTATCGTATGAAGTATATACTCATGGTGTTTTGGTAATGTGTGGACATTGATGGTCATTGATGAGCAATTTGTGAGGTGTTGAGAACAATGATGGACACGAGGGGCATGATGACAACATAAACTGGCACTTTATGTGCTTGATGAAATTATACGGGTACTTTAAGTACTTGATGACATTATGGATGACATGAGGACAATTGAGGGACATTGAGTACAAGTGTGAAATCATAGAACATGTTAGATACTTAATTGATACCAAAATTCTCGTTCTCTGTACTTGATTATGTATTGGATGGCATCGGTACGTGTTCTTGTCCTTTATTTCCTACGAACTCACCAACCTAGTGTTGACATTGTTTAGTACACTTTTCAGGAAATCAAGAGAACCCAAGAGCTTGATGTGCGTTGCTAGATGTTGGACTATGACCATGGATCCGTGATTCATTACCCGTTGATCGGACTTGCTTAGGATCATGAGCCATCTATTGATGTTATTTTGTAAACTATTGATGATTGTATGCTCCTTGTGCTTTTGTGACTTTGTAATCTAATTGTTGGGTTCACGGAATCCTTTTAAATTCATATAGTCTCGTTCTACGATAATTCCATCTTGTGTCATGCTTTTCGGTGCATTTCGAGCCTAACTCGGGGTGTTACAATACGCCAGGCATCTGGGTTCGAACATATTGACTCAAGGTATGGTTCGAAGGCGAGAAGGCAACGGCCATCTTGATCAATCTCGTCACTCAGCAACCTCACTACATTATTGTTGTTGATGTTGGATCTCCAAAGAGTATTCCGTATAGAAGAAAAATCACTCCCTTTATCTAGTATCTTAACCGCAACATCAAGACCTTCAAACGTACCCTTCACAATCTTTGTGTGACCATCCTGGTATATGATTTCCTCAGGTTGACATATCTTTATCCTCGTTTCCTGAATGAAAGTCGTATATGTTTTTTAAGTATAAATGCAACAAAAACATATGTCTACATTATTATAATTCGCGATGAGTAGCTAGGTCTTTTCAAAGCAAAAATAGCAAAGGTATGTACCACTTTCAGGAAATTATATAGAGACCAAATGCATATCAAGAAGTGATGAAGAAACATATATTACTCCCTATCCAAGCTAATTAATTAAAGATGCCTGTTTGGAAAGCAACTCTATTTTGTTCTTGTACGTACAGACATCTATATCTATCAAAGTGTCTGTTACAATTAACATATACCAACTAAAATCCCAAGCACCCTCTGCTATATATATAGGTTCCTATATAGGTAAGGTTCATTTGAGAACCATTCATATATGAACATACTAGACTATTCATATATGAACACCAAGTTATAATTAAAAGGTTCTCATGGTTATATATATATATATAACATTTAACTAAATTAGCATATAGGTCGTTGATAGCCAAACCGGGACCAGGGTTTAACGGGCTTTATCGTGTCCGGCCCGGATCATTTGTTTTCTCGGGCCAGCCCATGAATTGATCTATTCACCTCATAAAACATATGTCAATTAATAATCAAAATAAGATGGCTCATTGTGTTTAAAAAAACAAAAAAAGAAGCAATTATATCCAAAAGGAAATTGAACATGAACAACATATCCAACATATCCAACTAACTCAATCAGTGCTAATAAAAGTATATATGCAGATATCATATAGATAGGAACACTCATCGAAACTATAATATAAGAAGCTATATACTAATTAACGCGTGTCGTACGTGATCACTAATAATTAAAAAAACAGAATCAGTGCTTAAATGATTCTGTGATGATTGAGAGTCGGTTGTTGAAGGGTTCTGGTCGTCCGTTATCTGCAATAACATATAAACTGACTTAAATGATATACAGAGAATTACGTACTACAAATCATTATATATTTAGAGACCGACCAAATGCAGATCAAGAAGTGATGATCGAAGAAACATTATTCCCTATCCAAGCTAATTAATTAAAGATGCTGGCCTGTTTGGAAAACAACTCTATTTAATTTGTTCTTGTACAGACATCTAGCTTGTGAGTGAGTAAATCAAAGTGTCTGCTACAGTTAATATTCAACTAAAATCCCAAACACCCTCTGCTAAATATATATATTAGTAGTATAAAGCACTAATTAAACATTTAACTAAATCAGCATATAGGTCGTTGAATACTTACATGATGACTAATAATTAAACAAAACAGAGCATGCCAATATATATATATGCATTATTTTGATGAATATATCATAAAATAATGCATATATATATATTGGCATGCTCTGTTTTGTTTAATTATTAGTCATCATGTAAGTATTCAACGACCTATATGCTGATTTAGTTAAATGTTTAAAATAGGCTATTTCTTTTATATGTAAGTATAGATATGATAGAGATCAAATGAGAAGGTACCTTAAGGAGAGAAGGAAGAAAATGTTTGTTTTTGATTTTTTCTTAGCTTGATTTTTGAACTTTTTATCTTTTTTTCACTTTTTTCATTCTCTCTTTAATTAACTTATTCCATATAAAAAATTTTAAAATTTATATATTTTTTTTCCCCAAAGGCTTAGCCCGTAAGCTATAGGCGAAGCCTCTTAAACTATGGCGGAGCCATGATAGTTAAGGGCGAAGCCCGTTAGGTAGATCACACCATCACCGATCACCCTATGACCTATCACCCTCTATGACCTATCACTCCCACCAGCTACCCCTTATTAATATCCTTAAGGGCGAAGCCCGTACCGTACCCTTACATGTATAACTCACTAACTCGGGTTAGAATTTTTATTTTATTTATTTTTAATTTTTTATGGATTGAAGTTAATTAAAAAAAGAATGAAAAAAGTGGAAAAAAAAGAAATCAAAAAAACAAGTTTAAAAAAAAAAAAACGAACTTTCTCTCCCTTTCTCTAAGGATCTTGATCCTAATATAAATATATATAATATATAGGGGCAATCAAATAAGAACAATCTTAAAATAAGAAACACGGTGAGAACACTTAAAAACTACATTTTGATGCATTAAAAGTCCATAAAAACTAACATAGTGTATAACTAATTATCATTATTTAAGTGTTTAACAACACATTGGTCTGTCAAAATCGAGAAATCATGTTTTTTGTTTTGTGCATCCATCTTGGATGCATATTCATCAAAATGATGCATCCAACAAAAAACGTGATTTTTTCGATTTTGACGGATCAATGTGTTGTTAAACACTTAAATAATGATAATTAGTTATGCACTATGTTAGTTTTATGGACTTTTAATGCATCAAAATGATGTTTTTAAGTGTTCTCACCGTTCTTATTTTAAAAGTGTTCTCACCGGAGTGTTACCCTATATATATATATGCGAGAGAGATAATAATTAAAAAAACAGAATATGTTTACATGATTCTGTGATGATTGAGAGTCGGTTGTTGGAGGGTTTTGGTCTTCCGTTATCTGCAATAACATATAACCATGAGTTAAAAAATTCCGTTCGATCGAAAACGATAATCGAAAAGTACGTAGAAATATAAAGAATTCTGTGATCGACTGCTGAACTTTGTTGACCTGATTTTGACTTGGACTGATTTCGACTACTGTACTTACATCCGCCTTTGATTTCGACTTTGTTGACCTGCTTCGACGAACTACCCAGTTCTTTCTTTTTTTCACATTCAAGAGCGAGACGAAGGGTAGTTGTTTGGCTTTCTTTGTATTTTTCATGATCAACGCAGTGGGAGATAAGTGTTTGTTTGCAAATTATAAAATATAATTTACACTAATAAAACTTTTTAGGCTCTTATTTTAGTTCTATAAAACTTCACGTTACAAACTTGTAATTAATTAGATGTGTAGTCTGCAAAAAGAATAGAAATTTATCAGTCATTGGTGAAAAACAGAGAGAAAGAGATGGCAATTAAAAAGAAGGAAATTCTGGCTGGAGTTCTGAAGGTGGAAAAAGAATTGACAAGGCCACCCATTAAGCCCAAAGTGACTGGACCAAGATCATCAAGAAAAAATAT
>CM067169.1:123747790-123761782 GCA_034093135.1 Erigeron breviscapus | reverse complement strand
ACCCAACCACCAATTCCCTCCTCCACTGACCAACCTGAGGATCTCCCAAAAGATCCCTCAGGATCTCCAAAGGGCTTATTAAAACGTCGTACATATAAGCCGTCCTCACAGCCCAAGGACATTAGTACCGAAGCAAACCCCTCTGGATCTTCCCAACAAGAACCAGAGGAATCGAGTCCAAAGGGAAACCCACAAGCAGCCATCAAAACTTCTGTAGGTGGTACGGTCACGGCGCCACGGCCGCATCCCATCTCAGCGAAAAGTCAGGTCAGTCTCGAGCAGGATCCGACCCCCGGCGCCTACGCGGGCGCCGTTTTCAGCAAGAGACAATCCCAGCACGGCCTTGACTCGAACTTTTGGAACGGACTTTTGTGTGAAGCTACTATGGCTTTCGAGCTCACAAACTACTATTATACTTCAGGACAACTTCGTCCTTCTTCCGCGGGTAATCAGGAATCGGTTCATGTTTATGGTGCGACAACTGGCATCTATAGCGAGGGCACCTCTGGAACTTTCAATTTCTTGCATCAGGGCTAGACTGCCCCTTTCACAAAACGGACCGGCTCAGTCTCCGACCAAAGTATTACCCTAAACCGACTACTTTGCTCACTCTCCTTTCCGAAACGACGAATCTGGAGCTCGTCGCAGTTTATTTTTCTTCTTTTTTTTTGTTAGAACACGGTGGCTAGATTGTCAAGAGGGCAATCTTTCAGATTCTTTCAGAGCGCGATTGTTGCGCAAGTTTGATATGCTTGGAGGCGTTTGGGTTGCATGGCCCTTGTGCAAAGACGACTGGATTTGAAGAATAGAGGAAAAGAGGAGGAGGGACTGGATCTACGCAGCTTAGTGAGATAGTCGATGTATACACCAACTATCAAGTTGCTGAACAGAAACCATGTCGACTGTCCATAGTACTCTCCTCCGATCTGCCCGGGTAGTGAAGGCTTTTTGCGTGTAAGCTTTCCGTCTTGCCGCTAAAGCTTTTATTTGCTTTATGGCAAAAAAATCCGGAATCCTCTGCTTCGCAACTTGGTGTAGATGGAGTGTCAACTCCTCGAAGCTCAAAGGGGTCAGAGTGAGTTTGTGTCCGGTCCGTACCTAAACTGCTGGCCAATTCACGTGACTCGAATCTGTAGTGCATTTTCGTTTTGCCGACGCCAACGCGCGACCCTCACCCTCACACAGTCTGTGATAAACCATCGCCTCCAACACGAGCATCGCAACCAATACCCCTTCAGGACTGTTGTGTCTCACACCACGCGGCAAGATGCAGCCCCAATATCGCGCTGCCGCGCAGCAGCAATGACACAGCGGTCACCGGCGCACGGCCAGGCCCATCGTCTCGGTGTCATTGGTACGTCCGCCTGCTCTCGGGCCTTGAGCTACGAACAATTCACGGAGAACCACCAATGCTAACGCGATTGACTTTATGAGGACCGATGATGTCTCTGGACCGGGCACACACCCCAGTGCCCCTTACTCAGGCCCAGCTGCCGCAACAGCAAGCCGAGCGCAACAAGCTGGGAGCTCGCCAAGCGACGAAGCCGAAAAGCCCCAAGGGCAAGAATCTCGCCGACGGAGTCGAAGAGTGCATAATCGCAACCGAGGTTGTGCAGCGACAAGGAGTTACGCGAAGTTGAACGCCGTCTTGATGCGAGCCAGACCCGTAAGCGACTGGAGTCGCTGAGAACATCAATTCGTCCATCAAAAATAGACGCCCACAAGACCCTGGCGCATTTGGTCGTCAGCAACACGGTTGAAGATCCAGATCTGGCAGGGCAACGGAACTGAATGTCGATTCGTTTGACTCAAGACTAACATGGAAGCTTGTGGCGCGTCAAGATCGAAGGTCGGCTGCTGGACGACGACAACGATCAGGAGGGGGACGGCGATGCATTCAGGGGGAGTCGAAAAAATAGAGGAAGGGGACAAGATGGAAGATGATGAGAAAAAGGACGACAAGGCCGGCCGGGTAAGAAGCCCCAAGCTGTGTCTCGCACTTCTTCAAGTCATGAAGGTTGACTTCGACGCGTGCGCTCCGCAACGGCAACGAGACGGACGTGAATGGCAAAAGCCTGAGACACCGAGGGGGACGAATACGGCAGCGCTCCGGCCGCAGAGGATTTCGACGAGATTCACTTTCAAGCGCAACGGCGACGAGACAGCAACATCACGATCAACCGTATGTCCGAGATGCCGGAATACGATACAAAGCTGAGTTTCCTGATCTGGCGGAGGTGGTTGGCTATGACGAGGCGACGCAGCAGAGGCTGTGATGGGGCTGTGGGAGGACATCCGGATATCAGGTCGACGGAGGATGAGGAGAGAGGAGACTTTCCGTTGCGACAACCTCGTGAAACGGGTAAGCCAAACTTGCGGTCACTTTGAGAGATGTGCTAACTGGACAGGTGGATTCGACCGAGGAAGAAAGGGCCAAATCCCTTCAGCCCTCAGCGATTACATACTCTAGCATTTGAGCCCCTTCCCCCCAGTTAAGCATACCATTATCCACCATCCGCCGTCGACGAAGACTTCCACAAAGACCCCCAACCCACCATCTTACGAATCCAAGTCCTGTCGCAGACCCCCTCCGTACGACTCTCCAGCCCCTCCTCCACAACCCAGAGTACGCAACGATGCTCCGGAAGTTACCCAACTCGACGAGCAACTGGCGCAAATCGTTCAAGGCGTCTATGTTCGAAAGCAAGCACACCTTTTTCAATCCATGATGATGACCCGCTAATTTCGTGCGCAATGGTTGAGTTCGCAAAAAGCGGGATTTTGATGTCATCATGGAGAGTCCACTGCGGGTGGTAGTGCGAGTCTGAGGGTGAGGAGTGGAGGAAGGAGGGCGAGGATAGCTGTGGGCTATCCCAGAATGCTAGGGAAATGCGGAATGTTCTGACTATCGGAAGCAGACTCGGAGGACCAAAGGAATACCATGACTGGCAGTGTCATGAGGAGTTTGCAAGGGCGTTCCTTTCGGCTCTTGTATGTTCAGGATGAGACGGCGTTAGATGACTTGGACTTGGACTTTCGTGTGTACGATTACCATCACTTTAGAGCATTGGACAGTCCAGCCGACATGGTACGGAATGTATGTTGGTTTTCACCAACGGTGCACTGATCTGATGTGGAATGGGCTTCGATTTAGCTATGCCCCCTTTGCCCTGAATGCCTTAACGCCCTGACAAAATCCGCGGTCATGACCATGCCGGAAGGAAGAAGAAAATAAAAGCAAAAAAGAAAGCAAAGCAAGCCGGGCCTCGACCGCTACCTTGGGGCTGCACAGGTGTCTGCGGGAGGGGTCCGAATTTGCTTGATCAGAAAACTCCCTCTCATCGATGAATTGCTCATCATCGGGTGCGATCCTCCAAAAAAGTGCGACAAGACAGTCAGTAGCTTTTCGCGATCATGATAAGGATCTTCTGAACAGCCACCGACTTGTGTGGGTTCGCCACAAAAGACCTGAAGACGTGAACCTCGTACTGCACATCTACGGTCGGCACGAGCAAGTTCATGCAGATCTTGAGATGCGCGCCTCGGTCACACGTAGGCAATCATGACGCTTGTAGTTGGGCGGTCTCCAGGAGATCCGCCCAAGAAGTTTGATAGATTGGCGTTTGGTGACGTAGCTGTTGGATTGAACGAGTAAGGATTTGTATTTCTCGAAGAAGAGATACGAAGTGACAGAGGGAGGTAGCGGGGGACGAGATCCTTTGTGACGGGTAAGAAGTTCCGGGATCAATGATAGCTTGTCTCGCGTATGCGATGACCTGCATATATCTTACCCTGAACGTTGTGAAGGCATCGGCAGCAACCTCGAAAGACTATTATCGACCCATTCGAAGAATCTCCAGAACACACCCTACAGGACTGGGGGCCTGTCGCGATCAATTGCATTCAACCCCTACTAGACGAAACCCGGCGGCATCCCATCCATCATACAAAATGATAAGCCGCCGCTGCCTCATTCTTCAACAGCGATCTCCAGCCGCTCCCCGCAGGACGTGTGCGCTTCTTTGTGGTCATACGCCCGAAATAGCTCCACTAGCACCTTGTGGCCGATTGCAACACCACATACGACAGGGCGATGGGGTCGCCTCTTGGGTGCAGCAGCAGCCGGGCGGAACGGAACACGTAGGAGAAGATGACTGGGGCGTCTTTGCGCGCTTTCGAAGGGGAGTAGGTAAAGGTTGGACGGCGAGGGAGGTGGGGAGTCTTCATCGATAAGGCCAGTGACGAGTGCGTAGATTTGCTAGGGGGAGCTTTCGGCTTCTGCGCGACGTCGTTAGCGCATGCTTCCACATCTAAAAACAGCTAAGTTTCGAGATTGATCATACCTTGGTGCCCTGCCAAGATGAACTTTCATCTGGTGAGCCACCGGGCCAACTCGGCTGCCTGCACAGTTTCTCTGTTAGCAATGCGACAAGGCCAGTCTACAACATAGGAGTGTATGTTACCTTCGTTGCACCATTGTGGCTGTCGAGTCTAAGGATGTGATCGCGGGCTTGCTTGGGAAGATCCGCTGGCGTGCGAGTCTTCGCCCTCCGAATAAGAAGGACTCGTGGGGTAAGGCTCCTAGAGGCAAGGGGTTGCGTTGGTGATGAAAATCGGAGGAGCGCGGTTCTGGCGGTCTGGTCTAAACTCGGGTCTATCGTCGCAATCGACCTAGGCTCAAAACAAAGGGAGGCGAAAGAGCGACTTGATGCGGCAGCTGAGTACAAGGGTTTGATCGTGGTATTCAAACGGGGCAGATCAGGAGACTCGAGTGCTCGAGTTTTGGTATCGGAGCGATTGGGGTGACTGGGTTTGCATCGGGAAAGATGCTATGGTAGAAGTAACCTCGACCTAGCTTTGGGACCAGAGAGTTCCTCGCCGCCCGAATTGTGCAGAGGAGACCGGCAAAGTGGGGAAGCTGGTTCTGTGTACTTTCAGGTCACGCTTGGACCCTGTGACGGCGCAAGGCATGACTCGGCGGGCTTCGTGGAGGGGGCAGGGTTTGCGCTGCGCTGAGATCGATTTCACTTGCACCTCAGTACAACTGAGAGAAGGCAGACGCATCAGATGAGGTTCGGCGACAATACATAGACATTATCTCCCAAAGGACAGAAAGACATTCGTTTAAGTTTGGAAAGCTGCAGTAAAGAAGTTCCTGTTGCACCAGACACGGGCAGTCCGGGGGCGGTACGTAGTTCCGGGTTACTTAGATTTGAACTCCCCACCTTCTTGAGTAACCCACTTCGAAAAAAGTAACCCCCCATCCGCTTCAACCCACCACGTCAAAAACCTTGGGACTCGAGTGTTGTTTGGATCGGAGCGCGTCGGTCATTACAGAGGACTGTAATTCTCTTGTTACAGGTCATCGTAACCAAGAGCGAGCGCCTCTCAATCCCAAGGGCTTCGGACGCGCTCGACACCCTATCTGGTCTCCCACAATCTTCTTAAGAGCCTCGACCGACCCAAAAACGCCGACAAGATGTCATTAAAGTCCCCAAGGAAGAGGATGTCATATCCAGAGGTGGAGAGACACAATGCCTTCCATCGCCAAGTTCGAACTCATGCGCTGCCTTCGAGACGCCTCCTGTACTGACTGCCGCGACATCTAGTTGAGCTTTCCGAAGGCCGACCACACTTACACATCTACGATGGCCCGCCGTTCGCGACCGGCCTGCCTATTATGGCCATCTGCTCGACCACGACTATCAAAGTTATCATCCCCGTTACTGGTCTATGAAGGGCTTCCACGTCGAGCGACAGCTTTGGCTGGGATACAACCAAGGCTTGCCCATCGAGCACGAATCGACAAGAAGCTTGGTATCTCGGGAAAAACAGGCAGTCATGGAGCTCGGTCTTGAAAAGTAACCATACGCGAATGTCGTGCCATTTCCTGCGCTTCGTGGAGAGGGAGTACCACCATCAGCGGTTGGGTCGCTGGATCGACTTTGACAACGATACATAGGGGGTGAAGAGCGAACCTCAGGTGCGGCCTGGATGGCGGAAATGAACTAACAACAAAAAACATTAGACCTAATGGATGGTACTTTCATGGAGACCGAGTGGTGGGCGTTCAAGCAACTGCCACGAGAAAGCTAGGTTTACAAGGATATCCGCGTAATGCCCTAATCCAGGCTCTTACACAACGTCAGCAACTTTGAGGATGGTGAGAATACAAGAAGTCAACGACCCTGCCTGGGTGGGTCTTCCCACTCGTCGGACGACCCCGAAACTTGGTCTCTTGGGTGCGACAACAAATCCCTGGACCATACGTCGCATCTGGGCCTCGCGGGCATCCCGACTTTGAGTATATCAAGGTCAAGGACGAGGAAATCGGCAGACTTACATTCATTCTTGAGAACCCTTCTGACGACCTTGTACAAAGACCCGAAGAAGTGAAAAGTACACCGTGGAGATTGGTAAAATCAAGGGCAAAGAGATGCTCGGAGGAAGACACCCCTTGGTCGACTACTTTACGAGGAGTTCAAAGAGGGGCTTTCAAGGTTCTCAATGCGACCTACGTTACGGCTGATACGTGGCACGGGTATGTTCACCAGGCCCCGGCTTTCGGAGAAGACGATACAATGTTGCCGTGGCCGCGGGTATTGTGACCGAAGACGCACCGCCCCCGACACCCATCATCGACACAGGCCACTTTTTGGCCCGCGTGAAGAACGTCGAAGGAATGCATGTTGAGGAGGGCCCGACATGCACATCATCAGTTCTGAAGGGTACCGGTCGATTGTCGTCGACTCAACAGCGGAGGCATTCGGACCCCTGTGCCCGAGATCCGACACCCCTCTCATTTACAGGCTATGCCATCGTGGTTCATCCGCATTCCTGAGATTGTACCTGCGATGATAAGAAATCTCGAATGGACTCATTTGGTTCCTGCTTTCGTGAAAGAGGGCCGCTTGCAAACTGGGGTTTGCCAACGCTCGTGCACTTGGAACGTTGGCATGAAGTGGGAGGGCGATACTGGGGTCGCTATGCCCCTTTGGGTCAGTGATGATGGAGAGAGCGTATTTATTTGCGTTGGAAGTATTGAGGAGCTCAAAAGTTAGCGGCGCGGGGGGGGGGAAAGCGAGATTACTGATCTTCACCGCGACAAGATCGATCCCATCACCATCCCCAGTCAACAGGAAAGGGTACCCTAAAGCGTATCGAGGATGTCTTTGACTGTTGGTGCGAGTCTGGAAGGAGCCATATGATTGCCAACACTACCCTGTAGAGAATGTGAAAAGTCGGAGAAGTCATTCACGGGCGACTCATTGCCGAGGGCTCGACTTTGTCAAACCCGTGGATGGTTCTACACGATGATGGTCATGGCACCCACTTGTTCGGAAAGTCTCCTTTCCAGAACTGTGTAGTCAAACGGTATCGTGCTAGCAGAGAACGGAAAAAGATGTCCAAGCGATTGAAAAACTATCCCGACCCGACGCTGGTGATGGAAAAGTACGGATCTGATGCGTTGCGTCTATAATCTTATCAATTCGCCAGTCGTGCGTGCGATCTCTGCGTTCAAGGAGACTGGTGTTCAAGGGGGCGTCCAAAAGGTTCTGCTGCCATTGTGAACGCTACAAATTATTCGAAGGGCCAAGTCACACTACTGAAGAAGCTGAGGGTGTTGACTTTAAGTGGGAGCCCACGATGGAGTCTACCAACGAGAATGTGATGGACCGCTGGGACCTTGCCAGTTGCCAAAGCTGCTCGAATTGTGAACAAGAGATGAAATGTAAAGTGGCCCCAAAATGTAACATTCTAGCTTCTTGACTAACGGATTCAACAGTTTACCGTCTTTACACTGTTGTGCCTCGCTGTTGGAGCTCATCGGACACACACGAACTGGTACATCAAGTTTGAAAACCGACGAAGCCTCAAAGGGAGAATGGGCTCCAAGATACTCTGCACGCTTGAATTCTTTGTTCGAAGTGTTGTTCACTTTGTGCGTGGTATGGGCGCCCTTCACTCCTTTCCTGACGGACAAAATCTTATCAACGCATGATTGACCACACATCCATGAGAACTTGCGGGCAGAGGACTCCCGCAGTGTGCCGCTCTTGCCTTCCCAGAGTCCGCGAAGAGCTTTCGATGCCGTCGTGAGCGAAGTGTCGCCGATGCAGAAGGGATTGATCTTGGTCGTGTCTCTCGTGAACGTCGCACAATTGGTCTCAAGCAAGCCCCTGAAGACATTGATTGTGATCCATCCTGCCAGCAGTACCTTGACGACGTCAAGGTCTCTCGAGAAATACATTTCCGACGAGCTCAAGTGCGGGATCTCGTTTTGTTGCGGACGACGCAAGTACAACGTGGAATACAGCGTCGCGCTGAGTGGCCTGTACTCGGAAAGAAGCTGAGGAAGGACATGGGTCCGCGTCAAGAAGGCCTACCGGACGTGACTAGCGACACAAGGCAAAGGCTACGGTTAGCGACACAGTACATCATGGTCGACGGCATACGCCTAGAAGAGGGGCGACTTGGTCGTTCGTCGTGACGTCAAGGAGGATGAGTCATCAAGAAACTGGAGATCAACAAGGACAACGAGTTATTACTGTCCTCGACACCGAGATCCATCCCGAGTTGCGCAAGAGAAGCTGGCTCGAGAAGGTCATCAAACCGGTTCAGCGTTTGCGAAAGAAGGCCGGCCTACAACCGACTGACCGAGATCAAGATGGAGTACACAGTTTTTGTCGGACCCCGAAAACGATCGGTCTTGAAGCGGCGTTCTCATCACAAGGTGCCATCTTCGAGAAGACAACTCATGAGACCGCTAGACAGCGAGGGGACAGACTGCGAGGGTCTCATTGCGGATTAAGAGCAATGAGGTGCATCAGGCGACATTCTCGCTCTGAGACTGCTCAAGCTATGATAGAGAAGTGAGAAAGTCTATGCTCTGAAATCGTTGAAAAACATGTAGAAGAATACGGAAGTTAACGACGGGCTATTATGTGGATGTTTTTGTCTATTTCTTCTTGGATGCAATCTTGATATGTATTAGAGATGTCTCAGCGTACGGTACGCCACAAGGTTTGCAATGTACCAGGTAACAATCTTTCACATCTTCATAAATCTCTTTGGCGCACATGTCTTTGTGTACAGCGTTGTACTCGGCAACGATGCATTTTCCGTATGCGGGCCCGGCCTGTCGAGACAAGGTTAGGTGCCTCCCTTCGAGGGCGACGAAATGTGAAGAGCAACATTCAAGACCTCTAGCGAGCACTTGGCCGACTTTCAGCGAACTTCTGATTGGGCGAACGGTGTGCGCGCTCATGATGAGGAACTTTCGGTACCGTCCGTTTCAACCTTATATTGAGATGGGAACATGTCGCATTTTTGGCTGGGGCAGCTGAGCTTAGCGGACCGAGGACAATGAATTGATGATGAAACGATTATAAAAGTGGTGATGCTAAGAAGGGTTATGCATCTAAGCGACGCGAATTTAAGCCACCACCCACTTTACTTTACGCGCTTTGTCGCGAGGCGTCTTATGTCTCGACGCGCTAGGACCAGCTGCCCGCGATTGCAACCTATTTCGCTCCACTCGAACTTGATCTGATTTTGGTATGCACTCGATGCCGAACCAACAACCTCTATATGGACTTTCTTAACACACGCGTCGACTCAGAAGACCAAACTTTCGAAGAAGACTTCCTCGAAAACGATCCCAACTGCCTCCTCCACCTGCTTAGGCCGTCTGGCGCGGGCAACCACACTCAACTCTGCTTTAACGACTATGGATCGATAACAGAGTTCAAACAACTGTCGCCTCAGTAAGCTTTGCGCTTGCGGTTTTCTGGCGCGCGGTTCGCTTAAACGGATTGGCAGTGGCAAGTTCGTATTACTATTTTCGAGATGGAGGTCCTATCGACAACGGCTGGGTAAGTATGCCCAGCTTTGCCCGCTCTGCGACTGAGCCCCTTCTATTCCAATGATGGTGAGTTTGAAGCAATAGCGCATAGATCGTGAATGCAGAGCTAATGCGAGATGCTAGAGATTCGTATCTTCACTCAATTGCGACCGACGCCCAGGACATTCTCGACACCGCGACGACGCCAGGAAACCAAAACCATAGCGCCCTCATTACAGGTTACGATGAGGTCCTACCGCAGCATGGGGTCGATCCCGACGGGATCGCCATCTCTCGGCTTTCTTGTTCAAAGCTGGGAACGGCGACCCGGGAAGGAGATGATTACTTGTCGAAAAGTTGCAGACCATCTAAGGCGAATGGGCATCGTCCTGAGTTCGGAGAGGATCACTTAGGACGCGTCTGCACGACACTCTTCGTCACCAGCTCCAAGCGAAGCAGCGTCAAACACGTTCATCAGCCAATCGTCACCGAAGTCCTTACGATCCATCGGTAACCAGGCGCCCACAGCCTCCGAGAACCCTACTTTGGCCGGCCATAGTCGCACACCAAACAATCATTGACCTCTACCGCCATTCGAAAAGCCTGGTGAATACACCTCCGACTACGAAGGCGAAAACAATGACAACGAGGAAATGAATGACTATGAGGAGTTGGAGGAAACCTGAGGCAGACCCTGAGACAGAGCAGGCTATGAGGATGGGAGGAGGAGCAGCCCTGGGGTCTGCTTTGATAAGTGGCGGAAGGTCTGCGGCTCTCGCGCAGAGGACGAGGAGCTGCGAACTTGGCGGGTTCGATGAGTCGGACTGAGTCTGGGCGTCAGAGACAGGCACAGACTTCTTCTGATCAAGATTGGCAGGGATCTCAGAGTGGGGGGTCCGATACCAAGTTCAAAGCCAGGGCTTGCTCGACACAGGTGGCAACCAAGGCAATCGCAATCTTTCGCTCAATGTCCTCGGCTCCGTCCACCAAAATCCGTCTAGAAGTTTGGAAACAGTCGACCATATCAGCCGGCCCAAATAGCTACCCAGCTGTAGCGCAACAGCAAGGATGCTCAAAAGCGTCCTATGACGATCTTCGACGTTGGCGTGACGCAGCCTTTGCAACGGGCAAGGAGGACCCACGAAGCTCAATCTTCCTGTGGAGGAGCGCACGAACGAGACAACCACGCGAGTCATAGACGCAAAACTGGCAAGGGAGAAAAGAAGTCTTCATCGTGTCACCGCACTGAGTCGGGACATATGCGGCAGCGCGCACTACGAGTTTACGTGAGGCCTGGCGAATCGAGTCAACGCGAAGCAACGCAGCAACGAGAAGACAACTCCAGGCTTGCGCCTCTTCGAAGGCACAACTGCCCTTATCGTTCCTTGACCGGGGTTTGCGACCATGCAGGAATCGCAAGACCAAAAGCACTGCGAGAAACAGCACGAGCGTGATCGCCAACGCGCTATTAGCGCAAGGGCAGATCTTCTCGCCAGCAGGGTATTCAACCATTGGGCTGACAAGACCGCGCGAGACCGTAGCGTGAGGCTGTTGAGCGACGACTATGATTGCGCTTTCGCTGTTTAGAGCCTGGAGCCAGTACCAACCTCTCAGAGCGCCACAGTCGACATCTAAAAGTTGTCACTGCCGCACAGAAAACTAAAACGAGACTGCCTGGAGAAAGAGAGGCAGCCAGCATGACAGCGCGCAGAAACAAAACAAAAAAACACTGCAAACTTATCGCTTGAAGAAGAGTTAACGCTTGCCTCAATCGCTGGTACTACCATCTCGCGGAGGACGTAGCTCAGCGCGGCTTCGCCCACCGAACTCGCTGAAGACCGTGTCACAAGGTTCTCCGTGCCGAGGACGATGCAGATTTAGGACAGTCCGTCACGACTCCCGAGCACAAGCCAACAGCAGAATGCTTTGATGCGCTGGCAAGGTGCAGCCGAAAGGGGCACGATCCGAGATTGACTGCTGTGGACAAAGGAGGTCGACATCTAGCCTGGAATGGCCTTCGGGATGGTGGGATCAAGCTGAAGTGGAAGACGGTCGCGAGAGTTTCGGCAACAAATCTGGCACAAAAGGCCAGGTCATGCAGTCGGACATATGGAATTCAAGCAAGAGAGCAAGCTTTGTTGCACACGCCAATACGGACGTTTCAAGAATCTTTGACTACTGGCTGGAGAGGTCTCAAGAGACGCACAGATGCAGCGAGAAGCTCGATCTATGCACGAGACTACGTCAAAGATCAGTGGGTGGACCAGATACGCCAGTACAGCAGCAACATGATGTGCAGAACGTCAGGGCAACAGGGCAACATTGTACATCAGGTCGCATCGTTTACTGGCCATTTCGATGAGCACAAAGCGGCGGAGGAGCGAGGACGTGGACAACAAGGTGAGGCAGCATCTTCAATGCGCCGATACGAAGAGGTATCCAGGTGAGAAAGAAGCGAAACTTCTTCCGTGCTCTCGACCGCCTGGAGAGCGTCCGCTGCTCAGCAGCAAGTGACGAGGAAAACTCCAAGACTCAAGCAGCACACGAAGGACAACGAGTTATAAGCACAATCGACAAATGGACCACGCAAAAGGTCGAGGCCGAGGAGATCGACCAAAGAGCACAATCCGATGCTCTGAGAGCTAAATTCTTCCAAACATTGGTACGTGGTGGAATCTGCAGCCGACCACGATATACACCAGCAGGACAGACAAGCAACATGACGCCGACCGCAAGAAGCTACAAGTCCAGAAGATCGGTCGAAACGCTACGCTTCAGCATGGCAGCCACACCACACCGCCGCCGCTTTGAAACAAAAGGATATGACCGAGACAAGCGAAACACAGTCTTAGTTGTTCTCGTGAGGTGGCATACAAGAGGCGCAGCTACACATGCAGACACAGAACTGCTTCGAGAAACCAAGAGGGGGGGTTTGGGGGGGGGCTGGGGGGGGCTGAGCTTGGGTTCCACTCAACGGCCTCGAAACCAGTCCATGAGAATGCTTCAAGGAGGACTCCTTCGGCGCAAGCAAGGCACCCCAAGCCGCGCCGCGTCGAGACATAGCCTTACGCCCGGAAGAAGTCGGGTTGATTCGCCGAGAGTAGCATGCCATCAGCGAAACGACCGACTCCCATTCGCGAAGAAGCCTCACGAAGGTAGGTCGGGTACTCACCGACGACGAGGAGGATGCCCCTGTCAAGTCGCCCGTGATCATCACCCCGAGGATTCGGTAGTGGCGACATTCCCGAAGCTGCGTCAACGCCACCTAAGGGACCAATTCCGCCTCGTATGACAGTGGCTTTGTCCCAAAGAACCTCTGCTAGAGGTCCAGAGGCCCCTTCCGAGGAGCCCGAGAACCCTCGCCAAAGTGGTCGCAAGACCAAGCTACGATGACCCACATGCGAAATCAAACTTTGGAAAACGGGGGATGGGTTCAGCAATCGAAGTACATCCGCTCTTCCAGACAGAATCTCTTATCCGGTGGGCCTACCACGAGCCGATCCGCGGGACAATACCTCGCGTACAACAGGGGCTGGCGGGCAACCTAGTGCTCGCGGAAACATATCAAAACCATCGAAGTTGTCGCAGAAGCCTCTGTTGGTCATCAATGGAGCGTGTTGGTACCTATCGTCCGCAATTACCTGATCGCCTGTTTCACATCGCCGCGGCCAAAGATGAGAAGAGGAAAGAGGAGGATGAGAAAATGTTGACGATCTTCTTGGGAACACCTCGACGGGCGGATTTTTTTTTTTCGGAAACGGAAGGATTAGTAGGGGATTTGATTTATGATGTTATAGCTGGTGGGCAAGCGAGCCTGGCAAGGATGCTGGTGTAAGCGTTACAAGGAACGTTTGATCTTGGAAGGAAGATGGGGAATCTGGTAGTCGAAGAGGAGTGCCTGTCGACAACCCATTTTTGGATAAGGTCGTCTTATTAGTTTGGACGCGTTAGCAAGGCCTACTGCGGGGGTTGAAGAGTCGAAAACTTCTAACTACAACATCCCTGGATCCTGACATGATTCATCTTGCTGGCAAGCGAGGGGAAGAAAAATACTTGATCTCCAGGGAATGAAAATGGAAGTCTATCAGGTGCACCTTTTAAGGGTGTCTCAGTGGGGCTCAGGGAAGGCCGCTAAACCAGCCTTGGAG
>CM067169.1:123731934-123746790 GCA_034093135.1 Erigeron breviscapus | reverse complement strand
GCAAACTAAGTGCCAAGAATACACACCTTGGCCATGAGGTGTTCATCATGTGTTTACAACTCATCCTTGAGTGTAATGGCTGAAACTTTGGCCTTAAAACAAACTAGAATTCAGTAGGAACATGTTCATTGCATGATTACAAGCTATAATCCAAGTCTTGGTTAGTTTGCGTGGAGCCACTTCTACTTCTTCCCTTTGAAAAGAGAGCATGGTCTGAGGAATATCTACCTCACCAGCTCTAGATTTTAAGGAGCTCAGCTCCCTAAGATACTCACACACAGAAAAGTGATTTGTTTCATAATCATACTCAGCACCTAGGGCTCTTAAAAACACAAGTGAAAGAAAACGAATGTATGGAATGTGTGGTTTTCTACCTTTCACCTTCAGTCGGTCCACCAGATCATCAAAGAAGATCTGGGAGAAATCAACCCTGTACCCAAGCCACAAACAGTAGGCAATCTGGAGTTGCATTTGATTAATCTGATCCAACCCTCCAGAACTGCCACCTAAGCACTCAACCAAATGAGTGAAGAAATATCTCCATGAGTCTGTCAACTTGCTCATATAGATTGTGCCTTTCCTTAACAACTGGCCATGTTCATCCAATATTTCAGTGTGCCCCATCAATCTGCACACATCCCTGAAATTTATACCAGTAGGGAGAGGAATCGCCAACTCATTCTCAGCCAAATAATTTAATTGAAGAACTGCTCTGAGAGAATCGACAGAGAGAGTGAACGATCTGGCGCCTTGTTGCAGTGTGTAGTTGATGGTTTTAGTGGTTTCAACATACACAGCAGAATACCAAAATTCACAAAGTAATCATGATACATTTTACCTGGGATTAAGAGTAAGAGCACCATAAAGTGGACAACTGAGGAAAAAGGCATTCAGTCGTCCAATTAGAGAGGTGGGAGCATGAGTGGTGCTAGTGAGTCTAGCCAACCAGTTGTTCATATTGATCCTTATGGCCTTTGCCTCTAAGGTGATATGGCGTGCCTTAACAACATTGGCAACCGGAGCATATTCTGCAGTAAGCAGATTTTTCGGTGAATTGGATTGTCTTGGTGCCATTTTTAATATGATAGATATATGAAGATGATATTGAAGATTTAGGGTTTATTAAGATTTAATGAATTGAAGTAAATATGAGAGATTTATGATTGAGAATTGAATGAAGAATTGAATGAAGGAATTTGAAGAATTTGGGAGTAAATATGTTCGAAGTAAATGCAAATGAAATTGAAAGTGGGTATATATAGGAGAGAGAATGTGGAACTCAAACGGTTAATTTGAAATTATCAAATATAATTTTGATCGGGTTCTGAGATCCGCATTAATTACATCACATCACACATAAATGTGTGACGGTTTACAGCCCACAAACAGTATCAAGTTGCACTTTTTGTCTTCCAAGGTAAAAATACCATCATTTCTTTGAAAAAATTACATGCCACGTAGGATTAATAAATATCTTTAAAAAGATTTTGCATATGTGGCACGCACAATGACCAAGTATTAAAAATATTATGACTGACATATCAATGCATCTGGAGGTTGACTGGACACTCCAGTATCACTGGTGGATTAGTCCAGTGAAGCATGTATTGATGGTACACTGGAGGGACACTCCAGTAAAGTACCAGTGAAAACCATTTGAAAGAGACTGGTAACCTCAAACATGCACGTCAACTAATACAGACAAATGAGAGGGACACATTTACAAGGAGACAAAAGTCACCTCAAACATGCACTTCAACCTATCTAATTACCAGTGAGAGGGACACATTTACAAAGTACCAGTAATATTTTCTGAAGAGTTTGTCCAGTGAGAAAATAAATTAATAAATTCCCCCTGAACTTAAAACATTTTTAAGAACAAAATATCTTTCAAGTCTTCCCCCTGGAATGTTGATCCAGAAATCTATTAATGCAAAGATAGTACACAACGGCGTTCAATATCTGAGCAGTCATAAATTTATAAATCTTTAAATCAAGGATCCCTGATAGTACACAATGGCGTTCAATACCAAGGTTCCAGATTTAAGGGTTTAACATTCCCAACTCACCAACAAGATATTCAAAAGTTTTGACATCCAGAGGTTTAGTAAAAATGTCAGCGAGTTGTTTGTCCGTGGGAATAAAATGGAGTTCAATGTTGTTTTTCATAATATGATCACGAATGAAGTGATACCTGAGATCAATGTGCTTCGTCTTGGAGTGCATGACTGGATTGTTCGAGATAGCAATGGCACTGGTATTATCACAAAAGATTGGGGTCTTTGAATACTTAATACCATAATCAAGCAACTGGTTCTTCATCCAGAGTATCTGAGCACAGCAACTGGCTGCAGATACGTATTCAGCTTCAGCAGTGGACAATGAAACTGAAGTTTGCTTCTTACTTGTCCAGCTGACCAGTTTGCCACCAAGGAAATGACATCCACCAGTAGTGTATTTCCTGTCTATCTTACAACCTGCATGATCTGAATCTGAATAACCCATTAGATCCATGCCTGAGCCTTTGGGATACCAAAGACCTAAACTGGGACACCCTTAAGGTACTTCAGTATGCGCTTTACAGCAAGCATATGAGATTCTTTTGGATTAGACTGATATCTGGCACATAAACATGTTGAAAACATAATATCTGGTCTACTGGCTGTTAAATACATCAGTGAACCAACCATGCCTCTATAGACAGTGGTGTTCACTGGTTTACCATCTGGATCTGAGTCCAGTGTTAATGGTGCAGAAATTGGAGTGGGTTTAGATGGTGAAGAGTTCATATCATATTTCTTTAAAAGATCTCTAACATATTTTTCCTGATTAATAAAAATACCATCTCTGGTCTGTTAATCTGGAGTCCAAGAAAATATGTTAATTCACCCATCAAACTCATTTCATATTCAGTTAACATTATTTTCGAAAATTTCTTGCACATGTTTTCATCAGTAGAGCCAAAAATAATATCATCAACATAAATTTGTACCATTAACAGATTACCTTTTTCATGAAGAATAAATAAGGTATTATCAATTGCACCTCTTTTGAAACCATTTTTCAATAAATGTTTAGTCAGAGTATCATACCAGGCACGTGGGGCTTGTCTGAGGCCAAACAGCGCTTTGTCCAGACGATATACCCAATGTGGATGCTTTTCATCAACGAAACCTGGTGGTTGTCTGACATAAACTTCTTCTTCAAGTTTTCCATTCAAAAATGCACTTTTCACTTCCATCTGGTAGACCTTGAACTGATGATGAGCAGCGAATGCTAAAAATATTCTGATCGCTTCAAGTCTAGCCACTGGAGCAAATGATTCATCAAAATCGACATCTGACTGGCAGTAACCTTGTGCTACCAGTCTGGCCTTGTTTCTGATTACGTGGCCATCTTCATCTACCTTGTTCCTGAAGACCCATCTTGTTCCAATTGGTTCTTTCTTGCCAACTGGGAAAGGGACCAGGTACCAAACCTTGTTCCTTTCAAACTGGTGAAGCTCTTCTTGCATAGCAGTCACCCAGCTTGGATCTTCCATAGCCTCGTCAATCTTCTTTGGTTCATTCAGTGATAAGAAACTGACATATAAGCATTGATCACTGGAGGCTCTTCTGGTCTGAACTCCTCTACTGGAGTCACCTATGATCTGATCGATAGGATGAGCTTTTGTCCATCTGGAGTACTGACCAGGATTGTTACTGACAACAATATCAGTGCAAGAGTTCAGTTGAGTTTCAGGATGAGGATCCTGCCAGACTATTTCAACATCTTCATCTGAATCATTTAAATCACAATTTGCATCATGAAACTCATCATTTAAAGGCATTTCTTGAAGTACTGGTTCAGTTTGAAATTCTTCATTTGAACACATTTCTGGTATGCTCTCAACTGATACTGATACTGGGGGAGTAGTACGTACATCTGATCCAATATTAATTTCAGAGGGTAGTTTGAAAATAATTTAAGGATAGAATGGAGTACCACTGGAGAGTTTCTTTTTCTGAACAGGTTCCAGATCAGGATGACTGGAAACTGTGTCTTCTGAATCTTTATTGTAGTTGATAGGATCAGATTCACAGAAGACAATTGGAGTTACTGGGGGAGTACCAAGGATTGGTTGTTTATTGATTGCAGCATTTGATTCATCAAATGTGACATGAATTGACTCATGGACCTTCTCCAGTCTCTTGTTGTAGACTCTGAAGGCCTTGCGAATGGCTGAATAACCCAAGAAATACCCTTCATCAGCTTTGGCATCGAATTTGCCTAACTGACTGGAGTCGTTCAGGATGTAAACTGGACATCCAAAAACGTGAAAATAACCAATATTTGGTTTTCTATTTCTTAAGACTTCGTAGGCTGTCTTTTTGTGTCGCTTCACATACACTGACCGGTTCTGGGTGTGGCAAGCAGTAGCAATTGCTTCAGCCCAGAACTGGTAGACAGACCAGATTCAGCAAGCATACTCCTGGCAGCTTCTATCAGCGTTCGATTCTTCCTTTCCACCACTCCATTCTGTTCTAGAGAGCGGGCTGATGAGAAATTCTGGAGATGCCAGTGTCAGTACAGAATGACTCCAGAGTTGCATTCTGGAATTCTGTTCCATTGTCACTTCTTAACTGACACACCTTTCGACTGTACTTGAGCTCAATTTGCTTGATAAGACTGATGATTTCAGCAGCAGCTTCACTTTTAGACCTTAGAAAGATAACCCAACAATATCTGGAAAATTCATCTACGATCACCAGGATGTATCTTTTACCAGCACGAGTTTAAACATTCACTGGACCAAAGAGGTCCATATGAAGCATATGAAGAGGTTCAGATATGCTGAAATTCTGTCTGGTCTTGAAACTGGTACGTTTCTGCTTACCCATCTCACATCCTGGACATGGCCTTTCCTTTTTTGAAGGAAACTGAAGGTATCCCATCTGCAAGTTGTTTTCTAGACAACTTATTAATATTTTGAAATTTAAATGGGATAACCTTTTATGCCATAACCAGTTTGTGTCTTCATCAGCTTGAGTATAGAAACACTGCTCTGAAGGAGAGCTTTCCATATCCATCACGTACACATTCCCTTTTCTGGGAGCAATCAACACTACCTTCCAGTCCTTGTTGAATACGATACCCTGAGCAATATTGAATAGAACTTGATAGCCATCATCACACAGTTGACTTACACTGATCAGGTTATATTTCAAACCATTCACAAATGCAACTTGTCTGAACTTGACTTGTCCATTGTTCAGAACACCGTATCCCTCAGTCTTTCCACAACTATCATTTCCAAAAGTAATGGAGGGTCCATCAGAAATGGTGAACTCCTCCAGCAGGGTCTTACATCCGGTCATCGTCCTGCCAGCTGCACTGTCAAGATACCAGATATATTTTTTTCGATCGCCCTGCACATCCACCAGATATTATCAGTTAGATTTGGGAACCCATCGATTGATGGGTTCACTGGACCCTCCCTTATAGGTCCCTGAAGCAATCTGGTTTAGTTCACTTTCTTCAACAGTGGTCTTAGTTGAAAAGACCACTGGGTTGATAGTTTTGAAACCTTTTTCTTTTTCTCAACTGGAGAAATAAATTTATCTTTCTTTGCAAAAGGTTTGGTATTTTGTCTAGGGCCAGATGAAGTACCCTCAATAAAGTTTAATCTTGCATTAAAACTTTGAAATTGACGAGTTAGTAGTTTAATCTGGCTCTCTAACCTTGACAAAACATTTTCATCAGATGAAACCTGAGCCTTTCCAGTTCTAGGCTTAGGTAGGGGATTGGTCTGAGGCAAAGGTTTCTTCAGATTGACCTTTTTAACTGGAGCAGTCATCTGGAATGCTCCAGTCTTAACCTCTGGGGATTGAACTGGGAAAATATTGGCCTTGGGAGTTACAGGCTCATCATAAAGAGTAACGGGCCTGAATCCCTCTGGTAAACGGTCAATTACTGGGATTAATGATGCAACATGAGTATTTCCATCTAAATAAGCACGTTTTTGTGTGGGAAATTGATTTACTCCTGCATCATATGGCTTTCTGGTTTCAAGCCATGATTTAATCACCAGTTTTTCTTTCTCTAGAATGACTTCAAGATCTTGTTTTTCTTGAATCAGTTGTTCAGTTACCAGAACCTGGGCTTGAAATGCCAGTTCAATGTCTTGAAGTTCTTTTAATTTTGATTTTAAAACAGTTATTTCAGAAAAATCTGTTTCTAGACCATTTACACAGTCAGATCTAACAGTTTCAACAAAAATTAAATCAGCATTAAGAGCTTCAGCTATGTCCAATTTTAATTCTTGGTCAGTTTCAGAATCATAATCACTAACCTTTTTTATAACAATGTCCACCCATCGTCCAGATGTGACATCTTCCTTCACCAGGTGCTCTTCGTCTGCCAGAGCCATGTAACAGCAATCTCTTTCTTCTTCTTCATCAGCAGATGATCATCAGAAGGAACCCATTTCTCTTCAGTTGTTGCGATCATGCACTTATTGTTATTTTCCATTTGTTGTGCCATGAGAGCAATCTGAGCCTTAAGCTTTTTATATTTCAATTTATAGCTATCATCAGGCTTTTTATTTGAATTAAATGGACCAGGCTGGGATACAAACTGACTGGACCTGCAATCTTTCATGAAATGACCTTTTTTGCCACACTTAAAGCATGTCAAATTGGTCTTGTTAGTTGAAGCACTGGATGCAAATTGTCCAGATGGCCTATTTGCTCTTGCTTTGAAACGGTTAAACGTTTTAGCAATCATAGCAACCAGGTCATCATCTTCAGCTTCATCACAGTCTGGAGAAATTTGACTGGCTTCTCCAGAATCCATGAGTT
Organism: Erigeron breviscapus; assembly: GCA_034093135.1. Taxonomy (NCBI): domain Eukaryota; kingdom Viridiplantae; phylum Streptophyta; class Magnoliopsida; order Asterales; family Asteraceae; genus Erigeron; species Erigeron breviscapus. Next base: position 123,739,951 of record CM067169.1, on the reverse strand, counting down.
CAGACACCATCTTCTTCATAGAAAATACATTCTCAGAAGATATCAGTGTTGTACCTGTGGTTCAGTATGACTAACCACACTGGAACTACTGGAGGCATGGTTATAAGCATCTTGTTCTGCCACAACTCTCTGAGCTTGATTTTCTTCAGTGTACCTGAAAGCTCCATATAAAGTTGAAAGAGTGTGTGTGCAGAGTTTTACCTTGTCGTAAGACCAGGATCATGTGAGACCATTTGGTGGGTAAAATATCACAAAATTTCTCCAGAAGTATATCCTTGTCTTTTTCAACCCCGAGACCTCTCAACTGGTTTTTGATACTCATAAATCTGGTGTAAGTACCAGTGAGAGACTCATTGGGCTGAGCAAAAAATGACTCATACCTCTTGTTTAAGAAGACTTTTCTGGTGACAATGGTGTCATCTCCTCCTTCAAACTGGTTCATTAGTTCATCCCACATGGTTTTAGCACTGGGAAAAAGAACTAATGTGGGAATTAGGGTTTCTGGAACAGCCCCGAGGATCATGTTTTTGAGAAGGGTATCTAGATTTACCAATCTCCTCTCCTCTTCAGACCAATGTTCCTCCCTCTTTTCCCGACCTCTTCTAGAACCAGTAGGATCAAGAAGAGCATTGAGAGGTGATGTGGGCACATAAGGTCCTTCGTTTAAAATTTTCATCATGTTTCTCTCAATACCAGTGATATGTAATATCATCCTAGCCTTCCACGTACCAAATTCATCGCTATTCCCACTGAATTTAGGAACATGATTATTTGAATAGTGCACATGCACATGTGGAGAAGCAGGAGTAGGAGGAGGAGGTGGTGGATTAGTGTTAACAGGTGGTTCATTATTTTGATTATTTTGATCATTAGCATTAGCATTAGGATCAGGACCAAAATTAAAATTTCCTTGAGTATTTTCTGAGTTGGCCATCAAAGAAGCAGATCTAGGCAATGTTTAGCCTTCTGCTCTGATACCAATTGTAAAGTCCCAAACTCGATGGTTAACTCAGAAGTGTAAAATACAACAAGTCTAATAAGCACTAGAATGGACTAGTATTACTTGAATATAAATGCAAGAATATAAACAAAGTAATACAAGACTAGAAGCAATAAATTAAAGGTGGAACACAATGTAATTTTTCAAGTGTATTTTATTTATGATGTTAAATAAAATACAAGGTTGTGCGGAATCAAGATAATACAAGTATGTAAGTATCCTAACAACCTATGAATTACAAATGATCTATATTTGCCAAATAAACTCTTTGGATCGAGATACTTAAAGTTGTGAAGTATCCCTGTTTAAGATCGAGAGTATTTAGACAAATTCACCTTTAATGCTAAAAGTAATTTTCTCAAAGAAATGACTTTGTATTTATAGGCAAACAATTTCACCAGTGAAATTGTGTCGTACAAATATGGTTGCATGCATTTAATGAACCGACAAGATCATTAAATGCATTGGTTAAGGTACAAGGATAAAGTCACATCAATATGACTTTATTCTTTTAACCAACCACCTTTACACACGTAGATGCTTTGGTAAAGAACAAGTGGAATGTTCTTTGGAAAGTGTGTAAAGGCAAAAAGTCAATTCCTCGATATCAGTGTTCAGACTTGTAAGGTCTAGAACACTGACAATCCTCCAGTCGTAGATCTGGTAAGACTTCCAGTGGACTCCGCCATTTGTCAGTCTTCGTTCTTCTAACTTCAGTCTTTGACTTCAGTGAGAATGTCTTCAGTAGAATAGATCTGGACTGGGGTGAAGTCCAGTGAGCTAATCTGGAACACTCCAGATTTCCTATACAAGTATTTGCTCACTGGTCTTCCATTATTTCTGAACAAATCTTCAGAGGGACTCCAGATTCCAAGTCTGGAGTAGGTCCAGTAATTATCATTTTTGGACAGATCTTCAGTAAGGCTCCAGTAGTCGAGTCTAGAGCGAGTCCAGTAAATCTGGACCTAACATAGATAATAATAACAATAACATAAGAATTCAATGTTTATCTTCTAAATCCACTATGTGGGCCCCGGGGTGAGTTTACCCAAGGTCTCAGGTTCGAGTCTTGGGGTTCTCATCTCAAAGGAATTTTCCATGAGGAGGGGGTTGGAGGTCCAGAAAATCTCTGGTTAAAATTGTCTCCAACACGTCTGAATCGAAACTCACTTTACAAAAAAAAAATAAAAAAAATAGTAATAATAATAATAATAATGTTAAATAATAATAATAATAATGAGAATATGTGAGGGTTTTTTATAGGTGGTATATATATAGATAATAATAATAAAGATTTTTACTTTAATTTAATTTTAATTTAATTATTATACTCCATCCGTCCCACTAAATGTGTCTTAGTTTGAATTTTCAAATTCTTCCTTTATAAACTTTGACCTTAAATATTTTGACTTGTGTTATATAATATTTGATGAAAGTTATAACAATAAAAAGTACATTTAAAACTCAATCAATTCATATAACTTTTATTGAGAATATTATATAACACAAATCAATAAATTATCAGTATTTTATTTATTTTTCCAAATGAATTTGTTTGATTTTCTTTGTCTCCTTTTTCTCTTATATAGTAATTTCTTTTCAATTTTGAGCTAACTTGTGATTTTTATTTGGATTATAAAGAGATGAATGATGTTTTATAATCTCCAAATATATTCGTGTTTTGTTCTTTTAATTTGATTTCTTCACTTTTTTTTGGTTTCTAAAAAGTATATTAGTTATTATTTATTATTATATTACCGTCCAACGGACGGGTTTAATCTAGTCTACTAATAAACTAAAACAGGATTGTAACATCTATTGATCGACACATGACACAATATTAAAATGACACGTGTCTTATTAGTCTATATTAATATAAAATTTCTTTTTTTAAATAACCTTTATCATTAAAACTATTAATTTAAATATAATTATAATAAATCCTATAATAAATCCTATATATTATAATTATAATATATTATTTAAATATAAAAATATGTTTACGTATAACTTTATAAGTAACTTTATAATATAATATTAATAAATCTTAAATATAGCCTAATCCTATTCGTACACCAACAGATTTAATAACTTTCCATAGTATATTTAATAATCGATATCTATCTAAATGTATATATGTCATCTTTGGTGGTAACATATATTTATAGTCGAATTACTCAATAATATTTACGTCCCATAGAGATTAAAATTTAAAGAAACAAGGATTGATTTTGTTTCTTTTTGAGGTTTTTGACTTCACCAATCAGAACATTGAGAATATATATCAAAATAGGTTTTCTGTAAGGTCTTTGTAAGAATGTAAGGGCTTAGGAAGTGTAAGCATCATGCTTTCAAATGATTATGTTATGAGAAAAGATGTCCTATAAAGGGCCAAATCATTCGACGAAAAACACCCTCGCATCCGATACGTCTGTCAAAGTTGTATAATAAGGTATTGTCACATATTGATTTTTCTCTTATATATGTTCGACATTATTTATACTCTGATGATATGATTTTCATATGATTCTTATATTTTTCTAACAATTGGTTTGATTTTATAAAATAGTTCAAAGGTTTGTATGACAAAAATATTTTAAATGTCTTTTGGGTGTGTAATTTTCTTATTATATCAAAGGTCCAACCTTACTAAAATACAAGTATCATGTATTAAAGGTGATTCCTTTTACATATCAAAGTAAATAATCTATTGTCATAGGTTTAATTTCAAAAAATTCTATGTAATTTAGTCACCACAAGTTTAGGTGGGTATTTAGAACTTTACCTCACCTCTAAATTTTTTGAAAATTACAAATTGTTAATATATTAATTATCAAGGTAGACATCTTTGTATTCTTAATGGGAAAATAATAACTACGGTAAAATTGTACCTATAATAACCGTACAACATTTGCAAAAATATAAATAAATACAAAATTAAGCTTCATGTATTATAAATACCCATGAATGCCCCCTAAAAATCATTCTTAATTGCTATTGCTATTGTTGTTTTATATACACTAAAAAAAATTATCCCAATAAACTTATAAAAACTATAATTACCTAAGTGGGTAACAACTATATAGCAAATCGATATATCACATATGTTACAAAATAAAACAGTTACATATAAATTTTAACTAAATTATACCATCAGTATTGTAAATTAAACTATATGAACCGTGCATCACGCACGGGTATTGAAATATATATATATATAAATGAATATATATATATGTACACCCATTTATATTATAATCTTATCTTGTATAATTAAATGCAACTAAAGTAAGTTGGTTTGACTTTTGAGGTCATCGTGGCCCACCATTATTATTTTTTTTCTATATAAAAATATCTTATCTAGATGATTACTAGTGAAATCTTCAAAGAATCCAAATACCTCCGATAAGAAGACTCCACGTCTCCATTCCATTCTTCCCCAATAAAAAACAAACACACCCTATTCTATTCGTACAGCCTTGTTTAATTTTCTCCTCCTTCTTCAGTCTCTCGTGGCTTCAACTTCTTATTCACCAACCACTAAAACATTTTTCTTCCTTCCGTCATTTTTTATGAATCCCACGGTTCACGCTATGAACCCTATCGGACCAAGTCAAATCATGAATCGCTTGATACAACCCGACCCAAAATCTGGTACGATTCACCTTCCGAGTCTTCTCTTCTTCTCTATATTTTGAGTCGACTCGTATGAGTCTAGCAACTATGATGTTTCTTATGTGATATGTATTCATGTTATATAAATAGATTGTAACAAACTTACAACCTCAGACGATGGAGTCCGAATCAAAAGTTTCACATTATAAGTCAACCTAAATGATGTCTTTGTTTGCATTTTGAATTTTGAAGTAACAACACGGATTAACATTTTGTAAATGTGGATTTTGAGTTATTTATTTTTTGATTCATGACATCATCGGCGCTAATCTAATATTGAAAATTTATCAGATGTTTCTAGTTTAACCAAACAGGAATTTATGTAATTTAAACCACTAAATTTATACATATATATATATGGGAAAAGTGAGTATGGGGTTGTCCCCCATCTAAGCTTAGATGGGGAACCCCTCACATACAAATATTTTATTATTTGTTTGAAAAATAACACCCCCATGAATTTTATGATTATAAAAATCAATGTGGGGGTTCCCCATCTAAGCTTAGATGGGGGACAACCCATATTCACTTCCCCCTATATATATATATATATATATATTATATATATGTAGGGGTTAGGTATTGTAAAACAAGTATTAAAGTAAAACAAATAAGACAAGATCTTGACCCTTAGATCATGGTTCAATTGATGCACGAAGATTCACGAAGCAATTGATGCACGATGATTTTCATGATGCACGGTGATTTTCAGTGAAGAAAAACCTATTGTTTTATTTGTTTTACTTTAATACTTGTTTTATTTTACCTAAAACATATATATATATATATATATATATATATATATATATATAGGGGACCCTTATTTTGAGAACCCATTTTTTTGTAAGAACCGTAAGAACTCCTAAATTTCATATTAGATCACATGTTTTTTTTGTTCATTCACATGTGAAACGTTATAAAAATATATGTTGCAGAAGAAAATTTTTTTCAAAACCTTATATATAGCCGTTTGTCACATGTGAACAAAAAACGTGAACAAATTCATTCACAAGTTCATAAAAGGCTACTTTGAAGGTTTCTTAAAAAAATTTCTTTTACAACATACATTTTTATATCATTTCACATGTGAATGAACAAAAAAAACATGTGAACAAATATATAATTTAAGAGTTCTCATGGTTCTTACAAAAAAATGGTTCTCAAAATAAGGAAACTATATATATATATATATATAGGTAATCATATTTGAGAGTAAAACAAGACCTTTGAATATATATTTTTTATAATGTTTATAATTTAATGGTAAATAGAACGTAAATCGGTAATTGTATTAAATCATTAGTATTTATTTTTGTGATTTAGTACAGTCTTAGTAAGATTAATAGAAAATACAGTAATGGTTAGATCGGATTGGGTAACGTGTCAAAGCGAATTCAGGTCAAATCGAGTTCTAGTCAAAATTGGTTCGGGTAAAAAGGGTTGAATATAAATGGGTTCGGGTTATAATGGATCATTTAAAAACAAGTTTCATTGGTAATTTCTTTTTAAACAATAAAATTTTCTTAGATTTTAAATTTTATATTTAACCATTAAGAGAATCAAAATCGTTTTATTTTAATCTAATGTGAATAGTAAAACACAATATTAGATGCATAATATACAATTAAAAGAAATCAGAATCACTACACATTATATATTTATATTACCAAATACTAACTCAAAAAAAAAGTCTTTGGAAGAAGTGTTTCACCAACTCATTTTTTTTTCTTTTAATATTTTTCTTTTATGATTTTAAGGATTAACATTTTAAATTAAAATTTTGGTCCAAACTTGTTATGCTAGATTATTTTTTTAAGTTTTATATATGACATTATATATATATTATATATATATATATATATATAATATATATATATATAACATCTTTGTATATATAAATAATATAATGAACCATATCAATAAAAAATTAAAACGTAATAGTTGAAGTACTTTTAAACGAGCCTTAACTAGTCTGATAATGCAACACTTAGTTCCACCTAGTTGATTATTAATTCGTTTAGAATGGATTTGAAAATTGTTTAATCATAAAATCATCAATTAAAGATGTTTTATTAATATATTTGGATAATTTAATATAAAAAATGCAATTAACTTTAAGCAACATATATAAAAGATTAATTAATAAAACAAATATATAAAGATAAAAAGTAGAGGTGGCAAAACGTACGGGTCCGATCGGGTTGGGTGACGGGTCAAAACGGGTCCGGGTCAAAACGGGTAAACTTGGAAACGGGTCAAAACGGTCCGGTTCAAAATGGTCCCGGGTCAAAACGGATTCGGTTCAAAACGGGTCATTTTGAAATGAGCTTAATTATACAATTTTTTTTATAATATTTACTGTTTAGTTATACGTTCTTTTTAAATTTAGTTTTTCAAAAGGTTGTGAAATTAATCTATGAGTTGTTTATATGTTTATTATATTTAAATTTAATTTATTTAAATATGTATAAGTATGTATGAGTAGTTACGTTACTTTTTACTATGTCTCTTTCATTTATGTTCCCAAAAAGTTTTCTTGTTGCACTTCAACATCACTTTTTAAAACACTGTTACTTTCTCGAATTCTCGGTTGCACTTCTCATCTTTTTCCCTATTATCTTTTTTAAATCACTACCATAAATTTCTGATCCTGTAATTCATAAATCGGCGACGACGATCTCCGATTTCAAGACAGAAACTGCAGCAGCAATTTCAGCACAACAAGCAGGAGCAGTTTCCTGGCGGCGGTTCAGGTTGCTGGTGGTTAGTTTTTCGGCGAAGGTTTAGATTTTCAATCTATGGTTCTTCAATAACGTTGATTACAGTTGTGAATCAAGCTACGGAAGGATTACGGTTTTTCAATTTCATCATCATCGTCAGACCCGTGTTTAGTAAGCCACCTGCCCATTATGACCCGCCATCTAAGTTTTTACTTTTCCTTTTCGTCCATTATGACCCGCTGAGGAATTTTTAAAAATCCATTGTCACCCAAATCACTAAATTGAAGACCCAGTATGACCCTATGAATGTTTTGGGTCATAATTGCCAGCTCTAATAAAAAGCAAACAAGGAAAAACATATGTGTGTTAGAGAAGAAAACAATCCAAACATCACTTCTTTTTTCATCCACAATCCTTTCCTTATCGCTCACTAACCATGGAAACCTTATTGATCCTAAAAAGCTAAGAATAAAGAAAGAAACAAATAAATTGCACAGCTGCCTTCTGCGGATTTTGAGCCCCAATACTTAAGAATAATCCACTTTAAATGGAGACCCACCAATAGGGAGGTCTAAAATTCTCAATCAATTGGATCCGTGTGTACTAAAGTCTTAGTCCAATT
>CM067169.1:123727466-123730934 GCA_034093135.1 Erigeron breviscapus | reverse complement strand
TATTTGGTGTTACGTGCCATATCAAACAATAGTTCAAATGAAAACCCAACGGTTGCCCAACATAAAACAACCGTTCACACATCACTACATGAATTCGACATTAAATACGAAATGTAATGAATGTCTAAAGAAAGCATCGTCTAAGGGTAGCTAAGGCTCCTGCATTGCATCTACCCAAGCCCACACGTCCTGCATCTAGTTTCCATCAAGCTAAACCTGAGGGAACCCCCCCCCCCCCCCCCCCCCCCTGAGGGAACAGGCTTCATGGAACCTTGAAAGATGCATTTTGAAACTACCTCTTAGACCAGCCTCTCTATACTCTTCATCTTTCTCAAGTGTGATATCGTTCAAAATCCCTTCAAACATGATTTGGTGGTACCGAGTGAGAATCTCATTGTTCACATCATGATCTTTCTCAAGGTATTCGTCAAGAATATGTGCCCCTTTTTAAAATTTTTCCATTATCCTACCCTTGTTACCTGCAATTGCAAATAAAAATTATAATAAATGTGTGTGTGACTGTGAATAAATATTTTTTTCAAGACTATAATATATATTAGAGTTAAATCAAAAGTACGTACCGAAAATGGCCCTGTGATCTCTTTGTAGAAGGCATTGATGACATAGAAAATCATGACGTTTAAGGCTGAAGTGGATAGGAGGCGGTTCGAGGACCCAAGAATGGGATCGCTTCCTAATGAGCACCACGCCTTAATCAGAACAACACTTTTTTTAAACAAATGTTCTTTTTCAAATACTTCATCGGCCTGCACACATGAAAGTTAGTTTTAGTTTAATGTCACGTATGGCTGGTTTGAATGTCATTTAATACAATGCATGGCTGATCCAAGAATATTAAGATAATGGGAGCTGAGTATTTTTATCTTAAAAAACGCAAATAACTAAACAACTTTGATATAAATAGACCAAATCTAATGCAAAACAATTTGTTAAGAGCAATAAATCATCAATCCATTAACAACAATAAAATCAATTTGTAATTTTCTTTGAACAACACACAAAAATTTTAAAAAATGGACCACTAATAGTACCTAAATGAGAACCAAAGTATAATCTATACATAAACTAACAACACAAGCTAAATACGTGGTCTAATTTCATATAATACTTAAACCAAAGCATCATATTCACATAATAAAGAACTCTAGTTTTTGAAACTAGACAATAAGCACATAACAATGTAGGATTATCTATATTTTTTTGTGAAATTAACCAAGTCAAATAATTAAGGGACAAAATATGAAATCCGTCAGTGACTTAATAGTTTATATTTGAAAGATAAATAGAAAATAAATTATTAACAATTGATATTCAAAAAAAAGTCAACGGAAACTTACATATTGAAACAAAGCCGTTGCCCCGATCCCCAAAACCTGGTTGCTCGACAAGTCCATGTTGACGCCTCTTACCTTGCATTTTACAATTTTAACTTTGGCGTTTATCCTTTGAATATCGCTAATGGGAAAGCCTAAATGCCTATCGGCTTCCCTTTCAAGCAATACTTTCACTCGGGAAGTCATGGATTCATCATCCAAACGACTCAACAGGGTGATATCAACGTCTCCTCCAGGGAGATATGTGGTTAGTGCTCTTGACCCGTATATATAGACCTAGTACAATATATCGAAACGAATTAGTTAATAAAAACTCAGTCTAATGATTTCTCTAATAGCCGCTTCATAAAATATTGGACCTCTTCACGCAACGTTTCTTGTAAAAGGGATGGGTATATCTTGTTCAAGGGCGAGTTATCCATAAATTGCTGCATCATCCTTTCTCTATTCTCAACAATCTTACTTCCTTGCTTTATGATTTTGACTAACAATTTAAGTTAATGAAATAATTGAGTCGTTTTGTGAATTAAATGACATTGTGTGTTTCGAGTCGATAACACGTTTTGATGGGTGTTTAAATGTGTAACGATTGTATTTTGGCGGGAGAGGAGAAGCGGGTCGGCCCGTGGGTAGTCCATGACCCACCAGCCACCAATGACCCATCCTCCCCCCTTATCCTTCCTTTCCCTTTCATTTCTATCTCTTCTCTTTTCTTTCTTTCTCTTTTCTCTCTAAGTAAAAAAGCAAGACCAAACATCTCCTCTCTTCATTTCTCTAGCATCATTTGGCGTTTTGGAACTAGTTTAACTCGAGAATCATCATCGTCTCCATCTCTTTGTCACCATATCGAAGAATCATCATAGAAGGTTTTATCCATTTTGACCTAATTTCCGGGTTCTAGCTCGAGAAGGAAGTTTTGGTAAGTCTAATTCATCCCATTTACTTCTATTTATGTTAGCTTACTCAATTCTAGTCATCTCGTATATTTACAAGTCTTAAATCGGGTCGAAATGGATTTAGGGTTAAATTAGGGTTTGAAGAATTTGTGGATGATTTTTGATGTTTTGGTCGGAATTTGTGGGTTGGGTTATGTGTATTTATGTTAATGATGCTAAGTTATGCTTCAAATCAAGTTAAAAGTCTTTACAAATCGTTTTGGGTTGTTTTGGGTTGAGATTTGGGGGTTTTGGTTCGTGGCACCTGCATAAACTGCAGGTGCTGGCTGCAGTTCGTGGCCACTGCGGCGCAGTGAGCCCTCCTCTTGCTCACTGCGGCGCAGTGCCTTAGTACTGGTCCTGGTTCAGTTTAGCCACTGCGGCGCAGTGAGCTTAGTCCTGGCTCACTGCGACGCAGTGGATAGTTACTGTGATTAAATGCGTGTCAATTTTCAAATGTTAATAACTTTTAAACCGTAACTCCAAACAAGTATTATGACCTATCGTTGGAATCGTAAGAGAGTCTAGTTTCACGTAGTAACCTTCATTTTGTATGAATCTTCGTGCATTTCTAAAAATGTCTAGTCAAAGTGTTATGTTTCACACTCGGTAATGTTAAGAAAGTAATTGTGGGTTCGTGACTCAACTTAAACCTAAGGAACCAACTTATTTATGATTATAAAGTTGACAGTATGATATATGGCATGCTTTGATAGGTTGTGAACACGTGGGGCCCAATACTCGCTACTTAAGCTTCTTTGCCGATCAAGGTGAGTTTCGTAGCTCCCTACTCAATAGAGATTCGGGCTGAAAGTGTACATATACGTGTTGTTTGTTTGTTTGGTTGACTTGATTGCCTGTCTAGTTAATTTCTGATTGATTGTAGTTTGGTAGACAGTTTTGATTGATCGTGTGATGGTTTACGACGCCAGTATGACCTGTTTATATACGCGGTTCACACGCACGCGGTTCACACGCAAGTATACTCTGTTTGGTGTATTTTGTGGCATGGTTGATACGAATTCGATATGTATTATAATAGGCATTATGATTGATTATGTTTTGGCGTTTGTATTGATATTTACATCTTTGTGCACTCTTATTGCACGCATACTTGTTTGGTATGATCTTGTTGTTGGACGTTATTGTGTTACTTAGAGGCTCACTGTAAGTCATGT
>CM067169.1:123719966-123722466 GCA_034093135.1 Erigeron breviscapus | reverse complement strand
TTTAACCCTTGTTATTGCATAAGATCTCCGTTTTGGTCATTAGCACATACTCTTTACACGCGATCAAGTCTCAAGTCGGTTCGAATGCCCGTCGTCCATTAGATGGCTCCCTGAATAGGAGTTAAGCGACTTTCTTTCTCTGAAATGATAGGAATCAATTCTCCGTGCACCTACCCACTTTTCTACATGCTAACGTGCCCAGTTGTCAAATTTCATTGGTTTCGTCGTATCGTGATCGCTTCTTGTCGTCAACGGCTTCATGGCGAAGTCCATTCCAATTCGTTTTCCTTCCAATCTTCAATCCGGTCCTTCACTACTCGCTTATTTACATCCCTAAAAGTCTATAAGGGTTTTGACTACGCGCGCGATGTTAGAAAGTTAAGTATATACGAAATTTAGGACATCGAGATGGAACAAGCCCGATGAGTCGTCCGGAAAAGCCTCGGGAGACTCAAGGTTGACAGCGACGGCGTTTGTTTTTCAGATTCTTAAGAAGGTAGCTCTAAAGACGCTCAAGTTTGAAGACTTACTCGGAACCCTAAGAATTCTACCGTTAGATATTTTACACTAGTAACCCTACTACGCAACTTTAGAACTGCTTTACCCGGCGGCATCCAGATTACACTCACTTTTTCGCCAAGAATCTTTAGATCATAGGCACCAAGTAAATGAGAAGTTTTGTCGTCTTTTAGAGTCGAGATAGATACACGGGATATTTGAATAAATTTAGTTAGTGAGTCGCTTAAACATTCAAAATTGCAAACATATAATTTCAAGACATACGAACGAATGTAACTCAAGGGAGTAACGTTAGAGTAAACGAGATTCATAGTCGGTTTCGATATCGAATAGTGTCGTAACATAACAACTATTAGGAAGGATGTACCTTAACCAACATTAGGATCACTTTGGTCTCCTTTGCCCTTCTCTGCAAAAGCTCGGCTACGAAGTTGAACTTGATGATCTAGTTGGCCACGGCTTTGGTTATAAACGACTATTTGTAGTTGATCGGGAGGAATCGCCACATGGGCTTGTGGTTCAGTCCGTTTAGGACAAGCATTTCTGTAGTGGTCGGGGCTACCACACACAAAACAAACATCTTGATGGCTCCGAGGGTGGTCAGTTTGGGGATAGATGGTTTGAAGAGGCGTTACATTCAATGGTGTCGCTTTCGGTGCTCTACAAATCCTAGCCTCGTGCCCGATTCGATTACAATTAAAGCAAGTCCCACATTGGTTAGTGGGAGAATGATGGCGATTACACCTTCCACACAAGGGGTGAGATCCTAAGTAAGTTTTCCTTACCGGCTCTGCTACTTCAGTTTGTTGTCCAATCCATTTTGGACAATCTTTCACGTAGTGTGCACGACTACCACATCCGAAACACTCACCTTTTTGTTGATTACCTTGGGGAGGGACGACATGAATAGGAGCCACGTTCGTTGGGCCCGTTCTCGGGGCTCTACAATTCTTGGACATGTGGCCAACTTGGTTGCAATTAAAACACGCCCGACTTTGAAAGTTGATGGGGTGGTGATTGTCACGTCCTTTACATGACGGGTGAGGTCCTACATAAACTTTCTTCACCGGTCCCCTCGCCGCCCTGGATCTACCCTTATTATGACCATAGGGGTCAAACCTATCCGCTTTCCTTGCCTCACCAGGTTCTCCGATTTCTTTCCTTTTTGAGGAGGCCCTACCCGACACCTTCTCGTCACCCAATTTCATTCTAGTTCCACGCATCTCATCGTTTCCTTGGAGGCTTGCCGTGACTTGGGCTACGATAGTAGGTATGGCGTTTACCACTGCTTGGGCAATCACTGATGCTAAATCCGACTCATCGCTATGGCTAGTCGTATTCCTTCTTGATCTCACCATTTTCTACAAGGTAAGTAACGCGTTGACCCGAAAGTTAGCCTCACAATGCTCACATATTAGTCACACAAGTAGTTAATGCTCTCATACCATATAACATGCTCATTTCATGTTATTATACTAAGGTAAGAGTGTTAGAATCCTATGAAATTGTTATTCATTATTTTATCATGTTAAGTTCATTACCATTGGTTACCTTTAATTCATGTAATCATGTCAATACATCATACAATAAAACTAACTTGTTGACTTCATTCCTACAATCGCCCGTCTACTAATACCTTTTACACGTGCATTACCAGTTATCCCCTAACCCGCATGCAATCAAGTTTAACTAGGCCTCATACGTTTTTAAGTTCACATACCATTAAGCAACATATCCCTATTGTTCACCGATTATGATTAACATTATTAGTGTTGGAAAATCATTCGTTTATAATACATATGAGTTAGGATGTTTACAACCTTGATACTCTCTTAGGGTGCATATCAACATATCTATCACGTTGTATCCTAACCGTTTATCAACATGTTTTAAGTCAATTTACAACAAAAGCATTTACGACCTCAACTTGACCACTACGGGCCATACCTACATACTTACACGTCACACATGCATAACATAT
>CM067169.1:123679966-123714966 GCA_034093135.1 Erigeron breviscapus | reverse complement strand
CGGGGGTCTATGTTATGTAACGAACTTACCAAAACTGTCTAAGTGATGCATGTTACCGATTACAGGGCCGGTCTACCATTTATGCATCACTTAGACAGTTTTGGTAAGTTCGTTACATAACATAGACCCGCGATTAGATCAATACATAACATAGACATTTTGTCATAGTTCACATACAATATAGAGAATTTTTCTTTCTTTTCATCCTTTAAATATTAGAAGATCTTATTTTATATTTTAGTTAACTCTTATTCAATCAATTATTCATTTTTTAAAAATTAATCCTTTCAGCTTGTGCCTTATGCATTAAAATTGAATTTATATTGATAGTTTATTTGTATAGTATATTTTAAAAAAAAAAAAAAAAAAAAAAAAAAAAAAAAAAAAAAAAAAAAAAAAAAAAAAAAAAAAAAAAAAAAAAAAAAAAAAAAAAAAAAAAAAAAAAAAAAAAAAAAATAGTTGCATGAAAATATTATTAGATAGATAAGTCCATTTAGGATTAAAATATATTCATTTATTATGTAACCGCCTTTAATAAATAAGTTTACATTTAAATATATTGTTACAGTATTGTATACTTATCTCCCTCCGTCCACTATAAGTGTCATGTTTTAATTTTCAAAGTGTAACATTTGTAACTTTGACCTTAAATAATTTTATTTGTGTTTATTAGACGTGTTTTCTAATGGTATAACTTTTATCAAGTTTTATATAACACAAAAATTATATTTAAGGTCAAAGTTTAAAAATAAAGACTTTGAATAATTCAAAAATACACTTATTTACATGAGACGGAAATTATATAATTATAATTATATAATTATAATTATATAATTATAATTATATAATTATAATTATATAATTATAATTATATAATTATAATTATATAATATTTATAATTATAATATAATTATAATTAGTATTTCGATTTATAAATTATAATTATATGTCATAATAATAATAATTATAATATAAAACTTATAATTATAGTTATAGAACTTATAGTTATCTAATTTGAATATATCCATAAATAATTATAATATCATATACGACTAAATTATGTTATAAACTTATAGTTATCTAATTTGAATATATCCATAAATAATTATAATATCATATACGACTAAATTATGTTACTAAAAAAAAAATAATATGATTTTTATATTATATATATTTAATTATATAATTATAATTATATTTTAAAATAACCTCAACTCTATTATTATCCATTATTATATTTAATATAGAAAAAAGGACCGAAAATTCTATTGTTTAAATTAGTTGTTATCCAATTATAATTATATAAGTATAATTATATATGGGACAATAAAAGATGCAGCCATTATATATGCAACTAGAAAGAAAATTTTAACTTTATTTTACAAATTAACCCTTTTATTTTATAACCATACACAAAGCCCCCCTGATTTTTACCTTGTTGCAGTCAAAAAATGATGCCAGCAGCTATGCTAAGCCCATTATATATTATATATTAATATTAATATTATTGTACGTAGAGTCCATATATAATTCTTTATAATAGTTATCCAAACATAACGAATACATATATATTAATAATCGGTTATATATAGTTCTCGAAGATGACTTTTTATTTAAGATTAGTGTGTTGGCAATTTAGCATGTAGTTTGCAAAAAAAAACAGTGGTCCTTTGGCTGGCGCTGGTCAAAAGGTATGATGGTCGAATTTTATTCTTTTTCTATTTGTTTTTAGGTTAAGTATATGTCTCTCTTATTACGGGTTAAAAGTTTTTCTAAATTTGCTATTATTTAGATTATGGCATAATTTGCAATTATTTAGATTATGACATGATATACTGTGAAACATTATACATTGTGAACCCCTGAATTATTGTTGCTTTATTGTATTAGATTTGTTCTTAAAAGATATGATGATTTTTTAACTTAGTTAAAAGATATCACCGATCTTGCGAAAAGTAATATTCTAAATGCACAAAATTCTTTCGTTCTATGTGGTCTAGCGATTGCTAAAGTTTAGCAAAATTTTTATTTTTTTATGCTAATATTTTATTTTATTTTTGACCCTTAAAATTTGTTTTGACTATTGCAAGATGTTTTTTGGCTTTTGATTAATTATTATGTCATGGATCATATAATTTTTTTTTTATCTATATACAAATTCAAATCATTCAATTCTATTATATTTATATTTTGTATAATTTGATGAAAATTGTGTTTATGGTGAACTTGTTAATGTGTATTTGTGAATTTAATTATATTTAATTTTTTGTAAGATCATTCTATTTAAACTTAGTTTTTTTATTCGTAATACATTGAATATTATTTTGAATATGTCATAAATATGCCGTGTATCTGACACGGGTCTTAAATCTAGTAATCAAATTAAATCATTCTTAATATATCAAGAAAATAAGTTATTTGAAAACTTTTTTATTAACATCAAGTTGTACAGCTAGCAAAACAAAATAAAACCAATTAAATACAAAATATAACCAATTAAAAAAGATACCTTGAACTCGTTGATCTATTAGATTATGACATGATATACTGTGAAACATTATACATTGTGAACCCCTGAATTATTGTTGCTTTATTGTATTAGATTTGTTCTTAAAAGATATGATGATTTTTTAACTTAGTTAAAAGATATCACCGATCTTGCAAAAGTAATATTCTAAATGCACAAAATTCTTTCGTTCTATGTGGTCTAGCGATTGCTAAAGTTTAGCAAAATTTTTATTTTTTTTCAAGAAATGGCTTACGAAATTCTTGGAATTGATTAAGTTCTCATCATCACAACCATATGTTTTCTCCATCTTCAATTGAAAGAATTGAAAATCTGCATGTAAAAAGAATTTAACATTAATACGTTAAATATCTACAATTACTCTAAAATTTAAAGAATTTAAAAGGGAGATTATACTAAACTCACACACTAAAAGTTTAAAGATACAGTAGTAAGAAAATTATTATTACCTTAAATATAGTGTGGAAATGCAAAAATTAAGAAAGATAATAATTATTACCTTAAATATAGTGTGGAAATGCAAAAATTAAGAAAGATAATAATTATTACCTTAAATATAGTGTGGAAATGCAAAAATTAAGAAAGATAATAATTATTACCTTAAATATAGTGTGGAAATGCAAAAATTAAGAAAGATAATAATTATTACCTTAAATATAGTGTGGAAATGCAAAAATTAAGAAAGATAATAATTATTACCTTAAATATAGTGTGGAAATGCAAAAATTAAGAAAGATAATAATTATTACCTTAAATATAGTGTGGAAATGCAAAAATTAAGAAAGATAATAATTATTACCTTAAATATAGTGTGGAAATGCAAAAATTAAGAAAGATAATAATTATTACCTTAAATATAGTGTGGAAATGCAAAAATTAAGAAAGATAATAATTATTACCTTAAATATAGTGTGGAAATGCAAAAATTAAGAAAGATAATAATTATTACCTTAAATATAGTGTGGAAATGCAAAAATTAAGAAAGATAATAATTATTACCTTAAATATAGTGTGGAAATGCAAAAATTAAGAAAGATAATAATTATTACCTTAAATATAGTGTGGAAATGCAAAAATTAAGAAAGATAATAATTATTACCTTAAATATAGTGTGGAAATGCAAAAATTAAGAAAGATAATAATTATTACCTTAAATATAGTGTGGAAATGCAAAAATTAAGAAAGATAATAATTATTACCTTAAATATAGTGTGGAAATGCAAAAATTAAGAAAGATAATAATTATTACCTTAAATATAGTGTGGAAATGCAAAAATTAAGAAAGATAATAATTATTACCTTAAATATAGTGTGGAAATGCAAAAATTAAGAAAGATAATAATTATTACCTTAAATATAGTGTGGAAATGCAAAAATTAAGAAAGATAATAATTATTACCTTAAATATAGTGTGGAAATGCAAAAATTAAGAAAGATAATAATTATTACCTTAAATATAGTGTGGAAATGCAAAAATTAAGAAAGATAATAATTATTACCTTAAATATAGTGTGGAAATGCAAAAATTAAGAAAGATAATAATTATTACCTTAAATATAATGAAAGGCCGGAGGGTATGAAAATATTTTTTGTTGAGGAATTGAAGTGAGTTTGCGTGAGACGGTTTGTTTGTTTTATACTAGTGGGTTTATAAGCCCGTGCTGGCTTCAACTATCGTCTTAAAAAATTTAATTATTCCATGGATATTAAATATGATATAAATGCATTAATTATATTATTAGTATTATACATATACACCTAAGAACCCAAATCTAACACTTTCACGATTAAATATGTTAGTCGTGGTCCATTAAATTATGAATTAAACTCGATTAGCCTTGAATTCTTTTCCTTTTATGATGAAAAAAAATGAGATAAGTAAAAAAACTAAGGAACACTAATAACCTGGGTAATCTTTTTACCTAAAAAAAATAAGAAACATTTTTTTTTATATAAGGCAACAATGGGTAAATGGTTAACACCCCCACGTGGATGTGGTCACGCCTGTTGGATTCCTGGCAACGCCCTAAAGAATTTGCTTCCCATATGTTATATTCCCTCCGTCCCAATTTAAATGTCCAAATTTGACTTGCTGGGTCTTTCTTCTCTAGCTTTGACCGTATTTATTTTTGTTTATATAATATAACACCGAATGAAAAATATACCAATAAAAAGTACATCTAAATCTCAATCTATCCATATATTTTACATCAATTGTTGTATAACACACACAAAACAATTAACGGTCAAAGTTGTGAAAAAAGACTTAAAAAGTCAAAATAGGACACTTAAATTGGGACGGATGAAGTATATCAAAACAAATTAATAACCGATATAAAAACTAGAAAGAAATTAGGGTGTCAAACTTCACATCCCAGTTGCTTATTTGTCACGGTAATAACTCTTATATACTCCATTAAAAGGAATTAAATGATGAACAGTGAAGCAGGCTGACAGGTAGCTGCCTAGCTGCCTGCTATCTTGCTTATATTTTTAAATATATATATTTAATATGAAAACTTTTTAACCGGGTTTATCATATTTATTTATGTTTGATATAACAAACGTAGACATATATTTATATTCTTTTACTTTCTCATGTACATGGTTGCCCATTAAACTAAATTATTGACATGGATCACCCACATACTTTTCAAATTTGTACATAGTTAAACATACGTGACCTAATGACCTATAATAACAAGTTAAATTTTTTTCCCCAAAAATTCATTACTTTCTACTTCTTTCTCATCTTTGTTTCTCTCACCCATGTATCATCATCATCACCATCATCAAAATCTGTTTCTCTGACTAAGTTTTACATGAGTTCAAAAGGAATATACAAAACGAAATACACAAACTAATGATTAACCTGTTTTAAGGATCCAAATTCAAAAACTAACAGAAAATAATATTACAAAATTTGAGATTTCAACAAATCATCGTATTCAGTAATTCCAATTAAAACACTGATATCATACATTTATTAATCATTACAGTCCTCAGTACTAAAAACAAAACCCAGAAAAAATACTATTACTAATTAACCTCCAAAACCATACAAAGCCCAAATTAATTTCTAGGGTTTCTCTTCAATCTATTTCATTCCATTTGCCGCCTGTGTTCCTTCTAATCGGTCCAAGTGTGTATCTGATTTGCGGCTGTGAGATTTTTGATGGTGGATCTTGAAGTTTCATCCTTTTAAACCTTCATTTATTTTTGAAAATATAACAAGCGGTTTAAGGTAATAATTATTATCTTTCTTAATTTTGCATTTAACTATATTTAAGTAATATTATTTATGTTTGATATAACAAACGTAGACATATATATTTATATTCTTTTTTATGTTTCATGTACATGGTTGCCCATTAAACTAAATTATTGACATGGATCACCCACATACTTTTCAAATTTGTACATAGTTAAACATACGTGACCTAATGACCTATAATAACAAGTTAAATTTTTTTCCCCAAAAATTCATTACTTTCTACTTCTTTCTCATCTTTGTTTCTCTCACCCATGTATCATCATCATCACCATCATCAAAATCTGTTTCTCTGACTAAGTTTTACATGAGTTCAAAAGGAATATACAAAACGAAATACACAAACTAATGATTAACCTGTTTTAAGGATCCAAATTCAAAAACTAACAGAAAATAATATTACAAAATTTGAGATTTCAACAAATCATCGTATTCAGTAATTCCAATTAAAACACTGATATCATACATTTATTAATCATTACAGTCCTCAGTACTAAAAACAAAACCCAGAAAAAATACTATTACTAATTAACCTCCAAAACCATACAAAGCCCAAATTAATTTCTAGGGTTTCTCTTCAATCTATTTCATTCCATTTGCCGCCTGTGTTCCTTCTAATCGGTCCAAGTGTGTATCTGATTTGCGGCTGTGAGATTTTTGATGGTGGATCTTGAAGTTTCATCCTTTTAAACCTTCATTTATTTTTGAAAATATAACAAGCGGTTTGGTCGAATTTTTATGTCTTTTTCTTCCATATTTTATATTGTTTTTTGACATAATTAAATAATGTTTCACAATATCATGATAATCTAAATAATCGTAAATTATGCCATAATCTAAATAATCGTAAATTATGCATAATCTAAATAATCGTAAATTATGTCATAATCTAAATAATCGTAAATTATGCATAATCTAAATAATCGTAAATTATGCATAATCTAAATAATCGTAAATTATGTCATAATCTAAATAATCGTAAATTATGCATAATCTAAATAATCGTAAATTATGCATAATCTAAATAATCGTAAATTATGTCATAATCTAAATAATCGTAAATTATGCCATAATCTAAATAATCGTAAATTATGCATAATCTAAATAATCGTAAATTATGCATAATCTAAATAATCGTAAATTATGCATAATCTAAATAATCGTAAATTATGCATAATCTAAATAATCGTAAATTATGCATAATCTAAATAATCGTAAATTATGCATAATCTAAATAATCGTAAATTATGCATAATCTAAATAATCGTAAATTATGCATAATCTAAATAATCGTAAATTATGCATAATCTAAATAATCGTAAATTATGTCATAATCTAAATAATCGTAAATTATGCATAATCTAAATAATCGTAAATTATGCATAATCTAAATAATCGTAAATTATGTCATAATCTAAATAATCGTAAATTATGCATAATCTAAATAATCGTAAATTATGCATAATCTAAATAATCGTAAATTATGCATAATCTAAATAATCGTAAATTATGCATAATCTAAATAATCGTAAATTATGCATAATCTAAATAATCGTAAATTATGCATAATCTAAATAATCGTAAATTATGCATAATCTAAATAATCGTAAATTATGCATAATCTAAATAATCGTAAATTATGCATAATCTAAATAATCGTAAATTATGCATAATCTAAATAATCGTAAATTATGCATAATCTAAATAATCGTAAATTATGTCATAATCTAAATAATCGTAAATTATGCCATAATCTAGATACACGGCATATTTATGACATATTCAAAATAATATTCAATGTATATAATGTAATTAAAACGTTACGAATAAAAAAACTAAGTTTAAATAGAATGATCTTACAAAAAATTAAATATAATTAAATTCACAAATACACATTAACAAGTTCACCATAAACACAATTTTCATCAAATTATACAAAATATAAATATAATAGAATTGAATGATTTGAATTTGTATATAGATAAAAAAAAAATTATATGATCCATGACATAATAATTAATCAAAAGCCAAAAAACATCTTGCAATAGTCAAAACAAATTTTAAGGGTCAAAAATAAAATAAAATATTAGCATAAAAAAATAAAAATTTTGCTAAACTTTAGCAATCGCTAGACCACATAGAACGAAAGAATTTTGTGCATTTAGAAAAAAAAAAAAAAAAAAAAAAAAAAAAAAAAAAAAAAAAAAAAAAAAAAAAAAAAAAAAAAAAAAAAAAAAAAAAAAAAAAAAAAAAAAAAAAAAAAAAAAAAAAAAAAAAAAAAAAAAAAAAAAAAAAAAAAAAAAAAAAAAAAAAAAAAAAAAAAAAAAAAAAAAAAAAAAAAAAAAAAAAAAAAAAAAAAAAAAAAAAAAAAAAAAAAAAAAAAAAAAAAAAAAAAAAAAAAAAAAAAAAAAAAAAAAAAAAAAAAAAAAAAAAAAAAAAAATAAGATAAAAAAAAATTATATGATCCATGACATAATAATTAATCAAAAGCCAAAAAACATCTTGCAATAGTCAAAACAAATTTTAAGGGTCAAAAATAAAATAAAATATTAGCATAAAAAAATAAAAAAAATCAACCACTTGAATTCTTGATTGCAAACGAAATACTTATTTGTTAAACTGATATATTGAATTATATATGTAGGTATAATCATTGCATTAATATATAATATATAATGGGCTTAGCATAGCTGCTGGCATCATTTTTTGACTGCAACAAGGTAAAAATCAGGGGGGCTTTGTGTATGGTTATAAAGTAAAAGGGTTAATTTGTAAAATAAAGTTAAAATTTTCTTTCTAGTTGCATATATAATGGCTGCATCTTTTATTGTCCCATATATAATTATACTTATATAATTATAATTGGATAACAACTAATTTAAACAATAGAATTTTCGGTCCTTTTTTCTATATTAAATATAATAATGGATAATAATAGAGTTGAGGTTATTTTAAAATATAATAAAAATCATATTATTTTATTTTTAGTAACATAATTTAGTCGTATATGATATTATAATTATTTATGGATATATTCAAATTAGATAACTATAAGTTCTATAACTATAATTATAAGTTTTATATTATAATTAAAATTAATTATGACATCATCAATTTTCAATTTGATAAATCGAAAGCTATGATTGGTCAATAAGCTGTTAGTTTAGTTGTCTTTTAGTATATATAAAGATTACTTTTGTAATGGGCCGAACAAGATAAAGGTTTTGTTTTTTAGCAATAAATTTAATTATATGGAATAATTAGCAATAAATTCGGATGAAATATTTCTTACAAGTTAACCCGATAATCCAAAAATTCGATTTGATAGAGTGAATATCATATATCCAAACTCCTTAAGTATCAAAATAACATATTTATCCAACTAAATATGATAATAGCGTATATACCCAATTTTTGATAATTTTGATTTTTGGATTTTTTGGATAAATTTGGACAGGGTTTTTGGATTTTTTGAATTAGAGGGGAGTGACAAATTTTTTGGTAAAGCGATGAAATGGATTATTCTCCCCAATCCTTTTTACTTGTTAGTAGCTAAACACACTAAACTATTCCAAATATGTTTAGGACAAGATTTAAGGAATCTAATTATAATTATATAATTATAATTGGATAACAACTAATTTAAACAATAGAATTTTCGGTCCTTTTTTCTATATTAAATATAATAATGGATAATAATAGAGTTGAGGTTATTTTAAAATATTTTAATTTTATTTTTAGTAACATAATTTAGTCGTATATGATATTATAATTATTTATGGATATATTCAAATTAGATAACTATAAGTTCTATAACTATAATTATAAGTTTTATATTAAATATAATAATGGATAATAATAGAGTTGAGGTTATTTTAAAATATAATAAAAATCATATTATTTTATTTTTAGTAACATAATTTAGTCGTATATGATATTATAATTATTTATGGATATATTCAAATTAGATAACTATAAGTTCTATAACTATAATTATAAGTTTTATATTATAATTATTATTATATAATTATAATTGGATAACAACTAATTTAAACAATAGAATTTTCGGTCCTTTTTTCTATATTAAATATAATAATGGATAATAATAGAGTTGAGGTTATTTTAAAATATAATAAAAATCATATTATTTTATTTTTAGTAACATAATTTTTTTTTTTTTTTTTTTTTTTTTTTTTTTTTTTTTTTTTTTTTTTTTTTTTTTTTTTTTTTTTTTTTTTTTTTTTTTTTTTTTTTTTTTTTTTTTTTTTTTTTTTTTTTTTTTTTTTTTTTTTTTTTTTTTTTTTTTTTTTTTTTTTTTTTTTTTTTTTTTTTTTTTTTTTTTTTTTTTGGGGGGGGGGGGGGGGGGGGGGGGGGGGGGGGGGGGGGGGGGGGGGGGGGGGGGGGGGGGGGGGGGGGGGGGGGGGGGGGGGGGGGGGGGGGGGGGGGGGGGGGGGGGGGGGGGGGGGGGGGGGGGGGGGGGGGGGGGGGGGGGGGGGGGGGGGGGGGGGGGGGGGGGGGGGGGGGGGGGGGGGGGGGGGGGGGGGGGGGGGGGGGGGGGGGGGGGGGGGGGGGGGGGGGGGGGGGGGGGGGGGGGGGGGGGGGGGGGGGGGGGGGGGGGGGGGGGGGGGGGGGGGGGGGGGGGGGGGGGGGGGGGGGGGGGGGGGGGGGGGGGGGGGGGGGGGGGGGGGGGGGGGGGGGGGGGGGGGGGGGGGGGGGGGGGGGGGGGGGGGGGGGGGGGGGGGGGGGGGGGGGGGGGGGGGGGGGGGGGGGGGGGGGGGGGGGGGGGGGGGGGGGGGGGGGGGGGGGGGGGGGGGGGGGGGGGGGGGGGGGGGGGGGGGGGGGGGGGGGGGGGGGGGGGGGGGGGGGGGGGGGGGGGGGGGGGGGGGGGGGGGGGGGGGGGGGGGGGGGGGGGGGGGGGGGGGGGGGGGGGGGGGGGGGGGGGGGGGGGGGGGGGGGGGGGGGGGGGGGGGGGGGGGGGGGGGGGGGGGGGGGGGGGGGGGGGGGGGGGGGGGGGGGGGGGGGGGGGGGGGGGGGGGGGGGGGGGGGGGGGGGGGGGGGGGGGGGGGGGGGGGGGGGGGGGGGGGGGGGGGGGGGGGGGGGGGGGGGGGGGGGGGGGGGGGGGGGGGGGGGGGGGGGGGGGGGGGGGGGGGGGGGGGGGGGGGGGGGGGGGGGGGGGGGGGGGGGGGGGGGGGGGGGGGGGGGGGGGGGGGGGGGGGGGGGGGGGGGGGGGGGGGGGGGGGGGGGGGGGGGGGGGGGGGGGGGGGGGGGGGGGGGGGGGGGGGGGGGGGGGGGGGGGGGGGGGGGGGGGGGGGGGGGGGGGGGGGGGGGGGGGGGGGGGGGGGGGGGGGGGGGGGGGGGGGGGGGGGGGGGGGGGGGGGGGGGGGGGGGGGGGGGGGGGGGGGGGGGGGGGGGGGGGGGGGGGGGGGGGGGGGGGGGGGGGGGGGGGGGGGGGGGGGGGGGGGGGGGGGGGGGGGGGGGGGGGGGGGGGGGGGGGGGGGGGGGGGGGGGGGGGGGGGGGGGGGGGGGGGGGGGGGGGGGGGGGGGGGGGGGGGGGGGGGGGGGGGGGGGGGGGGGGGGGGGGGGGGGGGGGGGGGGGGGGGGGGGGGGGGGGGGGGGGGGGGGGGGGGGGGGGGGGGGGGGGGGGGGGGGGGGGGGGGGGGGGGGGGGGGGGGGGGGGGGGTGGGGGGGGGGAGGTGGAAGGGACGAAATTCTTTTGACGGGGGATGTAACATCCGCGAATTTTGACCCTTTGACTTTACATGCAATTTGACTAACAATTTAAGTTGATGAAGTTTTGGGGTCGTTTTGTGAGTTAAATGGCAATGTGGTATATTCGGGTCGATAATATGTGTTGGTCGGTATTTAAATGTGTAGCTATTGTGTTGTGACTTGTGAAGGGAAGCGGGTCGGCCCGTGGGTAGTCCAAGACCCACCAGCCACCCAAGACCCAAATCCCCCTCCTTATCCCTTTCCTTCCCTTTCATTTCTTATCTATCTATCTTTTCTCTCTTTCTCTCTTTTCTCTTCCAAGAAACACACACAAACACATATCTCTCTCTCTCTCTAGATTTCTATCTCATACATTGGAAATTAAGCAAGATTTTGTTTGGGGTTTTCATCATCAACCTCATCTTAACAACATATCAAAAATTTGGGTTTCAAGTGCAAGATTTCTAGCCATTTCGGGTCAAATTCGGGTTAGAGACTAGGTGAAGGTTTTGGTAAGTCAAATTCATCCCATTTACTTTTATTTATGTTTGTTTATGCATTTCTAGTCATCTTGAACACTTACAAGTCCTAAATCGGCTTAAAACTAATTTTGGGTCAAATTAGGGTTTATTTAGGGTTTGAAGAATTTGGGTTTAATTTTGATGTTTTGGTTGAAATTGTGGATTGGGTTATGTGTATTTATGTTTATTGATGCTTAGTTATGCTTCAATTTAAGTTACAAGTTCCTACAAATCGATTTGGATTGGTTTGGGTCGAGTTTAAGGGTTTTGGGTTGTTGTTGCTGCTGCTGCTGCTTGTGGTTCTGGCCAGAAAAGGGCCACTGCGGCGCAGTGGCTTAGGCCTAGCCCACTGCGGCGTAGTGGCTAAGGTCTGCTCAGTTCCTGGTTGTCCCACTGCGGCGCAGTGGGAGGGCGGGGGGGGGGGGGGGGGGGGGGGGGGGGGGGGGGGGGGGGGGGGGGGGGGGGGGGGGGGGGGGGGGGGGGGGGGGGGGGGGGGGGGGGGGGGGGGGGGGGGGGGGGGTCTTGGTTGGGTCAGCCCACTGCGGCGCAGTGAGCTTGGCCAAGGCTCACTGCGGCGCAGTGGTTAGATGCTGGAATTTATGCGCGCCGATTTTGAAACGTTAATAACTTTTGATCCGTAAGTCCAAATAAGTCGTATGACCTATCGTTGGAATCGTAAGAGAGTCTAGTTTCTTGTAGTAACACTCATCTTGTATGATTCTTAATCCATTTCTAAAAATGTCAAGTCAAAGCGTCTTGTTTCATATACGGTAAAGTTGTAAAGGCGTCTAGGGTTTGCGATTTGACCTAATTGTGCTAAACCTACTTGTTTAAGATTGTATAGTTGACATTATGGTATTATAATGTATATTTATAGGTGGTGGCCGTGTGGATCCTATTACTCACTATTAATCTTTTGTTAACTTGACTTAAGCTTCTTTGCCGATCAAGGTGAGTTTCGTATCTCCCTACTCGCTTGAGATTCGGGCTGAAAAGTGTAAACCTGGCGTGTTTACTTGCATTTATTGATTGATTGATTGTTTTGGTTGTTGGATTGATGTGATGGTTCCTTTCGTTTGATTTGTTAAATTGGTTTGAGTATTGAATTGTTGAGACGATTATCACGTTTGAATGACTTAGTTTATATTTGTTAAGTATCTAGTAATATTAGGATAGACGTACCTACATGGAAGTCGGTTATGCCTTCATTGGGTTCTAGATGTGGTGGGAAGGCTGCGGGTGACCCTATATATAAGCATCTGGGACTTGAAGAAAGTAGAATCCTCTTATGTATGTATGTATAGTTGGTTTAATTTATGGTTATTGGCTTATGATTGATGAATGTTGATAGTTGGCTATGTTGGATGAATGTTGATAATTGGCTTATGTTGATCGAATATTGATCATTGGCTTATGATTATGCATTTACATTTGATTGTAAGCATTGCATACATTGTTGGACCCTCGGCAGGGGATTGCCGGCATCCTGGTGCATAGATGTATGCACCCATTTTGGATGTAGTCTTGACCCCGAGTATATAGACATATATCTCGATGATTTTGAGATACAGCCTTGTCCATTGCGATGGCAGAAGGGTATCGTTGCATTGTGACCGGCGTTCACGCATAGGATAGGCATGTTGGCTTATTCATGCATTTGCACTTACATTGATTCATATATCATTTGTGCATTCTCATTACACATTTACTTGTCTTGTGTAATCTTGTTGTTGGGCGATGTTGTGTTATGTAGAGGCTCGCTGTAAGTCATGTCTAGCCTCTATTCTTATATTGTGATTATTGATGTTGGTTCTTTACGGACCATTACTACGAACTCACCAACCTTGTGTTGACTATGCTTAGTACACTTTTCAGGTAACCAGGTTATCCAGGACGTGGAGTTTGATTGTTTGCTTACTGTTGAACCCGGACTGGACTGATATGGATCAAGGATCCATTTGCCTTATGTTGCATTGTAATTAGGATTGATAGTCTTCTTTTATTGTCGTTTGTAATCTTGATGTTTACTTGCTCCTGATGTATTTTGAGACTTGTTCCTCTTATTGTATGGATTCACTGAATCCTTTAATTGCATTTAGTTTGTTCTATTGTAATTCCACCTGGTGCTATGTGATTTCCGTGATATTCCGAGCCTCGGCTTGGGGTGTTACAGAATGGTGGCCCATGCGTGGTCGTAGAGAATTAGGCGGTTTGACCTAGACTACGGCTTAAGTTAAAACTCTTCATATAGCATGCATGGTTAGGAAATTCGTGTGCAATGTGAATTATGTGAACCCCCGTGTGAGTTCGTAGTTAAGACCACTTATGTGATGGCTTGAATTCAGCGTGATGAATGTGGAATGGATACAATGTGGTTAAGGTGTGCTTTGATTGAATTTGATTGTCATTAATATGGATTGTTGTTATTGATTGGTACTAGTTTGATGATTTAGAGCAAAATGAAGTTATGTTATTAACTTAGTATAATATTGTGGCAACCCTAAAAGAACCCGATCAACTCTTTTATGGTCACCCAATATTATAACAGGTTAATAACATCATGGATTGCGCATGCATGGCTTAGAGTATAATAAGGAACTGATATGCTTAATGGGAGTTGATTAGGTGGAGGGTTAGCCGTTGGTACACCCTGTATACATACCCGGTCAATAACTAGAGGGCATATCGAATTCGGATTATACTTTAAACCACTCGTGTTAGTGACTTGTTTTAGCTGCTTGTAATGAGATGTGTTTAATACGAGTATTTGGTTTTGACGATGGTAAATTGTTGTGAACTTAGCACGAGAAAATGATAGATAACGATTACTTGAGAACTTTGATATGCTGTCCCTAGTGTAGTAATGTGAAACACGTATGGTATGTTGGTATGATAACATGATATATGACAGTTAATTGAGAATATTTATGTGTTGGCCTTAGTAAAAGACATTGAACATGTGTAGTGTGTCGGCGTTAAAACACTAACTAATAATGCGGCTAACATGAGAGAAACGGTGAAACTAACCCCCGGGTCATAAATTGTAGAACTACTACTATTATTGGATTTAGTAGTGGAATGACATGTTGACTAGTATGATTTAGTAACATATATGTTATGCATGTGTGTATGTATGTATGTATGTATGTATGTATGGCCCGTAGTGGTCAAGTTGAAATCGTAAATGCTTTTGTTGTAATTTGACTTAAACGTGTTGATAAACGGTTAGGATACAACGTGATAAGTATGTTGATATGCACCCTAAGAGAGTATCAAGGTTGTAAACATTCTAACTCATATGTATTATAAACGAATGATTTTCCAACACTAATGATGTTAATCGTAATCGGTGAACAATAGGGGTATGTTGCTTAATGGTATGCGAACTTAAAAATGTATGAGGCATAGTTAAACTTGATTATATGCGGATTATGAGATAATTGGTAATGCACGTGTAAAATGTATTAGCAGATGGGCGATTGTATGGATGAAGTTAGCAAGTTAGCTTTATGGTAGGATGTATTGACATGATTACATGAATTAAAGATAACCAATGGTAATGAACTTAACATGATAAAATAATAAGTAACAACTTCATAGGATTCCAACACTCTTACCTTAGTGTAACGACCTGAAATGAGTATGTTATGTCGGTATGAGAGCATTAACTACTTGTGTGACTAATATGTGAGCATTGTGAGGCTAACTTTCGGGTCAACGCGTTACTTACCTTGTAGAAAATGGTGAGACCAAGAAGGGATGCGACTAGCCATAGCGATGAGCCGGATTTAGCAACCGTGATTGCCCAAGCCGTGGTAAACGCCATACCTACTATCGTAGCCCAAGTCACGGCAAGCCTACAAAGAAGCAGTGAAACGCGTGAAGCTAGAGTAATTATGGACGATGAGAAGGTGTCGAGTAGAGTCTCATCGAAAAGGAAAGAAATCGGAGAATCTAGTGAGGCGAGGAAGACGGGCAGGTTTGACCCCAATGGTCATAATAAGGGTAGATTCAGGACGGCAATGGGACTGGCGAGGAGGCCTTACAAGGGACCTCATCCTTTCTGTAACAATTGTAACAAGCATCATCCCACTAATACCCATGTGGAGCCTGCTTCAATTGTAATCGACTTGGACACATGTCCAAGAATTGTAGAGCACCGAAAACGGCGCCATTGAATGTAGTACCCCTTCAAACCATTCATCCCCAAGGCAACTTTCCATGGAGTACGTGCTTTAAATGTGGAAGCCCTGATCACTACCGAAATAATTGTCCGCAATGGATCGGACAACAAGCTGAAGTGGCGATTCCTCGTAATCAGCTACAAATAGTCGTGTATGACCAAAGCCGTGGCCAGCAAGACCATCAAGTTCAACTTCGTAGCCGAGCTTTTGCAGAGAATGACAAAGGAGACCAAAGTAATCCTAACGTTGGTTAAGGTACATTCCTCCTAATGGTTGTTATGTTACGGCACTATTCGATATCGAAACCGACTATGATCTCGTTTATTCTAACGTTACTCCTTTGAGTTACATTCGTCCGTGTGTTTTGAAATTATATGTTTGCAATTTTGAATGTTTAGCGACTCACTAACAAAATTTGTTCAAATATCCCGTGTATCTATCTCGACTCTAAAAGACGACAAAACTCTTCACGTACTTTGTGCTTTAAGATATAAAGATTCTTGACGACAAAGTGAGTGTAATCTGAATGCCACCAGGTAAGACAGTTATAAGTTTGTGTAGTAGGGTTACTAGTGTAAAATATCTAACGGTAGGATTCTTAGGGTCCCGTGTAAGTCTTCCAACTCAAGCATCCTTAGGGCTACCGTTTCAAGAATCTGAAAGCTAACGTCATCCTTGTTAATCTTGAGTCTCCCGAGGCCTTTCCGGGTGACTTACCGGGCTTGTCCCATCTCGATAATTTAAATTTCGTATATGCTTAACTCCCTAACATCGCGCGCGTAGTCAAGCCCTTATAGACTTCTGAGAGGAGAATAAGCGTGTAGTGAAAGACGGGAGAGAGTTTGGAAGAAAAACGAATTGGAATGGACTTCGCCGTGAAGTCGCCGACGACAAGAAGTGATCATGATATGACGAAACCGGTAAAATTTGACAACTTGGCACGTTAGTATGTGGAAGAAGTGGGTTAGGTGCACGAAGATTCGATCTCTATTATTTCAAGTAAAGAAAGTCGCTTAACTCCAATTCAGGGAGCCATCCAATGAACGACGGGCACTCAAACCGACTTGGGACTTGATCGCATGTGAAGATAATGTACTTATAACCATGGCGGAAAATCCTGTACAATGACGGTTGTTACGCGAGTATTCGAATGTCACTGACCGAAACACTAAGTAGTAGAGATGTTATTCTCCACTGGGACGAACCAAGAAGCAAGGAAAGCCAAAGTAACGGGTCAGGATTTCTAATAAGAATGACAAGAACAACTTCTCAAGCTAAGAGGATAGCCCAGCTAGCTCACATGCTAAGTAAGGAGTATGCCGATGTGAGGCTGAGACCGTTAGAGTTGAAAGTGGGTGACTTTGTACGTTTGAAAGTATCACCGTGGAAAGGCGTCATCCGATTCGCGAAGCGAGGCAAACTCGGGCCGAGGTATAACTGTTCTTTCAAGATCCTCAAAGAGGGTTGGAAAAGTTGCTTATCGAATAGAATTACCACAAGAGCTTAGCGGTGTGCATGATGTGTTTCATATTTGTAACTTGCGCAAGTGTTTGGCGGATCCTACACATCATATGCCCATGGACGAAGTCAGGGTTGATTCGAATTTGAATTTTATTGAAGAACCGGTAGAGACCTTGGACCGCCGAGTCAAGAAACTCAAGAGTAAGCTCTACACGATTGATAGGGTTAGGTGGAGACGCTAGGCGTGGAGCCGAGTTCAGTTGGGAGCGAGAGGATCACATGAAGTCTAAGCATCCACATTTGCTTAGTAATTAGTGTTCCGTTGAATTTCGGGACGAAATTCTTTCAACGGGGGAATAATGTAACATCCGTGAATTTTGACCGTTTGACTTTACGTGCAATTTGACTAACAATTTAAGTTAATGAAGTTTTGGGGTCGTTTTGTGAGTTAAATGGCAATGTGGTATATTCGGGTCGATAATATGTGTTGGTCGGTATTTAAATGTATAGCTATTGTGTAGTGACTTGTGAAGGGAAGCGGGTCGGCCCGTGGGTAGTCCAAGACCCACCAGCCACCCAAGACCCAAATCCCCCTCCTTATCCCTTTCCTTCCCTTTCATTTCTTATCTATCTATCTTTTCTCTCCTTCTCTCTTTTCTCTTCCAAGAAACACACACAAACACATATCTCTCTCTCTCTCTAGATTTCTATCTCATACATTGGAAATTAAGCAAGATTTTGTTTGGGGTTTTCATCATCAACCTCATCTTAACAACATATCAAAAATTTGGGTTTCAAAGTGCAAGGTTTCTAGCCATTTCGGGTCAAATTCGGGTTAGAGACTAGGTGAAGGTTTTGGTAAGTCAAATTCATCCCATTTACTTTTATTTATGTTTGTTTATGCATTTCTAGTCATCTTGAACACTTACAAGTCCCAAATCGGCTTAAAACTAATTTTGGGTCAAGTTAGGATTTATTTAGGGTTTGAAGAATTTGGGTTTAATTTTGATGTTTTGGTTGAAATTGTGGATTGGGTTATGTGTATTTATGTTTATTGATGCTTAGTTATGCTTCAATTTAAGTTACAAGTTCCTACAAATCGATTTGGATTGGTTTGGGTCGAGTTTTTAGGGTTTTGGGTTTGTTGTTGCTGCTGCTGCTGCTGTGGTTCTGGCCAGAAAAGGGCCACTGCGGCGCAGTGGCTTAGGCCTAGCCTACTGCGGCGCAGTGGCTAGGTCCTGGTCAGTTCCTGGTTAGCCCACTGCGGCGCAGTGAGCTTGGCAAAGGCTCACTGCGGCGCAGTGGTTAGATGCTGGAATTTATGCGCGCCGATTTTGAAACGTTAATAACTTTTGATCCGTAAGTCCAAATAAGTCGTATGACCTATCGTTGGAATCATAAGAGAGTCTAGTTTCTTGTAGTAACACTCATCTTGTATGATTCTTAATCCATTTCTAAAAATGTCAAGTCAAAGCGTCTTGTTTCATATACGGTAAAGTTGTAAAGGCGTCTAGGGTTTGCGATTTGACCTAATTGTGCTAAACCTACTTGTTTAAGATTGTATAGTTGACATTATGGTATTATAATGTATATTTATAGGTGGTGGCCGTGTGGATCCTATTACTCACTATTAATCTTTTGTTAACTTGACTTAAGCTTCTTTGCCGATCAAGGTGAGTTTCGTATCTCCCTACTCGCTTGAGATTCGGGCTGAAAAGTGTAAACCTGGCGTGTTTACTTGCATTTATTGATTGATTGATTGTTTTGGTTGTTGGATTGATGTGATGGTTCCTTTCGTTTGATTTGTTAAATTGGTTTGAGTATTGAATTGTTGAGACGATTATCACGTTTGAATGACTTGGTTTATATTTGTTAAGTATTACATTATTATTATTAGGATAGACGTACCTACATGGAAGTCGGTTATGCCTTCATTGGGTTCTAGATGTGGTGGGAAGGCTGCGGGTGACCCTATATATAAGCATCTGGGACTCGAAGGAAGTAGAATCCTCTGAAGTATATGTACGTATAGAATTGGTGTCGTTATTCTTATTTTGATGTAATATAGATAGTTGGGTAGTGAATACTGATGTGTATGCTATCGGGAAGCTCTTCGGGCAATTGTTATTGTGATGTGATTGGGATTGTCTAATGGGAAGCGCCCCTGGCAATCTAACGGGAAGCGCCCCGGTTACTGATCGTAGTGCGTAGTTGTCTAATGGGAAGCGCCCCTGGCAACTCTTAGGGAAGCACCCCGAGTACTACGATTAGACGTATGGATGTGTTACATATGAGGTGATATTGTTTGGATTGATTGACGTGGTTTATGTTTTGGTTAAGTATTATATTATTATTATTAGGATAGACGTACCTACATGGAAGTCGGTTATGCCTTCATTGGGTTCTAGATGTGGTGGGAAGGCTGCGGGTGACCCTATATATAAGCATCTGGGACTTGAAGAAAGTAGAATCCTCTTAAGTGTATGTATGTATAGTTGGTTTAATTTATGGTTATTGGCTTATGATTGATGAATGTTGATAGTTGGCTATGTTGGATGAATGTTGATAATTGGCTTATGTTGATCGAATATTGATCATTGGCTTATGTTTATGCATTTACATTGTTTGTAAGCATTGCATACATTGTTGGACCCTCGGCAGGGGATTGCCGGCATCCTGGTGCATAGATGTATGCACCCATTTTGGATGTAGTCTTGACCCCGAAGTATATAGACATATATATCTCGATGATTTTGAGATACAGCCTTGTCCATTGCGATGGCAGAAGGGTATCGTTGCATTGTGACCGGCGTTCACGCATAGGATAGGCATGTTGGCTTATTCATGCATTTGCACTTACATTGATTCGTATATCATTTGTGCATTCTCATTACATATTTACTTGTCTTGTGTAATCTTGTTGTTGGGCGATGTTGTGTTATGTAGAGGCTCGCTGTAAGTCATGTCTAGCCTCTATTCTTATATTGTGATTATTGATGTTGGTTCTTTACGGACCATTACTACGAACTCACCAACCTTGTGTTGACTATGCTTAGTACACTTTTCAGGTAACCAGGTTATCCAGGACGTGGAGTTTGATTGTTTGCTTACTGTTGAACCCGGACTGGACTGATATGGATCAAGGATCCATTTGCCTTATGTTGCATTGTAATTAGGATTGATAGTCTTCTTTTATTGTCGTTTGTAATCTTGATGTTTACTTGCTCCTGATGTATTTTGAGACTTGTTCCTCTTATTGTATGGATTCACTGAATCCTTTAATTGCATTTAGTTTGTTCTATTGTAATTCCACCTGGTGCTATGTGATTTCCGTGATATTCCGAGCCTCGGCTTGGGGTGTTACAGAGACGTTGATATCACCCTGTTGAGTCGTTTGGATGATGAATCCATGACTTCCCGAGTGAAAGTATTGCTTGAAAGGGAAGCCGATAGGCATTTAGGCTTTCCCATTAGCGATATTCAAAGGATAAACGCCAAAGTTAAAATTGTAAAATGCAAGGTAAGAGGCGTCAACATGGACTTGTCGAGCAACCAGGTTTTGGGGATGGGGGCAACGGCTTTGTTTCAATATGTAAGTTTCCGTTGACTTATTTTTGAATATCAATTGTTAATAATTTATTTTCTATTTATCTTTCAAATATAAACTATTAAGTCACTGACGGATTTCATATTTTGTCCCTTAATTATTTGACTTGGTTAATTTCACAAAAAAATATAGATAATCCTACATTGTTATGTGCTTATTGTCTAGTTTCAAAAACTAGATGATACGGAGTTGTCCAGGTTCAATGAACTGGACCATGAATCTGAGCTGAACACTTGTTATTCTGAACTGAAGGAAAAAACTGAAATGAAGTTGTCTGAATCTGAAATGAAGCAATCTAAACTGAAGAAGTCAACTGAGCTGAAGTGGTCATCTGGACTGAGAAAAGGTTCTGAGCTGACAATGCCATCTGAACAAGCCATGCTAATTTTGCCAGCTATATCTCATTTCAGACAAATGTTCACTGAACAACCTCAGTCACCAGTCGTAACACTGCTCTAGTGGAACGTGCCTCCAGACTCACTTACCAGTTCCACTCCAGTAAAGGAAGTTACTGAAGTGCTCCAGTGACAGTCTCAGTCTCCAGTGGTGATGCTCCAGATTATGTTACCAGTTTCTAGTCATAAAGTTTGTTTCATTCGCATAATTATGTGGGTCCAATAAGGGCGTGTGCGTGGCAGCTTTTTGGTGGATAAGGGAAGGAGCGTGCAACAACATTAATATCCTAACGGTATTGTGGGGGCCTTTCTGTAACACCCGTTTCGTAAAAATATGGATTTCCAAAAATTTCGCCTAACGGCGTTAAATCATGCGGAAACGATTTAGGAAAAATACTCAACTAAGGAAAACAGTTGAGAAACATTGGTGGTGTTACTAATAGCATCAAATCTGTAATAAAAGAAATCCATAAGATTGCCCAACATAAAGCAATCATAACATAGTCATTACAAAAGTTCCATAAAGGAAATCAATAACATAAGGTCTATGCGAAGCTATTGGGTAAACTAAAGCCAGCTTGATCATCTACCCATCTCTCGCCAAAGCTTCACACGTCATATCACTGCCTAACCTGAGGGGGTGTCAACACATTAAAAGAAACAAGTGTTAGCTATAAAGCTAAGTAAGATAACACCAGGTTTAAGCAAAACATTTCATCCATTTAAATCGTCACTTTAAAGCATTACATCATTTTAATTAGGCATTCATACCACCGTATAAACATATCCACATCACATATAAGCATAGAGTTCATGACCCTAAGCGTGCCTAATCAATTTCATCATATCATCTCATTCGTTAAGTTGTGACTAGGTCACCGTTAAGTTGTAACCGAAGTTACCGTTAAGGAAAGACAATGTCGATCCATGAGTAGTACGTTATGTTCATGACATTAGGTGGGTCATCAGGCCACCCGAAACTACTCGCCACATATGACTTGTTGCAAGGGGCCACCCGAGCAACCATTTTAACATACCTATAACCACCGTCAGGCATGACGTACCTATTACCACCGTCAGGCACGATGTACCTATTACCACCGTAAGGCACAGGTTATGCATAACACTTAACATCTAATTAGCTCGAGCATTTATTATATTTAGTTTAGATTTCCACCTTTAACCTAAACTAATCCATACTATCATCTTTTCACGTTAGGGCCCTTAAAACGTGCACGTGTCATGGCAACCTAAAAAGATCTAGTGTTCTAGATGAACAAGCCACATATACATGCACATAATAACATTACAACATATCATTAACCACCGTTCATCATAACATATCATATCGTAAACATATCATTAACCACCGTTCATCATAACATTTCATATCGTAACCACATGTACGGGGAAACATTTTAGGCATAAACATCGTCGTCATTAATCCCCGAGTACCTCCCATATCAACCCAACCACCTATGAGTTATACATTACTGTTATGGAGTTTATAGTTTACGAACCATTTTCGTTGCACCCTCAGCGTGACAAAAGTAGTGTATCTTACCTGGTAGTAGTATGTGCGCGCAAACAAAAGCTAACAGTGCTTAATAGTAATCCCCGACACCTATCGTACATTAATATATAAATATAAGTCATTTGGGACCTTAAATGGACTTGAAAACGAACTTAGTTTTGTTCTTACGAACTTAGCTTCTTAAAACGAATTTAGCCTTTACAAAACGAATTTAACTTCATCAAACGAACTTAGAATGTTTCAAACGAACTTAGGACACTTCAAACGAAGTTAATGTTCGTTTGACAAACGAACTTAGGGTTCCAAGGAACGAATTTAGAATTAGTTCAAAGCTAAACGAATTTAGGTTTTTAATCATCAAACGAATTTGGCTGTTTCAACTTCAAACGAATTTAGATGTCTACAAACGAACTTAAACCCTTTTTGCTTGACTTCAAACGAAGATAGATACTCCAAAACGAACTTAATCCTTCAAACGAACTTAAAGTTCGTTTGGAACAAACCAGAAACGAATTTAAGATCAATTTCGACCAGAATTCTTAAAACGACTTCGTTCTTCGATTTTTCCAGAAACAAACGACTTGGGCTTCACCCAAAACATGATTTTGACATTGTTAAACATATTTTGATCATTCATATCAATTACAAACTCGTTTGACACCGTTTAGATCATTAATTAGCCAAAGACACAACATGAACCCTAATTAAACAAAACCCTTTTAAAATCAGATCTGAAACATCAATTTATGACCTTTAAATCTGTAAATACATCGATGAATCATTAGTTACCTGATAATACAATGACCGATCCAATCCTATGCCAAAACACACGATCGATTGACCCAAAACTTGAAGATTTGCTTAAGAAATTCAAGAAAGAATTGAAGGAACTTTTGTATTTGTTTTAATTGTGATTATGGCTGCTAAAGGAAGGAGATTAGGCTAATCCTAGCCCTAATCCCGTTTTTAACTTTTCACCATTGGCAAAACTAGTCCCTGGACTTCATATTGACTTTATTTCGCTTTAAAACACCTATTGGGGATACATATAACACACCAAAGCACTTTCGCACACTACATAGGCCTTTTACACATCATTAAGTCTACTTTATTGTCACTCATTAAAGATAATTAAATCTCACATATAGGGCACATAAACATATAAACACATAATTCCACACAAACGTATCACGGACTTATAATTTGACCTAACGACGTTAGTCAACATGAACGATTAAGTTTTGGGATGTTACAATTAAGACTTTCTAGAAGCTTTGTTTGTCCATTTTCTATTGGTCCATTTAATTAGTGGCTTAGCACATGACAACTTTTTATTTATTTTATTATTGTATTTTCTTTTCCTAGAAAATAGCATGTGGCTATAAATAGAGGTTTTATTTCTCATTGTAAGAAAGTTTTTGATGTTGAATGAAATTAATAGAGCAGCCTCTATTTCTTATCCAAAATCTTCATTTACCTTTATAGATCTAAGATCTTGGTGGTTTGAAGTGACCCCTTTATCTATAGTCGTGGTGGTTCATCCTTTATCGATTATAGTGGTGAGGTCTTTAAATCTTCGATTCCTTTATCTGTGTTTGTGGTGGCTTGACCTTTATCAAACATAGTGGTGGGTTGAATATGATGCTTTGGTTTAAGTATTATATGAAATTAGACCACGTATTTAGCTTGTGTTGTTAGTTTATGTATAGATTATACTTTGGTTCTCATTTAGGTACTATTAGTGGTCCATTTTTTAAAATTTTTGTGTGTTGTTCAAAGAAAATTACAAATTGATTTTATTGTTGTTAATGGATTGATGATTTATTGCTCTTAACAAATTGTTTTGCATTAGATTTGGTCTATTTATATCAAAGTTGTTTAGTTATTTGCGTTTTTTAAGATAAAAATACTCAGCTCCCATTATCTTAATATTCTTGGATCAGCCATGCATTGTATTAAATGACATTCAAACCAGCCATACGTGACATTAAACTAAAACTAACTTTCATGTGTGCAGGCCGATGAAGTATTTGAAAAAGAACATTTGTTTAAAAAAAGTGTTGTTCTGATTAAGGCGTGGTGCTCATTAGGAAGCGATCCCATTCTTGGGTCCTCGAACCGCCTCCTATCCACTTCAGCCTTAAACGTCATGATTTTCTATGTCATCAATGCCTTCTACAAAGAGATCACAGGGCCATTTTCGGTACGTACTTTTGATTTAACTCTAATATATATTATAGTCTTGAAAAAAATATTTATTCACAGTCACACACACATTTATTATAAACTTTCGTTGACATAGGTTGCCTTTTGTTTCTAGGTACTACATCGGTTCATAAAGTATTTCTCCAAATTTGATTGGGAGAAGGATACCATTGGAATTAAGGGTGCGGAGCATGGTCTTATACCTGATGATAAGATCGATGAATTTGTTAGTGAGTTGGCCAATGAAAGTCAACCAATGGGTACTTTCCAGCGTAAACCAATAAACATTCAAGATCCATTAAACATATCAAATAACCTCGGGACCTCTGTTTCGAAAGGTATATGAAAACTTGGTTAATTAATATCATGTATATCAGTGAAGTTTAAGTGCTTTTGAGGCTTCTATTGTCAAGCAATTAAATACAACTAAATTTTTATTTGCAATTGCAGGTAACAAGGGTAGGATAATGGAAAAATTTTAAAAAGGGGCACATATTCTTGACGAATACCTTGAGAAAGATCATGATGTGAACAATGAGATTCTCACTCGGTACCACCAAATCATGTTTGAAGGGATTTTGAACGATATCACACTTGAGAAAGATGAAGAGTATAGAGAGGCTGGTCTAAGAGGTAGTTTCAAAATGCATCTTTCAAGGTTCCATGACAGCCTGCCACCACAAAAGGAGCTTAAATGATTGTGAAGCGTGAACATTATTTGTGGTACAAGCCTTGGCTTGTCTATAATCAGTTTCCTGGGTATTCTATATCGTTCTTTTTAAAAACTTTTTTTAGGTTATTATTCCTTCTCCTTCATTTAGAAGTTTGGTATACGTATTTTTATGTTGGATTTGTGTGCGTTTTTTACTGAGCATGTGTTACTTGGAGATTTTTTTGTTGGCAGTGAGTATTGGTTCTATTAGTTAAAGTTTTGTTGAGTTCGATTTACTACAACCAAGATTTTTTTTTTTGATGATTTCCATCCAAATTATATAAGTTCGTATGAATTTGCGATTGTTTGTATTAAGTTTATGCGATTGAGAAGATTATGTGATTGAAGTAAATTAATGCATAGAATAAAAATGACAGTAAGAAAGGAGTCAAAAGTTCTTTGTTTATATTGTTGTTCTCTCTAAAAGCTTTAGTGTTTTACAATGTGAATTTTCTTTTAGACAGTAAACTCGGGTGGTAGGTGTGGTCACGAAGACCCGAGTTTCTTAAACTCAGGTGATCTTAAAATCTATGATTTGAATCAAGTTGGTTGGACATGTGTGTATTCAACATGACACATCTAGTAAAAAAACAAACATCAGAATTATGAGCTTGCGGGCTGTAATATCCATCACAGCAAAGATCAAACTCTTTACTTTCCATCACAAGCAAAGAAATAGTGGTGGCAGCCATTAAATTCCACCTCCCGAGTTTCTCAAAGTCGGGGCTTAATTATGCCAATCGCCCGAGATTGGGAAGAAACCGAGCTTTAAAAAGAGTCTCAAACTTAATCACCCAAGTTTCCGAAATTTGGGTTGTATCAATAAACCCACACAACCCGGGTTTAGGAAACTTGGGATAACCCTTTTTTGTGTTTGACTCCCTATTTTTCAAACCGTTTTGTGAAATCTACTATCGCAACCAAAAGTTCCATATATGAGAACTATTATGTTCACTTTAAACGAAATATATCACTTTAATGTATTAGTTTGGTCAGTTTGGTTTGGTTCTCCTAAATTAAAATCTAAAAGCTAACAAAAAGAACCCAGGCATCGCAAAACAAAACCAAACCTAAGGATTTAGGTTTAGTTTGATTCTTTTAGTATCATGGTTCTTTGGTATAGACTTACAAGAGTCTCTATGCTGTCTAGTAATTCCCCTTGAGCATCTACTAATATAGCCAATTCTTGAAATATCTATGAGAACCAGAAAAAATAAACTCCCAATTAATATCTAAATGAGTATTGTATAACGATCATGATCTAATAAATTGACACACTTAAATAATCAACAGTTAATCCAAATCCTTATAAATCAAGTCCAATATAAAATATAAGACACAAATTAGTAGTTGGTGCATGACTCTGGAATTGGATTACTACCAATGCTCACCATTGTGGCTCTCTAGAGAGTTGAAACTGTATGTATGTGACAGTCCAGGATTTGCACACTTATAATACAATTTATCTAGACAAGAATATAAGAACAGAAAGTAAAGAACATGAACAAGAATAAGTTCAAATGTAAATATCTAGGCAAGTCTAATCATCTGTATCATTGATTTAAACGATGAATACATGGTCGATATTACAACTTGTCTTACAAGACTACAAATGAACTATGTAATTGCTAAGTCTAGAAAGAAAGAAACTTGAACAATTACAAATAAAGTGTCACACACTTTGTGGTGATAAAACACACATGTAAATGGTGCGGCTGTGTTGCTTTATATAGGGGAGGAATTAGGGCAACACAGCCTTACAATGATAGTGATAGAATGGTGGTTGTCGACTTCCCATAGGCTCGTTGTACTTGATCCAGGAGCCTTTGTCTTCTTTACCAAAACGGGTATGAAAGAGAGAAACCCTTGTTTTGGTCCCAACTGTACCTTTACCATATAAGGTAACATTCAGTTGGGAGAACCACCATGTGACTTCTTGTCTTCTTGTTGGTTTGAAATCTTCCCGCCTTGACACACAACTTGGGAAATAAACCATCCGCTGACAAGAGTCTCTGACTCGCTGATGACTCGCTGACGACACGTCAGCGACCAAGTCTGGTCAGCGAATCCTTGACTCAACAATCTCCCCCTATTCGCTGAGAAGACTTGCTGAGTAGGCTGGACTTGTTAAGAATAGAAGATTGAAGGAAAGATGTCTTTTTATATCAACATTCAAATATTACAAGCTGATTCATTAACATTTACAAGACATCTTCAATTTTCAGCTTCAAATTCCCAAGCATGTTCTTGCTTGGCAATTTGAACTGCTGGGTCATTGTATCTATGAGGCTTAACCAGCTCCTCATCCACCTTGCTGATGAACCATCTATTGTTGGATGTTTCAGCACATCTTCTTCTTATGTTCAAGAGAAACCCAGTTGAAGCTTTTTCAATTTCGTCCAGACGAAAGAACAATTGATTGTTCTGGAAGTTTGTGAAGAAGATGCCAGCAGGTGTTTCAAGTACTCTCCCTTCTTCGAAAACACTTCTGGGAGGGAGTCTGGTATTTAGCGATGCATCACCAGTGATAGGAGGAAGATCAACT
Organism: Erigeron breviscapus; assembly: GCA_034093135.1. NCBI lineage: Eukaryota > Viridiplantae > Streptophyta > Magnoliopsida > Asterales > Asteraceae > Erigeron > Erigeron breviscapus. The sequence goes on along the minus strand of CM067169.1, from coordinate 123,686,295 downwards.
CTAAGAGTTCGATGCTCTTCCTTTCTCTTTCTTTGAACCCTTCGACCCGCTGAGGAGATAGCAGCAGGAGTACCAAATACTTGCCTCAGCATAGGCAGATCTGCTTTAAACTTGGTTTCATACTCCAGTGCTTTCTCGAAATATTCTTTCAGCATGTTTTGGAGTTGATGGTAGCTGGCTGCCTTTTTCTTTCACCAGCATGTACACTTCAGCCCACTCTGAAGCACCCAAGTTGGTTGGTTTGACCCCTTCCAACTTGGTTGGCTTGTCAGCACCTTCTCTTAAGATCTTTAAGTTAGTCTTAAGACCCATTTCATCTTTGAAGGCCTCAGCAGCAATAATCCTTTGAGGCCTCTTTCTATCCTCCATCAACTTCAGCCATTTAGCCTTCTCTTCTTCAAATTTGGCTCTTTTCTCGCTGAGCTGCTTCTCAACTTCCTTATGTTTCTGCCTGTACAAGGCTTCAGCACCACCTGATTTCAGCAGTATTCTTTGCTCACCATCAAGCTGATCTTTTTCAAGGAGAGGTAGCTGCTTGATAAACTCAAGATTCTTTCTTTCATTTTCTTGGTTCTGCTTGATTCTATCCAGCTCCTTGATAGCCTCTTCATGTGTTTTTCCATCAGCAGTAAGTGCCAAAATATCAATTGCTTGATGTTGATGGCCAGCAGAGGATTGAATGGAGAGTTGAGCAGCAGTGGGAGGTTTGAAGAAACCAGACTCAGTGAGCTGTCTTCCCCGTTCATCAGAAAGTGGAGTAATTTCAGCATTTCCTAGATATCTTTTGTCAAAGATACCCAGCATTTCCCTGGATGTGTCAGTGGCCATGTATCTAGCAAAGCCAGTTTCCCATGCATCTTTAACTTCTTTGGGATCAAACTGCTCCTCCATATTGGCAAAGGCTTCAATGTGCCCCTCAACAGAAGCAGGAGGTGCATTAAATATAACCACTTGTTGCTCCCCCTCAATACCAGCTGGGGGAGCTTCATCATTTCCATCTTTTTCATTCTCCCCCTCAACACCAGCAGGGGAATTTTCAACACTTGCTTCCTTTTCTATCTCCCCCTCAGCACCAGCAGGGGGAACATCATCAGCTGTTGTGTCGTCCATTTCTAGTACACCTTCAACAGAGTCTTCATAAATTTGGGCAACTGCCTTGTTGACTGCTTCAGTTACCAGATCTAGAACAGCAGCATCAACTTTCTCCCCCTTGGAAGTTGTATTGTTAATAACAACTTCCACAGTCGCTGGCTGTTTAGGCTTGTTGGTTCACAAGCTGCACCAACATTTTCTTAATTTCAGCAACTTCTGACTCCAGTCTAAGTTGCCTCTGGCGATCTTCCTCAGTAAAAGATGCAGAAGGAATTGGAAGATCAGCCACTTGCTTTTCTAAGGCATAAATAGCCTTGGTATTGTTGTCCACTTGAGTAGAGAGAGGAGAGATGAGATCACTCAACTTCTTCACTTCAGCAGCAGCAGATTGACTGGAGGATGCTGCCTTTTTAGCTGAGTAGCGAATAGAGTTTCCAATCTTGCACAGCGATCGAGTAGAACATTTGATGGTCTGCTGATCCTTTTTGATGATATTAGTGGAAGTGCGAAGTTTTTCTTGATCAGCAGCCATAGAGACACATTTCTCTTTGATTGTCTCGATGCTGGCATTGTTCTCAGACTGCTTATCATACCAGCTCTTCAATGTTTTCACTAATTGATCCTCTTCTTGATCTTTCATCTCAACAGCGAGTGTGACAGTATTGGTGAGATCATTTAGTTGGTTCTCTACTCGTGCTAGCCTGTCAGAGGAGTAGGTAGAATGAGAGATACCCAAGCTTTTAGCTGATAGAGGCTCCACTTCTATTGGTTTCACAGATTGACAACCAGGAACAGCTAGAAAGGAGGAAGGCATGCCCAGAGAAAGCATGGTGTTCACTGGTTGGACTGGCGGAGTTGCTGGTCTTGCAATGGAAGCCACTGACACACTTTCTGGTTCAGCAACTGTGACATTTTCAGAGACCATGTCATCAGTGTTTACCACATCTACATCATCATCTTCCATTCATATATGTCACTTGCTTCTATTTCATCAGCATGACTAAAGATCAAGTTGAAAGTCATCTGCCACAATATCACCCAACTCAAAATCACTATCCCCATCATAGCACCTTCAGCATCACCCAAATCAACATTTCTTTCAACAATTTCTCTTTCATCAATGCTGGCATCCACCTCAGCATGCTCACCCAAAACAACTTTTTCAATTTCACCAACTTGCTCCTGCCTTTCCAAAGAGAAATTTAAAGGGTTTGGAGAATTTGGTGCCTCTGTTTCAGTTTGTTGCTGCTCTAAATTTTCAACAGCAGCAGGGGTTTCCTCATCAATAAGAGAAAGTTGAGAGGATTCCAACCCCTTAATCATCACACCTTTTGCTGATTTCTTCTTTCTTTTTGTAACATCGGCAGCGGAGGATGATGGAGCAGCAGATTTGGTGGACTTGGTTCTTGCCTTCTTTGGTGTTTTTGCACTGGTATCAGTGATCACAAAGGAAGATGGTGCAATCTCACTGCCACCAACCCTTTTATACATGGAGGGATAAGAGGAGAATAGAACTTCTTTCATCTGAGGAGTTAGAGAGGCAAACTTGCTATCAAAGAGATTGCTATCACATGCTGGCTGTTTGTAGACAGAGGGACCAATTCTTGGTGCTTTGCAGATAGTAGCACCAAATTGGTTGTACTTTTCCTTCAACTCTTGTTTGAAGATTAGAGAAAAGAATCTTGTAAAAGGAATTGTATAAGAACGATTGCTTGCTTAGACTTTAGCCTTCATGTCTTAAAAAATGACTGAGGCGAAGTCGATAAACCTTCCAGTGGATAATGCATGAATAATTTGCATATTTGCTGCTGTGGCTTGGTCATGAGATCCAGAATTGCCTCCCAAGCATTGAATAACATGAGAAAAAAGTAATCTTCATACACCAGGGAGATTTTTCTTGGTGGGGTTGCTGGGAACAACTTCTGGGTTTTCCAAATTTGCACCATACCCAATGGTTGGCAACCACTCCTTCCATTGTTCAACAGTTGCAGGAGTTACAAAAGGTTTTTCTTTTGTTTGGTCAGGTAGACCAAGAGCTGTTCGAAGAATTTTGGGTGTTATGGATATGCGAACCTGCTTTCTTTTAATGGTGCCAGAAATAGCACCAATGCTTACGTGATAATCACACGTCCACCAAAATTCTCTAAGAAGATAGACATACATATCTTCTGGGTCAGCATAAATGGCACTGCTTGCAGGACATGCCTTTATAAAGTCCAGCATTTGTTGGTATCCAGAGATACCAGATGGAACTTCAATGGACCCCAAATAACTATTCGGTTTGATTGAGATTGTATGTGTTTGAAATTTGGCTTTTGAAGATGGAGCAATTTTCTCAGGATCAAAGGTTTTCGAATGCATGTAAAGGGGAACATTTTTAAGAGCCTTTTGAGTAGCCAGATCATCGGGCAACTCAACATAGGTAGGAGATTTAGGTTGTTGTTCGGATGAAGAAGCCATTTTAGTTCGAGATTGAGAAATGGGAGAGGAAGATGAATAGTGAGAAGAGAGAAGGGTTTTTAAGAATTTTGAGAGATTTGGAGAGTAAGAAAAAAAGGAGAAGTATGAGAGTATGAAAAGAAATGGTGATTGAAGAGGATTTGAATATATATATATAGCATGGATATGGGACCCATAACTATGATAGTGAAGTCACCAATACTCTCTTTCATACGCAAATTGAACATATACATATACGTATATGAGTAACGTATAAAAATGGATTGATGTGACAACTTGTACCATTATTTTAAAAGTACTCGAGTTTTACGGCGGATACAGTGTACAAGTTGTCCATTAGGGAGAAAATCGAGGTAACCGTTTGATATTCTTATTAAAATATTATTATAAGCGGATATGCTCAAATGAAAGAAAAGTTGAGATCTAAGTATATCCGCTGACAAAGTTAGAAAATCTGGTTACCTTTTTAAGAAAGCAAATTTCTATCAGCGACTTTTCGACAATTGATGGTCGCTGATGAATAAGAAATACAATTTTTAGCAAATTTTCAGCTATAAACGGATTTGATATGTCTTTACCAGCAGCCGTTTGCTGCTGGACTAGATAGAGACTTTTAGCCCTCTATTGCTTTTGTTTGCTTTTTACCAAAGCAACAGGGATTAACGGATTTGGAAGTCTTTACCAGCAGCCGTTTGCTGCTGGACTAGATAGAGACTTTTAGCTCTCTATTACTTTTATTTGCTTTTTCCCAAAGCAACAGGGAGTAACGGATTTGAGAAGTCTTTACCAGCAGCCGTTTGCTGCTGGACTAGATAGAGGCTTTTAGCCCTCTATTGCTTTTGTTTGCTTTTTCCCAAAGCAACAGGGATTAACGGATTTGGTTAGTCTTTACCAGCAGCCGTTTGCTGCTAGACTAGATAGAGACTTTTTAGCTCTCCATTGCTTTTTATGTTCAGCAAGTAAGATACTCTTGAACATTGTTAAAAGAAATTATTGACCTTAAGATCACTGACCTTAAGATCATTTTTCAACTTGAGAGATAAGTTGAAGCATCAGCAGACATGACAAGTCATGTTGCTGATTCACCATTCAGCATTCCCAACTTGCTGACCAGATATTTAAATCTTGTTTGATCTAAAGGTTTGGTAAAGATATCAGCAAGTTGGTCATCAGTGGGTATGAAATAGATTTCCACATCCCCTTTCATGACATGGTCACGAATGAAGTGGTACCTAATATCAATGTGTTTGGTCTTAGAATGCTGAACAGGGTTATGTGTGATAGCAATTGCACTTGTATTGTCACACATAATGGGGATCTTAGAAAATTCTAAGTCATAGTCAGCGAGTTGGTTTTTCATCCAGAGGACTTGTGCACAACAACTCGCTGCTGATACATATTCTGCTTCAGCAGTGGAGATGGAAACTGTATGTTGTTTCTTACTAGACCAACTAGTCAGCTTCCCCCCCAACAGTTGACATCCACCACTGGTGCTTTTCCTATCTAACATGCATCCAGCATAGTCAGAGTCAGAATATGCAACAAGGTCAAAGCTGGAGTCTTTGGGATACCAGAGACCCAGTGTGGGGGTACCTTTTAGGTACTTGAAAATTCGCTTAACAGCGAGAAGGTGGGATTCCCTAGGAGAGGCTTGATACCTTGCACATAAGCAGGTAGCAAACATGATATCAGGACGACTCGCTGTGAGGTACATCAGCGAGCCGATCATTCCTCTATAGAGAGTAGGATTCACATGCTTACCATCAGGGTCAGCATGGAGATTATTAGGAGGAGACATGGGGGTGGCTTTAGTGGTCACATTCGATAAGTCGAATTTGGCCAGCATGTCTCGAATGTACTTCTCTTGGTTAATGAAAATCCCATTTGGGAGTTGGCGAATTTGTAGACCAAGAAAGAAGGTCAGCTCACCCATCATGCTCATCTCGAACTGAGAGGACATCAGGGAGCTGAACTTAGAACAAAGTTTCTTGCTGGAGGACCCAAAGATGATGTCATCTACATATATCTGAACATATAGGACATCAGCACCCTTTCTATAGATGAAGAGGGTGCTATCAATGGATCCTCGCTGAAACTTATTGGAGAGAAGAAATTCAGAGAGGTGTCGTACCAAGCTCTGGGAGCTTGTTTAAGGCCATAGAGTGCCTTATAGAGACGATAGACATGGTGTGGCTTGGCTGGATCTTCAAACCCAGGTGGCTGCTCAACATAAACTTCCTCATCGAGTTTTCCATTTAGGAAGGCACTCTTTACATCCATTTGATATACAGTGAAGTTTTTGTAAGCAGCATGTGCCAAGAACAAGCGTATAGCTTCCAGTCTGGCCACTGGTGCAAAGGTTTCATCATAGTCAACACCTTCTTCTTGAAGGTAACCTTGTGCAACCAGCCTAGCCTTGTTACGTGTAACAACACCATCTTCGTCCATTTTATTACGATAAACCCATTTAGTTCCAATTGGTTCTTTTCCAGGAGGTAGAGGAACCAAGAACCAGACATGCTGTCTTTGGAACTGGGTAAGTTCCTCTTGCATGGCAGCGACCCATGAAGGATCAACCATTGCTTCTCCTATGTTTTTGGGAGTGATCATAGACAAGAAGTTTACATACAGACATGTATTTCTTGTCGCTGATCGAGTGATAATTCCTTGCTGAAGATCACCGATAACTTGGTGAGCTGGATGACTAGACGTCCACTTAAGTGCAGGGGCACTTGATACACCAAGTTGAGTGGCAGCGGAAGTTGAACGGATGGGTT
>CM067169.1:123616987-123678966 GCA_034093135.1 Erigeron breviscapus | reverse complement strand
GATAATTGTAAAAACGCATGACGGAGGATGGAAAACGTGTGTCGACTTCACTGATATCAACAAGGCGTGCCCTAAAGATTGCTATCCCCTCCCAGAGATTGATTGGAAACTCGAATCACTCATAGGCTTTCGGCTAAAGTGCTTTCTAGACGCTTACAAAGGCTACCACCAGATACAAATGCACCCGGATGACGAAGACAAAACAACTTTCTATACATCCGAAGGGATTTATTGCTACAAAAAGATGCCTTTTGGCTTAAAAAATGCCGGAGCAACATATCAGAGATTAGTTGATAAAGCCTTCAGGAAACAAATCAGGAGAAATCTGGAAGCCTATGTAGATGACATGGTCATAAAAAGCAGAAGTGAAGAAGATATGCTCCTTGACATTGAAGAAACTTTCAAGACTCTTCGGTCTATCAATATGAAGTTGAATCCCAAAAAGTGCTCTTTTGGGGTGGAAGAAGGTCAATTCTTGGGGCACATCATTACAAAAGAAGGATTTAAAGCAGACCCAGAGAAGATCAAAGACATACAAAGTATGAAGCCGCCGCAGGCTCTTAAAGAGGTCCAAAGTCTCAATGGCAAGCTCGCAGCCCTTCATCGCTTTTTATCTAAGTCAGCAGATAGGTCCTTGCCTTTCTTTCACACGTTGAAGGGTTGTTTAGAAAAACAACATTTCAAGTGGACAGAGGAGGCTCAAAAAGCTTTTACCGAGCTAAAAAACTACTTATGCCAACTACCGACAATGACGGCTCCGGCACCAGGCGAGACCCTACAGATGTACTTAGCAGCCTCCGGCGAAACCATAAGTGCAGTATTGATAACAAACAAGAAAGGAGTCCAACAGCCGATATACTATGTTAGAAGAATTTTGCAACCTCCGGAAACAAGGTATCCAGAAATTGAAAAGCTAACTCTTGCTTTAGTTCATGCAGCTAGGAGGCTCCGGAGATATTTCCAGGCACACCCTATACAGGTCCTGACGGACAAGCCAATCAAGCAAGTCTTAACTAGGCCGGAGGTCTCTGGAAGATTAGCAAAATGGGCAATTGAACTCGGAGAGCACGAAATTGAGTTCAAACCAAGAAGTTCAATCAAGGGGCAAATATTAGCAGATTTCCTTGTAGAAGTCCCACTAGCGGAGCCTAAAAGCAAGAGAAAGGCGGAAAGTAGTGTAAAGCTGGAGGAGCCAGAAACAGAAGTTCTCCCAGAAACATGGAAGCTATTTACTGACGGAGCCTCCAGTGCAGACGGCTCTGGTGCAGGCCTCATCCTGACAAGCCCAGAAGGTCAAGAATTTACTTATGCTTTACGATTTGATTTCAAAGCATCAAATAATGCCGCAGAGTACGAAGCCCTACTAGCAGGTTTGCGGATCGCAAAACAGATGAAAGTGGAACACATTCATGTCTGCGTAGACTCACAGATAGTAGCCTTCCAAGTAGATGGAACAAATGAAGCAAAGGAGCCAGCAATGAAAAAAACTTAGAGAAAGTCAGAGAAATAAGGCAAAAATTCAAAAGCTTCCGGATACAGAACATTAGCCGGAGCCGAAATAAAATCGTGGATGCTCTAAGCAAGCTAGCCTCCACCTCTTTCACTCATCTAACTAAAGAGGTCCTTGTCGAAACATTGCAAAAAAGATCCATTGAAGAAGAGATCGTTGTGGCACCTGTAGAAGAAGAAGGACAAACTTGGATAACACCAATCATAGAGTACTTGACAAGTGGGCTACTACCTGCAGACAAAGATAAGGCAAGAAGGATCAGGATTAAGGCTCCGCAATACACCCTCCGGGATGAAGGCCTCTACCGAAAATCTTACTTGGGACCGCTGTTAAGATGTGTTGGCCCAAACCAAGCAAAGGCAGTTATTCAAGAAATACATCAAGGATGTTGCGGAGCCCACGCCGGACCTAGAATGGTGGTGGCTAAAATCACCAAGATGGGGTACTACTGGCCGTCCATGCACAATAATACTTTAAAAGAAATTCAAGCTTGTGATTCTTGCCAAGTTCATGCAACGGTTCCGAAGGCTCCCAAGAATGAGCTCATTCCAGTCACAGCAGCGTGGCCTTTCTCTAAATGGGGCATTGACATCGTCGGACCTTTCCCACAGGCTCCAGGACGCGTCAAGTTTATGGTCGTAGCTGTTGACTATTTCACAAAGTGGGCGGAAGCTAAGCCTTTGGCTACCATCTCAGGCAAGCAAATGGAAAAATTTGTCTGGGAACAAGTAGTAACAAGATTCGGAATCCTACAGATCATAGTCAGTGACAATGGAAAACAATTCAGTCAAGGAATATTCCCTCAATTTTGCAATAACTTGGAAATCCAACAACGTTTTACGTCCGTAGCCCATCCTCAGGCAAACGGACAGGTTGAAGCAATGAACAAACAGATTGTGCAGGGAATCAAGAAAAGATTGGGAAGATGCCAGAATGGATGGCTAGACGAGCTTCACCAAGTATTATGGGCTTTGCGAACAACTCCAAAAACAAGCAACGGGAAACACCATTTAGCCTGGTGTACGGCTCCGAAGCCATGATCCCAGCCGAAGCCTGCGTACCAACTATCCGCAGGTTCAATACCGAAAATGAAAATGAAGAACAACTCCGGCTAAATTTGGAACTATTAGAAAAAAGAAGGGAAGTAGCCTCCATTCGAGAAGCATCATACAAAAAGCAAATGAAAAAATACTACGACCAAAGAGTCAAGAAGGAAGTATTGTAAAGTCCCTCACACGATGGTTTAACCCACGAGTGTAAAATAACAAGTCAAGTATGAACTAGAATCAGACTAGTATTACTTTAAATATAAATGCAAGAATATAAATAAAGCAATAAACGACTTAAGCAATATTTAAACAAGTAAATAAATGATGGAACACGAATGTAATTTTCAAGTGTATTTTCTTTATTGATGATAAACAAAATACAAGATTGTTGCGGAACCTAGATATTACAAGTATGTAACTATCTAAACAATCTTTGAATTACAAGTGATCTATACTTGCTAAATAATCTCCTTGGATCGATATACTTAAAGTTGTGAAGTATAACTGTTTAGATCGAGAGTATTTAAGCAAGTTCACCAAATTGCTAAAAAGTGATTTGAACGAGAAATATGACTTTGTATTTATAGGCAGATAAATTCAACAATGAATTTATTTGCCGTACAAATATGGTTGCATGCATTTAATGAACCGACAAGGTTATTAAATGCATTGGTTAAGGTACAAGGATAAAGTCCTTTTAACCAACCACCTTTACACACGTATGTACTTTTATCAATAGACATTTGGGATGTCCGGGTAAAAGTGTGTAAAGGCATAAAGTCAATTCCTCGATATCAGTGTTCAGACTTGTAAGGTCTAGAACACTAATAAAGGCTCCAGTCGGGAGATCTGGTAAGACTGTCAGTGGGTTCCACTGTTTGTCAGTCTTCTTTCTTCAGACTTCAGTCTTTGACTTCAGTGAGAATGTCTTCAGTAGAATAGATCTGGACTGGGTGAAGTCCAGTGAGCTAATCTGGAGAATACTCCAGATTTCCTATACAAGTATTTACTCACTGGTCTTCCATTATTTCTGAACAAATCTTCAGAGGGACTCCAGATTACAAGTCTGGAGTAGGTCCAGTAAAATACGTTTCTGGACAGATCTTCAGTAAGGCTCCAGTAGTCGAGTCTGGAGCGAGTCCAGTAAATCTGGACCTAACAAGTATTTCTGCCTGGAGACTATGTCTTTAGGAACAATGATGCAAGTAAAGCAGAGAAAGCAGGAAAGCTAGGACCCCAATGGGAAGGTTCGTACCAAGTGATAGAAGCTTGCGGCAATGGATCCTACAAACTTGCCACTCTTCAGGATGAGAGCCTTCCACGAACTTGGAATGGCTCGCAATTGAAAAAATGTTATCTGTAAATCTCTCTATCTTATTAGTAGGGCTACGACCACCTACCATGTAAAAAGGCTACGGCCAAAAGTCATCATTTTAATAAAATCGCAGCTTACGGCCGACGGAGCCTAAGCAACGCGACATCTTTTGAAAATTGTTCTTGAGCACAAATAATAAAGTATCACAAAATGGCCGCAGCTTACGGCTAACCGGAGCCTAAGCAATGCAATACTTGTGAAAATTACGCAAACAAACCTTAGCAAATTTTTTTCTAAGTAATGAAAATATCATATGAATAAGATACGCTACGATGGCGTTCGCCTCCGCAAGCAGACGTATAGGCTCGCAACCTTGCGTCACAAGACCCCAATAGTCTTGCAAGGAATGAAGGAAAACATACTTCCTAAATATAAAGCCCAAGACCCCTTGGCAATTACGTAAGCCCAAGGCTTGGCAAACAAAAAATTCCTTCATAAAAGTATAACGAAAGCATGCATATCTAATGAACAAAATTGTTCAAAACGCGAGGCTACGCCAAAAAGGCCAAATGAGCTACGCCCACAAATACGAGGCTACGACCATAACGCTTGGAGCATGCACTAGTAAAAAACGCATAAAAGCTAAATACTGACAAGCAAGCATGCAACAGTTTTAAAAAGAGGCTACGGCCAAAGCATCACAATGCCTCCGACAGTAGCAATACTATACGCTACTTAGCTGCAAACAAATATGAAGCATACATGTAGTAACAAGATCATACAAAATAATTAACAAGCAGCAATAACAAAGATAAACATGCATAAAGAAATATTGTCTTTGCTACAGCCCATCACCATCGGGCGCGTAGCCTACGGAACATAAAGAAAAAGAGGAGGAAAGAAATATTGTATGGGGCCAACAAAGGCCTTACAAACCAAGACATGAATAAAATTGTTCAGAAAGAAACATTTTCTTTTAAGGAAGATCATGAGTTGTGGACAGCGGAGCCGGAGGGAGCAGCGGATGAGGCAATGACTTGAGTAGATGCGGAGGCCTCGGAAGCCCCAGTTGGATCGATTGCAAGGATATCAGCGGCTGGAAGGTCAGATTGGAGGCAATATCATCCAAATAAGCATATTTTTTCCCAGCAAACTGTTTTGCTGCCTCTTTCAAAGCTGCGAAGGCTCCCCTTTGATAGCCTGGAACCTGCGTAATATCCAAATCCGGAGCCTGGGCCTTCGCTTTTACCAAACCCTTGTTAAAACCAACAGCAAGGGCACAATTCTGAACGGCTCCCATTTCCTTGGCGAAGTCGGAGCTTGAACGAAGCTTGTCAAAGATCATGGGTAGACCCCGAACTAGCTCTGCCCTGTCCAACGTCATCCGCTCCACATCCTGCTCCAGCTCCAGTGCCCTATCTCGAAGTCCCCTCTCCCTAGCTTTTTGCTCATCAATTTCTAACCCAAGTTGTTCAACCTTTGCCTTCTCCTCATAAAGTTCGTCATCCACCTTTTGTTTCTCTAACGTCACCTCTTCAAGTTTCTTCCGGAGCACAGACACTTCTTGCTCCGCCATCTCCGCCTGCTGCGTCTTAATAACAAGCTCCGCCTCCATGTTAGCAACCTTGTCTGTCTGAAGCTCCGGATCCTCTAGCTCATACTTCCTGACCTTGCGACGCAAAGATCTATTCTTCTCTTTCAAATCATCTTTCTCTGCTTCCAACACATCCCACCTACGCCAAAAGTCATTCTGGTGGTGGAGACAAAAATACTCAGCAAAAAAAAAAATATATATATATATATATACAATAATAATATATGTATGATATCAAAGCAAAACATATGTAAAAGTATACCTGCTCAGATATTTGGCGAATTGCAGTCTCATTGTGGAGCTACGGAACTCCTCAATAGAAAGCAGCGCCACCTGCTGTCGACGTGCCGGAAGCATTATCCGGGAAATAAAATCCTCTTTCTCTTTCTCTTTCTCTTTTTCCAAACAACTGTCAGAAGAAATCCTTGAAAAAATCACCTTGTAAGGACTCTTGGATGTCGGAACCTCCGGAATACGTTGGGATGGAAGATCATCACTTTGAGAACCCTCCGGATCATGATGACCAATACCGGAGGCTTCATCGTCCGAATCCTCAATATCATGAACATCCTCCGGCAAACTCTTTTTCATCTTCCTAACGGCCATGGAGCCTTTACCTGCCCCATGCCTCGGAGGGGCCGCAATGAATTCATCCTCCTCCACAATTCAATAGCTTCCGACGGCCGGTTCTTCCAACTGTATACCACCTAGCGGTTTCGGCTTCTTACGGGATTTCGGAACGTTCTTCTTATCCACTTTTCTCTTCCGAGAGTTTTTCTTCTCAGCAGCTTCACTAGTTGCAGTTTCTTTCTTCTCCCCCTTTTTCTTGTTCAATGAAAGCTGGTTAGCAAAGTCTTCTTCAATATCCTTCCGACGAGCAATAGTCTCCGGAGTATCCTTCAAAACTACAACATCCTTCTCGTGAGAAACGCGTGGAACTTCTGGAATAGTTTGTCCCTCCGGAAGGTCCGGGACAGCGTCAACATCCTCCAGATCACTCCCCATGTACGTCAAAAAGTCCATGACTGAAAAGAAATAAGTAAAGTAAAATTTAAAGTTTATATAATATAATAATAAAAAGAAAAAAAAACAAAACAAAGCAAAACATACAAATACAAAAGAATTAGACTACAATAAATGCATAATAAATTCAAAGACTTTGCAGGAAGGGTCGGAGGATCCGTACCCTCCCCCTCTTTATTCACAAGTCTGGGAACGACCGGATGGTATGACCAGACTGAACTCAATTTAGCCAAGTATAAAACGGCCTCTGGAAGTGTCCGGCTTAGTGTCGGAGGTCTGCACAACTGTGTTACCAGATTCTTATCGAATTCAATTTCTGTCGAAGTGTCCGCAAGGGTGCCACGTGCATTGCCCTTCATGTTTAGCAAATATGGGTACGCGGGGGGTACAATGGAAGCATCCGCATAGAAGAACCTGTTCTTCCATCCTTTTATGGACGCAGTCACACCAAAAATGCACTCCGACAGCTTCGAACTGGGCCTCTTCTGTATAGTGAACCAATCTCCGTCGGCCCCAAACAATAAAACTTCCAAAAATTACCCAGCGTAGGCTCCGCATTGCGAGCACGACAGGCGGCCTCAAACATGGTTATTCGAAGGGCTCCGAAAGGAGTCAATTGAGAGATATGACACTTAAAATGCTTAAGAACCTCAAGAAAAAAGGTAGTAAACGGCAAGCAGACATTTGCTACTTCAAACATAGCCATATACAATACCACTTTCCCTGTCGGAACCATCCTCGCGTTATCGGAGGGGCGGGGAACAGTATAATGGTAGCCTAAGGGAAACCTATAATCGGACAAAAATTGTACTAATTCATCCCTTTTGACATTACAGAAACTAACACACAAATCTTTCCTATTACCCATAACAAAATTATAATGGCGGAAACAAAACACACCTGCAGATAGCCGGAATGAAAGGAGAAAGCTACGAAGGCTACGGAGTAGAGAGAAATAGAGAGTGAAGTTTTGGGAAGAAAAAGAGAAAGGTGGAAATGAAATGAAAGAGTGAAGTATTTATAGAGTGAAAGGAGGCAACTGTTCATAAAGGGGACGTGTCGAAGCGACACGGCGCAAAGACCGAACACGTGTTTTCCACTAGCATCGAGATAAGGAGCATTTATTGCTACGGCTCCGAGAGCAACACGTGTCTCCCACTAACAATTCCGTAATAAGAATAAAACAAAAATGAAACGACGTCTTAAAACTCGCGCCTTCCTTTTTTATTATTTTTTGTTTTTTTTTTTAGGGAGGGGAGAGTATATGATAATATACAAAAGGCTACAGTTGATAGCCTCCGCAAAATTCAAACATAAATAAAAATTAGTATAAATTTTCAAAAGATAGTTAAGTTTTACCCTACCATTACGAAAGAACATAATGCTAGGCTGGGGGGATTGATGATGTACCATCCTCAATCCTCCGGATTCTCCGGATTACACACACCCATTAAGAGCCGGAGTCCTCTTTAAGACGAAGGTCGGAACTAAACCAAGCTAATAGGCTCCGCTGCCTGATCACGAAGGCTGCGGCCAACCCACAGACAAACAGTACAATTCAGAACGTGCACTAGTACGTACGCCCCGTACTTGTACCTCTAGGCCAGAGTTTGTTACACGTCTGTCCAACGATAACGGCTACTTGAAGGCGTTATTGTTGCCGTTAACGCTCCAACTTCTGGATCCTTCCCAAGGGGCCTATAAATACCCCTCAAAGGATTCACCAAAACCCTAATGAAAAACACACACAAACACTCTCATATTTTACACTCGGTGGCGTGAAGCTAATCAATACTTCACACCATTAGGGAACCGCCAACAAGTATAAATCATCCATTATCATTTTCCTAAGCAAGATTAAACCCATATTAATTTAAGAGTAACATTACCCTTAAACACCACTATTGCAACATACTTATCTCCATCAAATCCACCAAGAGTGTATCTATAAATTATTCACAAACTTTAGTATTTTGTATTGTTGGTGTGATCATTTTATTATAAATCGCATGTCCGGGAATAGTTTAAGCCTACGGGGTCACACAAAAAGACACGGTAACTCGATAATATTAATTGATATGTTAAAGTAATATATTAATTAGTTTGATCACGAAATGATTAATTAAATATAATTAAAGGGTTAGTTGTATTTAATTAATTAAAAAGGAGGATTAAAAATGTGAAAGTGGTCAAATTCCACCAAGTGGTCAAATTCCACCAAGTGGTCAAATTCCACCAAACCTAATTAAGTCCTATAAATAGAGGCTTAATTCTTGGTTTTTCACACACATAATTTCACATTACTTTTCCTCTCCTTTTGCTCCCTTTTCTTTGAAGTGCCGATTCCCTTTTTTATTAAGGGGAATTACTTCTTTGAAGATTAAGGTTTTAGAACAATTCTTTGAAGTGCCGATTCTCTTTTTTATTAAGGGGAATTACTTCTTTGAAGATTAAAGTTTTAGAACAAAGGGTTGTTCGGTTAAGTGATCGGGGTACTAGCATACATTATACGGGGTGTCTAGTGTGCGATCGTAGAGGGGTTTTGTTTTAAACCCTACTTGATAATAATATTATTGTTATTATATTTTTATTGGAGCTTTGCAAAAGGTACACAACTCAGTTCTATTCTTTGTTGATTAATATGATTGCATATATGTTTCGTTTTCTTCCGTTGCGCTTACTCGTGTTTATATATATATGATATATTCTAACAGTGGTATCAAAGCCACATATGTGATCTATTAATTACAAAGTTCAAAACTTGAAGGGGGGTTTAAGGGTTGGTTGATTTTAATTAATTGTTAAATAATTAAAGGTTGTTTTCTTATTTTTCATTAATTAAAATCGGTTGTTTAATTAAATAATATAAGGGTTTTTTTTTGTTTAATTAAAATTTTAACCTTATTCAATGGAGATTGAAACCCTCAAGCAAGTTTTGAATTGTGAATTGACATGTTTTATGTGATGAATTGCATGATTATGTGTATCTTAATTATTTAAAGTTGTTAAATAATAGTAAAATCACAAGAAATTCATGCAAAATCAATTGTGATTTTACTGAATATATAGAGATATATTGTGCAAAGAATAATGATCCAATAAGTAGGGTTAATTATTAGATAATTGTGTGACAATGTGAATTTTTCGTGTAAATTTTCTGATCTGCGACAGTTTACTAAAAAATTCATAACAATTAATCGGTAATGAGCTGGAAGTCGAAATTTAAACTGTAGATTGTCGACTCATAGGGCTACAACTTTGTAGTTCTGGTCGAAAGCTGAATCGGACCAGAAACAGGCTTAAACTGGTCGTGAAGCTACTGGAAAATTCCAGACAGCATGTATTTATGTGTTTATGTGCTAAATGTTAGTTATTTTGTTTAAAGGCTTACGCAATCAAGGAAACTTGATGTATGTGGTCCTTTTCTTCGGAAGGGGGAGCCGGGATTTAACATATGCATGAACCATAGTGACCATGTTTAGGTGGCCTACCTTAACTTGTTACTTGATTAAGTAGTTCGGAATTAGCATGTTTATTAATTTTGTATTATTTATAAGTTGTATAAAGATGATGCAAAAATTGGTTTTAAAAATAAACTTGACTAAGAACTATCGAAATAGAGATTTCATTAAATATTATGTTTCGAAGATTATGCATGAGTCTTCAAACATAAACCTTTGATTCATATCAAATGCATTACCCATTTAAAGTTAAGTCAATGCCACCCACTTTGCTAAGAACACTTGCCAGTGCTTTTTGCTCTACGTGAGACGTAGGTGAATTGTATCTCTTCAAGGTAGATTACCACTCGTTGTGAGACAGCGGTGGACTATCTACATGTTCTTAATTGGGCGACTTAAAACGAGTTAAGAGGTGAGACCTTAACCCGTGGCATAAGATGGGACAAAACATGTTTACAAAACACTTAATACCCCTTTACAGTGTTGTTGTAAGTCCCATAAATCTAGGAGTTGCATGAATGCAATTATCGATTTTCGATTACCTTTTGAATATCGTCATTTCTAGCAGATCAACTGATGAAATGATTATATGTCAAGTTGGATCCTAGCCTTAGTGAAAGTAATTTGTTAGATGAATTTAACAAGGGTAAAATTACATTTCTTAAGGGTAATTATCGGAATACTGATAATTGAACTTTTGTCTGTTTTGGATGGCAACAAACAATACCACTCAAAACATACACCAATCGGCATTTAGGTCGATGTTGGAAAGGGAAAAAGCTTTCTGGGCCAAATTTCAATGATTGGTATCGTCAGCTCAGGATCGTTTTGAGAGCTGAAAGGAAATACCAAGTCCTTGAAGAGCCAAGACCCGTTGCTCCTGAAGCTAATGCTTCTAATGAAGCACTAGCGGAATATGCGGCTGCATATGATAGACATAATGAGGTCGCTTGTCTGATGTTGGGAAGCATGAATGCTGACCTACAAAAGCAATTTGAGCATTCATTTCCATGTGATATGCTTACTGAACTCAAGTCTATGTTCGAGAAGCAAGCTGGAGTGGAGTTGTTCGATCTTATCGATGTACTTCATGACTTGCGACATGAACAAGGAACACCGGTGAGTGCTCATATCCTTAAAATGAAAGGATATTTTGAGCAGTTGGATAGGTTGGATTATGCTTATGCAAAGCCAGTACAAATTGGTATGATTCTCAAGTCCTTATCTAAGGATTTTGAAGAGTTTGCACGCAATTATACTATGCATAGCATGAATAAAACCGTTACGGAACTTCTTGCCATGGCTAATGAGTATGAAAAGAAGATTCCGAAGAAAACTGCTACTCCCCAAGTTCTCATGATCAAGGGGGAAAGGTCCAAAAAGGCAAACAACCGAAGGGAAAGGGCAAGGTTGAAGGTAAAGGAAAGCAAGTTGTTGCTGCTCCTAAACCTAAGAAGACCCCTCCAGCGAAGAAGGATCATCCCGCTAAGAACCTACCTTGTTACCATTGTAATGAAGTGGGTCATTGGAAGCGGAATTGTCCAAAGTATCTCGCTGAGTTGAAGAAGAAGCAGCCCGGTTCGTCCGGGACTTCAGGTATATTCTTCACCATTGAATTATATTCATTTTCTAAGCGGAATTCATGGGTTTACGACACTGGGTGTGGTACTCATATCTGTAATTCATTACAGGGGCTTAGAAGGGGAAAGAAGCTGAAGCCGGGATCTTTACAACTGTTCGTGGGAAATGGCCTACCTGCAGCTGTAGAAGAGATCGGCGATTATCATTTGGTTTTACCTAGTGGTTTAATAATTGTTTTGAACAATTGTCATTATGCACCTTCTATTACTAGAGGTGTTATTTCAGTTTCTTTGTTGAAAAACAACGGATTCGTTAATGTCTTTAATGATATTGGTATTTCAGTTTCTCGAAATAATGTTCATTATTTGATGCTATTGATTGTGATGGTATTTATGAAATTGATATGCGTGGTTGTGATTCAAAGGATAATTCAATGTATAATGTTAGCAAACGAGTCAAGCCCAATTCGGACTCGACTTATCTTTGGCATTGTCGACTTGCTCATGTTGGCAAGAAACGCATTGAAAGACTTCAAAGGGACGGTGTCTTACAAACAAATGATGAATCATTTGAAAAATGCGTATCTTGTTTTTCCGGCAAAATGACAAGGAAACCTTTTCAAAATAAACCGGAAAGGGCTAAAGAGCTACTTGGACTAATACATTCGGATGTATGTGGCCCATTTAGACATGTGTCAAGGAGAGGTGCTAACTATTTCGTCACTTTTACGGATGATTTCAGTCGTTATGGTTATGTTTACTTGATTAAACATAAACATGAAGTCTTTGAAACATTCAAGGAATTTAAAAGTGAAGTGGAGAATCAACTCAGTAAAACCATCAAGGTCCTTCGTTCGGATCGCGGTGGTGAATACTTAAGTCAAGAGTTTAAAGATTATCTTAAAGCTTGTGGAATAGTTCAACAGCTTACTCCTCCATATACTCCTCAACACAATGGTGTTTCGGAGAGGAGGAATCGAACATTGTTGGAAATGGTTCGATCAATGATGAATCATACAACTCTTCCTTTTTCGTTTTGGGATTATGCCCCGAGACTGCTGTTCGCATTCTCAATATGGTTCCAACCAAGAAGGTTGACAAGACACCGCATGAATTGTGGCATGGGAGTGTTCCCATATTGTCTTACTTAAAGGTCTGGGGATGTGAGGCACTCGTGAAACGAGATACGCCTGACAAACTTGAATCCAGATCTGTTAAGTGCATCTTTGTAGGATACCCAAAGGAAACGATGGGTTACTATTTCTACTTTCCTACGGAAAACACTGTCAGTGTCAAACGATATGCTGAGTTCTTTGAAGAAAAACTCATATCTCAAGAAGACAGTGGGAGGATTGTTGAACTTGATGAGCATCAAGAAGATGTGTCAACTTCTAAAGACACTAGCAATCTTCAACTTGGGGGGGAGAATGTTCAAAGAGATGAATCTCAAAATGAACTACAAGTTGAAGATGAAGCGATTCCACTTCGTAGGTCCTCAAGGACAATACGTGCTCGTGATAGATTAAATCTTATGATTGAGTCTGAAGAACACGTAGTAGGAGATTTGAATGAACCTCCTAATTTCAATGCTGCATTATCAGATCCGGAATCTGACAAATGGCTTGAAGCTGCGAATGTGGAAATAAATTCCATGAAAGACAATCAAGTCTGGAGCTTGGTTGATCTTCCACCAAATGGTAGAACCGTTGGGTGTAAGTGGATCTTCAAGAAGAAGACCGACATGGATGGAAATGTACACACCTATAAAGCTCGTCTTGTGGCGAAAGGTTATACTCAACTCTTTGGAGTTGATTATGAGGAAACCTTTTCTCCGGTTGCGGACATTAGAGCTATTAGGATCATCTTAGCCATAGCAGCGTACTATGACTTTGAGATATGGCAAATGGATGTCAAAACCGCTTTCTTGAATGGTCTTATTGACAAGGAAGTTTATATGGTACAACCAGAAGGTTTTGTCGATCCTAAATATCCCAACAAAGTATGCAAACTTCAAAGGTCCATTTATGGACTAAAGCAAGCATCAAGAAGTTGGAATAAAAGGTTTGATGAAGAGATCAAAAAGTTTGATTTTGTTCAGAATCCTGATGAGCCATGTGTATATCGCAAAGCTAGTGAGAGTAATGTTACTTTCCTTGTCTTGTATGTCGATGACATATTGATAATAGGAAATCACATTCCAATGTTGAAAGACGTCAAATCTTATCTTGGAAAGTGTTTCGCTATGAAAGACTTGGGTGAAGCAGCATTCATACTTGGAATCAAAATCTATAGAGATAGAAGTAGACGGTTGATCGGATTAAGTCAAAGTGCGTATATAGATAAGATCTTGAAAAGATTCAAGATGGAAAATTCTAAGCGCGGGAACTTGCCTATGCAAGAAGGACTTAATTTATCCAACAAGAATGGTGCTTCTACACCTGAAGAGGTGGAGCGTATGAAGAGAATCCCTTATGCTTCTGCGGTGGGATCTATCATGTATGCGGTAAGATGCACTAGACCTGATGTTGCGTTCGCGCAAAATATAGTAAGCCGATATCAGCAAAATCCCGGAGAGGATCATTGGACTGCTGTGAAAAACATTCTTAAGTACATGCGTGCTACTAAAGAATTGTTTTTGGTGTATGGAGGAAATCCGGATCAAGAGCTTAAAGTCACTGGATACTGTGATGCTGGATTTCAGACTGATAAGGATGATACCAAGTCTCAGTCAGGGTATGTCTTCATTTTGAATGGAGGAGCAGTAGATTGGAAGAGCAAGAAGCAATCTACCGTTGCTATGTCTGCTACAGAGTCTGAGTATATAGCTGCTTCGGATGCAGCAATGGAAGCTGTCTGGATCAGAAAGTTATTTCTGGACTTGATGTGATGCCATCAAATAACACACCTATGGATCTGTACTGTGACAATTCTGGAGCAATTGTCATTGCCAATGAACCTGGGGTTCAAAAAGGTGCCAGACATTACCAAAGGAGATATCACTATGTTCGAGAGCAAATCGAATCACGTGAAATCAATTTACTCAAAGTTCACACAGATAATAACTTGGCGGATCCTTTTACAAAGGCATTGTCGAAGGGAAAGCTCAATAAGCATGCCGAAGGCTTAGGTCTTAAATATTGCTAAGTTATATCATGTAAATCTGTGATTAGTATTTGGATAATGGGATGTTAAACAATTGTTATTTTTAATAAATGAATTTTTATACGCGGTATAAGTGGTTTCAAATTTCAAAGTGGTCAAATTCCACCAAGTGGTCAAATTCCACCAAGTGGTCAAATTCCACCAAGTGGTCAAATTCCACCAAGTGGTCAAATTCCACCAAGTGGTCAAATTCCACCAAGTGGTCAAATTCCACCAAGTGGTCAAATTCCACCAAGTGGTCAAATTCCACCAAGTGGTCAAATTCCACCAAGTGGTCAAATTCCACCAAGTGGTCAAATTCCACCAAGTGGTCAAATTCCACCAAGTGGTCAAATTCCACCAAGTGGTCAAATTCCACCAAGTGGTCAAATTCCACCAAGTGGTCAAATTCCACCAAGTGGTCAAATTCCACCAAGTGGTCAAATTCCACCAAGTGGTCAAATTCCACCAAGTGGTCAAATTCCACCAAGTGGTCAAATTCCACCAAGTGGTCAAATTCCACCAAGTGGTCAAATTCCACCAAGTGGTCAAATTCCACCAAGTGGTCAAATTCCACCAAGTGGTCAAATTCCACCAAGTGGTCAAATTCCACCAAGTGGTCAAATTCCACCAAGTGGTCAAATTCCACCAAGTGGTCAAATTCCACCAAGTGGTCAAATTCCACAAGTGGTCAAATTCCACCAAGTGGTCAAATTCCACCAAGTGGTCAAATTCCACCAAGTGGTCAAATTCCACCAAGTGGTCAAATTCCACCAAGTGGTCAAATTCCACAAGTGGTCAAATTCCACCAAGTGGTCAAATTCCACCAAGTGGTCAAATTCCACCAAGTGGTCAAATTCCACCAAGTGGTCAAATTCCACCAAGTGGTCAAATTCCACAAGTGGTCAAATTCCACCAAGTGGTCAAATTCCACCAAGTGGTCAAATTCCACCAAGTGGTCAAATTCCACCAAGTGGTCAAATTCCACCAAGTGGTCAAATTCCACAAGTGGTCAAATTCCACCAAGTGGTCAAATTCCACCAAGTGGTCAAATTCCACCAAGTGGTCAAATTCCACCAAGTGGTCAAATTCCACCAAGTGGTCAAATTCCACCAAGTGGTCAAATTCCACAAGTGGTCAAATTCCACCAAGTGGTCAAATTCCACCAAGTGGTCAAATTCCACCAAGTGGTCAAATTCCACCAAGTGGTCAAATTCCACAAGTGGTCAAATTCCACCAAGTGGTCAAATTCACCAAGTGGTCAAATTCCACCAAGTGGTCAAATTCCACCAAGTGGTCAAATTCCACCAAGTGGTCAAATTCCACAAGTGGTCAAATTCCACAAGTGGTCAAATTCCACCAAGTGGTCAAATTCCACCAAGTGGTCAAATTCCACCAAGTGGTCAAATTCCACCAAGTGGTCAAATTCCACCAAGTGGTCAAATTCCACCAAGTGGTCAAATTCACCAAGTGGTCAAATTCCACCAAGTGGTCAAATTCCACCAAGTGGTCAAATTCCACCAAGTGGTCAAATTCCACCAAGTGGTCAAATTCCACCAAGTGGTCAAATTCCACCAAGTGGTCAAATTCCACCAAGTGGTCAAATTCCACCAAGTGGTCAAATTCCACCAAGTGGTAAATTCCACAAGTGGTCAAATTCCACCAAGTGGTCAAATTCCACCAAGTGGTCAAATTCCACCAAGTGGTCAAATTCCACCAAGTGGTCAAATTCCACCAAGTGGTAAATTCACCAAGTGGTCAAATTCCACCAAGTGGTCAAATTCCACCAAGTGGTCAAATTCCACCAAGTGGTCAAATTCCACCAAGTGGTCAAATTCCACCAAGTGGTCAAATTCCACCAAGTGGTAAATTCACCAAGTGGTCAAATTCCACCAAGTGGTCAAATTCCACCAAGTGGTCAAATTCCACCAAGTGGTCAAATTCCACCAAGTGGTCAAATTCCACCAAGTGGTCAAATTCCACCAAGTGGTCAAATTCACCAAGTGGTCAAATTCCACCAAGTGGTCAAATTCCACCAAGTGGTCAAATTCCACCAAGTGGTCAAATTCCACCAAGTGGTCAAATTCCACCAAGTGGTCAAATTCACCAAGTGGTCAAATTCCACCAAGTGGTCAAATTCCACCAAGTGGTCAAATTCCACCAAGTGGTCAAATTCCACCAAGTGGTCAAATTCCACCAAGTGGTCAAATTCCACCAAGTGGTCAAATTCCACCAAGTGGTCAAATTCCACCAAGTGGTCAAATTCCACCAAGTGGTCAAATTCCACCAAGTGGTCAAATTCCACCAAGTGGTCAAATTCCACCAAGTGGTCAAATTCCACCAAGTGGTCAAATTCCACCAAGTGGTCAAATTCCACCAAGTGGTCAAATTCCACCAAGTGGTCAAATTCCACCAAGTGGTCAAATTCCACCAAGTGGTCAAATTCCACCAAGTGGTCAAATTCCACCAAGTGGTCAAATTCCACCAATGGTCAAATTCCACCAAGTGGTCAAATTCCACCAAGTGGTCAAATTCCACCAAGTGGTCAAATTCCACCAAGTGGTCAAATTCCACCAAGTGGTCAAATTCCACAAGTGGTCAAATTCCACCAAGTGGTCAAATTCCACCAAGTGGTCAAATTCCACCAAGTGGTCAAATTCCACCAAGTGGTCAAATTCCACCAAGTGGTCAAATTCCACCAAGTGGTCAAATTCCACCAAGTGGTCAAATTCCACCAAGTGGTCAAATTCCACCAAGTGGTCAAATTCCACCAAGTGGTCAAATTCCACCAAGTGGTCAAATTCCACCAAGTGGTCAAATTCCACCAAGTGGTCAAATTCCACAAGTGGTCAAATTCCACCAAGTGGTCAAATTCCACCAAGTGGTCAAATTCCACCAAGTGGTCAAATTCCACCAAGTGGTCAAATTCCACCAAGTGGTCAAATTCCACAAGTGGTCAAATTCCACCAAGTGGTCAAATTCCACCAAGTGGTCAAATTCCACCAAGTGGTCAAATTCCACCAAGTGGTCAAATTCCACCAAGTGGTCAAATTCCACCAAGTGGTCAAATTCCACCAAGTGGTCAAATTCCACCAAGTGGTCAAATTCCACCAAGTGGTCAAATTCCACCAAGTGGTCAAATTCCACCAAGTGGTCAAATTCCACCAAGTGGTCAAATTCCACCAAGTGGTCAAATTCCACCAAGTGGTCAAATTCCACCAAGTGGTCAAATTCCACCAAGTGGTCAAATTCCACCAAGTGGTCAAATTCCACCAAGTGGTCAAATTCCACCAAGTGGTCAAATTCCACCAAGTGGTCAAATTCCACCAAGTGGTCAAATTCCACCAAGTGGTCAAATTCCACCAAGTGGTCAAATTCCACCAAGTGGTCAAATTCCACCAAGTGGTCAAATTCCACCAAGTGGTCAAATTCCACCAAGTGGTCAAATTCCACCAAGTGGTCAAATTCCACCAAGTGGTCAAATTCCACCAAGTGGTCAAATTCCACCAAGTGGTCAAATTCCACCAAGTGGTCAAATTCCACCAAGTGGTCAAATTCCACCAAGTGGTCAAATTCCACCAAGTGGTCAAATTCCACCAAGTGGTCAAATTCCACCAAGTGGTCAAATTCCACCAAGTGGTCAAATTCCACCAAGTGGTCAAATTCCACCAAGTGGTCAAATTCCACCAAGTGGTCAAATTCCACCAAGTGGTCAAATTCCACCAAGTGGTCAAATTCCACCAAGTGGTCAAATTCCACCAAGTGGTCAAATTCACCAAGTGGTCAAATTCCACCAAGTGGTCAAATTCCACCAAGTGGTCAAATTCCACCAAGTGGTCAAATTCCACCAAGTGGTCAAATTCCACCAAGTGGTCAAATTCCAAAGTGGTCAAATTCCACCAAGTGGTCAAATTCCACCAAGTGGTCAAATTCCACCAAGTGGTCAAATTCCACCAAGTGGTCAAATTCCACCAAACCTAATTAAGTCCTATAAATAGAGGCTTAATTCTTGGTTTTTCACACACATAATTTCACATTACTTTTCCCCTCCTTTTGCTCCCTTTTTCTTTGAAGTGCCGATTCCCTTTTTTATTAAGGGGAATTACTTCTTTGAAGATTAAGGTTTTAGAACAATTCTTTGAAGTGCCGATTCTCTTTTTTATTAAGGGGAATTACTTCTTTGAAGATTAAGGTTTTAGAACAATTCTTTGAAGTGCCGATTCTCCTTTTTATTAAGGGGAATTACTTCTTTGAAGATTAAAGTTTTAGAACAAAGGGTTGTTCGGCTAAGTGATCGGGGTACTAGCATACATTATACGGGGTGTCTAGTGTGCGATCGTAGAGGGGTTTTGTTTTAAACCCTACTTGATAATAATATTATTGTTATTATATTTTTATTGGAGCTTTGCAAAAGGTACACAACTCAGTTCTATTCTTTGTTGATTAATATGATTGCATATATGTTTCGTTTTCTTCCGTTGCGCTTACTCGTGTTTATATATATATGATATATTCTAACAGTTTCAAAGAGTTGCATACTCTTTCTATGGTATCCAAATGACAACCTTACAAATGTACCAAATTATATCATTCATCCCAAAAAAATGATACAAAGTCGAACAAAACTTCTGGACCTTTATATCCAAAATTTACCTCAAAAAATGATCAATTCGACTAATTGTATACTAAACTAAAAATAGGTTAGCTAAAATAACTCTCATAGGAACGGGTCGAAAGTTCTCTAAATTACATATTTAAGGTATAGAATTATCTAGATATCTCTCTAAGTCTTAACATACTAAACAACTACTATTGAGAAAGCAAAAAGTTTGTAATCCTGCACAAATTACTTGTCAAATATTATTCAAAAATGTTAACATTTGTTTTGGGTCAAAAGAAGGTGATCGGATTCATTTCAATCATACTATAAATTGTCATAGGTGTTAAAAACTTTTGTGTAGTTCAAATGAACAATGTATACATATTCTTGCCACCGACCACCCATTACTCAGTTTCCACCATGTTGCATCTCGTATCACCATTAGGATTTTTGTCATGTCGTAACCTGTTTGAATTTTCTTATCGGGTTTTATTCTTGGTTCCTGTATACTTTTTTCCTTTTGATTTCCAATTAATATACTATAAACTTTCATTCAACATTTTTTTTGTCGCACCCGTACGTCATGAGATTATGCAAAACTTTTGAATATAATTATGGTATTGACGACCACATCACTAACAAAACGTATCTACCATTGAGTGTTTTCGTTTTGCCTTCAATTAAACGGCTTTAGGTTCAACCCGTGACGTTGCCTCTTTTATGATTTGTTTTGCTCTCTTCTTTTATGGGAATTGCTAACTAATGCCCTTGGAACATCAGTTAGTGGATGCTTAATGAAATCCGGGTTTGTTAAAATGCTGATAAACGTAGTTAATACTTAATAAAAATGCATTTAATAATCATTAAATCAAGTTAATTCATAACATATAACTTAATCATAAATACATATTTTTTTATTTTAAGAAACTCATTGCATATAACTAATACCTCTAGGACATTAGTTAGCAATGTCCTTTTTTTATACATTTTTGTTAAATTTTTTTAACTAAACATACAATGTAGTTGTGGTATTGATTTAAAAAAAAATAGATATCCAACCCTCTCGTTATATTATTAGCGGGTCAAAGGGTACCGTATGTACCGAGACCAACCAAGTGAATTAGAGAGTTTAGGGTTTTAGGAACATACGCACACCCTCTTTCTTTTCTGTTCTGGCGGCCGCCCGGCCAAACACACACTAACAACAACATCATATTAATATTAAGTTTTAATTATCATCATCAATATTATTATTAAGTTATAAAAATCAGTCGAAATATCTTATAAGAAGGAGATGGGTGCAGTCAGAGGAATAGTAGTAGAAGAAGAAGAACATATGATGATGATGAATAACGATGATGTTGCTGTTTCTGATTATGAATTATCTCATCATATTCGCCAAGCCCTCAAATCTGTTCTTACGGTATTACCTTTTTATTTTTATTATATATCTATATCTATACATATATTTTCCCCGAAGAATAAAGACTAAGTAGAATTATGAAGTTACTTCTACAAATTCACCAATATATATAGTCATTATTTTATGGCTAAAACTGGTTATTTAGGCCCCAAATTTTCTATAAAGTATATGCATTTATAAAATAAACGCAGAGTAACTATGAAAAATTCAAGATAATTACATAAGATAGCATTATGTAGTAGAAAGTGCCCCATTTCAAAATTTCGTCTTACGCCCCGTAAAACATTGAGAACCCCTGTTGTTGGGACTAGGAATTATTTCTTTTTAACCTTGTTTTTGTTAGCCTTTTGTTTGCGGTGTTTTTTTTAGCTGGGGATTTTTAAAGTTTATAATTTTAAAAGCTATAACCAAGTAGGGGTGTTTTTTTTAAGACAAAGCTTCAACCTTGAAATTTTCGAGGAAAAATTTGACCCTAGAAGACAAAAATTTTTTTTTGAAATAGAGGGGATATTGTCATATTGATGTGGAATAAATGCTTTGTTGCAGGGTGATACTGAGTATTATGATCAACTCATTGGGAATATGTATAACAATGTGAATCTAGTCCCTGACGAAGTAGCTATGCTTGTGGTAAGTTTATCGCTTGTTAATGAATCAATCAATTTATAGAAATTAATTATGTTACAATTGTGATGCTCGTGCTTTTTTCGGCAGACAATTTTAAGGGCCCTATCCGACTCAGTTTCCTTCATTGACGTTGTGCACCACCGGACTCTTCTTTCTTCTGTAAGATGAAAGTTTTCAAATTTTGCAACTTTTCATTTCTCATTATTATAGTGTTGGTTTGAGGTGACTTATTTGACCTAATTAGATACAAATTGGTGTATTGAGTTATCTTTGTTTTTTTTTTTGTTTTTCTGTTTTCCATTCTAAATGATTTAAATTGAAAGTGAATTCAAATGTTTAAGAACTTTTGAATCAGTGTTTTGAATCAGTGTTCTGCAGTGGAGGAGCTATGTGGTGGCCATGGTAACCCCACAATTTCTATAAAACTCTATATTTATAGTAATATTTCGAAGTATTTATTCAGTTTTAAGGTAATTGGCAACCCCATACTAGTGTAATTAAATTTTTTAGTTTAATTTTACACTTATAAGTATCATGAAAACTGTTCGGCCACCCTAGAATAAAAATCCTAGCTCCGCCACTGGTGTTCTGAAAGAACTTACTGTTAATGTAATAATATAGTTAAACATTTCTCGTTTATTGCTGTTATCGAATCGCCTGTTTGTCACCCAAGTGATGGCTGTTCTATGTTAGATACTTATGATAAAGATGTATTCTTGTAGATATGTGGAATGAGCTTCTGGAACTATGGTCCAGATGTCATGGATGCATTGGTCGAGTTGGTGTTAGCCTTGGTAAGACTACAATCTGATTTATTAAATAAACAGTTTATTGTTCTAATTTCTCACTTTCTTTCATTACACTGCATATCAGGCTTCATCAAGTGGTAAGTATGTGGATTTGTGCTTGGATATGCTTGTAAGCAACTTCATCCCCCCTTACAATTTTCTCGAGATATTGAAGCAGCCACGTGGAATAGCAAAAAAAGACCAGGTTCTTAGTCGGGTACATTATGCACTTAAAGGAATCGCTGATCTAGTGCCTCTAGCACCATCAAGATTGGAACAGATAGTCAGGGAGAGGGTGCCAAATGCGTTTTCAAAGGAAGCGGTGAGTCTAATATATACTTGAAGCATGTATTTGGTAGGCATTGATATTTCTCACTTTTATTATGTGTTCTAGAGGGTGCTTTAATTTGCATGTCGAAACTGATTATCTGTATCAGTTTTTAGTCCTTGGGAAAGCATTTTTTTTCTGGGGTTATCTAATTATTTAAGGGACCAATAATCAGTTATCGGCAATAAGTTGTTAATTTTTCATCAGCTGCAACAAGAGTGACCGTCAATCAAGATTGTAAAAATCGGTGGGATCGTCCGAGGAATCACGATCAGATCGGCGATCGGTGGGTTCAGGAGTCAAGTCAGTAGGACTCGGTCTGAAATTCGGTCACGGTAGTCATCGGTGGTTAACAGCTCAAAAAGGTCAAAACTGGTCCGATCGGCGGTGGTCACTGGTGGTAGTGGTACTTAGCGGTGGTCGCCGGTGGTGGTTGTCGGAGGTGGCGGTGTGTTTCTGTTGGGAGATCAAAAGGAGGAAGAATAAAAGGAAAGAGTGAATGAGTAGGGTTTCTTATCCCATCTCATTCTTTATATATCTTAGAATGTTTACATTTTGTCCTCCAAGTTTCAATAATTGCCCAACAGCTCTTTTCTTATATCATCTTTCTTTGAATTACCCGTCAAGTCCTATACTTGAAGTTTCTAGTGTATCTTTAATTTTCTATTACATATAATTTCAAATATTATAAATTTTCTTTTATAAAAATCCCAAACTGATTTCTCCCTAATGTGAGTCTGAGTTTTCAAAAAATCCTAACTCTCCCCCTCCCGGATCTGATCCCGAGTCACATTTTGACCAATCTTGCCGTCAATCTAACCTAGTTTGAGAGACTTGCTGTCATTTGACAAGTTGTATCTCTCTTTATAATGAGAATACTCTTTTTTTCCATCAATCTATGGATTCATTTCGTTATTAATAAGCATGGTTGTAAAAATTAGCCGACTTGGCCGATTCCTGGGTAAGTACTCTTACCTTGCAGGTCGGCCAATCCGAGCTAGGCAAAATCTGTGTAATTTCTTGGTCAACGTAGTCAATGGGTTAACATCAGAAAAAATGGTTAAGATTCGTGACAATTGGTCAAGGTCGGGAAACTGTTGCAAGATCTCTTATATATCACACAAACTACCACTATGACAACTCATTTGTACTGTTTTTAACTATTTTCTCAAAATATTTCAGATACTCTATGTTTATTCGTATAGTTTCATAAGATTCGGCCTGAGTATTTTTATACATAAAAGTTCCAATCCGAGTACTCCCCGAGTTGCTGAGTACTCTTACTTTGTACCCCGGCCGAGATGAATCTGAGTTGCAGTTTTCAAACCTTGTTAATAAGAATTTAATGTATACCCGGATAACTGATCATCTTATTATTATAACGGGCAAACAGAAAAAGCGTATCTATAAACCATTTTCTACAATGCGTTTATTACAGCAAAGCTGATTCTGATTATATATAACTACATAAATCAGCTTCAAAATATACATTCAAACACCTGTAGTGTGAGGTGACTTAGTATTAGCCAAGCTATGAAATTAGAATGCTCTTATATCGGAATCTGTTGGGCTTGCTAAAAATCTGGACTGTTAACTATTCTCGTAAATAACTTGAGTGCCTAGTAAGCTTCCAATGCATTTATTTCTGGATTTTCTCATTTGGTGATGATTTTTATTTGCTCTACTACTTTTGCAGCAAATTGCCGTGTACGTGGAGAACATGTTAATGTTGGAGGGTGGTGATATAGGAGAGCTTGTTGGTAACTCTATGATTTTTGAATTGGTGAATAGGCTGATAGACCTAGATGTGAGTCATTTGAAAATTCCTAGTATTATTGCAGTTATATTTAAGAATACGTGCTGATTGTAAATGCAATGCAATTGAACTCGCTATAGGTTGAGATAGGATGGGATGAAATCTTGGCGGATGATCCTTGCAGTAAAGGCATCTTTGAGATGGAACTAGAAGATATGGCACGACCTATTGATGAATCCGAGATGGATATGGATGTGGTAATGATTTATCATCATTTTTAACTACTTTGTTAAATGTTAGCTTACAATTTAATGCATGTCTTCAATGAAATTTAACCATTTCAAGTATTCAAGTTATGTAGTTCCTCTTGGTCTTATGCTACCTTTAATTTGTATCAGTCTGCATATATTTAGCCAATCGACAGGTTCTTGGTTTGTGTTGACCATTTGTTTTTTAAGTTCTAAAGCAAATTAAATGTTGTAGACGCCAATGTGCACATTGAGTGGCTATGAATTGCTTGACTTGTTTTTATTTTTGTTTTAATTATAAACATGTCTTCTTGTCAAGAAGTATAACCCAAGTTGAGGACTTCACATAAATGATTGACTGGTTTTTAAGAAACAAAAAAAAATATAAAATCATTGCTTACTCTATTGACCTTAATTTTGTTACCTTTTTCAGCCCGAAAGAGAATACTCTGGTCGAAAGGTTCTCTGGGGTAATGTGGTTGCTCAGAAGTTGGATACTTTAATGGTGCTTACATTTGACCACCTACAAGCATGCTTGAAAAGTGGCCGCTTGGTTCAGGTAGCTTGTGTTTCTTGACTTTGACATTATATATTTTCTTGTGTTTCGTCTGTATAATTATGATTACAAAATTCATTTAGGTGTTCGAGGCCCTCCTCCAGTCATTTCAGAGTACTGTGTTGAACGCATACAAGTCAAAATTTGCCCAGGTATTCAACTGACCCTTCTCCTGACTTCTCTTTTTCTTGAATTTTTCTTAGTTATAGCATATTGGGCCGAATTATTCATGAATGGTTCATACATTTTATGTTATATTTCTAATGGTTCTGTAAGAAAAATTTAAGAGTAGCTCAATGGAAATAGATCGAACATGTCTTTAGTTTCTCAAAATATGATTTCAATGCATAATACCTCCGAAACCACTTCTATTCTGGATATTAATTGTAATAATATTATATATGTGGCCAAATTTGACTTGCTATTTTTATTCAAAAAGCACTCAAAAGAATCAACAAAAAGGTATCTACGGGACAAGCCAACATGTTGCAGTTAGATTTATATAGTAATTTACCAATCTACCCAACTCACCCAACGTGCTCATTTTAC
Source organism: Erigeron breviscapus (assembly GCA_034093135.1). Taxonomy (NCBI): domain Eukaryota; kingdom Viridiplantae; phylum Streptophyta; class Magnoliopsida; order Asterales; family Asteraceae; genus Erigeron; species Erigeron breviscapus. The sequence continues at coordinate 123,653,418 of CM067169.1, read as the reverse complement.
CATGTCTAGCTTAATTGGTTCTCTCTTCAACTTTTAACATGATCTGCACAATTTGCTTACCCAAACTTTATTTCTTGTATCTGCAGTTTGTAATGTTCTATGCTTGTTCACTTGACCCTGTAGATTGTGGGACACAATTTGTGAGCAAGCTTCTTGAAATCTTTAGAAGCACTGTCTATCCTCAAGACTGGAGGTAATGCAACAGTTTGTTAGTGTTAGCCCAATTATAGATTGGCCAATTTCAATCAAGTAGAGGGAAATTGGGGTCAGTTTGGTGCTTTTACAATTGTGACCTGTAGCAGATCAATCTGGTTATTTATTTTTATAGACTACTTAGACAACCGATCAAACTTTGTTGCCAATGGCATAACAAAGTTTTCACATTCTCAAGTATAGTAGTATCTAGTGACAACAAAAAGATTGGATTTATATATTAACGAGTTAAACATACCAAAGAAAATTTTGGTTGTCAACTTATTTGCTAACATGTTCTTGATGTTTTGCAGAATAAGTGCGGTTGCTTATCTGGCTAGTTATTTATCTCGTGCAAATTTCTTATCTGCTTCGAATGTGACAATCATATTGGAAAGGTTGGTTAGTTGGTATGCATATTACATGGTCGTCATATCTTGTAAATTTTGTTCTGCATTATCTAAGGTAGTCAAGCATTAGTTATACTTAATAAATTGTCATGTTGAGCGTGATACTAGAAATTCCAGAATGTCAAATCAACCAAAGTTCTTTACTTGTTCATACAATGATACAAATTAAAACACATTCAGTGGATTTTTACTATGCTGGCTCATGTTAGTAACATTTCAATCAGAAACAGAAAACTGCCGTTCTTTATCGTCGAGTTTAAGACTGTTTTGATTGTTTATCATTAAATCTGTATCTACAATAGAACTTTCGTTTCATATTAACTTTCACCATTACTGGCGATCTGGTATCTGATGAATTCTTTGATGTTTCAGCGTGGTGGATTGGTGTTATAAGTATTGTGAAAACCAGAGTGGTGAAATCAACCCAAAAAATCATAGAGTTTTTTATGCTGGATGCCAGGTATGACATTCTTTTAGAAGTTGAATCATAACGTAGATTGTAATATATGGGCAATATTTTTTGATCCAGTTTGATTACAAATATCTTTTTGTTCATCTGATCTGCACAGGCCATTATGTATGTACTTTGCTTTCGTATGAGGTCGATTTTGAACATATATATATATATATATATATATCCAATTTTAATTTGTTTTACAACTAGAATGTATATATATATATATATATATATATATATATATATATATATATATATATATATATATATATATATATATATATATATATATATATATATATATATATATATATATATATATATATATATATATATATATATATATATATATATATATATATATATATATATATATATATATATATATATATATATATATATATATATATATATATATATATATATATATATATATATATATATATATATATATATATATATATATATATATATATATATATATATATATATATATATATATATATATATATATATATATATATATATATATATATATATATATATATATATATATATATATATATATATATATATATATATATATATATATATATATATATATATATATATATATATATATATATATATATATATATATATATATATATATATATATATATATATATATATATATATATATATATATATATATATATATATATATATATATATATATATATATATATATATATATATATATATATATATATATATATATATATATATATATATATATATATATATATATATATATATATATATATATATATATATATATATATATATATATATATATATATATATATATATATATATATATATATATATATATATATATATATATATATATATATATATATATATATATATATATATATATATATATATATATATATATATATATATATATATATATATATATATATATATATATATATATATATATATATATATATATATATATATATATATATATATATATAATTTATTATATTATTAGTATAAATAAAAAATATTATTATTTATTTATATTTATTTAGAATTTAGAATAGAATATATATATATTTAATATTTATAATATATATATATATAGATACATATTATATAAATATAATATATATATATATATATATATAGGGGACCCTTATTTTGAGAACCCATTTTTTTGTAAGAACCGTAAGAACTCCTAAATTTCATATTGGATCATATGTTTTTTTTGTTCATTCACATGTGACATTATGTATGTACTTTGCTTTCGTATGAGGTCGATTTTGAACACTCCTCTACTTAAATCACAATTATCTGATATGCCTTTGGAGCTAATTTTCAAGCATGCATTGAACCCATTGGAGGTAAACGTCTTGTTCTATATATTAATGTATTCTCTAGCAGAATACGATTGATAATTTATATATGTTACCTTATGACATTTTGATGTTTCAATCCCTACACATCACATATTCAATCGTTTGATTATCTTAAATACTAAATCTAGCTACATGTATGCTTACAAAGAGGTTAAATTAACAATGCTAAAACATTCCGAGTGCTTTTATGTGTTATTTTTTATCAATGCACTTATCTAGACCAGTAGTTAAAGAATGATTTATTCTTATTTATTATGTATATATATATAGGGGACCCTTATTTTGAGAACCCATTTTTTTGTAAGAACCGTAAGAACTCCTAAATTTCATATTGGATCACATGTTTTTTTTGTTCATTCACATGTGAAACGTCATAAAAACATATGTTGTAGAAGAATTTTTTTTTCAAAACCTTATATATAGCCGTTTATAACATGTGAACAAAAAACGTGAACAAATTCATTCACAAGTTCACAAAAGGCTATTTTGAAGGTTTCTTAAAAAAGTTTCTTCTACAACATACATTTTATATTATTTCACATGTGAATGAACAAAAAAACATGTGAACAAATACATATTTTAAGAGTTCTCATGGTTCTTACAAAAAAAATGGTTCTCAAAATAAGGAAACTATATATATATATATATATATATATGTTGAATAGGATTAGGATGTAACTTGCTGCTTACATTTTGCAACAGGTTTGCTTACCATCCATAGTAGAGGAGTTCCTCAATCAAGCCAAAGCAGCACGTCTTTTTCGTGCATCGGGTACCTTCATCTTTAATGATCTGCTTAAGTCAGACATGTCCCGGACTTTTGGTGGGTTTGAAAGGCTTGATTTGTTCTTTCCTTTCGATCCATATTTATTGAAGAAATCTGACAGGTTAGTTTTCTTGTGGTTTTTGTACCAAGTATTTACACAACTTGCGTCCTTAGATTTACATGTCTATGACCCTTTTTTGGAAAGCTCTTCGTAGAAAGTAATCCTTTAGCTAATTAAGTCATTTAACATTTCATGCTTCAGATATACTGATTGTGTTTGATGATAAGGTTCGTTAATTTATTTGCATTTATAATGTGCAGATTTATCCGACCAAACTTTATATACTGGTCAATGGTAAGAACTACTTATGATGATGAAGAGGATGATGATGATGATGAGGAAGGTGTTAGTGACGAAGATGAAGCTGAGGAGGGTGTGTCTATTGGCAGAGGACCCATGAGCTTTGAGGATGACGGATTTGACATGAATTTGAGCAATTTGTCTATTACGCCCCGCGACTCCTATATGTTTGCAAATGAGGAACATAGAAAAGAGCGGATGCCTTCTAAAATCAGACCCTCTACAAGTCCAGAATCTTTGTGATTCACAGGTGTGTTTTTTCTCTTACTGGCATATAATATCCTTGGGTCAGAAGGGTGAAGATATTCATATCAAGGCAAGTGCATGCTTAAACATTGTCGAAGACGTGCCCATGTTCCTGAAAACAGCTGTGGTTGTAATATTGTTGGTAGCTTAGTGACTATATTTACTCTCTTATGGTGTTGTCAACCAGCCTTTTTGAAACATATTACACACACTAAAAGAATTTAAACTGATTACCAAGTGATTATTAATTAATCTGTTTTGTTAATATAGTTATATTTCATGTCAACTTTAGGCTAATATTGTCTGCAACATCTTTTGGGAACATTCCAATTAGAGAAGTTAGCTAAATAGCCACCTTAAATTAACATGCTATTCCTTTAGTATTCAAATGTTCCTAAACTTTTATCATTTATATCAAAAGTTTGTACTTATATGTATGTATGTCACATACTCACATGTCAGTGTGTGTGTGTGTGTGTGTGTGTGTGTGAACATTCTTCACAACGTTGAGCCCAACTAGCCAAGAAATGCTAACACTTTTAGGAACTTTAATAGACTCAGATTGTCGTCAGCCCAATTTCTATTTGTCCTACCAGCCCAATAAAAGAATAAATGGATAATGTAGATGCAAATCATCCAAATATCCAAGAGTATTTTTTTGAAAAATGATTAATAAGCCTAAATCGTTTACTTTTAACCTGACAATAACATACATGTGGTAAAATTAAAAATAAACATAAGGGGAGAGAATGATACATGACACATGTCAAATGATGAAGTGTTTAGGTTTATGTTTAGGTTTCAGTTTTATGTCTCTTTATCATTATCATTTTTTTTTCTATAATAGGATCATGTAACATTTCATACAAAATATGCTCATTTAGTTTTGATATAAATTTCGATCAGAATAGCATACCAGGTCTTTTTTTCTTCATTATATCGAACTTTTAAAACGAAAAAATCTTTTCTTTTAAGAGTTTTTTTTCTAACTTTCGTCTTCAAAATGTTAGTGTGTAATCAATAATACATTATCTCCTTTCACGGCAATGATATTTTCACAACGTTTTGTAGCCATACGTAACATATAATGTTTAATTATAATTATGTAAAACATAGATTGTTGGAATTAAAGTCAACCGTATGAAATGCATACTAACATATGATCTTGGTAAATTAGCTTTATATAATGGGAAAACTTTCCAATTTTAGAGTGTGTAATAAGCATTAAATATCTTTTTTTGTTCACTTTACTTTAATTGTGCAAGGAGATGAATATGTCATATTTTTCTCTATCGAAATTGGTCAAAAGCAACGAATGATACATTTAACGACCTATATAAATATAAATATTTAAATAGATAGATTATATTAATCATTTTTTAAAAGTTAAAGTTACCTGCAGGTGCATTATCTCAATGACAACTTATTATTTTGATTAAGTAGGTGATCTAGTGGTCATAGTTTCTCACCTCTTATGTAAATATCTTGTAGTAGTCAATTGGAAGTTGTCACATTGATAACTTGATTAAGCCTACATTGTCTTTGCGAGTAAAACAGTAATTGAACAAACATTGAATAAAACAGTATCCGAAGGTTCAATTTATTCGATCGAATCGTACCACGTAATCTTTTAAAAAGCGTTCCGTTATTAAAAAAATTCGTCCTTTTCAAATAACCTGAATATAAAAAATAAAAATTCCTCATGCGTTTGAGTAGACCAATCAAGTGAAACTAATTAAATTTGGTTTCTAGTTTGGTTTCTTAGAATGTGAACTTGCATATAATTTTGAGGTTTTAGCTTGTGATTTATGAATTATTTATTGAAAATTGATAATTTTGTTCTAATTAAGCACCAATATATCTTACTCAATAATATTCTTGACACATGCGTATAGTTCGATATTTAATCTAAGTGGAGCTTAAGGGAGTGTACAACATATATGAAGTGTGAAAAAAGTAGTTGACATTTTTGCTAAATAAATAGACAGCATACTTGACAATATAAGTGAAGGTGGGTTTAAACTTTAATAGTGATGGAGAAAGGTGGAGCTTGTTTTTCGTTTTCTTATGAATATTCTTTGTAGAATTGTAGATATACAGACACATTACATTTTGAGATTTAAAATACAATATAATATAATAGTTCAATGTTCGTAACAATAACAAATGTTTATGACAAACTGATAACCCTTAACAAACCCTCAAAGTGTATCTTTAAGAAACTTTTTTTTTTCTTTTTAAACAACAATTTATTAATAATAAAAGAGTATTAAATGGTTGAAAAAGATTCAATCATTAGATCCAAAAAATTACTTAGGGGTGCAGTCGGCACCTTGCATCGGCTCTTCCATTGGCAAAAATCGGCAAGTAGCATTGGCAACTCCAATCGGTCATATCTAGCCGATTGTGGCAAGTATTGTCATCTTTTTTGGCTCTTAAATGCAAGCTTGTGACCCCCACCATTTTTTTTTTGTGGTTGGCAAGTTTTGGCATTTTGACAAGGTTTTGACACTACACCCTCCGATTTGACAAAAATTGGCAAAATTCTGCTGGACACATGACATTATACTATTGGTCGAAAACCTTGCCAAAAATTGCCAAATTGCCAATGTTTGGCACTGTACCCTTGCCCCGTACTACATGATTAGTGAACTTTTAAGACAATCTGTAAAGTTACGAGCTTCTAAATTTTTGTATTACGAGACATAACCAATATTTATATCTACTGTCTTCTACATTTCGATTTTTACTCTGACCATCTCTTAGTTATAAAACATGTAAGAAAAAGTTCATTGAATCAAATTTCGAATATGAGATTTTTTTTTATTAATTTTATGTGAATAGGATGTGGCATGTGATGTTTGAAAGGGTTTTATTGAATTAAATGCAAAGCCACTAACATCCACCGGTCCCTAATAAATGGCCATACCAAAAAACCATGTAAACATGTCAAGAGGTAGACGGCTGTATTAGTAGGAGCGGATTGGTGAGTATTAATTTCATCCATTATTAAAGAGAGATAAAGTTGTACAATTTGACACTTTATCAATTCAATTTATTATAAAGGATTTTGTAAGTTATACAGTATATTTTTTTTCCTAGAATTATTTTAGCAAAATCTAGTCTTAATAATTTCTAAAAGGTTATGCCTAATAATATATTTACTTCATTTATTTGTTAATATATATATTATATAATTTTTCTTTCTTAATCCTTACTATTGCCATATGTCTACTCCTTTTTGTTAGACACGTATTTAAGCACACTATTTAGCTACATTACACATTTATGTTACAACTAGTGTTTTGTAAACTGTTTAACCTTTCCTGTTTTATCCATAATAGCCAAATGGTATATATTTTTAGATATTATATAGTTATAGTTATATAGTTTGGAAATATAATATTATATTTATTATATATTAAGTTAAATTAACTAAAAGAATACTATTGTAAAAAATTAAATTTACAAATATGTATTATTTTGAATTATGTTTAGGAAAAAATCATATAAAAAATATAAAAAATTTATTATTTGACGCGTGATTTGATTTTTGACTCACATCGACTCGATCGAACCGAGTCAACCACAACTAGTGAGTCATAAAACGAGTCTGGAGCAACTTCAAGTAATCAACCGAGTGTTTGAGTCACTATTTTTTAGCTGTTTTTCGACTTGACTTGTGCTTTTCAAGTCAAACAACTATGATCATACCCATTTGGAAGTATTTAGGATGAATAATGATATATATCCTCTAAAAAATTAATAAGACTCAAACCTGAAATTTCTGAAGGAACTCTGTTTCGAGTATAACTATTAGTAAACAACTAAAAATCATAATGTAACTATAATTTAAAACACACCCCTCAAACCGTAAAGTTGGTAGTTGGCATATATAATCATCCACAGAGATTTCCATTGGTAAATGTTCCAAACGGATTGGAGTGGTCCTATTTCATCTTAACTACTATCCAATTTGGGTTTATAAAAAATATTATTTTTTTTTATTGTAGCAGTCTAATTGGTTTTTCATGCCGTTGGTTCCAACCATTTTTTGCCACTTCCAGAATATGTTTAGGAAGTGATTTGATTTATATATATAGCAATATCTTTAGGCCACTTGCAGAGTTCCAGAATATGTTTAGGATATGATTCAATCATATATATTTTGCAAGCTCTTATATACTAGTTAAAAGTACAAGGTGACTTATACATCAAAAAGTCGGTTTGTCTAGGCGTATTAGCCATGTTAGTGAAATGGTCAAGCACACTGAACACAATTTGCTTCCAATCCAGCACGCTGAAAAAAAAAGCAACAAAGCCGCACACGGGCCAACGTACTCGTTATCGACACTGCGAAGCACCTCCCCCGTTGGAGAAGGGCTAAAATATAACAATAATAAATATGTCCTTTTCTAGTGTTGTAGAAAACATGCTAAATTTACTGAATGAACCAGTCAAACAAAAACCATATTCATAACAATTCCTCCTTCACCTTCTCACTTGTCTCCTCTTCACACACAATACATCTCTTCCACTTTCACAATATCCTCATTCTCTCTTCCTTCCTCCTTCATTCTTTATTATATATACATATCACCTATATATATAATATATTTATATATATACAAGTACACTTAAATGACTACATATGATCAACATCCATCTTGTTTGAACCATATCATTAATATCTCCAATCTAGCTCCAACTTATATCAAAACACATATACTTATACAAACTAACACATTTATTATATAAACAAATTATAAACCAATATGGAAATTGAAGCACCTTCTGCTTCAAGTAATAATGGAATAGTGGTTCCTGGTTTAAGTCCACTAAGTGAGTCAATATGGAAAGAAAAAACAAACACAAATAATCTAATGGTTGGAGATGTATCTGCTAAACTAGCATGGAAAGATCTAACGGTTATGGTTACATTAAGTAATGGTGAGACTCAAAATGTTTTGGAAGGGCTAACTGGTTATGCTGAACCAGGGACTTTTACAGCCCTCATGGGTCCATCTGGGTCCGGGAAATCTACATTACTTGATGCGCTTTCGAGCCGTCTTGCAGCCAATGCTTTTCTTGCTGGGAATGTTTTTCTTAATGGCCGTAAAACGAAGCTCTCTTTTGGCACTGCTGTAAGTTGTTGTCTAAACTACCAACCTACTTTTTTTTACTTGTTTGTTCATGGATGGATATTTGATAAATTAAATTGGAACGATACAGAAAAGATTAACATGGTTACTGCGCCACATAGATAAAGAAAAGAAGTTTATAAAGTACTAATGAATCTAATCTAATATTTTTTTACATTATTTTTTGAAAAGGTAAATTCTTTACCAACGCCTACATTGCTCCCAAATAATCCTAAATTTACCAAAAGGCAACAGCATTTATCAAATGGCCTAACCCGATATTGGCATCTAAATTTAATATCTAATAATTGTATATGGTTTTAGATTTTGTTTGTTGATATTAAGATTTACTCCATATAATTTCTTTTGTTGATGATAAGTTAAGATATATATAATGAATTTATCATCTAGGTAGATGTAATTCATGGAAATAGCATGACTTCGTTGAGTTATTAGTTAATGAATTAAAAGAAGCTAGAAAGGAAGAATAGTCTTATCTAAAATGTAATCAAAATATTTGATTGATATTACGGAATTTTTTTCAAAATAATACCGAATATTTATTATTATATTGTTTTGTATGTAAGTAAACATTGATTGATTAGTTACAAAAATGACTTTCGTGTGATTGAAGTTAGTTTTGAATTTTGCTAGTAGTACACATCACAAACTCTATCTAGCTCCACACAAGTTATGTATGTTACATGCGGATCTTTGCATGATGCAGTTTTACTATTTCATGTTTAAACTTAATATAAAATCTGTATTTTATTTTTAAAAATACATATATCTGCGGTCCAATATTAGCTGGGCGGTAGAGATTCTTGCCTCGATCAAGTTCAAGGCTCAACTCTTGGCATCGATGCATCTAGTAGTTTATTGTAATAGTTAGGATTAGAAACAAATAGGACTAATATCAGTAGCCTTTTAAAAAAATAAACTTAAATTAGGATATCCAACTAACTAAAGATATTCAAGTAGCTAGATTTTTTGAGCAAAAATACGTGACATCAATAATATTAATAATGTATAGCGACAGGTGAGCCCATAATATTGAATTGTTTAGGTGGTGTTATAATGACGATTTATTACAGTAGTTTGTTTTATATTTTCCTATTCTTATTTCCTGTACCAAGTTACGAAAAAATTAATTACACAAAGATGTTTAATATCTGCACTTGTATTTCCAGAAAATTTATAGGTTTAAGAAATTGACTATGACATGGATCATTGTTGTTTAATTTATGTAAAATAAAATCAACTCTATACATACATTGTTTAAAATAAATTGAACTTGGAGTTAAAAATTATTAATTACTGTAGTAAGTAAATTTGTTGGTATAATTTTTAATGAAAATTTTGATGATTTGTAGGCATATGTAACACAAGATGATAACTTGATTGGGACATTAACCGTTCGCGAAACAATCTCATATTCAGCAAGACTACGGTTACCTGATAAGATGGCATGGTCTGACAAACGTGCTTTGGTAGAGAGTACGATTGTAGAAATGGGGCTTCAAGATTGCGCCGATACAGTAATAGGGAACTGGCACTTGCGTGGTATTAGTGGTGGTGAAAAACGAAGAGTTAGCATTGCCCTTGAAATCTTAATGAGACCGAGATTACTCTTTCTTGACGAACCAACTAGTGGTCTTGATAGGTACGTATGAAAGAAAGAATCGCGTACTCTTATTAAGGGGTCGACTTGAGTTTGTTTTATGTGTAATGGATATTGAAAACTTCAAATTTTTTGGTAAAGCTATCATTTCCACTTGATAACCAATCTGTGTTTGACGAACACATTATCATTAAAATGAGACTAAGGCTGTGTTTTTAGAGGAATCAAGTTGTGGACAATAGGTACCATAGAGTTGGGAAACATGTTTGGTTTGATTGGTTGGGACCGGGTCGGGCCACAGGTCAACTCTCAACCTGTTTTTGTCAAATCATTAGGGATAAATATATATGGTTTAGGCCGCGTACATCCAAGTCAAAAATGACTCACCTCCCCGGGAAGCCTAAATAGGATAACCTCATCCGTTTTATTAGATCAGAAAATCGTTCTAAATTGCTAACATTAGGAGTTCAGATGAAAAAACAGATAACCTTTTAAGAAAACAACATGTTAATGAATAAGGGACTGATTGGGCATTCTGATATGTTTTTTGCAGTGCTTCAGCTTTCTTCGTTACCCAAACATTAAGAGGTTTATCTAGAGATGGCAGGACTGTAATTGCTTCCATTCATCAACCAAGCAGTGAGGTTTTCGAGCTGTTTGATCGTTTGTACTTGCTCTCTGGAGGAAAAACTGTTTACTTTGGGCTTGCTTCCGAGGCTTATGAGGCAAGAAATCTTTTCCCTATTTTCCACACAAATCTAACCACAGTGTCAAATGGTCAGCTTGTGTGACATATAACAACGGTCGGTTCAGGCAGGGTCTATCCACAAATATCTAGTGTCAAATGTTATTTTTACAATTAAGCAATGCATTAAATATAGTGACAGAAACAGAACTATTACAACTCTAGACTAACCTTTAAGACAAATGATTTATTTGCAGTTCTTCGCACAAGCTGGATTTCCTTGCCCAGCTCTTAGAAACCCATCAGATCATTTTCTGCGTTGCATCAATTCTGATTTCGACAAAGTGAAGGCTACTTTGAAAGGATCCATGAAACTAAGGGTATTTTACTTTAATCATTTCTTTTGCTCTTAATATAACTGTACTTCAAAGTGATGTATGTTCAACTTGTTACATACCTGTTTGCTTTTTGATCAGTTTGAAGCGAGTGATGATCCGCTAGAGAAAGTTACTACAGCTGAAGCAATCCGTGCTCTAACTGATTACTATCGTACCTCTCAGTACTGTTATGCAGCAAATGAGAAAGTTGAAGAAATGTCAAAAGTTGTAAGTACTGCTGTTCAAAAAGGTGGCAAAATGGTTGTATGGGTTGGCTTATGGATTAAAATTTTGGGCACAAGTCAAACAGGTCAAGTTGGGTCGACATGAAACCTTTTTTGCCCAAAAGTTTTACGTTTTAGTTATAGTTAGTGTGTTAAATATGATGATAGAAATCATAGTATTTCAATAAGTATCCATTAACTGAATAAAGTGGGTTAAGATTCTATGCACCACAATTTAGCTGACTTTTGGCCCAGTAGCCAACCCACAACTGAACTGACCTATTGTTGAAATTGCCATATCTAGTCCTTTCCTCTGATATGGTAACAGACTGATATATTAATCTAATCTCAAAATAACTTGATGACTGAATGCAGAAAGGAACAGTGTTGGATTCTGGTGGTAGTCAAGCTAGTTTCTTTATGCAGACGTTTATGTTGACTAAACGTTCGTTTGTCAATATGTCGAGGGACTTTGGTTATTATTGGTTACGGCTTGTAATCTATGTTTTGGTAACTGTCTGCATCGGAACCATCTATTTGAATGTTGGGACAGGCTACAACTCTATTCTGGCAAGAGGAGCCTGTGCATCATTTGTGTTTGGTTTCGTGACATTTATGTCAATTGGAGGGTTTCCTTCATTTGTGGAAGATATGAAAGTGAGTTTCTTGACCTCTTTGGTTTTTTTAAGTCACACAAAGCTACATAGTTGGAATGTCTATCATTTGTTTAGACCTGAAAAGATGAGCGCAAGGTTGGACCATGAAGCCATATATTTTTTGGGTCATATGGGTCTAATTACCTGGTTTGTTAAATCAAAACCACCTAGATTTCTGTTTCTGTCATATAACCTTACAAATACCTTATGTACAATATTTCTTAAGATTTCAAAACTATATTAATACTTTCCATCCAATTCGGATGTTGAAATAATTTAATGGTTTTTCAATTGTTACAAGAAGCAAACTAGTTTTAACGGAATGGCTTTATAAATTATAACTGGCAAAACGGGCGGGTTGGGTATAATGTTAAGTTAGTTTGAATCAGCACAGATTGTTTTCACTTAATGGTTAGCTCAGGTCGGTCCATTAATATATAACCAGGTGGTCTAGTAGTAAGAGTGTAAGACATCTTGAAGGTCTCAAAAGAGACCTGCGCTCGAACCTCACTGGGTAGTGGGTACACATCTTGTGATGGTTAGTGAAAACATCTAGGCTCATTACGAAGTATACATCAGAGATTCAGAGTCAAAGGCTCGATTTTCACCACTTAGCCTAAATAGGGGTCCATCCCCGCTTACGTGCCTTTTCTGTTCTATAAATGATAAGTATGTTTTGGAAAACTATATTAATGAGGTAAAGATATGAGTTAACAACAAAAAAATCTAACCCTTAACTAGATGACTTAAAAACGTTGTATGTATTTGAATACATTTTCTAACTACGTTGACTCGTGTCAAACCTTGACCTCATTAACGCCTAACGGGTTGAAATTGTGTGCAGGTGTTTCAAAGAGAACGCTTAAATGGTCACTATGGCGTGACTGCTTTTGTGATTAGCAACACGGTATCTGCAATGCCGTTTCTAATAATAATAACATTTATATCTGGAACAATTTGTTATTTCATGGTTGGCCTTCACCCGGGATTTATGCACTATATCTTCTTTGTATTATGCCTATATGCAAGTGTGACAGTTGTTGAAAGCCTCATGATGGCCATTGCTAGTGTCATACCAAATTTCCTTATGGGCATCATCATTGGAGCTGGTATTCAGGTTCGTCCACATGTCTGTCATGTTCTAACCATTTGATGTGTTCTTTTTAAGCTAGCCTTTTCTAGTTTGACCCGAAAAGTAAACAGCTGAATGCCACCTCTAATTTCTGCCATGAAAACTTACCTTTTTTATTGTCAAACTATTTGAATGCAGGGCATATTCATGTTGGTATCTGGTTACTTTCGACTGCCCAACGATATTCCAAAGCCTGTCTGGCGTTATCCTATGTCGTACATTAGTTTCCACTTCTGGGCTCTTCAGGTAGAACTCTTTTGTGCTTTTAAATTTGTACTATACAAAGTATACCGTCGTCTAATTAACAAACTCTTATGGTACTTGTGTACGTATAATATCGTGTAGGGACAATACCAAAATGATTTGAGTGGGCTGATGTTTGACAACCAAACACCCGATCTACCCAAGATCCCAGGAGAATACATTTTGGAATACGTTTTCCAAATCACAGTAACAAGATCAAAATGGATAGATCTTAGTGTTATTTTTAGCATGATTATTGTCTACCGTATAATCTTTTTCATTATGATAAAGATCAATGAGGACTTGACACCTTGGGTAAGAGGCTATTTGGCTAGGAAAAGGATGAAGCAAAAGAATGGTGGTCAAAATACAACTGTGGCTCCATATGGTCTAACTCAATCGCCTTCTTTGAGGAATTATGTCGCGGATAATAGGAAGAGGTAAACAGGATGGATATGATGATTGAATGATTCCGAGTTTGTTAGTGAATCTAAGTGCTATGATGTTTGCAATACTACTACGTATGACAACAAACTGATCGTTATACTTTTGTATATGTTTATGAGGAACTCAAGCATTCGTTACTAGTACCACTTTTACTTACAATTGGTTTCGATATGTGTTCATCTTCTTCTCCTTATTGACCCTCTTGGCCATAAATAATTAGAATTGTATGAAAACTTATCTATAAATTCAGTTTTCTGCTAAAATGATGGCAAATGACCTTACATAACAAGATTATTCATACTATACTTTCACACAATACAATCAGTATTATTAAAATGATGATAATCTAACTAATTAACATCAAATATTGACCAGCCTAAACGACTTGATGCATAGATAAATATTAGCCGTTAGCCATGTCGACCCATTTTTATGATTCGGACCCATTTAGCACCAAAACAAACCCGCTTAAATCTGTGTTGTGTTCATTGGGTCGTGTTGGAAAGTGGGAAGTATTGCTAAGTAGGATAACTTAATCTTCATGAGGCCTTATTATTCTGTTTTGAGAACCCAAAGATTTGAAAGAGCAGCGTGTTTGTTAACTTTTTAAGTAGCATTCCATCAGGGTCGGCTTAATCTTTTTGGGGTCCTTAGGCTGGACCAATTTTGAGAGCCTGGTTCATTGGAATACAAATTAAGTGTAGCAGGTTTTAAGATTCAACCTTGAAAGCCGTTCATATCATCCGCACATTAGGATTGATAAGAAAAGTACTTACAATGTGTTTCAAGTAGCTGCATATACAATACACAGCAAAATTACATGTGCTTTTAGCAAGTAAAAAAAACATAGAAACAAGTGATTCTAAGTTACTAACCACAAACACTGATGCATCTCTATTAGTAAGTAGCTGCAAATACAATATTTTAGTGTAAAAGTACTTTACATTTCAAGAAAAAGTGATGATGTTTGGACTTTGGAGGGAGTTAAATCCGTGATTGTTGTGTGGTTTTTATGATTCTAATTACTAGATAACCATGCTCTAAAAAAGAAGCCCAATGTATGCCTAGCCCAAAAGACTAAAATTTGGGGGCCTCAAATTTTTGGGGCCTTAGGCCCGTGCCTAACTCTCTACAACTAACGAGCCGGCTCTGCATTCCATGAATAATACGCTTCTATTCATGACTTGTGCTTGAAGGTGAATTAGAGGAAGCCCAAGCAGCTCTTGGGGCTGCGTTTTAGATGTATTAAATAGTTGTACAATTATCATAAAATTCAGGGGTGAACTTTTGATACGAAAAGTACAAATTTTTTATGCATGTTAAAAGCCCTTTTTAAGGGCTGCATTTAGCAATTTCCGGAATACTATCATACAAGAAGGTAACAAAACCTAATATTTGATGGCTCTATCTAGTTTCCTCTCTCTCTACCTTTTCTATCAACACAGAGATGAGAGAGGTTAGTATTCTATTTTACCATTTCTTTTTTTTAACCTTTGTTACCGTCTGACACCACCCACCGAAAAAACCACCTGGATACCACCCACACCACCTCGTCGACTGCATCTATCTATTTACCATTTTACTAAAGATTGTGATGAGACCGAGAAAAAGAAAATGATTTCGAAATCAGAATCATTATTAGAGTAGCCAATTTGTAACATATTATTAAGAGAAAATTTCATTAGATCACCATGGGGTTTGCTGTTTTATCAATTTTCGCCCCTCTCGTTTTTTTTATTATTAATTCACCCTGTGCTGAAAATCTCTATCATTAGACCCCCCTGACATAAACGGACGTTTATGTCTCGCCGTTACCACCCTCACGTGTGTACCACGTGAGGGTATTTACGTCTTTTGCCACCTTACACGTATATATCTTTATTATCTATGTATTTCGTTCCAAAATCAATTCCCAACTTCCACCCACCCACTATCAAATCAATAAAAACCCTTTTCCCTTCCCCTTTCTCAATTAAAACCCTTCTGGTTTCTTGAATCGAAGAACCATGGTGCTTTATGATAAATCAATACTTGATGAAGATGGAAAACCAATATTTAGGTCGAATGATTTTGATCAGGAGGACCAAGAACATGTTGATAGTGCTTACGGTAAGTGTTTTTTTTTAATCAATTGTTTATTTTTTTTTCGTTTAATAAATTTGATAAAATTTGATAATCAATTGTTTATATATGAATGTATGTATATGTATATGTATATTTACTTCTTTTTTTTGTTTTTTCTTTCAGAGCATTATGATTATTTATTTTCGATAAAGATCAACCATGGTGGATTCTTCACAGCCTCTCCAGGAAGGATATATTATAATGGGAAGGAGGCATTTGTGGATTTCGTAGATGGTGATAAGTTTTCTATTCATGACTTTAATCATTTTGTCAAGAAGTTAGGTTATGATTCAAGATTGGTTATGTATTACCACTATTTACAACCAGATAAAAGTGATTTAGATGTAGGGTTGAAACCATTTGCTTGTGACAGAGATGTGATAAAAATGGTTTCTTACACTAAGAAGTTTAAATTGATTGAGATTTACATTGAGCATGCTATATCAAAAATAGGGGATTGGGAGTATAATAGGGCAAGTGCAAGTCAACAAGCTGGAAATCAGGCTGCAGGTGCAACTCAAACACAAGGAAGTCAAGTTGCAGGCAGTCAAAGGTCAAATAAAAGAAAAGCATGTGATGGTGAAGGAAGTCAGCAAACTCAAAGAACCAAGAAAAATGAAAGTCAAAAGATTTGCAAGTTAGAAACATGCAAATCTGCAACTTTATTGTTCTATGACTTTTATGTTTGTACTTTGTGACTTGTTTCTTCTATGACTTTTATGGTATGTAATATGAATTCTAAGTAGTATGCCAATCTGCCACTATCTTGTATCATGCTTGTTAGGAGCAAATTTTGGCTAAATGCAATGCAAATTTTTGTGGCAACATGTTAGTAATTCTGCATTGCAACATGTTTAATATTTCTGTTTTATGTAAATTCTACATAGTAGTTTGCATACACATAATGTAGATTCTGCATAAAGACTATACATTCAACAAAATAAGATATCATTTCATTGCATAAATAAGTGGTACATTAACAAAATAAAGAGTTAACTTCATTACATTGAGAAAACAGAGCACAAAATAAAGAGTTCATTTCATTACAAAGAACAACAAACAGCTTCTCCAAAAGACTACACTTTCTTGATTTATCAAGATTTCCAAAATATGAAGACAAATACAAAGAACAACCAACTGGTTATGAGATACATTTTCAGCCTCCAAACTTGTTTCTCTCGAGCATGCAATGAACTTTCAAGATTGTTTTTTGCTCTTAATAACCCAGGTATGATCTCCAAAGCTCTGGTACATATGGGTGGATCAATCCAACTAAAAAACCCACAATTATTCACCTATGCCAACAAATTATCAGTTATTTTTACTCAAGAACAAAATATTACAAAAATTCGAGCATTACCTTGCGTGAACATCGATAGAATCTTCTACCAGGATTCAGAGGGGTCCAAGATGTTAGAACAATTGTTGGATTTCCACAGTAACAAAAAAAAGCCATGTTTTGATTTGATTTGGAAACCCTAATTGAAAGGGGGGGAAGAAAAGGGGGGAGAAAAAAGAGGAGAAACAAAAAAACGGGGGAAATCTTTTGTTTTGGAGGGAAATGGGTGATAAAAGGGTGTATATAGGCTGCATAGGTGGCAAAAGACGTAAATACCCTCACGTGGTACACACGTGAGGGTGGTAACGGCGAGACATAAACGTCCGTTTATGTCAGGGGGGTCTAATGATAGAGATTTTCAGCACAGGGTGAATTAATAATAAAAAAAACGAGAGGGGCGAAAATTGATAAAACAGCAAACCCCAGGGTGATCTAATGAAATTTTCTCTATTATTAATTAAATGGTATATTTGTCTAATTTACACCAATTTGATAATATTGGAGATATTTGTAATTTGGGTAATGATAAATCCTCCTAATTAGAGCTGGCAATTATAACCCAAATACTTAATATCGGGTCATTCTGGACTTTCAAATAAGTTATTTGGGTGATAATGGATTTTAAAATATGTACACGCGGGTTAGAATGGATCAAAAATAAACGTATAAGCTTAGAAGACGGGTCATACTGGGCAGGTATCTTACTAATCACGGATGGATTTGGACCAAAAAACATTAAAATTGAAGAACCATAATTTCACCGGAGCTTAGATTCGCAAGCCAGGCTATTGAGAAACCATCACGTGATGGATCTGGACCACCAACAACCTCAACCGCCGCCGGAAAACGAACACATGACGGATCCGGCCACTTGAACCTCCGTCTGAAAGGACCTGGCTATGAGAATCTGACCACTTATGGTAGTGAATCCGTAGAGAAATTAAGGAAAAAGACTGAGTTTAAGGAAGGGAAGAAGAAACAGACACATCCTCCAGTTTACAGGCGAGATTCCGGCAGCCGGCGAAAGGAGAGGTGTTGTGACTCTGGAGGTTTTTTATTTATTCTATAGATGATGAAGATGAGAATGGGAGAAGGTAGAAGAGGCAGAGAATATATTTACATCTCACTTTGACTAAGTCTAGGGGTAAGGTAAGATGGTAACTACAAAAATATCTACCTGACTACCTGTATAATAATAAAAAATATTACTACAAAAGATAAGCTTGGCATGATTGATCGACCATATAGTGTTTGTTTTGCTATTTTACATTGCCCGTATTGACCCGGTTCCATTTCCACCCGGACCCGTTTTGACCCGAACCCAATTGATACTATTTTCAAATTGCCCGTATTGACCCGGACCCATTTTAACCCGTCACCCAACCCGATCCGACCCATACATTTTGCCACCTCTACTCCTAATAAATAACCTAATAATCTTCCTAAAAACCCTAAAACATGACAAGTGCAATCCACTTATTCTCTTTCCTAATCTTATCCATTGATTCTACAAGTATCATGATCTTATAATTAGGAGGATTTTTAAGAGGATTGATCATGAGAAATTATCATTTTCCTTGTAAGTTTGATGGTATATTTGGGGGAAGGATAGAGAAATCTTAACCCTTCAATTAAAATTAAAAATTAAAATTTAAAATATTTTTAAATTTTAACCATTATTTTTAGTCAAAGGTTCAGATGTTTCTAACTCCTCATCCCTTCCCATATTTGGGTATATTTTATATGCAATTCTCCCAAAATTAAAAGCCTATTTCCAAAGACAAAAACAGAAGGAAAGAGTGTTGGCGCCGGAAGATCGATGGTGGTGACGGAACTGGATAGAAAATCAAGAAAGTGGAGTGAAATAATAGACGAAATAGTGAGAATAGAGAAGAAGGTATTCCCAAAACACGAATCCCTTTCTCGATCTTTTGATGATGAATTAAAGAAAAAGAACAGCGGCTTGTTATATGTAGAAATTGAAGCTGAAATTGTCGGCTATCTTATGTATTCATCTCCGTCTTCACTTTCTACTGTCATCACTAAACTCGCTGGTATTATTATATATATATATATCTTCACTATTTTATGTCTTACGATGATGTTGTTTTCTCAAATTTAGGTTTCAATGGTGCATCTAGGAGTTAATTGGGGGTAGTTTACAAGTAAATATTCCGGGTTTGCGCGTTGGCATTGGAATAAAGATTCTTTATATGAATTATTTTTGATATATTTTGCGACCTTTATGGAAAGACATCGTGTTGAAACCCCTTTTCGTTTCAAGTGTTAGGCGGTACATGTGAAAGTCATTAATCACCGTTAACCCAGCTACAATCAACGCCTTTCTATATGATATTTTGTTATAAATTTCAATAATATGGACTTGATCTGATTGGTTTTGATATTCCAACTGTTCAGAAATAGTTGAGCTACTAAATAATGAATCTGCAGTTCTTTGAAGGTTTTTTTCCATTCGGGAAATCTGATTACGTCAGATGTATGAGTTAATGATTCGTAATAAAAAAGAAATAGTTCAGGGCTAGATAGATTGCTTCAAGTATTTAGTTTTTCAATCTTTCGGGTTGTGTTGTTGTACACTTTCATGCTTTGTTCATCTTTTGATAAATAATTTGATCTCTTACGTATGTTCTTGATACATAAAAATGATGCTTACAGGTGGCATGAAATGCGGGTTTGGCGGGTTAGAAATACGTCAAACTTGGTAGATTGGCCCAAAACACTTTACGCCCAAATTTATGAAAATTTCTATAAATAACTAGCATGGCAAATATGATTACAAAGGTTATACTAGTAATATTTAATAAACCTTCTAATATAGTTGTTTAAATTACCTGTTTGCAGATGAAAGACTACCAAATTTCACCCATTCAGTAGTAAACAGGTCCATAGTATAAATTATGAACATTGCAAGCTCTGATGTTTTGTTATGCACCCAAACAAGCGTTATGCCAGTTTGTCTAAAAGGCGGCTTTATTTATTTTTTTCTCGAAATGTGTAAGATTTTTGGTTCTGATTTTCCTTTATTCTCTGTTTTTTTTTTTCAAATGAAAACAAGTGAAGGAGAAGTTTAGGAGACAAGGGCATGGAGAGGCATTGTTGAAAGCAGCCATAGAGAAAGTCAGAAGTAAACGCACAAGACGCATATCACTGCATGTGGATCCTTTAAGAATTTCAGCAATGCATCTATACAAGAAACTTGGTTTTCAAATCGACACTCTGGTAAAGAGTTATTATTCTTTAGATCGTGATGCATATAGAATGTACATCGACTTTGATGAAGAGTAGCTAGAATGAGCTGTAAGTATTAATATTGTCAAGGCCCCTTTTTTTAGGATCGTAGTATCAAGTATCGGCGTATTGGCATTTGGGTTCGCGGTTCCATTGGGATCATAACAAACCCCATTCATACAAACCTGGCAAACTTCCTACCTTCATTGGAGAGGGTCATAGCTCCTAGTCTCAAAATTGAACATTAGCACTTGATTGTATTAGCTGTGATTATGCATTTAAAGTTTCTGTTCACTTATTTGTGTAAACTAGTTATTGATTCGTTGATGGCTTCAAGAGTGTAAACCCCTTATTGATCGTTAAAAGGATTTTCCCCAGACTTCATATTCCCAGCATCAATTTTGTTATATGAACTAGTATACTATGTATGAAGAAGTCTATAGTTTATCTTCTTAAGATGTAATAGTTCATGTTTAAAACCTGATGGTATGGATGCACATGTTTAGCCATTAGAATGGTGAGAGTGCTCTTGCATCTGTAAATGAGATTCTTCTTTTGATGATCTAGTCGGTGTTGTTTCGACTTGGGAGCAAAGAACATGAATTATAGCTTTTATATGTTATTGACTTGCATTACATATGTTACTTCGTATGTTTTTTTTTTTATTTATACATAGGCAGTCTTTCTTAATAACAGTTCGTGATGGTGTTGATAGGAGCTGAGAATAAGCAACTAGTGGGGGTCCTGCCATATCGTTAGAAAAAGATGACCTTAGGCATGACTACGAGTCATCTCAAGTCAAGGCTCAAGTACTTATTTCTTAACTAGTTCCATTGAATAATGTCTATAATCATTGAATGTGGTTCGAGTGGCTTGTACTCATTTTCATGTGCATGAAGTAGAGGTTGTTTGCATTTTCAAATGCATTGTTTAAAATTTTTAGTTTGGCCTTCATCCATCCCGCGAGAACTTATGTTGTTGCCTTATAAAGTGATCAAGTGAAGCATGATAAAATTCCCTTTACCCAAATCATTGTGTGTGGTTCTACACATCTATTTTCTAGTCGTATTTGGGGATATCCTTCATCAATTCAGTCGTCTCAAAAGTTGATTTTCAACGTGATAAATAAAATTGGATAGTTTTTGAATAAAAAAGAATGAGTCAACTTTATTGTTAGTTTTTTTTTGAATCTGAGCGCGAGGTTGGGCAATGAAGCCATATATATTTTGGGTCATATGGGTCTAATTACCTGGTTTGTGAAATCAAAACCACCTAGATTTCTGTTTCTGTCATATAACCTTACAAATACCTTATGTACAATATTTCTTAAGATTCCAAAACTATATTAATACGATTTCCATCCAATTCGGATGTTGAAATAATTTAATGGTTTTTCAATTGTTACAAGAAGCAAAATAGTTTTAACGGAATGGCTTTATAAATTAAAACTGGCAAAACGGGCGGGTTGGGTATAATGTTAAGTTAGTTTGAATCAGCACAGATTGTTTTCACTTAATGGTTAGCTCAGGTCGGTCCATTAATATATAACCAGGTGGTCTAGTAGTAAGAGTATAAGACATCTTGAAGGTCTCAAAAAGAGACCTGCGCTCGAACCTCACTGGGTCATCTTGGGATAGAGCATAACCCATTCATAACTAATTGGGTATTTCTTTAGAGGTAAAGCTACATCTCTAATTCTTGTTTACACATTTCATATTTTCAATCGTTGATTTTAAACTTGTAGCGAGAACGAAAAGCGCTAGATGGAGCTCCCTCTTGCAGACTTACCGTGGATTCAAAGGTTTTAGATGATGAATCTAAGGCTTTCATTTATAAATGGTTTCAGGAGCCTTGGTTCTTGCAGTTGTTAAAAGACCTCAGGTTCTAGTGTATTCTTTTTTGTAATTTTTTCTACCTTCTATATCTAGTTTATACGTACACTTAACTTTCAAGATTGAAAATAACATATAGATACACCCCTCAAAAGTCAACTAGTTCAATTATAGACTCATATTTTATAAATGATTTCTTATAAATATAAATTTGAATCCAATCAACATTTATTTAAAATAATCATCTTTTTAATATATAGAGTTAATTACACTTTTCGTCCCTGTGGTTTGTACCCACTTTCACAGACCATCCCTGAAACCATGAAACCACGAAAAGTGTAATTTCTTGTCATAGCCGCACCTTGTAGTTACAATGCTAGTGCTGACTTAAGTACCATAAGTCCATAACCATCTAAGGCCATCTCCAATGGCCAAAATGCTTGGCCAATATGTACAGTCAGCATACCGAACTTCAGAATGCTTCCATTGTATATTCAGTATGCTCATCAGTTTGCTTATACAGTTTGCTTACAAGCATACTGAATACATATTGAGATTGTGGGACCAACTTGATTTTTTATTTTATTTTTAACTCATATGTGTGTATATATATTTAATATTTATTTTTATATTAATGATGATATGACATGGACAAACTGAGTTTCAATATGTTGGGTTGCAGATAAAATAAGTTCAATATGTCGGTTCAGTGTGCTAGAACGGTTTGCTGACGTGTTGTTGAGGTGGTCGGTTTGCTTGGGCACTTTGTAATTACCATTGGAGATGGCCTAAGGTGCTGTGTTAAAAGTGGCCTTTTGTTCTTATGCCTTTCTTGGAGTTGGAAGTATTGGCAAGTTGGATAGGTAACGTGTCAAAATGGGTTTTAAAGGTCCTTTTGAGTTTTGTTTGAAACAACTCTTAAAGAATTGTCTCGCAAACAAAATTTATTCATTTGTTTTTTAATTTTAGGACGACTTTTACCACAAAGTCACTATATATCTTATTTCGAATAAAAAGAAGAGTAAAGGCGTTAAATATAGATTCTGGGGAGACTTTTAACTTTGTTGGCTCGAAAAGCTGTTCTCCTCTTAGCTAAATTTGTAAAATTGTCTTGTTTGAGATAGAGCATAACCCATTCATAACTAATTGGGTATTTCTTTAACATCTTCATCTACGAAGTTCCAGTAAAATAGTAGGGGAGATGTCTATTGCGACTTGAAAGTACGTGCTGAAGTACACTTAATACTCGCTTATTATTTCAGATAAGATCAAATGTTGCTAAAGGCCGATGGACTACTTTAGAGCGTGTAAAAGGTATTAAGAGAATGTAATTGAAGAGGAGATGAAAGTGTTAAATGATTTTTCTTGTATGCATTGGCATTTCTTATGTAGAACACGGGCAAACAATCGGATAGACCGATTGAGGAGGTTTTATCTTTTCAAGTTACTCGAGGATAACAAGTCTTTTTTGACTTAGGTGTATATATATGGCCTAACAGGTTTATCTTGTGATCGTTTTTAACCATTTCTGCCATCCAAGATATTAACCTAGAGAGACTTCAAATCTGAGTTATCTATTATGTGGCGAGTTGGTAATTATTAAAATCGTTTGACTTTAGGAGAACTAGCTACAAATTCATAAAGACACAGAAGATTATTGGTATTGCTTGCTTACAACATGCCAGATATAAGGTTTGTGAAAAATGAACACCTATTACTTAATTTTTAGTACAATTGCTATTGCTAGTTGAAGTCAAAGAAGGCAGTAAAAAGTAAATGCTTGAAATAGTGTTTCTAAGGCCTTATTGTTAGAGCATTTCAACCAATAATTTTCATAACTGTAATATCATAAAAAAGGCCTAGTGTGTGTTGAGAGTATATATATATATATATATATATATATATATGAAGTTCTGTAGTTAAACTTAAGCTCATAAATTTAGTCAGGTCTTGGTTTAACATGTAGCGCATGTAATGCATATATGTAAAGTCACTTCATGCAATGTCAGTTGTAAACAAAAAAGTTTTATGGAGGACCAATGAACCTTCCTTTTGTTAACAAACATGCAGCAGCATACAATTAAGATCATGGGACCATGTCAGAATTAACCATAGCTAAACATAATATTACAGTACATTTTTTTAAAACACTTAGGAAATTAGTAGTAAAAGTAAATACAAGTTTATGTTTTTCATCTTAAAAGAGATTGATAATTAAGTATGTTTTGACAAAGTAATTAAATTAGTGGAATATATTGTGTATTGGATTGCGTTTTCAAAATGAATTTTGCATTTTAAATGTTTTGAAAAAGCATATCTCGACTTGTTTTTCTAAAACTGCATTTTCACTTTAAGAAACGCAAATAATTACTTTTCAAAAAAACAATTTTTGTGATTATTTGTGATTTTTCAAATGTAACTAGTATTTTACCCGCGCAATGCGGCGGTGTAGTGTTGCTGCAGAGTGGTGGTGGCGTGACGGGTGGTGGCGATATAGTTATTGTTGTAAAAATAATTAATGCAAAAAGGTAGTGTAGTTATTTTAAGAGTTGATGGGTCTATGTTGTAAATTATTTCATTAAGGGTATTATAGGTATTTTAAGTGGAGATGTTTAAATTAATGAATAAAAGAGAGAGAATTAATTAATTCATTAAGGGTATAATGGTCATTTAACATGGGGACATTTTTATGATAGAGAATGCTGAAAAGTGTTAGGAGGGAGAGTGTGATAACTTTTATAAAGTAGTATAGATAATCATTACAAAACGGAATTTCAAACACCCCCGTTGTTATATTGAATCTAAAATTGATACAAGGCATTTAAATTTATACATGGCATTTAACTTTATACATGATGGATATTACGACGGTGGCGTCCAACGCCCCTTCAAACAGTCGCACACTCGCACCCCTTTGTGGTGTTGATTGAGAAAGCCACACAATTATCGAGAATTCAAACGAGCTTTACCAAGTTTGATTTTGACGAATCTAATCCCTATATTGTACAATACAATAAGTAAGTTTGGCTTAAAATATCATCATTATTAAAGGGTTATTTACTGGCAAATACAACCTATCATATCATTGTTAAAAGGTTATTTAATCGGTGCAACAAAAATATCATTTGTTTAAAAGGTTATTTAAAAGGTTATTTAAAAGTGTGGATACTTCAAGTCAGTGGTCGAAGAGGTCTAAAGACATGGTTAGAGCCATTTGTTTCGTGTGGTGGTGGTCAATATGGAAACACCGCAATGATATCTTTTTTAACTCGAGACGGCCGAGTACTTATGAGGTGTTCTCCTCTATTGTTTCATTATCTTTCTTTTGGTTGTCAAAGCGTTGTAACTCTTTCGATTATTCGTGGTCTACTTGGATTGTTAGTCCGAGTTTTTTATTGTAATTCTTCGGCGACTTGCCGAAGGTTTCTTCTTTACTATTAATAAAATGTTGGCTGTTCAAAAAAAATCATTTGTTTACGCTTATTTTTCATACTTATAAACATGTGAACATAAATTGTAAATAAAAAGGGTAAATGGGTGGGAACCCCTGGTCTCATGTGTCATCTTGGTATCCAGATGGCACACCGCATAGAAATCATGCCCGGTAAGTATGGACACTAATTTGTAACGTCCAACTTCTCTGTGCCCCTTGTTGTGTAAGGAAATTTGGTGTTACAAGTTGAATTTAACATTTCTAAATGTGAATCATTTATATATTTCTTAACAATTTTATGTGTGAAATTTATTCGTTACATGTATAACGGTATAAGAGTGAAAATTATGATGTTTACTTGAATTTTTTCATGCTTATAAAATGTAAAGATTTATACACATTTTAAAATGTAAACGAAAATGATAAACTATTTCATACATTTTAAAATATAAAAAAAGAAATCGACAAATAATATTATTTCTGTTGTACTTATTTCGGTTAAAGATTAGATAGGCTTTGAATTTCTTAATGGAGTTGTCTGAAACAATCCGTAAATGTACAAATGTCAGGGGTGAGCACTGCAAGAATTTCACATTCAAAGAAAGTTTTGGTTCCTCTAGGATATTAGACATGCTCATGCTGTATTTAGAATTTACATAAGAGTATAGTCTCGCCCAGAGGCGGATCCAAGGATTTTGGTGTGTAGAGGGCACGAGGAGAAAAAGTTGTAACATGAGCGAGATGCGTAACATATAAAAAAGAAGCCATTTAAAACGGGTCGGGTCGTCTTATTGTTTAACTTTTTTCTTATTATGACGATAGTTTGGTTCTTAATGCAATAATAATATATTAACTCGTAAATCAACGGTTTTGACATTAAGTAAAAATAGACTTTTATAATTCATTGGTTCTCATATGACAATATTCATAAAAAGAAACGGTTTTAAAATACAATATGAAATTTAACTTTCAAGACTTTTATTATTAAATATTTGTTTGATCGATTAATCATATTACATATTTCTTGATTCATCAACATAATTTTGAAGTATGTCAATAAATTATTAGGTGACGGGTAAAAAAATAGTTTGAAATTAAATACAATTGTATAAATTTCATTTTCAATCTAAAACTTACCTATGATTTATATAAAATTGAGTATTAAGAAGATAAAAGATAAACGTTAAAAAAAAGGTGGACTTGGACCATGGACATGCCTTTTATTTCATCACTCATTTTTTATGAAATATAAAAATAAACACACTTACGTTCCAAACAAAACACACTTCTAAATATCTTCTCTGTCATCCACTTTCCTCCTACAGTACTATTCTTTTTTTTTTCTCATCCTCCCTCAACCCTTCATTGATTGTTTTTCTTTTCTTCAAGTTATTGTTGCTTCTCATAATCTCATCCCAACAAATATATCACCTCCATACATACCAATGGTTTTTCTTGGCTTTAATTGAAAGAACGAGGGCACATCCAATTTGGGCCGGGGGCATTGCTATAAACAAACTAAAAAATCTATAAAAACCTCAATCATATACCATTACTCACAGCAAAGTCATCGGGAGCATTACCCCCCGTACCTTGTTAACTAGATCCGCCCCTGGTCTCGCCCGATTATGTAGATGGGTTAAGAGGCTAAGAGCATATTAATGCAAACATTTTAATTTTAATGATGCATAATCTATACTTCTATACTATATTATAAAAAAAAATAGTTCCCCTTGTTGAAAGTTACATGAGTAATTGTCTAAAATACCCTTAATGATTAAATTACACTATGAGTCCTTTATCTTTTAAAATATCTCCATTAAGCCTTTACATAAATTACTTTTATATTAATTATCTATATCACTCGACGCCGCTTCTATCACCAACAGTTGCCCCCACCACCACACCGTCGCCGTCATAACCACCGCTGTATTGTGCGGGTACCGTGCTAGTTATTATTTAAAATGTTTACAGTTTTAGTGTCATCTGTCATTTAATGTGCTTGTAATTTATTTGAAGTAAGGAGATTTTGGTTTAGCTTGAATACAAGTTAAAAAAATTGTGCAGTGCACCCAGATTTGAGTTAGCTAGATTCATTAAGATCGAAAGGTGCCTATATTTGATAGTTTGTGTCTTTTTAACTCTTCATGAAATAATACAACTATTTGTAGACACTTTTTTTTAAAAAATATGCTCTTATACACCTTTTTGTCAAAAGGTACAACATCTCAAGACTAAAAGGTGCAACTTTTCTTACTTTTTAGATATAGATCAAGTTCCTAATGTTAAAAAAAATAAAAAATAAAAAAATTTCTCAAGTTCTTGGCTAAAATATTCATAAAATCGGGATATAATTGCTTACATCCTACCTCCTTTTGTTTGATGGGATTGCATATTATTGTTGTGCTCTTTGTTTCATATTCTGAGATATTGGTTGCCTTGTATCATAATTGTCACATATTCATCTGTGTTCGATCGTTCATTTAATTATATACTTGTATAACATAATTTAGTTGTAATATATAAGTGAAGGAAAATATATAAAGACTAAAGTTATTTATATTTTCTATATTGTAAAAAAAAAGGTAATGGGGGAACCCTAGCCCCGGTACCACAATTAAATACCCATCGACTCACCCGTATGAGCCAACCTGTGTCTTTTAGAACTTTAAACGTGGCCTAGGCTTAATTGGTACACGGGTACCTTAAAGGAATTGTTTTTTGTGCCAAGGGGATCGAACTTGAGATTTTAAGATCACCAAGTGCTTGTCTTACCACTAGGCCAACTTCTTGTTGGTATTTTCTATATTGTAGATTTATGCTTGTTGTTTATTTTAATTTTAATTTGTTTGTTCACTTTTTTAATGGACGAAAATAAAAAAAAGTGGGTTTTCCTGTGAACAAGTTTCCCTTTGTTTACTGTACTTCTTGTGTTAGTTCACTTAAACTTAATCGAACGAACACCAAAATATCTTAAATTGACCGTTTGTGTTGGTTTATGTGCTTCCATTGGTTCTTTACAAGTGAAATATAAGTATATAACGAGCACTTTATGGGCTTTCCATAGGCGTCTTACTTGGGCTCACGAGTGACAAGTATTCAATAAAAGAGCACGTACCAACTAGCAAAACAATTAGTAATTTCTCCATAACCAGCTAGCAAAACTATAGTCTATAATAGAACTTGGCCATCACAAAGTTGAGTTGAAAATATATAGTTTGAAAACATATATTCTTACATGTGAGAAAACTACATCAATGGAAAAACAAGTCAACCATAGGGACAAAGTTACTAAAAAACAAAGTCTCTCTAGCTAGAGAGCTTATGCTTTTAGCGGACATATATCAATCAATAAGTGGGGTAAATATTATGTATAACGTTTACAACTTTAACGTGGACATCTCAAACATAGTCTAATATGTAAATGAAATACAATTCTAAGAGCAAGCTAGGGAGGACCCTACCAAAATTAATGATTCCCCTCGCCTTGTTCCTTTTTAAAGGAATTTTTTTCTTCTAAATGCTAATGATCGAATAAAATCCCGGTTACTCGAGGTAATCGAATGACCTTATATGTCTCCAAATGCAAATAACGCTAGGTAACTCAGGCTCATCATCTTTATATATGAAGAAAACCTGTTGCCCGGAAGTCATTGAGGTAAAACCCGTAGTGCTTCTGGAACCAGTAACCTATAAGCAGTGGCGGATCTAGGTTTTAAGCTCATGGGGTCCTTAATACCGGGTAACTTGGTTGACATGACAACAAAATTTTTATGCTCAGGTCAAGTCAGATCGGGTCGGGTCCAATATATATGTAAAGGGGGTGACAATTAGTGGTGTTGGCATCGTCGAGTACTAGTGTAGGTAATTAATATAAGGTATTTGATGTAAAGAAGATAACGATGATATTTTAAAATATAAGTGGTTGATAATGTAAATATAATTGAGCGTAGAATGATGATATCGCATATACAAAAAGTGTAACTTTCAACATAAGCGTATGAAATTATTATTATTATTATAAAGTAGTATATGTTGGTTCTTTTATTAACAGCTTTTAATGTTAAAGGGTAAAAACTGAACTTGTAACAATCATGAGGGATTTAAACATGTAATTCTATGGTTCTTCTTCTTCTCCTTCGATAAACACCTGCAAGTCTGCAACTTAAATGGGGGATTGCCTATTTCCCATTACATAGTACATAATAATTTTATAACAATTATTCACTCTGTTTAAACCATTAGATCTTAAAGTTTAGAACTCAGATGGGTTCATATAAGTTGTTAAAGGTATGGCTGTAAACGAACCGAACGAACACGAACGAGACCTTGTTCATGTTCGTTCGTTTAACTTAACGAACGGTTCACGAACGGATAAACGAACATAATGTTGTGTTCACGAACAGATGAACGAACATAATGGCTTGTTCATGTTCGTTCGTTTATGTTCACGAAACGAATGTTCACGAACACAAACGAACGAACACTAATGAACGAACACAAACGAACTACAATCAACAAGCATATAGTTATAAGTATTAGAACTTAAATTCAAGATTACAAAATATCAATCGCCTAAAAGTTTTACGAAATATTCTACTTATGGTACAAATATACAACATTTATCCAAATAAAAAAAGAGGTTTATATTTTTTCATTTTCAAAAAATAAAGTTCAAAGCCTAAACTTCGAGTCCAATATAACACGATCATACGCTTTTAATATAAAAGAAGTAATTATATTTAAATTTTTTCTTAAAATATAGATAGTATTTATTAATAGTTTAATATACATTAATATTAACTAGTAAAACCTGGTCCCGCGTTGCGGGACTTTAATTGTTCCGTTGAAACAGTTGCACCATTCTAGTATAATTGCGTTGAACTTTCAACCGCCTAATTCGAAATCATTACTGATAGGTTTGTTTCAAATATATATTTATTTAAGGCAAAACCACATTAAGTTACTCGGCGCATTACAGGGTTTCATTTATTGTGATTAGGTTTTGTTATTGATGATTTGTCCATATATATGTTAGATAAAAACTTTGGCATATGAAATACATATTTGTCTAAAGTCAAAACCACAAACGATTCTAAAAGTCTATAGTAACAAATACATATATTTTATATGCGCAATAAAACAAAAATCAAATATGAAAGAAAAAAAATTAAATGAAAGTTTTCAATATAGTAATCAAAAACACCAAAGGAGAAAAGTGTGAGAAAAACTAAATAGTGGTACATATTGGTATGGATATAGCGACGAAAAAGTTCAATATATTGGTTGGAATCCCAAAAGGAAAAAAGTGTACAAAAAACCAATAAGTAACTCGTATTTAAAAACCCGAACAGAATGTGATGTGGCAAAATTCATTTAGTGATTTAGGATGTGTAGTGGACGAATAGTAACTCACCACGTAGGCGGTTACTATTCATCAGTTACTGTTCTTGTTTGAATCTCCATTAATATATATATATATATATAATATATATATGGATTTTTCTAACTTGTGCCCTAAGGGCACACATAAGGGTGTCTCGGGAATTGAAAAAGGTAAGAATATTCTTCTCGGGAATTGAAAAAGGTAATAATATTCTTCTCGGGATTTGAAAAATGCATTTTTCAAGAAGAATATTCTTACTTTTTTCAATTCCCGAGACACCCTTATGTGTGCCCTTAGGGCACAAGTTAGAAAAACCCTATATATATATATATATATAGGGAAAAGATAAAATGAGTCCAGCTTATTTTGAGTCCAATTTGAGTCCATTGATTTTCTTTCATCTCCTCAAATTCCAACCACCTCCTACCACCACCACCATCATCTCCGACCACCACCATGATTTTCTGGCGACGGCGACCACCGCCACCACGACTTACACATGTGTAAGTTAACTTAACTTACACATGTGTAAGTTACATAACTTACACATGTGTAAGTTAACTTAACTTACACATGTGTAAGTTACATGGACCCTTTTTGGACTCAAATTAAGCTGGACTCAATTTATCCCACCCCTATATATATATATATATATTATATATATATATGATATATAAGAAATATTTATATTTAAAACTATTTTTAGGTATAGTTGATTAGGTATTAGTATATGTAAACGAACATAAACGAACGAATGTTCACGAACATAAACGAACGATGTTCACGAACATAAACGAACGAACGTTCACGAACAGATTATTGAACGTTTATGAACATAAATGAACGAACGAGAGCTTTGTTCATGTTCGTTCATTTAACTAAACGAACAAATTTTTGTGTTCATGTTCGTTCATTTAACTAAACGAACGAACACGAATGAACTTCCCGCCGAACGGTTCGTAAACTGTTCAGTTCGTTTACAGCCCTAGTTAAAGGTGTAAGGGGGTTCCAATCTCAATTGTAAGGAGGTTCATATAAAATCCTTTCATGATCTCTGTACAAGATATTAATTTCTAAGGGTGGTATAGTGAATCCCCTTATTACACACTAGAACCTCCACTGCCTATAAGCAAACAATCCATTTCATTATTACCCTCATACCACTACACCAAGTTGATGGTGGTCTATTTAAAGGCAAATACTCACTCGGTCTAATTGAAGTGTCATATTTTGACTTTTAAAGTTTTTTTTTTATAAATATTATTTTATGTATTTTATATTAGTTGATGAAACTTATATAATTAAAAAATACATTAAGAATTCAATCCATTCATATATTATATATCAAATATTATATATAATATAAACAAAAATAATTACGGTCAAAGTTATATGTTTGTACTTTTACGTTGAAAAATATACTGCTAAAGTTATACGTTGAACAATATACCATTTGGATGTTTTCTTTCGGTATTGAAACATTTCGATATTTGGAGTTAACCAATCGATTTTCTTCCATGTAATAATCTATATATCGTATATCGATTGATTTACAAACAAGTTGGGTGAATTCATATTTGGAGTTAGATCGACAACTGGAAATACAGTTCCAATATAATAACCCCCATTGATTTGGACGCCATGCGTGTGGTTGAGAAACATAAATATAATTGGTACAAATGGAGGTCATAATGGTAAAACTACAAACAACCAGATTAGCACTTCCAAGTTATGTCGGGATTCAAAAATTTGAAGAGTGTTGTTCTGCGGACAAACAGAAGAACAGCCTTAAAAGCTCCTCAAAACAAATGTCCATCTATAATCTATATGCACTTATTATATATGTATTAACTTATGGGCTAATCATCCATGTTGACTGCAGGGATGTTGGCTGCAGTTAACATGAAAATCAGAGGAGGCTTTGTATCATTAATAAACTAAAAGGGTTAAATTATAATTTTTTTTAAAATTTGTGTGTTTGGCTACAGTTTTTGCAGCATTTAAGAGAAATGATAATAGTACCATCAACTTTTATTAATTTACCATATAATACAAGTTTTTCAGCATACTGTACAAGTCAGTATTGTTTATGTGTGATAGATGTATCAGTTATAGTGGTACGGATATCACTTCCCATTTGATTAACCCTTAACTTATAGCCACTTATATCATCCATATATATTCCAATAAAATGTCATCAAGTGATAAAAGATTTAGTGATAGACTAAAAATGTCGTTAAATTTTAGTTTTAGTGACACTTTTGGAAAATGTAAGTGGATAAAACACCTAAAATTTTGATTTTTAATGATATATCTAGCTTGTTTCTTCATAAATTCTCATTGGGTTAATAGCCCAGTGACAAAGAAAAGTCCTTCCAGTGAAGACTTAGATTTAAAGAGACCTGAGTTCGAATTCTAAGGTGGCAAGATTTCTTATTATTTGTCATGTTTTTGGGTGAATTAATATGGGTTTTTCTCTTACTAGTTATTGGGTGCAAAGGCTCGTGCATCCAATTAATACAATATAATCTAGACCCGAATTATGCAGATATCGTGATAGTTTTATTTAGTAACAGTGACTTTTTCCTTATACATTTATCAAGAGTGGAGTGATTGTCCTCATACCATTTTCCCCGTACATCAATCTTTTAATTTTTTATTTCAATTATTTGCCATCAAAAAAGAAAAATGATTCCTCCATAAGCTAAACAAAATGATTCTTGTTCAGCATTTGCATGAATTCTATACTACATAATATGGAGGATTATATAAAAATTAAGAATGACTAGCATGGTGCCCGCGCAAATGCGGTGGGGTGACGGCAATGCGGTGATGACTGGTGACGACGGCGACTGATGGTGGTGACGATAGACAATGTAGGCTATTGATGTAAATATAATTAATATAATGGTTAGTGTAGTTATTTTAAGAGTTGAGAGACTGGTGATGTAGTTTATTTCATTAAGGGTATTTTATGTATATTAGTGAAAATAACTAAATTAGTGAAAAAAAGAAGATGATTTAGAAAAAGAGTAAGGGGTATTTTAGTTATATTGCATAGAGTAATTTTTAACATTTTCCATAAATAAAATAGGCTATTTCTTTTATATGTAAGTATAGATTAATTGGTGAACAGATACATATATATCATCATATTTGTTATGTTTACATTAAACAATAACTGTCGAATGAAATTTGTTCCTTACGATTTAAAGGTGAGTGATCACTGAGACCATGGTAGTTGGTTGTTTTAATCGTGTCTTCTTGTTACATCTAACGATGAGTAGATTTCCAAGGAAAAACCACACCAGAAGCCTTCGTCTAGAGGTTATCAAAAATCGAACTCCCGCCTAATGAAACCTGATAACTGAACCAACTATCATTGTTTAATTTGTGTGGCTTACGACTTTGTTTGGCGAACTACTTAATTTGTTTCAGTTTAAGTCTTTATCATGTATTTCAAACTCAAAATTTTGTTCAAAATTTGGAAGGATTCGAGGACATGAATGTACTTTTTAGATACTGGAGTATAAGGAAATTGGAGTATTAGAAATACAAAACCCTATAGTTAGATTTTTGATAAAGGGTCTATCATATTATGTTGTGTAGAGTCACAATTAGACTATATCAGCTAATATCAAATTGAGGTGGGCATGGGGGTTTTCTCTAGCATTTAGCTGGTTTCCTCCAGAACGGTAGTGAGACTTCCACCGCCAGTCATGCCCTCGGATTGACTGTGCTGGTGACGTGGTCGATCTCTACCGGACGATGAAGAGGCATGCCGCTGAGTCCAATCACCACTGCTGTTCAAAAAAAAATATATAAAATATATTAAGATAAAATATATATTTATTAAATAAGATTGATTTAATATCATGGTATAGGTGTCACATTTAATCCTAGAACTGCATACAATTTGATTAGCACAATTTGATTCTTTGCTATACAATCAATGTCCAGTCTAATTCTCATGTATAAAATAAGTGTGAGCTGAAATGTAATAAACAATTTAGAAACAAAAAAAATAGAAAAAATACTTATTTTAAACGTAGTATAACATGGTACCCGCGCAATGGGACGGTGATGTGATGACGGCGACAAATGGCGATGGTGGTGGCAGCGATGTAAACGCGTTTGATTTAAAGGGGTATTAGAGATATTCTATAATATAAGGTTAATAGTGTAATTTAATATTAAGGGTTGGTGGTGATTTAATTAAAGGTAATTTGGTCAATTCGCATGTCTCATATTTTTTTAAACTTTCAACATAGGACTATAATTCTTATATAGTAGTATAGATATAATGGTAAAATTCTAAAATTCTGCACACAATTTCAAAATTTTGAGGTGTAGACCATGAAGTGATTACACAAACAAAACTGATATATTTTTTGAGATTTGATTATGAAGTGTTATCTTATGACAACCTCACCTATGCTAATATCTATACTCTTTTATAAAAATTATTCACCCCTTTACAAATAGAAAGTGTTATTCAAATGTTACATACGAAAGTACTAAATTGACTTTAATAAACACCCACTATGAAAAGAGTTTTTATAAATTACCAAATTTGCCCTTAATGAATTAATTTACACCCTAAACCTTATTTTAATAATTAACACTTTAAGCCATTATCTATTTAAATATTCAACTATCACCTTTACATCAACCTACACCACTTGACACCGCCACCACCAC
>CM067169.1:123599487-123609487 GCA_034093135.1 Erigeron breviscapus | reverse complement strand
AAAGAAAGAAAGAGTTTCGATGAAGTATGTGAAAAGTAGAAGGTTTATATAGAGATGGTAAAATTTAAATTAAAGGGTAATTTTTTTTTTATTTTTTAAATGAGCCTTTGCCAACGGCTATATGCCTTGGAACAAGCACTCCTTTGGGCGATAGAAAAATTCCGCTGCATTTGATTTTGGGGCTTAATCGGCTGGGCGGGCCGGTGTAGCAGGCGAGGGGGAGGCGGATTGGAGGGGGAAATCGCCCCACTCCGTATAATATTATAACCTTACAAATCCTTGTTAACTAGAGGGTATATGCATAATACAACGAGATATCAATCAATTTTTTAATCATAAGGTAAACTTTGTTACTATTATTATTTTTTAATCGAAACTTTATTATCATTTTGACTAATAATTAACAACGAAGTAGTCAACTAGTCATGGCCACCAAATCAACGATCCCACATCGTCAATTCATTTCTGACTTTAGATTACAAGTAACGGTTTTTAACACAGATAAAAAGAAACCGTTTTTTTTTTTATAAATAAATTTGACGGGTAGTCATCCGGTTTTCAAAACATTGTCTATGAGAATTTAAAAGATAATAACTACCATTAACATACCGATAAGGCGAAAAAAGAAAGCTATGTCGTCATAACTTTTAGCATTTGTAGTCATTTATTTAAAACTCGTTAACTAATAAAATAAAATTCTCTCTCGCCTCATGAGCGTGTCTCAGCTTATCATAACCTTTGAGCAAAAAGAATATTTCTACAATTTTTTATAACTTTATTAACTGAAATAGGTTCGAATCAAGATAAATGTTACAAACAAAAATTCTTGACGTGGCTAATTAAATGGACCCATAACCTATTATTTGTAAATCCATTCTGTTCGATGCATTGATGCTACGTTAGCTTGAATAGGTCCTATTTTTTTTAATAAAAAGTCTAATTCTATTCCTTAAAACCTTCATTTGTGTTATTGACCGATTGTTACCTGTTGCGAACAAGAAGACCATGGAGAATGTTATTGATAAGCTCATACTTGCAGCGAGTGTCTATTTCATATGGCAGGAGAGGAATACAAGATTATTTATGAAGACTACTCGTTCGCCTGATGTTCTTGCTGAGATTATATTTTCTACTGTGAGGCTGAAGATGCTTACTTTTAAATACGAGAGAAAGTACCCGCGCGTTGCGGCGGTGAGATGGTGGGGGTGATAGATCATAGAGTGTGATAGGTCATAGAAGGTGATAGGTCATAGAGTGTGATAGCCAAATGCCTTAGCTGTACGGGCTCCGCCCTCTAATTTAAAAATTCGTCGAAAGTATATCGAATGACATCTCTAATGAAAGAACGTGAAATTTTAAGAACACCCATATAATTTTTATAATTTATCGATGTACGGTTTTTGAGATAAAAGATTTTGAATGAATTATGGAGGAGAGAGAAAAAAATGAGTGGTTGAGATTTGAGGAGAGAGATGAAAATGAAAGTTGAAAGTTGTGGGGCATTGATGTATGATACATCATGCATTATCATGTGTACATTGTTGAAATTGAAAGTTGAAAGTTGAAACCTTATTTGCTTTATAATATAGTATAGATAAAAGAAAGACACATTTGGAAAGGCCTATTGCAGCTTGGGATCTCCCGGTTTCGTTACTTATTTCATATTAATTTCTTGAGTTTCTTGAGTTGCGTCTGTTGTAATGCCATAGTTTTTGGTTAGTATTGATTATTATGTCGTTTACTGTATTGCACATGGGTGCATGGACGTTTTTGTAAAGTCAACTAGCGCTTAGTTATGTTGCCTGTTCTTCATTTTTATTTAATATAATAACCAGGGGTGACAGCCTTTTATCGGGAAAAAAAACTTTCATTTGTAACTTTGTTTTTTTTACATTTTTTTTATACCCTAATTAAAATGGCATAATTATCTAGTTTGTTTGATAATCACACTTAATATTAATATTTTTTTAAATACAAAATTTATAATCGAAAACATAATACGAATCTAATAAGCCTATTGAAAAAGGACATCTTAATTACTATTCTTATTAAATTGGTAAAAACGGAAATGAAAATATGAGATATATATATATATATATATATATATATATATATATATATATATATATATATATATATATATATATATATATATATATATATATATATATATATATATATATATATATATATATATATATATATATATATATATATATATATATATATATATATATATATATATATATATATATATATATATATATATATATATATATATATATATATATATATATATATATATATATATATATATATATATATATATATATATATATATATATATATATATATATATATATATATATATATATATATATATATATATATATATATATATATATATATATATATATATATATATATATATATATATATATATATATATATATATATATATATATATATATATATATATATATATATATATATATATATATATATATATATATATATATATATATATATATATATATATATATATATATATATATATATATATATATATATATATATATATATATATATATATATATATATATATATATATATATATATATATATATATATATATATATATATATATATATATATATATATATATATATATATATATATATATATATATATATATATATATATATATATATATATATATATATATATATATATATATATATATATATATATATATATATATATATATATATATATATATATATATATATATATATATATATATATATATATATATATATATATATATATATATATATATATATATATATATATATATATATATATATATATATATATATATATATATATATATATATATATATATATATATATATATATATATATATATATATATATATATATATATATATATATATATATATATATATATATATATATATATATATATATATATATATATATATATATATATATATATATATATATATATATATATATATATATATATATATATATATATATATATATATATATATATATATATATATATATATATATATATATATATATATATATATATATATATATATATATATATATATATATATATATATATATATATATATATATATATATATATATATATATATATATATATATATATATATATATATATATATATATATATATATATATATATATATATATATATATATATATATATATATATATATATATATATATATATATATATATATATATATATATATATATATATATATATATATATATATATATATATATATATATATATATATATATATATATATATATATATATATATATATATATATATATATATATATATATATATATATATATATATATATATATATATATATATATATATATATATATATATATATATATATATATATATATATATATATATATATATATATATATATATATATATATATATATATATATATATATATATATATATATATATATATATATATATATATATATATATATATATATATATATATATATATATATATATATATATATATATATATATATATATATATATATATATATATATATATATATATATATATATATATATATATATATATATATATATATATATATATATATATATATATATATATATATATATATATATATATATATATATATATATATATATATATATATATATATATATATATATATATATATATATATATATATATATATATATATATATATATATATATATATATATATATATATATATATATATATATATATATATATATATATATATATATATATATATATATATATATATATATATATATATATATATATATATATATATATATATATATATATATATATATATATATATATATATATATATATATATATATATATATATATATATATATATATATATATATATATATATATATATATATATATATATATATATATATATATATATATATATATATATATATATATATATATATATATATATATATATATATATATATATATATAAAACATATATATACATATATATAATATATGAAAGGACATCTTAATTACTATTCTTATTAAATTGGTAAAAATGGAAATGAAAATATGAGATGGAAATGAAAAAAATTATTGGATGACTTGACCATTGTTAAATAGGTCCTATTTTTTTAGCATGGGGTAACTTATGATCTAATACTCCTTTAGTTCTGACTCCTCACGGAAGTGTTTCAACTTCTGAGATATCACAAAGTCGAATACAAATCTTTAAACAGAAACTAATTAAAAGATGGAAGTTTGTACAAATGTTACTAAAGTTACAAGTTACTTTAATTGTATATAAACATGCATAAACATTTGTTATAATTATTCAATGCAAAAGTAAGGTTACAAAAATTGGCAATCAATAGTAATTACTAAATTTAAATCTCCATCCACCGTTAAATTATTTGCTCATTACAACCAAAATTAAACCCGTTATCCAAAATTAATTAATTTATTCTCTAAATAACTATAACTATAACTATAACTAAAAATTAATTATTATCATTACAAATAAAATTCAATCAAATTACACATTAAAATTTGTAGCACTTTAATAATAAATATCAAATAATAATAAAAATAATAATGAAAAATAAATAATATTTTATATGACACATGATGTAAACAACCAATTGAATTCTATGTTGGTCTCTCATTGATATGAAGCTAGCTAAGGTAATAGTGGGGTCTCAAATATGACCAAAAAACTTGAAAAAACATAAGAACTCTCAACCCCCCCTCTCATAGCTTGTATTTACGTTACCACCTTCCACTCCCAACCCCTTAAACTTATTCCCTTTCCATTTATTTTCTTCCCCACAATCTTCTCCTCCTTCTTTAATTTATCACTCACTCACACACACCTATACATATACATATATACATTCAAACATATATATATGTGTTTGTGTGTGTATATATATTTGGAAATCACCGGCCGTTACTCATGCATTTGTCACCCCAAAGTCAAACTTGTTTTTC
This sequence comes from Erigeron breviscapus, assembly GCA_034093135.1. Taxonomy (NCBI): domain Eukaryota; kingdom Viridiplantae; phylum Streptophyta; class Magnoliopsida; order Asterales; family Asteraceae; genus Erigeron; species Erigeron breviscapus. Next base: position 123,604,369 of record CM067169.1, on the reverse strand, counting down.
TCTGTATATGTTTTGTACATTGTTTGTTCTTTTACAACTCCACATGAGTTATAAACTCTTATATATATATGTGAAATAAATGTTTGTCATGTCCATTTTTGTTCTAGCAAATTTTGTCTAAATAAAAACTTTGTTTGTTATATTATATTATAACGTTGTTACATATATGGAGTACGGCGGTGGTGGTGGTGGTAGTTCTACCGGTGGTGATTCTTCCGACAAAAAGAAACGTTACCATCGTCATACGGCTCTTCAGATTCAGATTCTTGAATCGTAAGACCATTTTTACCTTCTATATTCAAGTTCGTTTTTTTTTTTAATTATTATTTTGAAAAACCAAATTGCATGATAATGTTTTTGGCAAAGTTAATGAAAACAAGAATAAAGTACAAATTACATCATTCTATACAAATCCGACACAATTGCAAAGAATAACAAGAACTATGATCTTTATTCTGATATTCAAATTTGTTATATTTGTCACTTTAAACATTTATTCTTACTATTTTTTTTTGTATATTTTTTGTTTTTGAAATTTTAGGACTTTTAAAGCATGTCCACACCCTGATGAGAAAACAAGAATGCAACTAAGTAGAGAGTTAGGTTTAGCACCAAGACAAATTAAGTTTTGGTTTCAAAACAGAAGAACCCAAATGAAGGTTAGTTTTTTTTGTCTTCATTTATATGCCTTTTTAACTATATATTGTTTTTTTATGTGTATATATATTATTGTAGATTTTGTGTCATATTAATATCTAAATGTTATGTATAGGCACAACACGAACGCGCTGACAACTGCGCGTTGAGAGCCGAGAATGACAAGATACGATGTGAGAACATTGTGATAAGAGAAGCCTTAAAAAAATTGGTTTGCCCAACTTGTGGAGGCCCTCCTATTGGTGAAGATTGTTATTTTGATGAACAAAAACTTAGATTCGAAAATGCCCAGTTGAAAGAAGAGGTAATTTTATTAAGCATTCAATTATAACTTTTCCTCTGGACCTCTTTTGTTTTTGTTTTATATTATATATATGATGATGCGATATATGCATGAAAAAGTGATATATATGGCTTAGTAATTGTTATGTACTTATTAGTTTGTTTCAAATGTTTGTTTGGTTATTTTATGTCATTCTTGTTCCCATAGGTTCTATGTGGGATTTATTTATGAAATTGGGATAAAATTTGATAGATATAAACTAGTACAGTACTCGCACAAAATTAACTAATCGGGTAATTGTTATATTTTACAGTTGGATAGAGTATCAAGTATTGCAGCCAAGTACATAGGTAGACCAATGTTGCAACTTCCACCAGTACAGCCAATTCACATGTCTTCACTTGACTTATCAATGGCTAGTAGTTATGGTGGAGGTGGTGGTACATCGAGTCGTATGATGATGATGAATCATCCCGGTTCTTCTTTAGATCTTGATCTTTTTACTGGTTCCGCCATTGGTGCATCATCTAGCACAAGCAATCCTGACCCTATGTTTCAACATCCTCTGCATCTTTCCGATATGGACAAGTCTTTAATGGCAGATATTGCTACAAATGCCATGGATGAATTGATTAGGCTTGTGCAAACTAACGAACCGTTGTGGACAAAGGGTAGTAAGGATGGGATGGAAATCCTTAATATTGATAATTACAAGAGGGTTTTTCCACAGCCTAGTGATACTTTGAAGAATCCAAATATTAGGATTGAAGCATCTAAGGCTTCTAGTGTTGTGATGATGAATAGTTTGCAATTGGTCGACATGTTTCTTGATTCGGTAATTAAGCCCTTTACTACTTATATATGTTTCATTTTTCACTTTCTATGTTCTGTTTTTACATTGGACTGATGATGAACTTTAACTTGGACAGAACAAATGGGTCGATCTGTTTCCATCAATCGTGTCAAAATCAAGAACGATTGAAGTAATCTCATCAGGAATGTTGGGTTCTCAAAGTGGCTCTTTGCAACTGGTAATTCATAATCAGCTCCACAATTTGAGTACAAACTTTAGACATATTTTTAATGTTATTTTCATTGACGCTTTTTTGTTTATGACAGATGTATGAAGAACTACAGGTTCTTTCGTCGCTAGTTCCCACCAGACAGTTTTATCTCCTACGCTTTGCTCAGCAAATTGAGCAAGGCTCGTGGGCGGTTGTCAATGTTTCATATGACCTTCCTCAGTATAGTTCATACATTAACTCTCGATTCAAAGCACATCGCCTTCCTTCAGGATGTTTAATTCAAGATATGCCTAATGGTTACTCAAAGGTTTGTCATTTCTTTAAATGTAACCTTACAATTAGAATGTTAATGTGGTCTAATTCCTGCTATTCTGCAAATACAAATAGGTCACATGGGTTGAACATACGGAAGTAGAAGAAATTGCTCTGATTGACCGGCTTTATAGAGACTTTATTCACAGTGGTTTGGCATTCGGAGCCAAACGATGGATTTGTTGTCTTCAAAGGGCATGCGTAAGAAGCGCTTCTTTGATGATGAATAATGCTCCCTCCCATGATCTTGGAGGAGGTACATATACCATCCATTACTTACTATGAAACAATTTAGCTCAGTTTATATATACCCTTTGTTTACATTTTCACACACATAAATGTCTGATTTTAAGTCCCACTTTTAAATGAAATTTCATATGAATGTTCATATCTATAATTAGACTTAATAAGTTGACAAAAAATTGAGGCCTTTTTATGCAATGAATGAAAAAGCTTGTATAAATTGTAGTTTATGTATGTTAATAGTCACTAACAATATGTTGTTTCATCTGAGTCAGTTATTCCATCGCCCGAAGGAAAAAGAAGCATGATGAAGCTATCACAAAGGATGGTGACAAATTTTTGTTCAAGCATAAATCCATCTAATGGAAATCAATGGACATCTCATTCAACTATGAATGAGTTTGAGGTTCGAGCCACACTACACAAAAGCACCGATCCTGGTCAGCCTAATGGCATGGTCCTTAGTGCGTCCACTACCATTTGGCTCCCGATTCCTCCCCAAAACGTCTTTGATTTCCTTAGAGACAGCAGGACTAGACCACAGGTACTAGTAATCAAAATTTTTGAGTACATATACTTATTAAGTTCTAAGTATCATACGTAACTCTGTCTTTCATTATATATGTGTACAGTGGGACGTCCTGTCGAACCACAATCCAGTACAAGAAGTTGCACATATATCAAACGGGTCGCATCCTGGGAATTGTATATCTGTTCTTAGGGTAAGAATTTACATTACATAATACTAATATTTAACTTATGCTCCCATATATGATATATATAACTATTTGTATTTATCTAAACAGGCATACACTCCAAGCCAGAACAACATGTTAATACTACAAGAAAGCTGTACAGACACATTAACATCACTAGTCGTATACTGCCCAGTCGACTTGCCAGCAATTAACATAGCAATGAATGGTGAAGACCCGTCTTACATTCCTTTACTACCATCCGGTTTCATCATAACAACAGACGGCCACAACGAAATAATCACATCCTCACAACTCAATACAGACGGTGCTTCCACTAGCAACACCGACATTGTTTCAAACGATCAAGGTGTCACGTCAACTGGCTCATTGGTTACCGTCGTTTTTCAAATACAAGTAAGCAGTTTACCGGCTGCCAAAATGAGTCCGGAATCATTAGCAACAGTTAATAACTTGATAACAAACACAGTACATCAAATTAAGGCTTCATTAAATGGAAGTTCTACTGCTACTACAACTTATAATTTAATTAATAATTAAAAGCTAGTGGACTGAGATATATTCATATATATATATGGATATGCAAAAATGTCAAGTTTTTGAGAGAGGGGGTTAGTTGAGGAAGGTGTTAAATGCAGCTGGTTTCATCATCAATGGCAGAAGTTGAGTTAATATTAATATTATTGCTGCATCATCCTGCTATACTGTGGCTGTGGCTCTCTGGCATACTTCATTTACCATCTTCAACTACTACACATTCATTTACATTTCTTTTAAATTTTTTGTTTTTTTTGGGAATTTTTTACCTTTATTTTTTGTTTTTTTTTTAATTGATTTTGTGGTTGTTCTTTTGATATTTATTGCATTTTTAGATGTGAAGAGGGAGTCAAGAACGCACCATACTTGTTGTTCTATGTATGGTTTGGGTATTGACTTTGTTTTCATTTTATATTTCTATATAAAAAACAATGTCATTGATTTGATTTATGTGTTTGATGCCCATTTTTTTTTTTGCTTTGTTTGTATATATATCTACATTTCATCTTACTCATACCTTAAATACAAGATGCGTATTATTGATATTGAACATTTGTTTTAAATAGACTTGTCATAAATGTACATAAATAATAGTTGAAGTATTATTTTGTTGATACATGTTTAATTAGCCTTGACTTTGTATAACTTACTTGAATCAAAAGATTAATTTGTGGATACTTTGATTAGCCTTGACTTTGTATAAGTTATCTTTTTCTAGACGATAGATCCTTACTATTCAAAGGTTAGGTCTCACTCGATTAGAGGTAGTCGATTGTTTTAACCAACACCAGTAAGTAGGCATCCTGGGAAAAATACTACAAGTGCACATATTGTGCTCAACAAGAATCGATCATTCGCGTTGTGGGCCGATTCTCGGTGACGCAACCAAATGGTCTGACATCATTGTTTTTTAATAAGTTACTTGAGTCAAGATTAATTTTTAATACTATGTTTAATTTGACTTGACTCTATATGAGTTAGTTACGATTAATTTGATGATACATAGTTTAATTAACCTTGACTTTGTATAAGTTATTTGAGTCAAAAGATTGATTTGACTTATCTAAAAGTTCAGAAAATTTTTTGTTTTATCTAAAGTTATATGATGA
>CM067169.1:123504487-123594487 GCA_034093135.1 Erigeron breviscapus | reverse complement strand
AGGTAAACCGGTATGCTTGATAAGTGTTGGTTGGGTGGAGGGAAAGCCGCTGGTATCACCTGTATACAAACCCAACCAATACTTAGAGGGCATAACGGAACCGAATCCCGACATCCATTCAATATATTAAAGGTGTGGAGGGAAAGCCGCTGGTATCACCTGTATACAAACACCTTTAATGTATTGAATGTAGAAGTTAGATTCGGACTATGTTTTACCCGCCTTGTTTAATGACTTGACCGCTTCATATTTGTATGAGTTGGTTTGAACTTGTGATATTGATTGAGAATTGAATGAAACGATGATGCCTTAGACTATTGTCATGATAATATCCCCGTAGAGATATGTATTCTAGGCGGTCTAGGAAAAACTTAGATATGAAATGCTTGTTATGTGATGATTGATTTCGGATATCTCGTGTGTGTGAATTGTGAGAACTAACTTGCTAACCTAACACGTGTGCTCAGGATAATGGTGAGACCAAGGAGAGTCGTGAGAAATCACCGTGATCAAGATGAGCAAGAAGAAGTAGTAGGTGGTCGTGGAGGTAGAGGTGGACATGGAGGCCGTGGAGGTCGTGGGGGTCATGGTGGCCGAGGTGGCCGGGGTGGTGCAAATCCCCCGGTAATGACCGAGGTTATCACCCAAGCTCTTAATGAGCTTATGCCGGATCTTGTGGCCCGAATCTCGGCGGCCATGGAAAATAGAGGTGAACAAGTGGAACCGGAAGTTGAAGCGGTTCAAGTGGAAGATGAGGAGAATGTGAATGTGAATGGCGGTGAAAATGGAGGAGGAGCCTTTGTTGATCCAAGAATCAATAATACTTACCGCCAAGGTTGTCTATTTAAAGACTTTAAAGCTTGTGGAGCTCCGGAGTTTAAGGGAGAAGGTGGAGCCACCGGTTGTTTGGAGTGGTTGGAGAGAATTGAAGCAATCATTGCTAGGAGTGGGTGTACCTATGACCAACGAATCACTTATGCCACCGGTATGTTGACAGGTGATGCCCTTGAATGGTGGAACTTGGAGGTGGATGGTTTGGGGATTGATGTTGCTAACTCCCTACTTTGGGGAGATTTCAAGCAAATAATGATTGCTAAGTATTGCCCGCCACATGAGATGAGAATGTTGCAAGAAGAATTCACTAGCCTCACCATGAAAGGAGGGGACTATGAGGGTTACACTCGCCGTTTTAATCAACTCTCTAGGCTTATCCCCCATCTAGTGAACCCCGAAGATAGAAAGGTCGAGAAGTATGTCGTGGGATTGCCTCATGAGGTGAGGGTGCTTGTTTCTCACCCCACCATGCCATTGACTATCAAAGAGGCAATCAACCGCATCGCTAGTGTGGCGGTGGAACTTGTGAAGGGTGGTAAATTGAGCAAAGGAGATAATAAGAGAAAAGAGGTGGCCGAGTCAAGTGGCACCAAAAAGGAGGAGAGGCGTGACAATAAGCGCCATGGTCGTGGAGGAAAGGTTTATGCGGCGGTTGTGCCTCCAAAAGGTGGTTATGCCGGGACTAGTCCTTTATGTCCTAGGTGTAACCGTCACCATTGGCTTAATGTGAGATGTGCTGTTTGCTTTCATTGTAACCAACCAGGTCACACCTCCAAAACTTGCCCAAATAATCGTCGAGTGATTCCTTTGAATGTTGCTCCTTTGAATGCTAGAAATCCCCCGATGGTCCGAGGTACTTGCTATGTGTTTGATCAAATAATCACACTATGGCACAACCGGAGGGGAGTGTGGATTTAAGGGGGTGTTTTGTAGGCGATTCCCTACTAGTAACAAGGCTGCAGCCGCTTTACATCTGGTGGATGTTATAGTTTGTCACCGAGCCCTAAGGATCGGTATAGTATCATATATGAGTGGTACGTAAAAGATGATTTGTGCCGTATGATATCTCCTCTTTATATAGAGGGTAGAAACTTGGAGAGGAGGGTAAGAGAATTAGGGTAAATCTCTTCCTCTTTTAAGAATATATTTTATCTTTTAGGGAGATACGTGATGATCTCTTCATGAGCCGTATCCGAGGAATTCGGGTTTTAAGTGTATTGTTTTAATTAGATAATCATGGAAAGGATCTTCGTCCGATCTCCTTGATATGTTTCCTCGGAGCTGGGTATTTGTTACCTCAGGAGCTCCGGAGTGATTATATTAATCGGAGATCGAGCTCCGTAAATAAATAGTTTTTACCTGTACAAAGGTGTCTTCGTATCTGCTTCGGGTACGGAGGTGGAACTCCGTATAGGGTATATCATCAAGCCCCCCAGTCTAACTGGAGAGGCTGTGTTCAGGGTATCCGGTTAGACTTCGAAAATGTGCTCCGTTGCTCCGCGTCGCAACTTGCCCATCTTGTCAGCTAATCAATCATTTATCCGACATTTACTTATTTCAGGAGTCTTAATTACGGCTTATCCCTTTATAACAACTTGTTGGCACGGAACTCGGGGTAACTTTTCACTGGTTGGTACCCGTGATTATTACCCCATATAAATACCAACTCTTTGTCAAAAAAGGGCTTTTGCCTCTTTTTACTTCGAAAAATCCTCTTCCGCTGCTTCCTCGTTGATCTTCACCAGGTAAACTCATCATTCTTCTTCTTTTTTTTTATTCCATATTTTTTAGTAATGACGAAAAGAGGAATAAGAAGTATCACCAATGTGTTGAGTCGTTCTGCCTATCAGAACTTTGTGTCTACTTATTTTGCGCGAAACCCTAACTTAATCCGTTTCCCGGAAAGAGGGCAATCTGTTTGTGATCCTCCTGTTGGCTTTGTTGGTTTTTAAGTGAAGGCATTTACCCTTGGAAATCTTAGGATCCCTCTTTCTTCCTTCTTCCTGGCTGTCTTAGATTACTACCAATGCCATATATCTACTGTTCATCCGACCGGTATAGCGAAAATCATTGCTTTCCAGGTCCTCTGCAGTGCTAACCGTATAGAACCTTCCGTAGCACTTTTTAACTTCTTTTATAAACTCAAAGAGTCTGGTGATTGGGTTACTGTGTCGAAGAACAGTGATCGTGAGTTGTTTATTGCTGGTGGTACAGAGGTTAGGGACTGGAAAGACTTGTTTGTTTTTGTTGATCATTCGTTGATACCTCCTAGACATAGGGGCTTGTTGGATGTGGGTAGGTTGAAGTATAAGTCCATAGGCGCTCCTAGTACTTATGGTGTGAGGCAGTCTGATGTCGATCGTCTTTCTTCTTATGGCATTAAGCTTTGTATATATCCTGAGGCTGTTTTATTTAAGTCTCATGTTGCTTCGTTTTGGGAACATGGTGTAAAGGATTTCATCATTGAATGTGGTGGTCAGGGTAGGTTACTCCTTCCCTTGTCTTGTTTCTTCCTTGTTTGTTGAATATTGCGGTCTTTAATTTGTCGTATCGTTTTCTGCAGAGATGTCTTTTAAACGGTTGATTGATAGGCAACCTGCATTGTCCAGCCTTGTCTTCAAGTCGGTGGCTCTTGCTCCACCTTCTACCCCATCTTCTGCCATACAGGGAGGGTTCTTCTGCAGAGATGCTGGCTGAGACACCTGTTCCTTTGGCTCAGGAGCAGGTTGTTGAAGAGCAGGTTGTAGTGGATGTGTTTGTTGGTATTGGTGAAGATGCAGAAGATGTTTCCCTAGAGAACACTGTTGCCAGCCGTTTGAAGAAGAGGAAGAAATTGTCCAAGGGTATCAGTAGTTCTCAATCGAAGAAGTGAAGAACCGGGAATGTTGAGGTGCCCGAGCAATCCACTTGTAGGTTCTTCTTAGTCTTTCCTTTGTTTATTCCTTCACTTGTTATTGATTATCTGTTTTCTGTGCAGCCTTCGACCCTTTTGGGGAGGCTCTAGATGTTGCTTCATGTCATCGCTCTCTTCAGAGTATCGCTCCCTCTGGATGGGTCAGCGGGCTGATGAATATGGAGATCCCAGAGCTTTCTGCCTTCTTTAACCGTTCAATCTTCTGTAGTGCTGTTGTTGGTAGTGCTCTAGATGCAAGATTGCGGGAGGTTTCTGAAGAATCTGGGCCATCAAAGGAGCAATATGAGAAGCTGATGTCGGAGAAGCATGCTCTTGAAGTGAAGGCAACCGAGCTGGAGGTGGACTGTGGGGCTCTTCAATCTGAACTGGATACCGTGCGTGGAGCTGTGCAGAGGGTCATTGCGGAGAAGGAGATAGAGGTGGGTGCTCTTACAGACCAGATTCGTGAGAAGGATGTGCTGCTGAAGAGGGCACAGGATGCACTTGCAGAACAATCTGGGAAGTATGGAAGGTTGATTGTTGAAGTTATTCCCCATGTCTGCAAGTCTTTCCTGAATGGTCCTGAAGTTGGTACGCTGCTGTCGAAGGTCTTCAATGAGAATAGGGTTGACGCAGAGGCAGGTTTGATGCGCGCTTTGGCTAATGAAGGTGTTGTTGATCTAGCAGGCCGCAATATTCCTGAAGATACAGCTGAGCGCCTGGACTCTGCATTGGACGAACTGGCTAATGTTGACTCTGCATACCTTCGTAGATTAGCATCCAACCCTGAGGCTTCCCCTTCTGATCTGCTGCAGATTGCTCCGTGACTCCTCTGGTATCTTGTGAATTTGAAACTTTGTTGGTGGACTGATGTGGTCCTTTGAACAATCTTTCCTATTAACGGCCTGAGTGCCTATGAACAATTTGTACTTTTGCTAACAGCCCTTTGTGTTGGGGGAGGTTTTTATATATATGCTTTTAGTACTTGAAATTTCTTAACCATACCCTTGACTTCTTCGTTATAATGAGTCCGTCTCTGAGTGGTTTCATATTTGGTCGTTCCTTTCATTTTTGGGGAGGCTCTTTTTGTTGCTTCATGAATGTCTTGATGGGCGCCCCCTTGAACATTTACATGAAGTTTTTTTTTTACACGCGTTTAGAATATATTGATCGATCTTAAGAATATTTTGAAAGCTTTATTTATTAAAAATAATTGGCAGGAGGACATTACATAGTAAAGTTCCTAGCTGCTAGCTTTCTTTCTTGGGACTTATCCGGTAGCTAATCGGACTTATCCCGTTGCCTTTTTAGGTAATTTACCTTTTGACGGAGGTCTTTCTGATCCTCCGTCTTTTCCCCGAAGCTCCTTGGTGCATTGTTTTTCCTGGCCCCTCTATTCCTTCTGCGTGCTCTCCTTAAGTTTCTGCAATTGTTAGTGTCATGGCCATGGTCTCTGTGGTATTCACAGTATTTATCCATGTTCTTCTTTTTTTGTTATAAGTTTGTTTGGGATCGGGAAAGTGGATGCAACTCGCTCCGTAGCCAAAATCTGCTTTGGGGTTTTTGTGAGACTGGACAGGATATCAATCCCACTGTCTCTGTCTCTCCCCGGCCACTGGTTGTCGTCTCGTGTATACCGGGGGAACCTTCCGTTTCCCCCGTACTCCTTCCTCTTTCTTCCTGAGGAGTAATCGACGTTCGTTGTTTCCCTTGCATCCAACCAGATATGGGCTTTGTCGGTTAACCCATCGTATGTTTCAGGTAGATCAGTGCTTAGGTGCTCAATGCGGTCTATTGTGCGGAGTCCGTGTATGAGCCCTGAAATTCTTTGACTCTCCGGTAGTCCTCGTACTTGTTGGGTTTCATTAGTATACCTGACAATGAAGTCCCTTGTCTTTTCGCCTTCTTTTTGCTTAATATTGTGCACAGAAATATGAGTTTTTATGTGCTTCTTTTGCATACTGAACTGGGACCTGAATTTGTTTTTGAGTACCTCGAAGCTGTCAATGCTGTTCTTGGGTAGGCCATCGATCCATTCCCGCGCATCATCTGTCAGTGAGTAGGAGAAAGCGTGACATGTGGTCGGCATATCCCATCTTTGAATCAAATCTGCTCCGACGAACTTCTTCAAGAAGTCATCTGGGTCGCTTTTTCCGTCGTAATACCCCAAATGTTGAGGGTATTTCATTTTCGCTGGCAGTGGGTGACTTTGTATGGCTGCAGAGAATGGGCTATCAGTATTTACCAGGTGGGATAGGTCGACTGGTTCTGGGTCCTCCCATTCGTATGAATCGTAATCTGGGTGAATTGTATTCCTCCGGGGGTGCATGGCTCCTTGGTGATGTCTTCTTGGTGCGCCCCGATTCTGTTGAGGTAGTAGGGTGTTCTCCGGACCTCCACCGAAGCCGGGTAATAGCCCTACTCGAGCTCTCCGGAGGGTTGCTCCTTCGGCGTTGATTGGTGCATCCCTTTCTCCTATCCGTGCCTCAGTTGTTCTTATCGCAGGGGTTGTGACGGTTTGGGTGTGCCTCCTTTGCTGTGACTGCATCCTTTCGTTTGGCCTCCCTGAGGGGGTCTCCATCTCAATGTATTCATCTATCGAGTCCGAGTCATAGTCGTTTTCTAGATTTCTAGTAACGTTGTAGATCTGACCCGTTTCTCTTAGACGATGCATGATTGTATTTAGCATATCGTAATTAGCTTGCACGTATACATCGTTTATTTCATGCTCTGCTGACGTCGATGCTCTATTAGTATCTCCAGGGGCCCGGGATGTTCCTTGGTTGGGCGGCGTGGTGTTTGACCTGCTCTGTCCCTGGCCCTGACCTTGGAGTGGTGTAAATAAAAAGCTGTTTCGACCCTCAGATGGGGTGATTATTGGTCTATTTGCATCTTGGCTTTGAGGGGTCGTTGTGGGTCTGTTCGGGCCCGGACCCTGGGGTGTGGGTATGTCTGACCTTGACCCGGTGATGTGGATCTATCTAGACCTTGACCCTGCGACGTGATCATGGGTCTCTCTAGACCTTGACCCAGTGATGCGGATCTATCTAGACCTTGACCCTGCGATGTGATCACGGATCTCTCTAGACCTTGACCCGGTGATGTGGATCTATCTAGACCTTGACCCTGCGACGTGATCATGGGTCTCTCTAGACCTTGACCCAGTGATGCGGATCTATCTAGACCTTGACCCAGCGACGTGATCACGGGTCTCTCTTGACCCGGTGATTCGGATCTATTTAGACCTTGACCCTGCGACGTGATCATGGGTCTCTCTAGACCTTGACCCAGTGATGCGGATTTATCTAGACCTTGACCCGGTGATGTGGATCTATCTAGACCTTGACCCTGCGACGTGATCACGGGTCTCTCTAGGCCTTGACCCAGTGTTGCGGATCTATCTAGACCTTCTTGTGTACTTGACCTTCCGCCTGCAGCCGCACCGTAATCGCCTGTAATAACAGGTGAATTGAAGCTTGACACTGGCGTGTCAAAGGAAAATTGTTCCCGAAAATTCAGTCCTCCGGGGGGTGTTCGAAATCCTCCCGAATTGGGTGTTCTTGGTGAGTAATTGATGTCTCTGTCGGCCATGGTAACTGATTATTCTGATCGTGGGTGGGTTTGAAAGGGTTGTGTTATTTATTTTTTGTTTTTGAGGGATTTGTCCCACGGATGGCGCCAATTTGTTTGATCAAATAATCACACTATGGCACAACCGGAGGGGAGTGTGGATTTAAGGGGGTGTTTTGTAGGCGATTCCCTACTAGTAACAAGGCTGCAGCACTTTACGCCTGTGGTGGATGTTATAGTTTGTCACCGAGCCCTAAGGATCGGTATAGTATCATATATGAGTGGTACGTAAAAGATGATTTGTGCCGTATGATATCTCCTCTTTATATAGAGGGTAGAAACTTGGAGAGGAGGTAAGAGAATTAGGGTAAATCTCTTCCTCTTTTAAGAATATATTTTATCTTTTAGGGAGATTCGTGATGATCTCTTCATGAGCCGTATCCGAGGTATTCGGGATTTAATGTATTGTTTTAATTAGATAATCATGGAAAGGATCTTCGTCCGATCTCCTTGATATGTTTCCTCGGAGCTGGGTATTTGTTACCTCAGGAGCTCCGGAGTGATTATATTAATCGGAGATCGAGCTCCGTAAATAAATAGTTTTTACCTGTACGAATGTGTCTTCGTATCTGCTTCGGGTACGGAGGTAGGACTCCGTATAGGGTATATCATCACTATGAATGTGGTAGCCAAGAGCATTACCGCAACATGTGCCCCAACCTCATTGGCCAACAAGTCCAAGTGACCGTGCATCCTAATCAATTGCAAATTGCCGGTCCCAATCAAAACCGGGGACATCATGGCCAACAACAACAACAATAAGCACCACAACAACTTGCTCCTCGTGGAATAGCTTTTGCCGTCAATGCGACCGAGGCTCGTGTTGATCCTAACGTCGTTGCAGGTACATTTTCCTCAACAATCAATATGCCACCGTATTATTTGATTCCGGGGCCGATTTTAGTCTTGTCTCCAATGATTTCATACCGTTGATTGATGTTAGCCTTAGTCCGTTGTCGTATTACTTTGAACTTGAAATGGTAAATGGCGGGTTAACGAAAATTGACCAAGTTGTTCGTAATTGTACTTTAGAGTTATGTGACCACCCGTTTCTTATTGACCTAGTCCCTTTTGATATTGGTAGTTTTGACGTAATTGTGGGTATGGATTGGATGGCGGCGATGAATGCGGTAATAGATTGTGGTAGTAGGGTAGTGATTCCGTTGGAAGATGGTGGAGAGTTAGTAGTTCAAGGCGAGACATCCGAGCCGTGGGAAGGAAAAGTGTATAATGTCAACGTCACAAAAGTCGAATTGAAGACCGTGCCCGTGGTTAATGGGTTCACGGATGTATTCCCACATGACCTACCGGGTTTGCCTCCATCTCGTCAACTCGATTTCTGTATTGATCTCATTCCAAATGCTTCTCCCGTGGCCAAAGCACCCTATCGCTTAGCCATGACCGAAATGCAAGAGTTGGCCTCCCAACTCAAAGAACTTCAAGAAAAGGGTTTCATCCGCCCTAGTCAATCACCGTGGGGTGCACCGGTTTTATTTGTCAAAAAGAAGGACGGCTCTTTCCGAATGTGTATCGATTATAGGAACTAAACAAACTCACGCTGAAATATCGTTATCCTCTTCCAAGGATTGATGATTTATTTGACCAACTCCAAGGTGCTCGTTTCTTTTCAAAAATTGATTTGCGGTCGGGTTACCACCAATTGCGTGTCCATGAAGATGATATTCCCAAGACGGCCTTTCGAACACGTTATGGACACTTTGAATTCACGGTTATGCCTTTTGGGTTGACCAATGCACCGGCGGTGTTCATGGATTTGATGAACCGGGTGTGTCAGCCCTATATGGATAAACTTGTCATTGTCTTCATTGATGACATACTTATCTATTCTAAAACAAAGGAAGATCATGCGGAACACTTGAAGAAAGTCTTAGAGTTGCTTCGGGAAGAGAAATTGTATGCCAAGTTCTCCAAATGTGAATTTTGGCTTGAAGAGGTTCACTTTCTTGGTCACGTGGTGAGCAAGGAAGGAATTCATGTGGATCCAAGTAAAATTGAAGCGGTGAAGAATTGGAGACGACCCGAGACGCCAACCGAGATTCGCCAATTTCTTGGTTTGGCGGGTAATTATAGACGATTCATTGAGGGCTTTTAAAAAATCGCCCAACCTTTAACCTTGTTGACTAAACGAGAAAGAAGGTTTGATTGGGGGGAAAACAAAAACAAGCTTTCCAATTATTGAAAGATAAGTTGTGTGATGCTCCAATCTTGAGGTTGCCCGAAGGAGCCGATGATTTTGTTGTGTATTGTGATGCGTCCGGGCAAGGATTGGGTTGTGTTTTGATGCAACGGGGTAAGGTGATTGCTTATGCTTCTAGGCAATTGAAGGTGCATGAGAAGAATTACCCGACTCATGACTTGCAGTTGGGAGCGGTCGTGTTTGACTTGAAATGTTGGAGGCATTACTTGTATGGCACCAAAAGTGTGATCTATACCGATCACAAAAGCCTTCAACACATTTTTGACCAAAGTGAATTGAAGACCGTGCCCGTGGTTAATGGGTTCACGGATGTATTCCCACATGACCTACCGGGTTTGCCTCCATCTCGTCAACTCGATTTCTGTATTGATCTCATTCCAAATGCTTCTCCCGTGGCCAAAGCACCCTATCGCTTAGCCATGACCGAAATGCAAGAGTTGGCCTCCCAACTCAAAGAACTTCAAGAAAAGGGTTTCATCCGCCCTAGTCAATCACCGTGGGGTGCACCGGTTTTATTTGTCAAAAAGAAGGACGGCTCTTTCCGAATGTGTATCGATTATAGGAACTAAACAAACTCACGCTGAAATATCGTTATCCTCTTCCAAGGATTGATGATTTATTTGACCAACTCCAAGGTGCTCGTTTCTTTTCAAAAATTGATTTGCGGTCGGGTTACCACCAATTGCGTGTCCATGAAGATGATATTCCCAAGACGGCCTTTCGAACACGTTATGGACACTTTGAATTCACGGTTATGCCTTTTGGGTTGACCAATGCACCGGCGGTGTTCATGGATTTGATGAACCGGGTGTGTCAGCCCTATATGGATAAACTTGTCATTGTCTTCATTGATGACATACTTATCTATTCTAAAACAAAGGAAGATCATGCGGAACACTTGAAGAAAGTCTTAGAGTTGCTTCGGGAAGAGAAATTGTATGCCAAGTTCTCCAAATGTGAATTTTGGCTTGAAGAGGTTCACTTTCTTGGTCACGTGGTGAGCAAGGAAGGAATTCATGTGGATCCAAGTAAAATTGAAGCGGTGAAGAATTGGAGACGACCCGAGACGCCAACCGAGATTCGCCAATTTCTTGGTTTGGCGGGTAATTATAGACGATTCATTGAGGGCTTTTAAAAAATCGCCCAACCTTTAACCTTGTTGACTAAACGAGAAAGAAGGTTTGATTGGGGGGAAAACAAAAACAAGCTTTCCAATTATTGAAAGATAAGTTGTGTGATGCTCCAATCTTGAGGTTGCCCGAAGGAGCCGATGATTTTGTTGTGTATTGTGATGCGTCCGGGCAAGGATTGGGTTGTGTTTTGATGCAACGGGGTAAGGTGATTGCTTATGCTTCTAGGCAATTGAAGGTGCATGAGAAGAATTACCCGACTCATGACTTGCAGTTGGGAGCGGTCGTGTTTGACTTGAAATGTTGGAGGCATTACTTGTATGGCACCAAAAGTGTGATCTATACCGATCACAAAAGCCTTCAACACATTTTTGACCAAAGTGAATTGAACATGAGACAACAGAGATGGCTTGAACTTTTTAGTGATTATGATTGCGTTATCCGGTACCACCCGGGTAAGGCAAATGTTGTAGCCGATGCCTTGAGTCGAAAGGAACGTATAAAACCAAGAAGAATTAGAGCCATGAGCCTTACCGTGCAAAGGAGTGTTCGTTACTCCATTATTGAGGCACAAAGGTTGGCAACTAGACCGGAAAACTTCATCAATGAAGCATTACACGACTTAGAAGAGCAATTTGATAGAAAGGACGATGACGGTTTATACTTTGTAGAACGATTGTGGATCCCCGTTTTTGGTGGCTTACGGTTGAAGTTGATGAATGAAGCTCACAAGTCAGCATACTCGGTACACCCGAGGTCTGACAAGATGTATTTTGACATGAGAGACTTGTATCGGTGGCCGGGAATAAAGAAAGACATTGCAAGATATGTTAGTGAATGTATCACGTGTTTGCAAGTGTAACATCCCAAACTTTTTCACGTTGACTGTAAGTCAATGTCTTTTTCCGTTAAGTCATGTGCCTTAAGTGAGATTAAATGATGTGTGTCTATCATGATGATGGTTAATATGTTTTAAATGTAAAGATTAAGGTGACGTTATAGTTTAAATGTGTTTGATAAGTCGTTATGTACCCCGTTTATGGGTTAAGCCTTTTGTGTAAAGTTGTTAAGTAAAGGGACCAAAGTTGGACATTTTCTAAACTTCTAATGGCTGGATAATTAGGGTTAGGGCAGCCATAAGTCTCATATTTCAGTTTCTAATCCAAGTTATAGCCTCTCTCAAGAACCCTAAATAATCCTTAGGCAATTTCACGAATTTGGTGGTGATTTGATGGTGGTTTTGGCTTGAAATCGTGTCTTATTGATCATCTACAGGTTTGCTGGGAGTACGTTACAAGCACGGCAAAGTGGTATATAACCTATTGTGAGACGTTCTAAGGTAAGATAACTTATTTTGTCACGCTGGGGAACACAATAAACGTGGGATTTAATAATAAATCGATTTGACGAAAATGTAGACATCTCATACATATGTAGGGGTATGGGAACCACGTGTGGGACGATATGGGTGCTCTGAGGGGTTACCTTTACTATGACTATTATGTGGGACGGGAATGAGATTCTATATGATATATGAATTCATAGCAAGTAGTATTTCATCCCTTAATTACTGTTCTAATGTTGTTATATATGAATAGCGGTGACTACGATGCTTGATATAACGAATGCCTTGTAGCAAATAGTATTCCTTATCATAGGGATAGAATGTAATGTTGCTTTGTATATGTGTTGATTATGTCGATGGTTAATTGAATGTAACGTAGTTTGGTTCACGTGTTGATTATGTTGTTGATGAAGTGGTTAATTGTCGAATGGCCTATTACATCTAGTTCACTAGACTTAAATAGGAATGTTATGTCACGATGCACGATAGGGCCTTAATGGCAAATGATGTTGATGACGAATTAATGATATGCACTGAGATAGTCTTAATGTCGAATTAATGATGTGTCTAATGAGATAAAGCTAATGACGATATAATGATATGAGATGCAATAAAGATTAACGTGTTGTGTCGATTTGAGATGACATGTGTTGATATGTGACGATATGTGTCGTTATATGATGATATGTGATGATATGTGACGATATGTGATGATGATATGTGACGATATGTGTCGATATGATGATATGTGACGATATGTGTCGTTATATGATGATATGTGACGATATGTGTCGATATGATGATATGTGACGATATGTGACGATATGATGATATGTGACGATATGTGTCGTTATATGATGATATGTGATGATATGTGACGATATGTGTCGTATTGATGATATGTGACGATATGTGTCGATATGATGATATGTGACGATATGTGTCGTTATATGATGATATGTGATGATATGTGACGATATGTGTCGTATTGATGATATGTGACGATATGTGTCGATATGATGATATGTGACGATATGTGTCGTTATATGATGATATGTGATGATATGTGACGATATGTGTCGTTATATGATGATATGTGACGATATGTGTCGATATGATGATATGTGACGATATGTGTCGTTATATGATGATATGTGACGATATGTGTCGTTATATGATGATATGTGATGATATGTGACGATATGTGATGATATGTGACGATATGTGTCGTATATGATGATATGTGATGATATGTGTTGATATGTGACGATATGTGTCGTTATGTGATGATATGTGATGATATGTGACGATATGTGATGATTGTGACGAACTGAGACGAACTCGAGTATAAACTGACCTGATTTACTAGTCCAACCGGTAACACCGGAGTGGAAATGGGAACGAATTGCCATGGACTTCATCACGAAGTTACCTAGAACGAGTAGTGGTCGGGACACCATTTGGGTGATTGTTGACCGGTTGACTAAGTCGGCTCACTTCTTAGCCATCCGGGAGGATGACAAATTTGACACCATGGCACGTTTGTACATCAAAGAAGTAGTATCCAAGCATGGAGTGCCGATTTCCATAATAATCGATCGGGATACCTGATTCCCTTCAAAGTTTTGGAAGGCGTTCCAAAAAGCGATGGGTACTCAACTCGATATGAGTACGGCGTTCCATCCACAAACCGACGGTCAAAGTGAAAGAACGATTCAAACGCTTGAAGACATGTTAAGAGCTTGTGCCATCGAGTTTGGTGGCAATTGGGATGTGCACCTACCGTTAGTCGAATTCTCCTATAACAATAGTTATCATGCTAGCATCCAAATGGCGTCGTTTAAAGCCTTATATGGGAGAAAATGTAGATCACCACTAGCTTGGGCGGAGATTGGCGAAAGTCAACTCATTGGACCCGAAATTGTTGTTGAGACGACCAAGGTGATCTCACAAATCAAAGAGAAGTTGAGAGTAGCCCGGGAATGACAATTGAAGTATGCAAACGTGAGACGACGACCCCTCGAATTTGAAGTGGGTGATTTTGTTTTGTTAAAAGTGTCCCCGTGGAAAGGCGTAGTTCGATCTGTAAAACGTGGCAAGTTAGGGCCAAGGTATATTGGCCCATTCAAGATCCTTGAACGAATTGGCCCGGTGGTGTATCGATTGGAGCTCCCTCAAGACTTAAGTGGAGTTCATAATGTTTTTCATATTTGTAATCTTCGGAAGTGTTTGGCAGATCCAACACTTCATGTGCCTCTTGAAGAAATCCGTGTCGATAAAACGTTAAAATTTGTAGAGGAGCCATAGAGATCTTAGATCGAGAGACTTAAAAGCTAAAGAATACTTGGTATACAATCGTTAAAGTAAGATGGCAAGCGAGACGTGGACCCGAGTTTACTTGGGAACGTGAAGATTCAATGAAAGCCAAGTATCCCCATTTATTTAACGAGTCTAGTTAGATTAGAATTTCGGGACGAAATTCCTTTAACGGGGGAATGATGTAACATTCGTGAAATTTGACTAGTTAGTGCAAACTCGATGGTGGCCTAGTTAGTGCAAACTCGACCCAACAATCGACACCTCCTGTCTTACGCTGACCAGACGCCAAGTAGACGCCAAAATATGCTAAACCGAGCCACCGTCTGAGACGGTGGGACTCACCGTTCAAGATGCTCACCCATCTGAACCACCGTCTGGTCCGCTGCTTAATGGCGTCTCTTACGTTCATCCCTTTCTCTCCCAACGTCTCTTACGCTACCTTGTGGCGTCTAAGACGCCTAGCCACATTCAACGTTTTTCTGATTTTTCTTGCTTCGGGTTCTCACTTCTAGGGTTAAGTCAAGCTGCCTTTTGAGTCTTCCCTTGGGTTCCCTAGTATTGAAACGAAGTCTAAATCGTCGTTTAAATCGGATAATGCTCTTAGGGTTCCAACTAAGATTTAACTCGTGAATGTGATATGTAATTTAATAGCTGGTGATTACGAGACGATCATTGGACGAGTATAACTTGATTATTATTTGTGGTTTCTCGACGAAGGTGAGTCTCGTAGCCCCTACGTTTACTTTATTTGGGGTGGAAAGTGTACTTGTCGGTTAAACGATTGTCGGTTGATTTAACATGTTATGATATGAAACGAGACATTGAATATCTAAATGGTTGTTTGTGTTTATGTGTTTATATGTGAGACGAAAGACGTTATGGATACATTGTATCAATATTATATTATACGTATGTATGACGAAGACGTTATGGATTGTAAAATCCATATTATATATATATTTAAGACGAAAGACGATATATTATAATATATAAGATGTGACGGTGGATTGACGAATCCACACCCGGTATGATCATGCCACGTTTTGGGTTGTTGAACCCACGTTATGACGTTATTATATATACTATGTTTTGTAAACTTTGATGGTGTTGTGCTCCTTATGCATTTTGGTATGATCTGGTACTTGTATTTGAATGATTTGTATGGATTGTCCAATCCTTTAATGCATTTAGATTTGTCTCTACTTTATTTTCATGTCATGTTGTGATTATCTTGTAACCCTCATAATTCCGCCTTGTTGGGGTGTTACAACTTGTTTAGTAAAAAAAAGATATTTTTCATTCCGCCCATTTTAAAAAGGTAAATGAACATGAAAATTGATACGTCCCAAGGTGTATCAATATACCAAAGTATATTGTACAGAACAGTTGTAGAGGGGGTGAATACAACTTAATTCGATCTTTACACCTTTTAAATACAAGTTTTAAAGACTCAGCTTAAATATAAAATATGTAAAGAACAGGAATCAATAAAACAGTAAAGCAGTAAATAATAAGAGACATTCTTGCACACAGATTGTAATTTTCAAAGTAATCCTTTATTAAGAAATAATCTATACAAAGAATTACAGGGTTGTTGCGGAAACAAAATAGCCTACAGATATCTAAACAACCCTTGAAATGACAAATTACAATCAACAAGTTTCTACTCAAGAGAATCAGCCCAAGCTGATCTCATACAGACTAAGCTGTGTGTAAGAGCAAAGAAAACTTTTGTGAAGAATAATTCTCAGGAATGCCACCCATATGCAATCAAGGAATGGGGCTTTTATAGGCGAAAGCCCTTCTTCTCTTGGTGTCCAAATCGACCACGTATTCATCTACTATTGGATGTCAGAGGGAATATTTGATCGTGCCAATTCATAGTACTTGTGGTCCCCAAGTACTGCCACTAATTCTTTTTCATCCAATAAGAGTATGGACACGCATATGTAATCCAAACCACCAACCTGGATCCTAGGATTCTTCCTAGTCACGTCATTCGTCCTTATCTTCAATCCAGGTTGTTGTCTTCACTTGATTGTCAGACACAGATTGGGATATTTGTCAAAGCACCAATCTGCATAAGTGTTTCCAAGCTGACTGCTAATCCCAAGCTGACTTCCACTACCAGCTTGGTATTCTATCTTCAATCCTCCTCTTCGAATTGGATTGAATGCTATAATCATTGTTGTTGCAGCTTGAATAACACTTGCTTCCATTAAATATTACAAACAAACCAAGAAGCATGATCTGGGCCAGAAACAGATCGTAAGCTGTGTCAGCTTAGTCTGACCCAGATCAGATTACAAGAACCAAAAGATTTCTAAGTGTTTAACTATCAGATTTGTCATCACCAAATTTACAATAAACATTAGGACTCAACAATCTCCCCCTATTTGATGATGACAAAACCCAACACACTTCTAACTATCAGCTTACAAAGAATCAAAATAAAATGTTACTAACAGCTTGTGACCCTTTGAATCTTTTGGGTTCTTTTAAACTGATATGAATATAAAGCAGAAACTGAATTTGTACAAACTACTTTGCATATATTGAGAAATGAAAATATATTACAAATAAGGAACTATTCCCCAATCATTTCTACAGCTTCTTGCTTTACTTCATATGATGGGGCAATAGTGATATCCAACTTTCTATCTAGACCCTCATTGATGAGGAACTGCTCATACCCATTACCTTGTTCACTAAAATTGACACATAATCTGTACAAGGTAAATAGGTGCATATGTGGTACCTCTTTGAGCTCAGCAGTCCTTTGAAACACCAATTGGCCTCTGAAATTGTACATTCCATGCTCAGGTTCTGTTATGAACAATCCACTCCTTGCATTTTCAACACCAATGAGCAGAGCAAGGTTGAGATGATTGAGAATCTTGTCAATGGCTTATGGAGATAGCAACTGAATAAGCTTTGAAGGGTTCAAGTTCTTAATGAAATCTGAGTGATCACCTTCAGGAGCAGCTATCCTTTCAAATCTTCTTCTTTTCTTCTTTAAAGGCTCCACTGACTCATCTTCATCATCCATGTCAAAAGCTTTAGGTCTTGGCATGCCAAAGATGTAAATCTTGTATTTAATGATCTTTGTAAATATTTTCTCAATGGCATCCAAGACTGTGCTCTGATGAATACTTCTAATACCAGTGATGATATTATGAAGTTCAACCCACTCTATGTGTAACACCCGTTTCGTAAAAATATGGATTTCCAAAAATTTTCGCCTAACGGCGTCAATAAAGCGGAAACAGTTTATTAAAAACCTCAACCAAAGAAAACAGTTGAGAACCATAAGTGGTGTTACTAATAGCATCAAATCAGTAATAAAAGAAATCCATAAGATTGCCCAACATAAAGCAACCATAACATAGTCATTACAATAGTTCCATAAAGGAAATCAATAACATAAGGTCTATGCGAAGCTATTGGGTAAACTAAAGCCAGCTGATCATCTACCCATCTCTCGCCAAAGCTTCACACGTCATCTCACTGCCTAACCTGAGGGGTGTCAACACATTGAAAGAAACAAGTGTTAGCTATAAAGCTAAGTAAGATAACACCAGGTTTAAGCAAAACATTTCATCCATTTAAATCGTCACTTAAGCATTACGTCATTTTAATTAGGCATTCATGCCACCGTATAAACATATCCACATCACATATAAGCATAGAGTTCATAACCCTAAGCGTGCCTAATCAATTTCGTCATTTCATCTCATCTCATTAAGTTGTGACTAGGTCACCGTTAAGTTGTAACCGAAGTTACCGTTTTTTTTAAGGAAAGACAATGTCGATCCATGAGTAGTACGCTATGTTCATGACATTAGGTGGGTCATCAGGCCACCCGAAACTACTCGCCACATATGACTTGTTGCAAGGAACCATCCGAGCAACCATTTTAACATACCTATAACCACCGTCAGGCATGACGTACCTATTACCAC
The DNA here is from genome assembly GCA_034093135.1 of Erigeron breviscapus. Taxonomy (NCBI): domain Eukaryota; kingdom Viridiplantae; phylum Streptophyta; class Magnoliopsida; order Asterales; family Asteraceae; genus Erigeron; species Erigeron breviscapus. Next base: position 123,576,156 of record CM067169.1, on the reverse strand, counting down.
CGTCAGGCACGATTTATACGTACCTATTACCACCGTAAGGCACGATGTACCTATTACCACCGTAAGGCACAGGTTATGCATAACACTTAACATCTAATTAGCTCGAGCATTTATCGTATTTAGTTTAGATTCCACCTTTAACCTAAACTAATCCATACTATCATCTTTTCACGTTAGGGCCCTTAAAACGTGCACGTGTCATGGCAACCTAAAAAGGTCTAGTGTTCTAGATGAACAAACCACATATACATGCACATAACAACATTACAACATATCATTAACCACCGTTCATCATAACATATCATATCGTAAACATATCATTAACCACCGTTCATCATAACATTTCATATCGTAACCACATGTACGGGGAAGCATTTTAGGCATATACATCGTCATCATTAATCCCCGAGTACCTCCCATATCAACCCAACCACCTATGAGTTATACATTACTGTTATGGAGGTTATAGTTTACGAACCATTTTCGTTGCACCCTCAGCGTGACAAAAGTAGTGTATCTTACCTCGTAGTAGTGTACGCGCGTAATGAAAGGCTAAAAGTGCTTAACAATAATCCCCGACACCTAAGATACATTAATATACAAAATATAAGTCATTTGGAACATTATTTGGACTCTCGCATGACCATAAGACTGACCAAGTAAAAGTCCAGCATTAAACCTTACGAATTTAGCCTAAAACGAATTTAGAAAACGAATTTGAACATCAAACGAACTTAGCCTTCATTTTTAGCTTCAAACGAAGATGATCTTCGTTTTGTCAAACGAAGATAGTTTCCAGAAAACGAATTTATGCTTTACGAAGATGACTCAAAACGAACTTAAGCCCAACTTCGTCCAGAATTAAAAAAACGGCTAAGTTCTTCAATTTTCCAGAAATCGATCGACTATGGCTTCTTCCAAAACACGTTTTTGACATATTTAAACATCTTTCGATCATCAAGATCGTTTATACACCCGTTAAACACCATTACGAACATCAATTAACCAAAACATCTTTTAAACTCTAATTAATTGCAAAAACCCTTTTAAATCAGTTTTGAATCAATATTAAAACATCTTTTAGAACCGAAAATACAATTAACAACCCATTGATTACCTGATTGCTTTGATAGCCAATTGAAAGTAACCCAAAATACACAATCAATTCAACCAAAACTTGAACAATTGCTTTTAGAAATCGGTTAAGGGATGGAGAGGCTGTGTAAGTGTCATTAATTAGGTTAATTGCTGCCAAATCACTCTAGATTAGGTTAATCTTAACCTAATCCCGTTTTTTCAACTTTCACTTTTGTCAAATTTAGTCCCTGGACTTCATATCAGCTTTAATACACCTTTAAACACCTAATGGGGATATACATAACACATGGAAGCACTTTCGCACACTACATAGACCTTTTACACATCATTAAGTCCACTTTATTGTCACTCAATAAAGATAATTAAATCTCACATATAGGGCACATAAACACATAAACACACATTTTACCACATAACATATCACGGACTTAGAATTTGACCTAACGACGTTAGTCAACATATACGATTAAGTTTTGGGATGTTACAATTACCTCCCCCTTAAGAGGATTCCGTCCCCGGAATCACTTCAGCATCAAAAAGGTGGGGATAGGTCTCCCGCATTACAGACTCGGTCTCCCAAGTCATACTTTCGCCGTGATTGTGTTTCCACTTTACGAGAACTAGATCGATAGTCTTTCGTCGTAACTTCTTTTGTTTCCTTCCCATTATAGCAACAGGTTCATCGACAATCTGCTTGTTGGGATTAATACTTACGTCCTCGAGTGGAATGACATCCGTTTCATTCGCATAGCACTTACGTAGGTAACACACATGAAATGTGTTGTGAATTGCGTGTAGTTCTGGAGGTAATTCCAGTTGAAATGCTGTTCATTAACCTTCTTGATAATCTTGAAAGGTCCAATGAATCTGGGGCTTAACTTTCCACGTTTTCCAAATCGTAACACACCTTTCCAAGGCGACACCTTGAGTAAAACCATTTCATCTTCCTTAAAATCAAACGGCCTCCTTTTCTTATCGGCATATGACTTTTGCCTTTCGCGAGCAATACGCAGGGCTTTCTTTGCAACATTAACTTTATCGGCCGTAATTTGTACTAATTCGGGTCCAGCAAGTTGCTTTTCCCCGGGCTCCAACCAACAACTAGGAGTCCGACACTTTCTACCATATAACATCTCAAAAGGTGGCATTCCAATGCTCGCATGATAACTATTGTTATACGCAAACTCAATAAGAGGTAGGTGTTTATCCCACGAACCACCATAATCCATCACACAAGCTCTGAGCATATCTTCGAGCGTTTGAATAGTCCTTTCACTTTGCCCATCGGTCTGCGGGTGATAGGCTGTGCTCAGACGAACTTGAGTACCAACTTCCCATTGAAAACTCTTCCAAAAGTTGGAAACGAATCGAGCATCACGATCGGACACAATCGATATCGGAACACCATGTTTAGTAACCACTTCATCAATATACAATGTAGCGAAATTCTCCATAGGAGCAGTCTCACGAACTGGGAGGAAGTGAGCACTCTTCGTTAATCGATCGACAATAACCCATATCATATCGTGACCACGAGGCGTCCTCGGAAGTTTGGTCACAAAATCCATCGTAATGTGATCCCATTTCCACTCAGGGATCTCAAGTTGCTGAAATTTCCCGTAAGGCTTTTGATGTTCAGCTTTCACTTTAGCACACGTCAAACATCTCTGCACATACATCATCACATCGTTCTTAATACTGGGCCACCAATAAATCGGCTTCAAATCCGCATGCATCTTTGTGGCACCAGGGTGTACAGAATACCTAGATTTGTGAGCTTCGTCCATCACTAACTCACGATTGCCTCCATATAGAGGAACCCATATTCTACCTTTGTAAGTTCAAAGACCGCGACTATTTTCTTCCATTTCAAGTCTATTTTTCTTCTTTTTCCCAATAGACTCCTCTTTCACATTCTCCTCCTTCAATGCTTCAATTTGAGCTAATCGAATAGGTTCCATTAAGTTCGACTCAACCTTCGTAATCATTGCACATAACCTACTCTTCGCATATCCTTTGCGGCTCAAGGCATCAGCAACCACATTAGCTTTGCCTGGGTGATATTTAATCTCACAATCATAATCCTTTAATAACTCCATCCACCGTCGTTGCCTAACATTCATGTCCTTCTGAGTAAACACGTACTGTAAGCTCTTATGATCCGTATAAAGGGTACACTTTGTACCATACAGATAATGTCGCCACAACTTCAGAGCAAAAACAACCGCAGCCAGCTCAAGGTCATGAGTAGGATAGTTCCGCTCATGAGGCTTCAGCTGTCGAGAGGCGTAAGCGATAACTTTGTCTCGTTGCATTAATACACACCCTAACCCCGTGATGGATGCGTCACTATAGACCACTAAATCATCTGTTCCTTCGGGTAAGGCTAAGACTGGAGCTTCACACAACTTCTTTTTCAACGTCGTGAAGGCTTTCTCTTGAGCGTCGGTCCACACAAACTTCACACCTTTCTTCGTTAATTCAGTCATTGGCTTGGCAATGCGCGAGAAATCTTGAATAAAACGTCGATAATAGCCAGCCAAACCGAGAAAACTCTTAATTTCAGTAGGAGACTTAGGCTGCTCCCACTTCGACACCGCTTCTATCTTCGAAGGATCTACTTTATACCATCAGAGGAAACGACATGGCCGAGGAAATGAACTTCCTTTAGCCAGAACTCGCACTTGGAGAACTTAGCATATAGCTTTTTCTCTCTGAGGACTTGAAGGACAGCTCTCAAATGCTCTCTATGTTCCTCTTCCGTCTTTGAATACACAAGGATGTCGTCGATAAAAACAATAACGAAATGATCCAAGAATGGTCGACAGACACGGTTCATCAAATCCATAAACTTCGCTGGAGCATTTGTCAAACCGAATGGCATGACAAGGAACTCATAGTGACCATAACGAGTTCGAAACGCTGTTTTGGCTACACTTTCTTCTTCAACCTTTAATTGATGATAGCCAGACCGTAAGTCAATCTTTGAAAAACAAGAAGCACCTTGAAGTTGATCGAACAAATCATCAATGCGAGGGAGTGGATACTTATTCTTCACCGTTCTTTTATTCAGCTCACGATAATCGATACACATACGCATGGATCCGTCTTTCTTCTTTACGAAAAGGATAGGAGCACCCCATGGAGAGGAACTCGGACGAATGAAACCTTTATCTAAAAGTTCCTGAATTTGGGTCATCAGCTCCTTCATCTCTGTCGGAGCTAATCGATAGGGAGCTTTGGCTACAGGAGTAGCACCAGGAATGAGGTCAATGGAGAATTCAACCTCACGATCGGGAGGAAGACCTGGAAGATCTTCAGGGAAAACATCAGGAAACTCGGAAACAACTTCGACATCAGAGACTGTAGGCTTCGCGATACGAGAATCGATGACATAAGCTAGAAAATGTGACTTAGTTTGCCGTATACAACGAAGGGCTTTCATCATCGAGATCACCTTAACATTTCCCGGCTTTTTGTCACCATAAACACAGACACCTTTTCCGTCAGGAGTAGCGATACGGACCATCTTTTTCGAACATAGGACGACAGCATCATTCTTAGACATCCAATCCATACCGAGAACAACATCGAAACTAGGAATGGTAGCGGGTAACAGGTTAGCAGTAAATGAACGACCCTCTATTTCTATCGGACAATCAGAATAACCTTCCCGAATAATAGACGTCGCACCATTAGCCACCTCTACTTCTATAGGGCACCGTAAAGAACTAGTAGTCATGTCTAACTTAGGAGCAAACAGAGTAGACACAAAAGATTTGTTCGCACCAGAATCAAATAACACATTAGCAAGTTTGGAGTTAACAATAAGGGTAGCAGTAACTACCTGGTCGTCATCTTTGGCCTCATCAGCCGTCATCTGATAAGCACGGGCTTTGGCTTTGGGAGCTTCTGCCTTCTTTCCCTCATCTTTCTTCATCTGCGGGCAGTCTGCAATGCGGTGCTTGGTGTCTCCACATTTATAACATCTTGCCTTGTCAGTGCATTGATCAATGGTATGACCCTGAGTTCCACACCTATTGCACCTGCGGGTCTTTGTAGAACACTGACCAGAATGGATAGATTTGCAGCCTGGGCACCATTTTCCATCCTTGTCTGCCCTTCCCTTGTCAGAGGACGATGAAGATCCCTTAAATTTCTTTCCAAAACGATTTGATCCACCAAACCTCCTCTTATTGCCAGACTTCATCTCATCCTCTTTCTTTTCAACTTTCTTATCCGCAGCAAAATCATCATCAAGCTTTTTAGATTCTTTAATTGCTTCAGTTAGAGTCTTATGCTGCCTACAAATACCTCGATAAATTGGAGGTAAACCATCGACATAGCAGGCGACTTGATCTGCATCAGTTCGGAATAAATGACCCACAAACTTCATTTTCTCCATAAAGGAACGAGCATAATCATTGACTTTACCAGTTTCAGCCTTCAAAGCACGAAACTCTTTTTCCATCTTGCGCTGTTCATGAGTCCCGATATACTCCTCAATAAACTTCTGTTTGAAGGTAGCCCAAGTGATAGCAGATACCATATCTGGAGTCATCGAAATAGTAATGCTCTTCCACCAATCTCGAGCACCTTCTTTCAACATTCTACTCGCACACAACACCTTTTTATCCTCTGGACAGTCACAAGCTTCAAAGACCATCTCAGTATCATCAAGCCATTCCATACAGCCTACTGCGTTAAGTGTTCCATTGAATTTCTGAGCTCCACACTTCTGGAAACTTTCGAACTTGAATCGAGGAGCTTGAACTACATTAGGAGGAGCCACATCAACATTAACAGGGGGAACGACTACATTATTAACTGGTAGCTCAGTGTGGTGAGAAGGCACTGAGAAATTGCCATCAGTTCCTTCAGCATTGTCGGCAAGGGCGTTGTTCAGTTGCGCCTGAGTCTGTGCTAACTGGGCCTGGAGAGTCAGCACAAGATTGTACAATTCAGCTGCATTTGGGATTGCTCCACCACTGCTTCGTTAACTATGGGTTGATTACCAGGAGGTGGAGGCATAGGGCCTAACGAGCCTTGCCGATTGACCTGCTGAGGATTCACTTGATTTCTATTCACGTTAGCTGCAGCAGCATTAGTAGCAACTGCACCTGGATGGACAGGTGGAGTAACGCTGGCAGTTGCTCCGTCACGTTGGATGTTGCGGTTGCGAGTGTTAACCATTTTCCTTCAATAAAATGGTGGAGTCGATAAGCGCGAAATAAAACAAAAGTTCGTTGGGATAAGGCTAAATCATATCATCGTAACATAAACATCTCGTAAGCCTTATCACACTCGCACTCATCCCAACCCATCCTACATCACATGTCATCACTAGCTAAGGCATCCTACGAGTACCTAGCATGCATATCCTAAGTTTAAGTCCAAATCCTATAGTCAATAGGCCTTGGTTCACTTAAACTACTTCTCTGATACCAACTTGTAACACCCGTTTCGTAAAAATATGGATTTCCAAAAATTTCGCCTAACGGCGTCAATAAAGCGGAAACAGTTTATTAAAAACCTCAACCAAAGAAAACAGTTGAGAACCATAAGTGGTGTTACTAATAGCATCAAATCAGTAATAAAAGAAATCCATAAGATTGCCCAACATAAAGCAACCATAACATAGTCATTACAATAGTTCCATAAAGGAAATCAATAACATAAGGTCTATGCGAAGCTATTGGGTAAACTAAAGCCAGCTTGATCATCTACCCATCTCTCGCCAAAGCTTCACACGTCATCTCACTGCCTAACCTGAGGGGTGTCAACACATTGAAAGAAACAAGTGTTAGCTATAAAGCTAAGTAAGATAACACCAGGTTTAAGCAAAACATTTCATCCATTTAAATCGTCACTTTAAAGCATTACGTCAGTTTAATTAGGCATTCATGCCACCGTATAAACATATCCACATCACATATAAGCATAGAGTTCATAACCCTAAGCGTGCCTAATCAATTTCGTCATTTCATCTCATCTCATTAAGTTGTGACTAGGTCACCGTTAAGTTGTAACCGAAGTTACCGTTTTTTTTTTAAGGAAAGACAATGTCGATCCATGAGTAGCACGCTATGTTCATGACATTAGGTGGGTCATCAGGCCACCCGAAACTACTCGCCACATATGACTTGTTGCAAGGAACCATCCGAGCAACCGTTTTAACATACCTATAACCACCGTCAGGCATGACGTACCTATTTCCACCGTCAGGCACGATTTATACGTACCCATTACCACCGTAAGGCACGATGTACCTATTACCACCGTAAGGTACAGGTTATGCATAACACTTAACATCTAATTAGCTCGAGCATTTATCGTATTTAGTTTAGATTTCCACCTTTAACCTAAACTAATCCACTCTATCATCTTTTCACGTTAGGGCCCTTAAAACGTGCACGTGTCATGGCAACCTAAAAAGGTCTAGTGTTCTAGATGAACAAGCCACATATACATGCACATAACAACATTACAACATATCATTAACCACCGTTCATCCTAACATATCATATCGTAAACATATCATTAACCACCGTTCATCATAACATTTCATATCGTAACCACATGTACGGGGGAGCATTTTAGGCATAAATATCGTCATCATTAATCCCCGAGTACCTCCCATATCAACCCAACCACCTATGAGTTATACATTACTGTTATGGAGGTTATAGTTTACGAACCATTTTCGTTGCACCCTCAGCGTGACAAAAGTAGTGTATCTTACCTCGTAGTAGTGTACGCGCGTAATGAAAGGCTAAAAGTGCTTAACAATAATCCCCGACACCTAAGATACATTAATATACAAAATATAAGTCATTTGGAACATTATTTGGATTCTCGCATGACCATAAGACTGACCAAGTAAAAGTCCAGCATTAAACCTTACGAATTTAGCCTAAAACGAATTTAGAAAACGAATTTGAACATCAAACGAACTTAGCCTTCGTTTTTAGCTTCAAACGAAGATGATCTTCGTTTTGTCAAACGAAGATAGTTTCCAGAAAACGAATTTATGCTTTACGAAGATGACTCAAAACGAACTTAAGCCCAACTTCGTCCAGAATTAAAAAAACGGCTAAGTTCTTCAATTTTCCAGAAATCGATCGACTATGGCTTCTTCCAAAACACGTTTTTGACATATTTAAACATCTTTCGATCATCAAGATCGTTTATACACCCGTTAAACACCATTACGAACATCAATTAACCAAAACATCTTTTAAACTCTAATTAATTGCAAAAACCCTTTTAAATCAGTTTTGAATCAATATTAAAACATCTTTTAGAACCGAAAATACAATTAACAACCCATTGATTACCTGATTGCTTTGATAGCCAATTGAAAGTAACCCAAAATACACAATCAATTCAACCAAAACTTGAACAATTGCTTTTAGAAATCGGTTAAGGGATTGAAGAGGCTGTTGTAAGTGTCATTAATTAGGTTAATTGCTGCCAAATCACTCTAGATTAGGTTAATCTTAACCTAATCCCGTTTTTCAACTTTCACTTTTGTCAAATTTAGTCCCTGGACTTCATATCAGCTTTAATACACCTTTAAACACCTAATGGGGATATACATAACACATGGAAGCACTTTCGCACACTACATAGACCTTTTACACATCATTAAGTCCACTTTATTGTCACTCAATAAAGATAATTAAATCTCACATATAGGGCACATAAACACATAAACACACATTTTACCACATAACATATCACGGACTTAGAATTTGACCTAACGACGTTAGTCAACATATACGATTAAGTTTTGGGATGTTACACTATGTATCCCAGTTCACCAAGTTTGTCTAAATCACAAGTTTCATTGCTTTTCTCATAACCAAGTCTTGTGATTCTGATGCAGGGGATGGACTGCCCTCTCTTTTCTTTTCATTGAGCACTCTGTGATCTGCTACGGATATTTCCCACTGACTATGGAATTAAACACTTGCAGCCACATCTTTCTTCTTCTGCAATGGAATAGAGTGAACCACAAACTTCTTACCCTTGTTTTTCTTTCCTTTGGTACCAATAGCAGCCAACTCTTCTTCTTCAAGTTCTTTATCAATTTGAGCTTGAATGACTTTTGTTATTTCAGGGTCAGAAGGATTTTCCTTCTCCAATGCTTTCCTTTTATCTTCCTTTAACATTCTGTGTGCAGCCTCAACTGATATATTTAGAAATTCAGCTTGAGTCTTGGCAGCTTCCCATTCTTTTTCTTTTTCAGCGAGTTCTTTAACAACACTGGGACCAGCTTCAGTTGTTCTTTTCTTCAACATGAATTGATTTAGAGTTGTGTTGTCCTTACTGGAAGATGATTCAGTCTGTTTCTCTTTTGAGCTGTATCAGCTTGAGTTTGCACAACTTGTACAGGGTCAGCTTGGGAAGATTCAACCTTTTCACCAACAATATTTTCAACCACAATATTTTACTCCCTTTTCTCTCCAGCATCTTTCGTTTCCACTTCAGTCTCCCCCTCAATTTTATCACCTGCCTCTTTATTTACCACTTCTTCATTCCTAACACCACCAGACTCAGACTCTGGTATTTTCATCTCTACCTCAGCTTCCACCTTTTTTTCACCAGACTTACTTGAACCAAATAAAACAAGCCTTCTATCACTGGACTCTCCCTCAGCTCTAGCCTTCTGCTCTCTTTCTTTATTCTTTTTCAAGTACTCAGCTACGCCTCCTTCCATAAATTTATTTTCTTTCTCATTTTGCTCAGCAGCAGCATTACTCCTCTCCCCTTTTTTGTCATCATCATGAGAGACAGAGCTAAAAGGAGTTGCAAGAACTCAGCTGAGATTATGAGTGAGCAGTTCAATCTTGACATTGTTGAGAAGACAAGCTTTTAGCAGCTCAAGGTGATCACTGTGGAGGTTTCCAATATTTTTCATCACTCCTTTAGAGACTTCAACCAACTCAGTTTTGAATTGAGCTTGAGACTTGTTGGCTGTTTGAAGCTCTATGGTGACTTCTCTTGTGAATTTGTTGGCTGTTTTCTCAATCTGTCCCAAAGTGCTCTTATATCTTTCCTTCTCTTCATTGATAGATTTTGTAACACCATCAAGAGACTCTGTCAGCTTGAGTTGGTTCTATTGCATCAAGTCAACTGCCTTCTTTACATTTTCTTCTAGTGCAGTTTGATCTTGACTGAACTTCTCTACCTTCTTGTCCGTCAATTCCTGATCGTTTTGGATCTTTTCCAAGCATTTAATCAGCTTTGAGCTCTCAACCTTATAGGTTGAATTGAACTCAGTGAGCTGACCCACCACATCTGAAAGTGAGATAGTGGCAGCTTGGGAAGAACTTGCAGTTGGCCTTCCAGCTACTGACTCTGGAAAGAGCAGCCTGCAATCCTTAAAATTAGGGTCATTGGGCTCTTATAGAAGGGGGTGGAGGCTAAGGGAGTTTTGGTGTATTTTCTCATGAGAGTGAGTCTCATGAGCATATTTTTTTTCCAGAAATGATGATGTGCTGAGCAACCTGAGAAGGATTGACTTGTAATTCAGGTTGAGTTACAATGGGAATATGTTGATCATTAGATTGTTCAACCCCTCCACTAACATCTTCCATCAGAGCATCCCTTGAGGATGGATGGGCATGCACATCATCGAATGAAGAGTCACTTCCGGAGATAGTGACTATATTCTCACCAGCTTCGTGAGGAGCACTGGTAGTTCCTATTGCTGCACATGAGGCTGACATGACATCCTTAAAGAATGTCAAGTAACCTACAGAATCCCTCTTTCAAGAACAGATGCAGACACAGATGCTACAGGTGTAATGTTAAGAGTAGAGGATGGCCCTTCAGCAATGGTGTTTTGTTGCACCAAGGCATCCCTAGGGAGAATATTTGAGGTCTGTACCCCTCCTTGTGACATAGAAGGGGCATTGACAGCCTGTGCAGACTCAGAGTGTAAGAATTCAAGAGTCTGATCAGCTTGGGGAGGAGAAGCAGTGTCACCAATGCGTTCGATACTTCCCCCATTTGGCTGATCATCCTCAGGAAAGATGTGCATTGACTCTGACTCAGTTTGGATCTGGGATGGATCCATTATTGTCCCTTTAATGATATCATCACCCTGTTTGGAGAGTGATGATGGCGAACGCTCAAACTCAGTATGACCTTGGGAGGAGGTCTTTATTTCAATACCTTCACCCTGTTTAGAGGGTTGGGTAGTAACTGGTGATCCATTTGTCTCGTCTACACTCTTTTGGGAGAGTGCAGATGGGCGTTCCTCAACTTGGGTGGCAGAGTTAGCTTTGGAACGTTCCTCAGCTTCCAATGCACCTTGGGGAACTTTCAATCTGATTGTAGTTTTGTCAACCCCATAAGCTGATACAATCTTTCTTTGAGATCTTTTCTTTTTGGCAACATTGTGAGGTTCTAAGGCCTCAACAATGGGTCGTTTAGACTTGGATCTTGAAGATTGGATGGAGGGTGTGGCTAGGGTGGCTGATGATGTGGCCGACCCTTCACCCTCATTTGTTGGAGAAGAATGAATAGATTTGGAAGAGTTTGAGGGTTCAAAATCATGTGTACCTGGGTCCCCCTGATTGGCAGACTGAGTGTCAGACTCAGCTTGTGTCGAAGAAGGAACAACTTCCTCATTAGCAGCTTGCTCATCAAGTAGAGCTTCTACCCTCTCTCTAGTCCTGCAATCATTTAAGAAGGACCGCATTGCTGGGGTCAGACCCTGTGCAGTATTCTTAGGACTATTAAAGATGTTATTATTAATAGCCTTAATTTCAATAGTCTGACCAGTTGCCTAACTAAAATCACCATCCAAGATGGCTTCAATGATAAGTGCAAGAATCCTACCAAAAGGTATGGTAAGACCCTTGTTATTGACTCGACTAACTAAGTCTCTAAACATAACTGCAGCAAAATCTATTCTTGTCATAGTGTACAAAGGATTGAAAATCTGCATTTCTAAGGCATTGGGCTGGTCAAAACTGTCTGCTTTTACTTGTAAAGATTTTGAGAGTGTGCTCAAAAGATAGTTCCAAATACCACTTAAATGTTTCAACTTTACAACTGAAGCCAGTGGACCATTGTAACCAATGTCTTGTAAAATAGTTTTGGCTTCAGCATGAGAAACCACACTCTCATATATATCATTTGGCATAAAAGACAGTTCAAACGCAGACCTAAGCCTTTTGGCAGTAATATATACCTTTTTCTTACCATTTAGGATAGTGCCATAGATTGCAGTGTCTTCCTACTTATTCTGTCCAACAACACAGCTTGCCCAGAATTCACAATGGAGATCTTGAAACACCATTGATGGTTGCTCCATCAGCATCTTGCCCAGTGGGTGATGCCATAAAAATGACACCACGTCATCATACCCTTCAGCCCAAGAAGAAGGATGAACATTGGCAGAAACAGGGCTAACAATCTTGATTTTACTTGTTTCAAGATCAGAAGGAACAACAACTACCTTATCTCCCACCACATAAGGTGAAAGCTTATTTACGCTTACAGGAGCTGGGTATTGAATCTCAGATTCTGATGAAGAATCTGATTGATAGTTAGAAGAAGAAGGAGGAGGAACAGATGATGATGGCATTGTAGTGAAGATGATTTTAGAAGAAGAAATTTTTAAAAGTAATAGAACAGTACACAAATTTGAGAGAAAATGAGAGAAATTGATCGAGATGAATAGAAATGATTTGGGGATTTAGGTTAAAATTGAGTATATATACTTTATTATAAAACTATTTCTCAAAAAATAACCGTTTGAAAATTGGAGATAGAAAGATTTTGATTGGTGGATGAACAAGTAGTGGGGGTACCTTTTTCCAGTAAAAAGTCGTTACCTCGACACGTGTCAGTCACCAATAAGTAGAAAATGGATAAAATAACAACTGAATAAAATAAAGTAAATAATAAAACGCACTGAGATATTTAATAACAAAAATCACCACTAGGCTGGGTCAGACTCAGCTTACCCTCTTTTACTTAGAAACATACCAAGTATAAGGGAGTAGTCTGGGTCAGAGTCAGCTTACCCTTAAAATTAAAAATAATTCTAAGGGGTCAGATTTGTTATTACTTGTCTCACTGCAATTTACATATTTAACATACCCAACATGCTTATAAGATAGTTGAACCTTGATTCATCCAAAGGCTTTGTAAACAAGTCAGCCAACTGATTATATGTTGGAATGAAATGGAGTTCAAAATCTTCTTTCATCACATGATCTCTAATGAAATGATATCTAATATCAATGTGCTTGGTCCTTGAGTGGAGAACATGATTGTTTCTAATTGCAATGGCACTGGTGTTATCACAAAAGATTGGAGTTTTTGAAGCAGTAACACCATAATCTTGAAGCTGATATTGCATCCAGAGAACTTGGGAGCAACAACTTCCTGCATCAACATACTCAACTTTTGTAGTAGAAATAGAAACTGAATGTTGCTTTTTGCTGGACAAGCTTAAAAGTCTATTGCCAAGCAATTGACATGCTCCTGAAGTACTTTTTCTATCAATCTTATAGCCTGCAAAGTCAGAATCTGAATAGCCAATTAGATCAAATCCTGAGTCTTTGGGATACCAAAGACCCAGATTGGGACTACCCTTAAGGTATCTAAAGATTCTTTTTACAGACTTAAGATGAGATTCTTTAGGGATAGCTTGATATCTTGCACAAAGACATGTAGCAAACATAATATCAGGTCTACTAGCAGTTATGTAAAGTAATGAGCCTATCATACCCCTATAAGCTGTGGTGTCAACAGTTTTGCCATTTTTGTCTTCACCCAGCTTGTCACCAGTTCCCATAGGAGTTTTCATAGGTGAGCAATCACTAAAACCAAATTTATTTAAGAGATCTTTAACATATTTTCCTTGGTTTATGAAAATTCTATTTTTAGTCTGTTTTACTTGTAAACCTAGAAAATAATTTAGTTTTTTCCCATCATGCTCATTTCATACTTTTTAGACATTAGTTCAGAAAACTTTTTACAAAGTCTTTTACTACTAGACCCAAATATGATGTCATCTACATAAATTTGAACAAGCAGAATATCAGCATTATACTTTCTCACAAACAAAGTCTTGTCAACATTACCTCTTTTGAATTTATTTGCTAATAGAAATTTAGAGAAAGTATCATACCATGCTCTTGGGGCTTGTTTCAAACCATAAAGAGCTTTATCAAGTTTGAAGACATGGTCAGGAAACTTTGAGCTTTCAAAACCTGGAGGTTGTTCAACAAAGACTTCTTCTTCCAATTTCCCATTCAGAAATGCACTTTTCACATCCATTGATAGACTTTGAAACCTTTGTGAGCAGAGAAGGCCAAGAACATTCTGATTGCCTCTAATCTTTCCACAGGAGCAAAAGTCTCATCATAATCAATTCCCTCTTTTTGTCTGTAACCAAGAGCTACCAATCTTGCTTTGTTTCTGGTCACAACTCCCCTTTCATCCATTTTATTTCTGTAAACACATTTGGTTCCAATCACAGTTTTGGAATGAGGTCTTGGAACAAGTTCCCAAACCTTGTTTCTTTCAAACTGTGTCAGCTCATCTTGCATTACATTTACCCAAGATGGATCTGCCAGAGCTTCTTCGATCTCGGTTAGTTCCATCTTGCTGACAAAATTCACAAACATGAAGAAATTGTATGTTGCTTTTCTTCTTGTTTTAACACCAGAAAGAAGATCACAAATAATCTGATTGACTGGATGACACTTTGTCCATTTTGTTGCATAAGTAGGAGCACCAGCAATAGGGACAAAGGACTGATTCAGATTTGAAGGTTCAACATGATCAGTTTGAGTGGGCTAATCAGCTTGGATTGTAGTTGGAGGATCTGAATTAGTTGAAGTGTCATTTGATGGATTTTGGATGTTTTCTTCAATTGGAGCTGGATCAGTTTGTACATTTTCAAAGATTGGAACATCTTCTTCTTCTTCAATCAGTTGCTCCCCCTGAGTTTGAGCATTATCAGCTCCAACAGGTGGATAAGTTGGAGGCTCATTCTCAGGTGTAGCCATTTCTTCAAAATCAAGATCTTCATATTCTGGAGGAGAACCAACTGGCCTAGAACAACCTTCATCAATACTTACATTCACAGAGTTTTCAATTGTTTTTGTTCTTTTGTTGTAAACTCTGTAAGCCTTCATCATTGTTGCATATCCAAGGAGGATACCTTCATCAGCTTTCTCATCAAGTAGAGCTTCTACCCTCTCTCTAGTCCTGCAATCATTTAAGAAGGACCGCATTGCTGGGGTCAGACCCTGTGCAGTATTCTTAGGACTATTAAAGATGTTATTATTAATAGCCTTAATTTCAATAGTCTGACCAGTTGCCTAACTAAAATCACCATCCAAGATGGCTTCAATGATAAGTGCAAGAATCCTACCAAAAGGTATGGTAAGACCCTTGTTATTGACTCGACTAACTAAGTCTCTAAACATAACTGCAGCAAAATCTATTCTTGTCATAGTGTACAAAGGATTGAAAATCTGCATTTCTAAGGCATTGGGCTGGTCAAAACTGTCTGCTTTTACTTGTAAAGATTTTGAGAGTGTGCTCAAAAGATAGTTCCAAATACCACTTAAATGTTTCAACTTTACAACTGAAGCCAGTGGACCATTGTAACCAATGTCTTGTAAAATAGTTTTGGCTTCAGCATGAGAAACCACACTCTCATATATATCATTTGGCATAAAAGACAGTTCAAACGCAGACCTAAGCCTTTTGGCAGTAATATATACCTTTTTCTTACCATTTAGGATAGTGCCATAGATTGCAGTGTCTTCCTACTTATTCTGTCCAACAACACAGCTTGCCCAGAATTCACAATGGAGATCTTGAAACACCATTGATGGTTGCTCCATCAGCATCTTGCCCAGTGGGTGATGCCATAAAAATGACACCACGTCATCATACCCTTCAGCCCAAGAAGAAGGATGAACATTGGCAGAAACAGGGCTAACAATCTTGATTTTACTTGTTTCAAGATCAGAAGGAACAACAACTACCTTATCTCCCACCACATAAGGTGAAAGCTTATTTACGCTTACAGGAGCTGGGTATTGAATCTCAGATTCTGATGAAGAATCTGATTGATAGTTAGAAGAAGAAGGAGGAGGAACAGATGATGATGGCATTGTAGTGAAAATGATTTTAGAAGAAGAAATTTTTAAAAGTAATAGAACAGTACACAAATTTGAGAGAAAATGAGAGAAATTGATCGAGATGAATAGAAATGATTTGGGGATTTAGGTTAAAATTGAGTATATATACTTTATTATAAAACTATTTCTCAAAAAATAACCGTTTGAAAATTGGAGATAGAAAGATTTTGATTGGTGGATGAACAAGTAGTGGGGGTACCTTTTTGCAGTAAAAAGTCGTTACCTCGACACGTGTCAGTCACCAATAAGTAGAAAATGGATAAAATAACAACTGAATAAAATAAAGTAAATAATAAAACGCACTGAGATATTTAATAACAAAAATCACCACTAGGCTGGGTCAGACTCAGCTTACCCTCTTTTACTTAGAAAAACACCAAGTATAAGGAGTAGTCTGGGTCAGAGTCAGCTTACCCTTAAAATTAAAAATAATTCTAAGGGGTCAGATTTGTTATTACTTGTCTCACTGCAATTTACATATTTAACATACCCAACATGCTTATAAGATAGTTGAACCTTGATTCATCCAAAGGCTTTGTAAACAAGTCAGCCAACTGATTATATGTTGGAATGAAATGGAGTTCAAAATCTTCTTTCATCACATGATCTCTAATGAAATGATATCTAATATCAATGTGCTTGGTCCTTGAGTGGAGAACATGATTGTTTCTAATTGCAATGGCACTGGTGTTATCACAAAAGATTGGAGTTTTTGAAGCAGTAACACCATAATCTTGAAGCTGATATTGCATCCAGAGAACTTGGGAGCAACAACTTCCTGCAGCAACATACTCAACTTTTGTAGTAGAAATAGAAACTGAATGTTGCTTTTTGCTGGACCAGCTTAAAAGTCTATTGCCAAGCAATTGACATGCTCCTGAAGTACTTTTTCTATCAATCTTATAGCCTGCAAAGTCAGAATCTGAATAGCCAATTAGATCAAATCCTGAGTCTTTGGGATACCAAAGACCCAGATTGGGACTACCCTTAAGGTATCTAAAGATTCTTTTTACAGACTTAAGATGAGATTCTTTAGGGATAGCTTGATATCTTGCACAAAGACATGTAGCAAACATAATATCAGGTCTACTAGCAGTTATGTAAAGTAATGAGCCTATCATACCCCTATAAGCTGTGGTGTCAACAGTTTTGCCATTTTTGTCTTCACCCAGCTTGTCACCAGTTCCCATAGGAGTTTTCATAGGTGAGCAATCACTAAAACCAAATTTATTTAAGAGATCTTTAACATATTTTCCTTGGTTTATGAAAATTCTATTTTTAGTCTGTTTTACTTGTAAACCTAGAAAATAATTTAGTTTTTTCCCATCATGCTCATTTCATACTTTTTAGACATTAGTTCAGAAAACTTTTTACAAAGTCTTTTACTACTAGACCCAAATATGATGTCATCTACATAAATTTGAACAAGCAGAATATCAGCATTATACTTTCTCACAAACAAAGTCTTGTCAACATTACCTCTTTTGAATTTATTTGCTAATAGAAATTTAGAGAAAGTATCATACCATGCTCTTGGGGCTTGTTTCAAACCATAAAGAGCTTTATCAAGTTTGAAGACATGGTCAGGAAACTTTGAGCTTTCAAAACCTGGAGGTTGTTCAACAAAGACTTCTTCTTCCAATTTCCCATTCAGAAATGCACTTTTCACATTCAATTGATAGCTTTGAATCCTTTGTGAGCAGAGAAGGCCAAAAACATTCCGATTGCCTCTAATCTTTCCACAGGAGCAAAAGTCTCATCATAATCAATTCCCTCTTTTTGTCTGTAACCAAGAGCTACCAATCTTGCTTTGTTTCTGGTCACAACTCCCCTTTCATCCATTTTATTTCTGTAAACACATTTGGTTCCAATCACAGTTTTGGAATGAGGTCTTGGAACAAGTTCCCAAACCTTGTTTCTTTCAAACTGTGTCAGCTCATCTTGCATTACATTTACCCAAGATGGATCTGCCAGAGCTTCTTCGATCTCGGTTAGTTCCATCTTGCTGACAAAATTCACAAACATGAAGAAATTGTATGTTGCTTTTCTTCTTGTTTTAACACCAGAAAGAAGATCACAAATAATCTGATTGACTGGATGACACTTTGTCCATTTTGTTGCATAAGTAGGAGCACCAGCAATAGGGACAAAGGACTGATTCAGATTTGAAGGTTCAACATGATCAGTTTGAGTGGGCTAATCAGCTTGGATTGGAGTTGGAGGATCTGAATTAGTTGAAGTGTCATTTGATGGATTTTGGATGTTTTCTTCAATTGGAGCTGGATCAGTTTGTACATTTTCAAAGATTGGAACATCTTCTTCTTCTTCAATCAGTTGCTCCCCCTGAGTTTGAGCATTATCAGCTCCAACAGGTGGATAAGTTGGAGGCTCATTCTCAGGTGTAGCCATTTCTTCAAAATCAAGATCTTCATATTCTGGAGGAGAACCAACTGGCCTAGAACAACCTTCATCAATACTTACATTCACAGAGTTTTCAATTGTTTTTGTTCTTTTGTTGTAAACTCTGTAAGCCTTCATCATTGTTGCATATCCAAGGAGGATACCTTCATCAGCTTTCTCATCAAACTTTCCAAGATGGTCTTTCTGATTTAGAATATAACAAGGACTGCCAATCATCCTAAGGAAACCAATTTCTGGTTTTCTCCCCCTAAGAAGTTCATATGTAGTTTTCTGATGTCTTTTCACAATAAGGGATCTGTTCTGGGTAAAGCATGTATTGTGGATTGCTTCAGCCCAGAAATGTGACTTGACATTGGTTTGAGCCATCATGGATCTGGCAGCTTCAATCAAAGTTCTGTTTCTTCTTTCTGCAACACCATTTTGCTGAGGAGTTCTAGCAGCTGAGTATACTTGAGAAATTCCCTTTTCACTGTAGAATGAGTTCAAAATGATATTTTTGAATTCAGTTCCATTATCACTTCTGAGCTGCCTTATAGGCCTTTTGTATAGAGTTTCAGCTTGTTTAATGAAATGAATAATACTGTCAGCAACTTCACTCTTGTGTTTAAGAAAGAAGACCCAGGTATATCTTGAGTATTCATCAACAATGACCAAGGTATACCTCATTCCAGTGAATGAAGGAGTACTTATTCGACCAAAGAGATCCATATGAAGCAGATCCAAACAATTGTCAATGGTTGAGCATGTCTTGGATTTAAAAGTAGCTTTGTGTTGCTTGCCTTTCTCACATGCACCACACAGCTTGTCCTTCTCATAATTCATTACTGGAAGCCCAGACACCAACTCCTCCTTACACAGCTTGTTGATGTCCTTAAAATTCATGAGAGACAACCTTTTATGCCACAACCAGTTTAGCTCATCTTGAGTCTTTGACATGAAGCACACTTCTTTTGACACAGTTGGCTTTCTCATGTCAAAAGAGTACAATTAATCATCCCTTCTTGCTTCAAGAACAACATTCCCTTCTAAATACAAACAATTCCCTTACCAGCTTGGAATCTCACTTCATAAGCAGCATCACACAACCGACTCGCACTGATCAGATTGTGCTTCAAACCATTCACATAAGAGACCCTTCTGAAAAAGTGAGGGGACCATTTGAATGAATACCAAATGTAAGTCCCCTGGAATTGGATCGTTAATAGTTTGCTCTAGTTATCTTGAGGTGCGGAATCCCTCACTATAACTTGGTGATTCACAACAATGAGAAACAAGCCTCCAGATTATCTGCTGCCTCGCAGATCTTCTCTAGGCCATATGGAACAATACCTGACGACTATAACCTGCAAATATGCTAGAAATTTCGACAAATGTTCAACCCTAATCTCTGTTAGGGTTCGGTATTTTTAGAAAACAATTCGACTTGGGCTCTATAGCGTAGCCTTGCAAATCCAGCCCAGCCCATCACAATTGCGAGGTCGCAATCTTGACCTAGCCACGTATTTGACCCTGCAAATACGAGGTCGTAATTGCCTCTATGAATTGCGAGGTCGCAATTCATACTTAAGCAGATTTACACATTCAATACTCAAACTTAATCTAGTATTCTATGCATAATATGAAGTTCATTAATGACAATTACTTTACAAAGACATATTACAATATAAGACCAAACAATCTAGATTTCTATTGACATAGACGTGCACTTACAGACTCCCCCTTGGCAATAGCTTCTAGACATTAAAATACAATCTATGTCTTTGTCTATTCTTTGTCAGCAATCTACTTTTTCTATTTCTTCTTGCTCTTGCTCTGCTTCTCTTCAGTCTCAAAATCTGACTCTAATTCTGACTCTGAAAGAGTATGAGTGACACCCAACCTTCTCTTTTCTTGATCCCTCATAGATCCTGGATTAACATAATCCCCGATCTCTGCTCTTGCCTTCATATGAGCTTCTGAATCATAACCAAGTCTTTTCTCCAGTCTTCGAACAATTGTAGGATGCAATTGTGACTCTATAGAAGTACCTGTAGTAGAGTCAGTTTTGGTAGACTCACTATCTTGAGCACTAGCATTTTCAGCTTCACGAGCAACAGCAACAGACTGCTCTGCCAAACCCTTACCCTTTTCTAATCGATCAACGTCAACATCTTCTGTAAGGGGTTTGGTCTATGGTGTGTCAGTTTCAGACTCAATTGCCACATTTAACTCTGTAAAAACCTGTTCTTGAGTCTGTGGAGCTTCTGAAGTTGCCTTGCCAGCAGCACCAGCCTGGCTAGACTCCCCTTGAGTCTCTGTTCTCAACACAGAACTACCTCCTAGCTCCTCTGTAGCTTTGGCAACATTTGGATCTTCATTCTGATCATCCTCATGCCTTGCTTTAGCTAGCTCATCACCCTTGCAGCGTGAGCTATCTCTCTCAGCTCTCCACTTCACATAGTTGTCAAAAAGCTCATGCATTTTCTCTTCAGAGATTTTGATTCCCTTCTTCAGAGCCTCTCCCATCTTAACATCCTTCTCATCAAGAGTCAGATATTTCTTGTATATGCTAGACACAACAACCTCTGCGCTGTTCAGCTTATCAGTAAGCACTTTGTTTCTGGCAGCTTCATCTTTGAAGTCTTCAGACAACTTGTTGACTAGGCTTCTCATTTCATTCACGGCCATCTCATGTTGTTCTCTCTACTCAGACATCTATCTCTGCAGATCATCAAGGCTTAGACTAGCCTCTTTACTCATCTATGGCTGTGTAGTCTCTTGTACAACAGTCTCTGGCACTCTTGATGAACCACCAGCAGCAGCAGAAGTCTCTTGTGCCCTGACAAGTCTCCCCCTTTTAGTAACACGTTGCTCTGGCACAAAATCAGCATCAATCTCTCTCACTCTTCTTCTTCCTTGAGTAGCAGCAGCAGAAATAGGTATCATCCTGGATCCAGATCTGACGAATGCATGTGATCTATAAGGATCATCATCACCGTCACTGCTAGAATCATCATCATCATCAGAATGTACAGAAGGCTCTTTTTCTTCTTCAGTTTCTGCAACAGCCTTTCCCCTATTTCCTGCATCCACACCAGATCCACTAGCCTGACCAGCTCCAGACCTACTAGCTCTAGCTGCTGCAGAACCAACTGCAGCTCCAGCTACATAATCACATATATCCCTGTTTAGATCTGCATTCTCTGGGTCTTCAGCATTGGCATTAAAATGTTTCAATTGAGCTATAATACCACCTGGATCAGCTACTTCCTCAAGCACTTGCTCAACAAGCTCAGGATTAGCACCAGGTTGGTTTATCACATCATCTGCAACCTGTACAAAGTTTTCAGGCTCATTTGGTGCTCCTGCCTCAACTACTACATGATGAAGCTGCTCTGGAAGCACCACATTCTCCACAGCTTCACCATATTCAGGCTGAGGTCCATCATAAGCTGATATTACCTTATCTGATGGTGTCACATAGTTGGCATTCACAATAGCACCAAACAATGCTACATCTTGAGCATTTGGATCATTCGGATAACGCTGCAAAAAGTCATCATAGCCACGCTTGATGATAGAGCTCACTTGCTTCACTTCTCCCACAGCAGGCAAATTAGGGAGACGAGCATTGATTATCATCATCACGAACCTAGGATACATAAAAAATCTCCTTGTTCCCATGGCTCTGATCTATTTTCTGATCTCATTGAAGAAAAATTTCGAGAAGTTGTACGACCTGATAAATACTAAGCCCATCATCTGTGCTTGGGCCTCCTGGTTCAAAGTATCATAACCAGACTTCTTATTGCTCAAACTAACCAGCAATACATGTGCAAGATACCTCCATCTGCCATAAAAACCCTTCTTGAACAAGGTTTTACTTGTCAGATCAGCAGCAAACCCCATTCTCCTGAAAGCACCTTGAATTAACTCATGACGGAACTTGGTGACACCAGCTTCACCACCTTCCTGTTCAACTATGCCCAGTTGTAAAATACCAATGAGATCAGCAGCTATGAACTATATCTGCTGCCCAGCAACAATGGTGTGAAAAATATACACATCTTCGGCCTTCACACAGTCAGCATTTCGCTAGAAATCTCTCAAATACGTTAAGTAGATGACTGGGGAAAGAGTCAAGGCATGATGAATCCTTGATCTTCTGAAGAAAGCGAATATCTCGTGATAATACGTTGTTCCTTCCTGATTATCATCGAAGTTCATCACGTAATTATGACCAACAATGAAATTTCTTGCCATTTCTATAATCAATAACAAACAATTAATTACTCAATATGACATAAAATTTCATATACAAAATTAACCAAAACTTAACTAATTTTCAAAGTTTTATTAAAATTTTTGAAAATCTGTCAACTCTTTTACGAGGTCGTAAACTTATATACGAGGTCGTAAATCATGGTCAAAATCAAGTCAACCAAACTCTAAAATACGAGGTCGTATTTACCAATTTGGCATTGTATTTGGTCCAGGTCGTAAATCCACATCGTATTTTGAAAGTCAAACAAGTCAAAATAAATTGACAAATACGAGGTCGCAAATCTGGGCTAGCAAACCCCCAAATGCGAGGTTGTCGCACTGTTCATCTTCCCCAACACGATTTAGTGATTTACCCAACCAAATTTGTAAAAGTTGTTTCTATACACTCGTATTCAAACAACAAACATACCCCAACCCTTATTTTTACCCAAAACACATCAAAATCGAAGAAACTTAGAAAACCTAATTCGAAAAATTTCGAGAAGTTGTACGACCTGATAAATACTAAGCCCATCATCTGTGCTTGGGCCTCCTGGTTCAAAGTATCATAACCAGACTTCTTATTGCTCAAACTAACCAGCAATACATGTGCAAGATACCTCCATCTGCCATAAAAACCCTTCTTGAACAAGGTTTTACTTGTCAGATCAGCAGCAAACCCCATTCTTCTGAAAGCACCTTGAATTAACTCATGACGGAACTTGGTGACACCAGCTTCACCACCTTCCTGTTCAACTATGCCCAGTTGTAAAATACCAATGAGATCAGCAGCTATGAACTATATCTGCTGCCCAGCAACAATGGTGTGAAAAATATACACATCTTCGGCCTTCACACAGTCAGCATTTCGCTAGAAATCTCTCAAATACGTTAAGTAGATGACTGGGGAAAGAGTCAAGGCATGATGAATCCTTGATCTTCTGAAGAAAGCGAATATCTCGTGATAATACGTTGTTCCTTCCTGATTATCATCGAAGTTCATCACGTAATTATGACCAACAATGAAATTTCTTGCCATTTCTATAATCAATAACAAACAATTAATTACTCAATATGACATAAAATTTCATATACAAAATTGGAATCAGAGATGTAGGTAACTTCCATTTCTCCATTGCGACTTCCACAGCTGCTGAACTTTTGAACCGAAAGGTTAGTAATTTGAGTCAAACCGTGGCGAGAATTACTTCAATCAGCTGGTTCATTGACCTCTTCCTTTTTACAAACAGTCTTGCGTTCCTTTCCTGCCAAATGAAGTATGAAGCAACAGTAAGAACAAGTTTTGTAACATCCCAAACTTTTCAAGTTTGACTATTTGACTATTCCGTTAGTTAACGTTAGGTTCATTAAGTTTATGTACCTTATATGTGATTATATGATTAAATGCTTATGTATTTAATATGAAAAAGTTAAATGAGATGTTTAATGAAAGTAATCAAAGTGACGTTAAGTAATTAAGTGCTTGTTAGTGTGTTAAGACTCCCGGTAGAAAGATAAGCTAGAAAAGCTAAGTTTAAAAGTTGAGGGGTTCTAAGTGTAACATATTGGGTTGATGGCCAGGGGTTAGTGAGCAATTAGGCAGCCCTAATTATCACAAAACTTCTGCATCGTGTGTGTGACAAACCCCCAGCCGATCTCCCTCTCTTTCCAAGCAAAGATCCATTCATTTCGTGTCATCTTGATCAAGGATTGTTTACATCTTGAGTCCCCTACGTCCAGTGCAGGTAATATAGGTATAATCCTCTTTGAAATCTGATTATTTGAGTCATCGTGGCGAGAATTACTTCAATCAGCTGGTTCATTGACCTCTTCCTTTTTACAAACAGTCTTGCGTTCCTTTCCTGCCAAATGAAGTATGAAGCAACAGTAAGAACAAGTTTTGTAACATCCCAAACTTTTCAAGTTTGACTATTTGACTATTCCGTTAGTTAACGTTAGGTTCATTAAGTTTATGTACCTTATATGTGATTATATGATTAAATGCTTATGTATTTAATATGAAAAAGTTAAATGAGATGTTTAATGAAAGTAATCAAAGTGACGTTAAGTAATTAAGTGCTTGTTAGTGTGTTAAGACTCCCGGTAGAAAGATAAGCTAGAAAAGCTAAGTTTAAAAGTTGAGGGGTTCTAAGTGTAACATATTGGGTTGATGGCCAGGGGTTAGTGAGCAATTAGGCAGCCCTAATTATCACAAAACTTCTGCATCGTGTGTGTGACAAACCCCCAGCCGATCTCCCTCTCTTTCCAAGCAAAGATCCATTCATTTCGTGTCATCTTGATCAAGGATTGTTTACATCTTGAGTCCCCTACGTCCAGTGCAGGTAATATAGGTATAATCCTCTTTGAAATCTGATTATTTGAGTCATAGATGAGTATTCAACCCAGGCCATGGGGTGTGGGTTGGGTTATTTGATTAAACGTTTACCGATTTCATGTTATTCGGGTGATTGAATGATTGATTCATGTTGTAAAGGATTAAAGGTTTGATTGATGGATTTAAGTCAATAAAAGTATT
The DNA here is from genome assembly GCA_034093135.1 of Erigeron breviscapus. Classification (NCBI taxonomy): domain Eukaryota; kingdom Viridiplantae; phylum Streptophyta; class Magnoliopsida; order Asterales; family Asteraceae; genus Erigeron; species Erigeron breviscapus. The sequence goes on along the minus strand of CM067169.1, from coordinate 123,550,674 downwards.
GTTAAAAAGGTTAATTTTATGTCCCCAGGTCGAATTAATGATTGGTGTTCGTATGGGATTCGATTAAAGGGTTAAAAAGTTGGTTTTTGGTCGAACTGGGTTTTGTGCGGCGCACAAGGCTTTTGTGCGGCGTATAAAAGCAATTTTTGAAAAAGGATTTCAGATGGGAGCCCCTTATGCGGTGCACATAAGTTCTGTATGGCGCACAGATAGAGTCTTCAGATTGTTGCTTAGTTTCTGTGACGAAATTTGTTGATTTGTGCGGTGCACATAAGTTCTGTATGGCGCACAGATAGAGTCTTCAGATTGTTGCTTAGTTTCTGTGACGAAATTTGTTGATTTGTGCGGTGCACAGACAATCTGTGCGGTGCACAAATGCTTTTTATGGTTTTGTGCGGTGCACAGGACTTTCATGCGGCGCACAAATGGGTCCAGTTTGGTACCTAAGTTTTGTTTAGCTTATAGAACGATCTTATACTCATTATAGGTAGTCGGGAGCACTTAGCAGCACTATAAGATACTCTTTACTCGTTGGTAAGCTATACCAAAGTAAGATACATTACTTTGACACGCTGAGGGTTCAACAAAAACATAGTTTTCATATAATAACTTCTCAAATGTTATCTTGATTGCTTATGGGTATTCGGGGTTACACGAGAGGTGATATGGGCTATGTACATGACTATTGAGGCCTGAAATGCAGTCCCTATGATATGAAATGTAATGATATGCTATGAAATGTTATGCAATGATATGAAATGTAATGATATGCTATGAAATGTTATGCAATGATATGAGATGTAATGATATGCTATGAAAGGTTATGCAATGATATGAGATATAAAGATATGCTATGAAATGCTATGTAATGTCTCGAGGTGAATTGAAATGTGATTATATATTGATGATATATGAAATGTGCATGATTACATGGCTTGTTCATCTAGTTCACTAGACTTATTAAGTTTCCATGACACGTGCACGTTTAAGGGCCCAAACGTAAAAGATGTATATGTGATGAATGACTTCTGTCACGCCTGATGTAAGTGACTTATGTCACACTATACGAAGATGTTATGATGTTATATGTGATGAGTGACTTCTGTCACGCCTGATGTAAGTGACTTATGTCACACTATACGATGATGCTTATATGTTATATGTGATGAGTGACTTCTGTCACGCCTGATGTAAGTGACTTATGTCACACTATACGATGATGCTTATATGTTATATGTGATGAGTGACTTCTGTCACGCCTGATGTAAGTGACTTATGTCACACTATACGATGATGCTTATATGTTATATGTGATGAGTGACTTCTGTCACGCCTGATGTAAGTGACTTATGTCACACTATACGATGATGCTTATATGTTATATGTGATGAGTGACTTCTGTCACGCCTGATGTAAGTGACTTATGTCACACTATACGATGATGCTTATATGTTATATGTGATGAGTGACTTCTGTCACGCCTGATGTAAGTGACTTATGTCACACTATACGATGATGCTTATATGTTATATGTGATGAGTGACTTCTGTCACGCCTGATGTAAGTGACTTATGTCACACTATACGATGATGCTTATATGTTATATGTGATGAGTGACTTCTGTCACGCCTGATGTAAGTGACTTATGTCACACTATACGATGATGCTTATATGTTATATGTGAATTAAAAGATGACTAGGCACATTTAGGATGACCCATCCTATTATGATGATGTTTGATGTGATGATATGTTATGTATGATGTGATTTGTGCCTTAACGATTAAAAAGACTTTTCTATAAAATGTGTTGTGCCCTCAGGTCCAACATTAGTGAGCAGATAGATGTGAGAAGATGTGAGGCATGGGTAGATGATCTTGAAGCTGGCTGTAGTTTACCCATAGTGGCTGCTCGCACTAGACATTGATTTATGTTTAGACCTTTAATGACTTTGTATTTAATATGTTGTCGGTTGTTTAATGTTGGGCAACCGATGGGTTTCCATTTAAACTTATTTTGACGATATGGCTAGTAACACCAACTAATAAATGAACCAAACAGATTTTGTTGGTTTGGTCTTTTAAAGTTTACTTCCGCTTCTTTTGACGCCGTTAGGCGAAAATTTTTTGGAAATCCATGTTTTTAAACGACGGGTGTTACAAGTTTTGATATAAATCTTGATATGGACTTCCTTTTTCCAAAGCCAATAGAAGTATCCAGGATAATACTTCAATCCGTAGATACAAAATCGATTCCAGCCCTATCACAAACACCTTTCCATACCTGCTTAGAAAAGATGGTTATGCGAATCAGGAACTAACTCGCAAAAAGGGCAAGTGAGTATAACATTCGATGAGGCATGTATATCCCATTGTCGAAGACGATCATATGTCTTCAGTTTCTGATTACACACGAGCCAAAGATGAAAAGCGTGCTTAGGGATACAATGCGAGAACCAAACAACATCATACCAGTCCACTATATTGTTTCTAGGACGAATATCTTCCCAAACCAAAGCAACAAAAAACTCATGAAGCACTCCATTGCGATCCTTCCAAAACAGAATATCCGGCTTAGCAATATCTAAAGTCACTTAACTGCTGATTGATCAAATAATTGCACTATGGCTCAACCGAAGGTATGAGTGGGGGTTTGGGGTGTGTGTTGGCGATTCCCTTCCGGTCAGAGGGCCGAAGGCCGCTTTACGCCTTTGTATGGTGATCTAAGTCGATTTGTATGACTTAGGGTTTATTTATGTATTCGGAGATCGAATATGGTTGTTGTTGTTATGTGGAAGCAACAGAATTTGTCTAAGTTTTTGGTTCCTCTTCCGGATAGCGGTAGTGGTCTAACAAATGTTTTTGCTATCTCCTCGGACGACAGGATTTTCGATGGAGTTTTCTGGAGGTTGCTAATTGTTCTTTTGTAGCTGTTGGTCCTACTGTACGCAAGGTAGGATTCATCGATTGCTACATCCTCGGTTGCCTCGGTTGGCTTCCCATTCTTCTTTATCATCATTTTCCACTTATGGAACGTATCCACCAATTCTATATAGCTTTTTGGCTTGCTGAGGCATAGATGCCGTATTAATTCCTTTGATCGGAGTCCATGTATGGCTCCAGATATCCTTTCTTCTTCTGATATACGCGCCAGGTTCCGAGTGCTGTCTCCGTATCGCTTCAGAAATTCTTCGTTCTCTTCCTGTTTTATATCATGTTCCCATGAGTGAGGGCCAAATTCCTCTCTTAACTTGATTTTGAAATCTTTGATATCGTGTATACTTTCTTCGGGTAGGCTTTCGAGCCATCTCCTTGTTTTTCCATGCAGGAGGTAAAGGATGACATGACAGGTTGTCGGGCTACTCCATCCTTCTATCTTTGCCACTTCGTCGATGTTCCTAAGGAACTCATCAACATCGGAGGTACCATCGTACCAGGGCAGTTCTTGGATTTCCAGTATCTTCACCGGAGGTACATGTTGGCGTAAATCTCTTACGAACTGTAGGCACGATCCTTCGTATTTAGGCTCTGCCTCTTTTTCTTCAACCTTGTCCCGTTCGGCTCCGGTTGTTGGGCTTGCCTTAAAATGCTGGGGGGGTGACAATACCATAAGGGTAATACCATGATGCCTGCATATTTTCTGGATAGTTTACCCCAATGGGTGGCATTCCCAGGTACTGGATCTGTGGCCCTCCATATGGGTAAAAATATCCTCCGTAATAGCACGATGGATGTGTTCCCGGTGATAGGTACGTCCCTAGTCCAGGCATTGTCTGCATGGCACCCGCCGCTACTGTCCCGATGGAGGTCCCTTGATAAATCGGGTATAGCGGGTATGCTTGTGTCACACTTTTTGTCATTCTAGGATCTCCTTTTTTGTCTTTTGTTTCCTTCTTTCTGCCCAGATCCTTTCCGGCTGACTTCTGTCTGCCCTTGTCTGCTGTTATGGGACCGTCTCCGCTATTCTGAGCCTGGTCTCTATCTTCTTTCTGAAGCTCTCGTGCCACCGGCGGTGGGTCACTTTGTGCGGTATACACAAGGTGCGGTACAACGTTCTCCCTCGGATCTGGGGATGGACTTCTCTCGGTGCTACCCTCTTTCACGTCGAGGATGCCGTTTGCTGCCTTGCTTGATGCCATTATTTGGCAGGCCGGCTGACCTGCCATCTGGTCATCTTGAAATTGGTGGCTGCTTTCCTTTTCATGCTCGTCTGGGGAGCTGATCTTCCCGACCAAGAGGGTTTCATCACCGTCTTTTCCTCGGTCACAGGCGATATCTGACTTGTATTGTTTCGGAAGGGGATTAAGGTTGGATTCAGTTTTTAGAGTAGGTGTCCCACGGATGGCGCCAATTTGATTGATCAAATAATCGCACTATGGCTCAACCGAAGGTATGAGTGGGGGTTTGGGGTGTTTGTTGGCGATTCCCTTCCGGTCAGAGGGCCGAAGGCCGCTTTACGCCTTTGTATGGTGATCTAAGTTGATTTGTATGACTTAGGGTTTATTTATGTATTCGGAGATCGAATATGGTTGTTGTTGTTATGTGGAAGCAACAGAATTTGTCTAAGTTTTTGGTTCCTCTTCCGGATAGCGGTAGTGGTCTAACAAATGTTTTTGCTATCTCCTCGGACGACAGGATTTTCGATGGAGTTTTCTGGAGGTTGCTAATTGTTCTTTTGTAGCTGTTGGTCCTACTGTACGCAAGGTAGGATTCATCGATTGCTACATCCTCGGTTGCCTCGGTTGGCTTCCCATTCTTCTTTATCATCATTTTCCACTTATGGAACGTATCCACCAATTCTATATAGCTTTTTGGCTTGCTGAGGCATAGATGCCGTATTAATTCCTTTGATCGGAGTCCATGTATAGCTCCAGATATCCTTTCTTCTTCTAATATACGCGCCAGGTTCCGAGTGCTGTCTCCGTATCGCTTCAGAAATTCTTCGTTCTCTTCCTGTTTTATATCATGTTCCCATGAGTGAGGGCCAAATTCCTCTCTTAACTTGATTTTGAAATCTTTGATATCGTGTATACTTTCTTCGGGTAGGCTTTCGAGCCATCTCCTTGTTTTTCCATGCAGGAGGTAAAGGATGACATGACAGGTCGTCGGGCTACTCCATCCTTCTATCTTTGCCACTTCGTCGATGTTCCTGAGGAACTCATCAACATCGGAGGTACCATCGTACCAGGGCAGTTCTTGGATTTCCAGTATCTTCACCGGAGGTACATGTTGGCGTAAATCTCTTACGAACTGTAGGCACGATCCTTCGTATTTAGGCTCTGCCTCTTTTTCTTCAACCTTGTCCCGTTCGGCTCCGGTTGTTGGCTTGCCTTAAAATGCTGGGGGGGTGACAATACCATAAGGGTAATACCATGATGCCTGCATATTTTCTGGATAGTTTACCCCAATGGGTGGCATTCCCAGGTACTGGATCTGTGGCCCTCCATATGGGTAAAAATATCCTCCGTAATAGCACGATGGATGTGTTCCCGGTGATAGGTACGTCCCTAGTCCAGGCATTGTCTGCATGGCACCCGCCGCTACTGTCCCGATGGAGGTCCCTTGATAAATCGGGTATAGCGGGTATGCTTGTGTCACACTTTTTGTCATTCTAGGATCTCCTTTTTTGTCTTTTGTTTCCTTCTTTCTGCCCAGATCCTTTCCGGCTGACTTCTGTCTGCCCTTGTCTGCTGTTATGGGACCGTCTCCGCTATTCTGAGCCTGGTCTCTATCTTCTTTCTGAAGCTCTCGTGCCACCGGCGGTGGGTCACTTTGTGCGGTATACACAAGGTGCGGTACAACGTTCTCCCTCGGATCTGGGGATGGACTTCTCTCGGTGCTACCCTCTTTCACGTCGAGGATGCCGTTTGCTGCCTTGCTTGATGCCATTATTTGGCAGGCCGGCTGACCTGCCATCTGGTCATCTTGAAATTGGTGGCTGCTTTCCTTTTCATGCTCGTCTGGGGAGCTGATCTTCCCGACCAAGAGGGTTTCATCACCGTCTTTTCCTCGGTCACAGGCGATATCTGACTTGTATTGTTTCGGAAGGGGATTAAGGTTGGATTCAGTTTTTAGAGTAGGTGTCCCACGGATGGCGCCAATTTGATTGATCAAATAATCGCACTATGGCTCAATCGAAGGTATGAGTGGGGGTTTGGGGTGTTTGTTGGCGATTCCCTTCCGGTCAGAGGGCCGAAGGCCGCTTTACGCCTTTGTATGGTGATCTAAGTTGATTTGTATGACTTAGGGTTTATTTATGTATTCGGAGATCGAATATGGTTGCTGTTGTTATGTGTGTCGTGCAATTCCTCCTCTATTTATAGAGAGGGTAAAGTCTTGGAGAGGAAGATAAAGATTAGGGTAAATCTCTTCCTTTCTTTGTGATATCTTCTAAGTATAGAAGACATATCTAGGACTGTTAAATCGTGTCCTAGTTTATAGGAATATTTTGATATCATTCCCTTATCGGGAGAACGAATAAGCATGGAATGGATTTGTGTATATTCGTTCGTTATTGTTTGTGATCATCCTTAGGGCCCCCGGAATTACGGAGGTATGTATTGTAGCTTTGGCTACGGAAACGCCTGCTTGGTATAATTTATTAGTACCTTCGCTGCTTACGAAGGGTCCTTCGTATCCAATCTTTTGTGCGGAGGTAGAGCTCCGTATATGGTATATCATCAACTGCCATTCGGAAACTTTGTCACCCAATGAGTCGGCCAATGCAATGTACCATTCAACAATAAGTCCGAAACCCTTGCTGACAGTTGAAAACCGGCAGACGATATTTCACGAGAAGTTAGATGACTACTCAATGGGCTTTCACAACACCAGTTATCATGCCACGCATTTGCCAATTGACCATTGCCAACAGTGAACCAAAAGAAAGGCCGAACTAAGGATCTTGCTTGAAGTAATTCGCCAAGACCATGACAAATTACCTCGGCAAGGCACCTCCCAGAAGCTTTTGCCTTTCAATTTATATGTATGTATCCACTTAACCCATAAGGATTCCTTACACGCAAGAATACTCCAAATATGAGAAGTAATAAGAGCAGAATTAAACACCTGAAGACGATGAATACCTAGTCCTCCTTCCCTCTTTAGTAAACACATAGCTTTCCATGCGACCTTGGATTTACCCTGTTTAAGATCACCTTGATTCCATAAGAAGCCACGCATGAGCTGTTCTAGATCATGAATAACACGTGAGGGCAAAATGAAAATCGAAGACCAATACACATGCATAGATGACATAACTGATTGAATAAGCTGTAATCTTCCTGCAAAAGAAAGAAATTTAGTTTTCCAATCATTAATTCTATTCTGAACTCGTTCCACCAATTCCTTGCAGTAACGATAGATAAGTCTAGTGGAGTCAAGCAGAACTCCAAGGTATTTAACTAGCAGTTCACCCTCCTCAAAAGGCAGAATATTCAAAATTAGTAGTTTCACATTAGCCGGCACATTACAAAAATAGGTTGTACTCTTAGGTAAAGTAGGAGCCAACCCTGATACATTCCTGAACTCCTGTAAAGACTCCATAACTACCTTTGCAGAACCAACATCCCCTCGGAAAAAAATGAATAAATCGTCCGCAAAGCATAGATTAATCACATCAAGCTTTGAACAGTGAGGATGAAATTGAAAATCATTCGAAGCATTTACTCATTTACGGAGGATAAGAGTAAGGATCTCCATAACAAGAGTAAATAAATAGGGAGATAAAGGATCACCTTGCATGGATAACTTGTTGGTGCACATTTCTCGGTGACAAAAGCATTCTATATGTGAAATGTATTTTGTATTCAAGTCTTGTAGTTTATATTGAAAATTACCGTCTATCAATGAAATTACCTTTACATATATCGTGATCATATTGGGGTCTTTATATATGTTTATATGTCGGTTTATTATTTATGTTTTGCAGGTACTTAACATGGATATAAACAATACATATAAAAGGTAATTAAGTTAATGTTGGTTCTACGTTTACGTAGTAGGAACATTAACTTAAATATTCCTAAGTGTCATTTGAGAGTTCTTGGGAACAAGCAAAATGTGCTTGGTCAGAAGAACACTCAAATGGTTTGAGAGTTCTTGGGAACAAGCAAAATGTGCTTGGTCAGAAGAACACTCAAACAGTTTGCGTGTTCTGAAACACGCAAACAGGCCAAACCCTTATGGGCCTTGATGGGCTGACATGGAAACACGCAAACCCTGTGGGTTTTGAGTGTTTCCAGCCCTGGCCTATAAATAGATTGTGTGGTGTGCGGTTCTACGGAGCACGAGTGGTAGAGAGAGAAACAAGCAAAATCTTGAGAGAGAAACTGCTAGAGCTAAGAACACACAAATCTAGTAGATCTTGTTGTGTCACTCATCTCACGGACGAACCGCAAAACACACACTCGTGTTAGCTGGCTTAGGATTTGGAATACATATCGGGTATTCTTGTCCGGAGAGCCGCCTCACTATATTAACCAAATACGAGTGTTTATGTCCACGCATAGATATATATATATATATATAGTATATATATTTATATATATATATATATATATATATATATATATAGTGATATATATATATATATATCTTACAAAAGGTGATATAGAAACCGTGGGTTATCTTGAGGGATTCCGCACCTCAACATATCCTTAGTCAATCTCGTTTCGACGGTCCGACAAACGAGGGCGACCTGACACTTACATAACAATATTACGATCAGATAGTATACCTAGAATCAGTATTTTGAGATGAACACAAAAATATCAACCAAAAACTCTGAATCTATGTGTGTGTATCGAATCTAAATCGGGGTAGCAAAGGTAATATTCGGGGTCGTAATGCTCTATTTTGATTTCAATAATTGTGAGGTCCTATTAGGGTAAATTAGGGTATTTATACCCACTTGGCCCGAATGGGCTTGGGTCCACCCGGCCCAATTACAAGGTCGTAATTGCACTAGGCCCAATCGACCAATTGCGAGGTCATATTCTTCCTTCTCTCAATTACGAGGTCGTAATTCCTCCTGCACAACTTAAAATCAAAACTTTGTCAAAGTTTCTGAATACATGATCAACGATTATCACGAACTTCCTGGAAATATGAAAAATTAAATGACTAAATCTGTAGTCATTAAATTTTCATCTTTTCCTCAATCTTCGTCTTAAACCTGAAAAGTTAATAAACTAACGAAATCTCTTTAACTTTTCCATGATCAATCTTTCCAAAACGATCTCGAACCGAACTTTACCCATTTGTAAAACACTTAACAAATATTAAGAAAAAAACTGATTTATCATTCTTATGCACTCCCCCTCAATTTATGACTAGGATGCATAACTATGACTAATCATTATAGAAACAATCATTCTTATGTACTCCCCCTCAATTTATGACTGTGATACATAACTATAATTTAGCAAAAATATACAGAAATTCTTACGATATAAAAACTCATTATATCATACAAATTTCAAACAAGTCACATTATTGATTACAACTTCATATTCTTATGAAAATGTTTCATAACTATATGATCTAAATAATCAACACTTTTTATACAAACCTTTCACATTCATAAATATGTTTCTATATCAAAGGCTTCAAAAACACATATTTGACAACCTTTCATATTCAAACTATAAATCTATGTCTAAGGATATAAAAGTACGAAGTTGATAACCTTTCACATTCAAAATTACATTTCTATGTCTAAGGTCTTCAACTAACAGAACCTAACTATCATCATCTGTTATACTGTATATAAGTAATACTATAATAACCTGATGATCTTAGCATCTTGTGAATTCCATATAGATCTCTTTGATTACGATCCTGCTATGAACTTTCACCATCTCCTATTCTGGATGTTTCTTCTGATAACTTCTTGACTCTGCAACATAGAATGTCTCTTCTACTTGCTGCACTATCAAAAACTTCAGATAAAACATATAATATGAGGTTCAATGAGACATACTTACAAAGATATGCACAAGAAGCCGCATAATAGAATTCAAGATAATTAAAAATATGTCATTCTTCACTATAATAAGTTATATGATTACTAAATAAAATATGTATAACATTATCTTAGTCTAGAACTACATAAACAATGAAAAACCCTTGAGATCTTTGTCTCATTGTTCAATAAAACGACCTAAACTTAATGTTTTCGTCGACTTTATGATACCAGATGTAAATACTCATATGATTGCCTCATCAAACTAGTATACATCTCGATCAACTTCAGGATGACCTATACTATCTCTGTGTATTCGTCTTCCTTGTAATTTCCCCCCGGACAACCTACAAAACAATCATCTGTTCGTCGTCCTGTCAATCTGCACATCTTAACAAAAACATCAAATCTTCTCAAAGTAATAACATACAATCTGAAGAATTTAATAAATTTTCAAGATAAAATGAATATACTTAATAGTCTCTTATAAACCTAATTTACTTTAGGGTCAAATAATTCACTGTAAGCACTTTCAGACATAAACAAAATAATTTGAAATCTCTGTTCCAAATCCTTTTGATTCATACAAACATCTTTTAAAGATCAATTTCAAACTATGAACAACTCTGTGTTCATTCTAATGAAAATCTTCTTTTTAAAGATCAACAAACACAGGCATAACTCAATATCTGTTTACTGAAATCAACAACTCTGTGTTCTTTTCCTTAAACTCATATTCTGTTAATCATGACACACTTTCTTTTAGCTTTTAATCATAACACTATCGCTTAACTACCCTACTCGTTTATTCAGTGTTCCTTATAGAACGTAGTTGAGTCCTCTTGGAAACTAGATTCTATTTTGACTCTGTCTCTTGTGCAATAAGAACTTTTATTTAAACAACAAAATACAAATAAAAATTAAACATTTCATAAAAAACAAAACACACACACACACACACACACACTGAACATAAATGAATAACATAGTTACAAGAGATAATTCACTGCAGATTAGATCAGCTTAGCATGTTACATAAGCCCACAAGTGAGAAATAATTCTCTTATTATTAGTTATGAACAGTGATCCATCAATGATTACCAATATGTTTGTCCTCTTAAACACTCGGTACTTCCAGTTTCCTTTTGGTTGTAACACTTTCAGCATACCCTGGTCAAGGACAGTCACCATGTAACCCGAGTAGCCTAATATGCCACTTATTCAAGTTTGCAAACTTAAGTGACCCACATTCAGATATACTCTCACAATCGACACAAACACTGAGATTAAGACATTTGGTGAGTATAGTAAGAAAGCCTTTAAGAATCAAGTCAGCGGTGACAGGTCGGTGATTCCTCACATGCAAAGCGACTTAACTTGACTCACGTACGGAGAAATACCCAACATTGCATAATGCTAAGTACTTGCATATTTGTGACATCATTTAAAGCGCTTATGAAAACCCGTGACTTTCGATGAGACCCGTGTAGCGAACTTTCTGACAACCTATCCCAAGTTGGAAGCTTTAGGTAGGCTAGGTATACAAAGACACCCCAAGGACTTACTTGTCCGAATCTCAAAGGCCACATTAGCTCCATAATTTTCAAAAGATTAATAAGATATTTACATATCTTGTCACAAATATACATCCGACAAGCAATACATAGTTTTCTATGTACCCTAGACCTTCTATATAAAGACCAAATATACATAATTACAATGCAAGATCTTTCGTAAGATTTAAGGACCAGTCTCAATTCAAATACATGAAGAGCAGGCATTCTCAGCCATATTGTTGGTGCATGTTTCTCAGTGACAAAAGCATTCTAGATGTGATATGTATTTTATATTCAAGTCTTGTAATTTATCTTGTAAATTACCGTTTGTCAATAAAATTACCTTTGCATATATTGTGATCATATTGGGATCTTTATATATATGTTTATATGTCGGTTTATTATTTGTGTTTTGCAAGTACTTAACATAGATGTAGACAATACATATAAAGGGTAATTAAGTTAATGTTGGTTCTGCGTTCACAGTAGTAAGAAAATTACCTTTGCATATATTGTGATCATATTGGGATCTTTATATATATGTTTATATGTCGGTTTATTATTTGTGTTTTGCAAGTACTTAACATAGATGTAGACAATACATATAAAGGGTAATTAAGTTAATGTTGGTTCTGCGTTTACAGCAGTAGGAACATTAACTCAAATATTCCTAAGTGTCATTTGAGAGTTCTTGGGAACAAGCAAAAGTTTGCTTGTTCAAAAGAACACTCAAATGGTTTGAGAGTTCTTGAGAAACAAGCAAAAGTTTGATTGTTCACAAGAACACTCAAACCAATATGCGTGTTCTGGGAAACACGCATATGGCCAAACCCTAATGGGCCTTTATGGGCTGACATGGAAACACGCAAATCCATAGGATTTTGCGTGTTCCAGCCCTGGCCTATATATATGGTTGTGTGTTTGCGTGTTTAAGCAAGAGTGTAGAGAGAGAAACGATCAAAATCTTGAGAGAGAAACTACTAGAGCTAAGAACACACAAATCTAGTAGATCTTGTTGTGTCACTCGTCTCACGCACGAACCGCAAAACACACACTCGTGGTTGGTTGGTTTAGGACTTAAGTTACCAAGTGGGTATTGTTTGTCCGGAAAGCCGCCTCACTATATTAACCAAATACGAGTGTTATTTGATGATATATATATATATATATATCTTACAAAAGGTGATATAGAAACCGTGGGTTATCTCGAGGGATTCCGCACCTCGACATATCCTTAGTCAATCTCGTTTCGACGGTCTGACAAACGAGGGCGACCTGAACTTACAACTGGTATCAGAGCCAAAGGTTTCAATATCTTGGTTCGAGATTGATTTCGATTTGGTTATCACACTTTTTTGCGTGTTCTTAGGTGGAGATAGTTTTCGGGTGCGTTTGAAAGAAAGTTTCAAACTTGACACCAAAATAAGACACATCTCAATCCTAAAACTGTTATCTCAAACTTTCAAAGATCAAGGAACAATATCGGGTTCGGGATCTATGAAAATTTGAAAACAGCCCGTTTTGCGTGTTCTGGTACTATAGCTTTTGTGTGTTCTTAAGTACAGTACTTTTGCGTGTTTCGGTACACTTCAGATCTGCGTGATTTTCAAACAGTTCGCGCGTTCTAGTGGTTTGCGTGTTCTGTTTGAGTGTTCTCAAGTTTGAGAGGGTTCGGTTTTGAGTGTTCTCATTTGCGTGTTCCTACGTCTTGTGTGTTTCATTTGAGTGTTCCCATATTTGCGTGTTCTTGTGACTTTGTGTGTTTATAAGTTGAACCACATATACAAAGGCAGCAAATTATCTTAACCAATTGATACTAATGGACCATGAGACCGGTAAGGGTAATTCACCACCCAAACTGATGATCATAGACCAATACTTTTCTTGGAAAGGCCGATTCGAATCCTTTATGCAATTCACGGATATTAGAATGTGGACTTGTATGACAGAAGGATATAGTGCCCCAACATATGAGGATAGTGGTGTTAACAAAGTATATGCTTATCAAGGCATGACTGAATCTAATAAAAAAATGTATGAGGCAGAGAAAAAGGCACTATCATGTTTAAAAATGTCATTGCCACAAGAAATATTACATTTATTTAATGGATTCAATACATCGAAAGAACTTTGGTTAGCATTAAAGAATCATTGTGAAGGGGATGAAACACTTAAAAAGAATCGTAGAGACCTTTTAAAGCATCAGTATAATGTATTCAACGGGTTAAGAAGTGAAAACTTAGATCAACTAATTACTAGGTATTATCACTTGTTAGCAGAGTTGCAAGCATTTGAGGTTATCTACTCTGAGGAGGAAAAAGTCAAGAAATTTTTGAGCTCCTTTCCAAAAAAGTGTAGTAATTATATTACTACTTTGCAGGAGAAAGCAGATTTCTCAGACATGTCCTTGACTCAGATAGTTGCTAAGTTTCGGGGACAAGAAATGAAACTAAAGAGAAGGGAAGCAGGATATAATAATGCTCAGATTCCCGAGCTTTATTACGGTAGGCCTACGATCAATGTGGGTCAAGGTTCTTCTAGTGGAAGCACAAGTGCCTTCCTGAGTGAAGATGTTGACTTACAGAGAATCTCTTTTGACTCTGAGGTAAACATTTGTCTTGTTTCAAGTCAGGGTGACAATCATGGCAACCGTCAGTATCCTACCTCCGGTGCTAGTTCCACCGTGCCTATAAGTGTCAAATGTGCGGAAAGTCACTTATCCGTTCTTGCGTCATTTGTGACATCTTATGAACAGTTTATCCAAGGAAAGGTTCAGGATCCTAGTCTTATAGATGAAGACTATGAACAAATTGATCATTTGGACTTAGAAGAGATGAATTGCAATGGCAAATGGCCATGTTGACTCTTCGGGCTAAACAGTTCTTGGCAAGAACAGGGCGAAAGGTTGTGGGTTCTAAGCTTGGCTTTGATAAGTCAAAGGTAAAATGTTACAATTGCGAGGGCTTTAGACATTTTGCTAGGGAATGCCAGAGACCTAAGAAGGATGATAGGTCTATTGTGACTCGTCAAAACTTCAACCAGGGTGGAACAACATCTCCTCCTCCAGGTGCTCCACAACGAAGATATTTTGAAGGGTCGAGCTCAAATGTCAATAACACTTCTCAACAAAACGGTTATCAAGGTACCAAGGTTGAAAGTCCAAACTCTAATAACCAAAGTGGGTCCAGAGCTTTAGTGGTTCAACAACAAGAAGGTTCATATGACTGGGGTTCTATTGTTGAAGAAGCCGACAATGCCTATCTTGCTGAGATTAGTTCTGATGTGTCTTCAGATTCAGAATCAGATATTCCAGAAGGATGACAATAGATCATTCAAAAACCTTAAAAAATCAATAGTTTTGAGCAGTTCAAACAAAGTCGAAGATCAAAAGACAATGTTGGGTCTGGTGAACTTCATGACGAACTTGACTATCACTAAGTATCCAGTTTCAGTAGAAAGGACTCACAACTTATGGAATATTGATACTGGATGTTCTATTCATGCCACTGGAGATAGTAGTGTTCTGTCATACTTTGTTAAGATTCCTGATGTTCATGTGAACTATGCCGAATGTGCACTGGGAACTGCAACCGGTCATGTTAAAGTGAGCATCACTAATCTTCATCTTGATAAGGTGTATCATGTTGAACACCTCGGTAAAAATCATTTGAGTGTCAGTCAAATACATGATGTGTGTCATTAATGGGACAAGGATCATAAAAATGTTCCTCGTTTGGTTCCGGAAGCTTCCAGGGTTGATGAGGCATCAACAAGCGGAAGAGTCATTCTAGAAGAAAACGAGACATTGTATTTGAGACACTCAAAGTCTACTCCATTAAGGCCTGTGAAAACCATGAAAGAAGTTTTGGAAAGACTTTCGTGCCATAGAAGAGATGACTGAGTATGGAATTCCAATCACGGAAGAAAATATCAGAAGGTTCAAGAAGAAGAATGTTAAAAAGATTTCCTGCTTCATATGTCGTACGAAGGGTCATGTTGCTAGAATGTGTCCAAGTAAATGAGTGAATAGCGAAATGACTCAATCAAGGTCAGAACATACAGATACTAGGATATGCTCAAGCAGTGATGATCATTCTTCAGACAGTCTATCTAGGCTTAATGTGAGAAACCTGAGAAATAGTTCTCAGAAGTTGAAGGAAAAGATATGATGAAAGAACAATACAGGGAATCAATTGGAAACCATGTTGGTTCTTCTCAAAGGTTCCCCATGCATGCTTTACATGCTCAAAGATCAAGAGATTCAGGGAAGAAATCATTTGGAGAAAGTCATTTCAGACAAGTGTCAAATCATGAGACTTCTTCAAACTACCCTTCTTCAAGAAAAAGATCAGAGAACTCTGGTAGTTGGTACCCTTCAAATTCATATGAAGTGAGATCATATGCTAAGCCTACAGAATATCACAGTACTTATTATGATCGATTTGCTAGAAGAAGTGGAAATGATTTCAAATCAACGTCTCAGAGCTACAATGTTGGTGAATCATCCAATGCCTTCTAAAAAAGAAGCATCAAGATGATTCAAATCAATTGAATAAGATTTTGGGTAAAGGAGGCTGGGGAGAATTTGCATATCGAGATGATTCGGGGAGAATCCGGACAAAAAGGGTCTGGGTTCTTGACGAAGAAAACTAATTCCCTTCATTTGTGCGGAGGATACAGTTAGAGAAGACCATGTATTTCAGTGATCGGTGACTGAATCCTAGGCACTTTTTTAGATAACATAGTGGTTTATCGAACATTTGTTTTTATGTATTTCATTGTAAATCATGGTGCAAGTCCCTTGTATGTTATTTATAATTTGTTTATAAAAGAACGTATTTGGGAAAAACAAGTATATATAAGGTGTTTTATGTTGATCACTTCTGATCACATGTCAGGTGAAATCTTTCCTTGTGTAGTTAAGATGTAATCTGAATTACTTTATTTTATGCTTGTTAATAAATCATTTGTGATAACATTGTTATTTGTTTAATGCTTGTTATCCTATGATGAATGTGCAAGTTGATTTATATATGATTTTTACACTAAGGCCTTTGATCAATCGCGTTTCGAGTTGCTAGTTCATTTGACTGGAATGAGAAACCCTTAGCTACTGTCTCTCTAGAACCTCTTATATTTTGAAAAAAAAGGAGAAAAATCAGAAAATGCAACAAAAAAATATAATAATGGTTTAAGGGGGAGTAGTTGCTGCTTTAGTGTTGAGACGTGAAGATAACTAGTGGCTCTTAGGTCTGCTTAATGTACTTAAACTGCTTTGTTCAATGACTTCATCATATGATGTATCGGTAGACATAAAGTGTTAAGGTTTTTCCGTAATCTGATCTTAATTATACAATGCTTCTGTGGGACACTTGTTTAGATATATGGCCTTGTATGCCTGCTCTTTACTTGCTAAATTGAGCTGGTCCTTAAATCTTATGAAAGATTTAGTGTTATTATTTTGCATATTTGGTCTGTATATGGAAAGTCTCGGGTACATATATTTCGGAAGTATATGTATTGCTATAGGAAGTATGTGTGTGACAAGATATTTCGGAAATATCTTTGTTGGTTGTCAAAAATGAAGCTAATGTGGCCTTTGAGATTCGAACAAGTAAGTCCTCGGGGTATCTTCGTTATACCTAGCCTACTGTTTGATCCAAGGATCGCATGGACCTTCGATCGGGAACAAGGAGGGGGTTTTGACCGATTTATTGGCGATTCCCTACCGGTGTAAAGCTTTGAGAAGCTTAACGCCATTGTATCGGAGGTGTTTGTGTTGGGGGTGGAGACTCCTCCGTAGAGATGCGGCCACCTTAGGTGTTTTGGGGGTGAAGAGAACATGCCTCCATCTTATGAGGATGACCTCTATTTATAAGATGGGTAATCTTGGAGGAAAAGATAGGTTTAGGGTTTCCCTAGTTATTAGGAAGGGATGACGGGCGAGCTCCGTAATTCTGACGGAGGTGAGCTCCGTTCTGACGGAGGTGAGCTCCGTATTTCTGTCCGGAAATATCCTTAAGCAACCTTCGTAATAACAGATTTACATACGGAGGTAGGGCTCCGTATAGGGTATATCATCAAGCCGCCCACTCTAATAGGAGAGACTGGCCAGAGGCTGTCGTGTTAGACTCCAAGAAAATCAACTAGCTGCAGATCCGAGTAAGCTCTCCGTGATTGATGTCTTTCGTCTGGTATTAACCGTTCCGTCTTTGTCCTTTGGCCATTAAAACATTTGATTATCCGGATTTTTCCTCTATAATAATTAGGGGAATTACCTCAATGTCATGGTTGGACTGCTGGAAACTTCTGTCGGCATGATGATCTGCAGATGAGACTTTCATGTCCATCGGAGTTGATGTTTGTCATCGTCGGCTTTCTTCGTAGGTATAGTTCGTCTTTAAACTCATGATACTATGAGGTTCCTTTTTCCTTACTTCTCCCGGAGCTTCCTAGGCCACTTCAAAATCTATGTATCCCTTGTGTACTTTATAGCTGTTTCCAACTTATTTCCCTTATAGTGGGTCTAAGCCTGTTAACTCGCTGGGATCAAATAGGATGCTTCTTTATGTCGCCCAAGTGTCTGTTTGTTCGCGTATGCCATGTCCGTAGGTGATGAAGAAGCTTCGTGTGTGAAATCAATGTTTTCCTTAAGTGCGTAACTTTTTATTGAGAAGGGTCTGATGGTGGGTCGGTGATGCTGTGATGTAGTATATAGCTTCGTCTCCGCTGTTGATAAGAAAGGTCTTCAATGTAGTGGATGGATAATCGGTTCTTGAGCTGCGTACTTGTTTAGGATTTTTGCGAAGATATCTAGCTAGTGTGACGCTAGTAGGGGGATGTTGAGGCAGGATTGATCCGGGTTCTTGTTGCTGAAGGTAGTATTGCTCTTAATGATCTTCTTGTAACTGCGTTCTCCTTCGCAGAGAAATGTGTTTAGGCAACATATCAATGTTGAATCGTCGTCCGAAATATGTTTGAATTTTACTCCATTGTTATCTTCTAATGCACAATAAAACTGTTTGTGCATATTTCTTGTTATTTTCGCCATTTGTAGACTAGGTAATCTGACCATCGTAGATTCCGGGAGTCTCTTAGTGCTTGGAGGGCCTTGTTTTGTTGGCGTAGGATGTGAAGACAAACTTGAGCCCATCAGATTCTTCAATGTGTTAATGTGTAAGGGCTGAATTGATATCGTCTTCGTTTGTTGAAGTCTTCAGGAAGGTGTTAAAATTATTCCTTTAACTAACATGCTCTATCCTTCTGCAATTGTTTCATAATAAATGTCGTGCTAGAGAGTTTCAGCATGGTCTTATGTTTTTGTTTAAATGGTTCTCTGTCTTTCGCTTTTCACACCTCGACAGCTTCGCATATAGCCATTACGAATTTTTCTTAAAAACTTTTTACAAAGTTTCTAAGAGCTGTCGATTTGGATCGGCTAAGATGTAAGAGGCGCTCATTCGTCATGATCGGTTACTTCAAATCGGATTCTGTTATGAGTTATATGTCTCCCTTATCTGTGTCTCTGGAGGTCCGTGTCTTGAGTTGTGTCTTCCTTAATAGCTCCGATGAGTAACCTTTTTCTTGAATTTTTTGCATTGGGATTATCTTTGGGCGTTTGCCTTTTAAAGATGTTGATCAGGCTATCTATTGGCTTTTGCCTTTGCAAGACTATTCCACAATGCTCAGATTTGCACAAGATTTGCCTTATTGACTTTTTGTCGCCAAGGCTTTATCTGTGATAATGTCTTATGACAGTCGCCTTATGACGTGGTTGTCTCATGGCAGTCGTCTTATGACGTGATTGTCTGATGGCAGTCGCCTTATGACGTGATTGTCTCATGGCAGTCGCCTTATGACGTTGTCTTTATTTGTTCTCTGGGCGTCCCCTTGAACATTTAAAATTTATTTGTACGTACTTATTAAAAATATTTGCGAAGGGTAGCGACCCAACTTCGCTTATGTTAGCAGAGCTCATTAAGCATCTGGCACTGAGTTATCTGCTTGGTGCCCACGTAGGGTCTTATAGTAGTGACAGAGATGTGTACCTTTCAAGCAGCTTTGTGGTCGGAAGGTTTCTGCTCCGTCGTCTTTTGATGTGATCGTTGGTTGAGGTTATTGTGGCTATCCGCTGATTGAATGCTCCTCCTTCGGCGTGCTTTTCAAATGTTGCGCCAATTGCTTGATATAGTCTTCTAGGAGCTTCGGAGATTATAATATAGCCTTCGTTATTTGCAGAGCTATGCCAGAATATCGGAGAGTAAGTGTGATATGGTTGTCCGCCTTTGGTGTTACGACCGTCTTTGTAAACGTATTGCTTTCGGTTTGTGCCTTTGAAGTTGACGTCTTTCTTGGAGATGTAATATGTTTTCGGCTGGAGGTAGGAGATCAGGATAAATACTGTGGTCTTCTGGATGTTGTAGTGTGCTTGAGAAGGATCATATGTGCATCGAATATCCATTCCTCTTGCTATGTCGATAGTATCTTCCATTTGTTCATAGTACCATGTAATAATTTGAGATCAAACACCAACAACACCGAATCAACTCAGACTTTTATTTAATCGAAACCCTAAAGATCTAATACAGACACGAAGATGAATCGTCCACAATTGTGTGCGATTCTAAAGGACTGGGATCATCCACTAAACGTGTGTGATCCTAAATACAAACATTAATCACAATACAGACTCAATAATGAACAACTAATATCAACTCAATGTTGATAATAACAAGAACAAAATACAGAGAGAAAAAACAATACGAACAAAAGAGACAAACTGAATGAATGAGATAAAGAGGTATTTATATAACCCTAATCTCCAATTTACATAACAGCCCCTGCACAATGAACAAACTAACAAAAGAGGATAAAAGAAATAAAGTTACCTTTTACACCCTGCAGAATAAAAGAGTTATAACTTGAACCTTATATTTATAACATCCTCCCTCAAGATTATAACTCATTTTCTTACCCAGAATTTTTTTGAAAACATGTCAACTAAGTTAAGCTTATCACACAAAACTTTGTGTTGTTTACTTGTAAGACCTTTAGTTAAGATATCTGCAGTTTGATCTTTAGAATCAATTTTAAAAACTTTAATCATACCTGAAGCAGCTTTCTCTCTAACAAAATGAACATCTATTTCAAAGTGTTTTGACTTTTCATGAAACACTGGATTTCCAGCAATCTGGACAGCAGCACTATTATCACAATATATACTTACAGGAATAAGATCATTGATGCCAAGACTGAGAAGCATATTAGTTATCCAAACAGTTTCACAAGTTGCAGAAGCCATGCATCTATATTCAGCTTCAGTAGAAGATCTGGATATAGTTGCTTGCTTCTTGCTTTTCCAAGAAATCAAATTGTTGCCCAGAAAAATACAAAAACCAGAAACTGACTTCCTGGTTTTTGGACATTTTGCCCAGTCAGCATCTCCAAAGACTCTTAACTTAAGATCACTGTTCTTATCAAATTGAATACCAGTACTAGGAGACCTTTTAAGATACCTAAGTACCCTTAAAGCAGTTTTAAAATGAGACTGAAGAGGAGCATGCATGTGTTGACTAAGACAGTGTACAGCATAAGATATGTCAGGTCTAGTATGAGTAAGATAGATTAATTTTCCAACAAGTTGTTGATAGCTAGAAATGTTTTTAATGAATTTATCATTTTCACTTTCTTCATAGTTCATAATTTCATTTAAAACCAGAGGAGTATCAACAGGTTTAGCAGCCAAGAGACCATACTCATACAAAAGCTCCAAACAATATTTTCTTTGTGTCATGCAAACACCTTTGTTATTTTTCAACACCTCAATACCTAGAAAATACTTTAACTCACCTAAATCTTTAATTAAAAACTTATTGCTTAAAAACTGTTTAAAACTATTAATTTCCTTTTCATTATTACCAGTGATTACTATATCATCAACATAGACTAATAAAGCAATAAAAACATCTTTAGACTGTTTAACATAAAGAGAATAATCAAACTTACTCTGTTCAAAACCATGCTCAACCAAGGCATTGGTAAGCTTAGCATTCCACTGCCTTGGGGCTTGCTTCAAACCATACAAAGACTTAACAAGTTTGCATACTTTAGTACTATCACCAACTTGACAACCAAGAGGAATAGTCATATACACATCTTCATTTAACTCACCATAAAGAAAAGCATTATTAACATCAAGTTGGTACATAGGCCAACCTTTACAAACAGCCATACACATAAGACATCTCACAGTGACCATCTTAACCACAGGACTAAAAGTCTCATCATAATCCAAACCCTCTCTTTGACTGTAACCTTTGGCTACAAGCCTAGCCTTATATCTCTCAACCTCACCACTAGCTTTATATTTAATTTTAAAGATCCACTTACATCCTATAGGCTCTCTATCAATAGGCAAATCAGTAATGACCCAAGTATTGTTTCTATGTAAAGCCTCAATCTCATTATTCATAGCTTCAACCCATTTAGGATCTTTAATGGCTTCTTCATAAGTAGAAGGTTCAAAACCTTTATTTAAGTTTGTTGAAAAACTGAAGTTCTCATTACTTAAACAAGCATAACTAACAAACTTATCAAGACCATATCTAACATTAGAATCAAGAATATAATCATTTAATCTAACAGACTGTTTAGTTATTCTATTAGACCTTCTCAAATTAGGATTACCCTCATTATCAACAGTTGTCTCCTCATTGTTAATTAAACCAGGCTGATCAATAGGAATGTTTCCCTCAGGGATGTAATTTTCATTTATAGATGTTGCTCTGCCATCCTGCCTTTGAACATTAACATGCTCATAAGAGGTGGAGGCTGTGCCATCATCATAAAAAGTACCTCTCCCTTCATCATTGGGTGTTAAAGAAGTTATGACATCTGACTCTTTATTATCAAAAAAATGAACTTGTTCAGATTCTGTTGAGTTAACAAGATCTGCACAGATTTCAGAAGCAGATTGCATTTTAAAAGGAAATATGCTTTCATAAAACTTTACATCTCTTGAATATAAGACAGAATTACTATCAATACTAAAAAGTTTATAAGCCTTTTTAACAGAAGAAAAACCAATTAAGACACATTTTTCAGATCTAGGAGAAAACTTATCAAAATTATTTAAGACAGTTGAATAACAAAGACAACCATAACTTCTGATATGGGAGAGGACAGGTTTTCTTTTATAAATCATTTCAAAAGGAGAACAACCATTTAATACTGAAGAGGGTAACCTGTTAATAAGATAAACAGCAGTTAGAATACAATCAGACCAGAATTTGAGAGGCATTCCTCCCTGAAACATAATACTTCTAGCCACATTCAATAAATGTCTATGTTTTCTCTCAGCAATGCCATTTTGCTGAGGAGTATAACTAACAGAAGTTTGATGTAAAATCCCTTTGTTATTTAGAAAAGTATTCATGTTTCTATTCACAAATTCAGTTCCATTATCAGACCTTATAACCTTGATTTTAGTTTCAAACTGAGTTTCAAGAAGACTGGAAAAAGAAACAAACAAATCATATACTTCATCTTTGGTTTTAATTAAATAAACCCAAACAGCTCTTGAAAAATCATCAACAATTGTTAAAAAATATTTAAACCCTTCTCTGCTAACAACTTTATAAGGACCCCATAAATCAAGATGAATAAGATCACCTAACTGAACAGATTTGTGATCACTTAGAGGAAAAGGTTCTCTGGTTTGTTTAGCTTTATGGCAAACATCACATGGTGAAATATAAGAATTATTTTCCAGATTTAAGTCATCTTTTAATATATTAAGAACAGGGTCAGCAGGGTGACCTAATCTACTATGCCACAAAGACTTTGAAGCATGAAAACAAACAGGTAAAGACATATTGCACTTACCAATCACAGATTTAGGTTCATCAAACAAGTACAGACCATTAGACTCACTACCAGTCCCCAAGACAGTCTTTCTTTTCAAATCCTGAATATAACAATTAGTTTCATCAAAACCAACAAACATCTTGCTATCTCTAACAAGTTTATGAACAGACATAAGACTTACACAATAATTTGGAACAACAAGAACATCATACAAGACTACATTACTTGTTAATCTTAAATTACCAATATGTGTTATTTTAGCTAAAGTCCCATTTGGGTGTCCAACAGTCAAATTTAAATCAGAAACATCCACTACATCAAACATATTGTCAGCAGAAATGGTCATATGCTGATTAGCACCAGAATCAATTATCCAAGCTAATAACAGTCTTTTCATCTTTTTACTTATATTTGCACAAAAAAACTTTGAAAAGTTTGAATTAAACACACTACTGTTATTAAAAAATTGAGATTTACCTGACATATTAGCTTGTGCAGTAGAAGAATTACCCTTGTCACTGATTAGAGATATAATTTTCTGCACTTGATCATTAGTGAAAGACATAGCAGGAAAAGAAGCAGGTTGAACAGAAGAAGAAGTAGAAGCATGACTAGAATGACCAGATAACAATTTAGCATCACAATTAGCATTAAATCCTTGTTTATAACCATGATTTTGTCTAATAGGGTTAGGGTGTTTCTTGAAACCAGGAGGATACCCAACAATCTCATAACATCTTTCTATGGTATGGCCAATCATATTACAATGTTTGCATACAAGATTAGGATTAGGACCCTTATTATTTGGTAATTTTCTTTTTGAATCAAAAGTTCTTGCAGCAAAAGAAGTTATCTAAGGTTTATTATCAGTATTTGCAGACATATTAACTCCTCTATGTGATTCCTCCCTAGACAAGATAGCAAAAGCAGCTTTAACATCAGGTAAAGGGTCTTTGGTCAATATAGTACTTCTAATGGGTTGATACACATCATCAAGACTCATCAAAAATTGCATCAGTTTTATCAATTTGTCATGTGTACCAAGTTCTTCTCTAGCATCACAAGTACAAGCAGGCAATTTAGTCACAGAATCAAATTCTCTCCATAAGGAGTTAAGCTTATGATAGTGTTCAGACAATGAGATCCCATTTTGCTTAATAGTGTTAATTTTATACATCAAATTATACACAATTGAACCATCAAGTTTATCATAAGTTTCTTTTAATTCATTCCATACAGTAGTAGCATTTTCAGAGAAAATAAGACCCAGATAAACATCCTGAGATACAGAACTTAACAGCCAAGACAAGACAACAGCATTACACCTATCCCATTGCTGAGACAAAACTGGACTAGTAGCATAAGCAGTTTTAACCACAGAACCATCAATAAAACCAAGTTTATTTTTAGTTTGTAAAGCAAGTTTTATAGCACTAGCCCATATACGATAATTTTCAGTACCAGTTAATTTTATAGACACAATAGGCACACCAGTAGTATCATTTGCATGTAGGTACAAAGGACTACCAATATCAAGACTATTAATAGTAGCAACATCACCCATTGTAAACAACAAAACAGATAATATTCAAATACACACAAAAGATAATAAAAAATAGCACAAAATAAACCAAGCAAATTATCTGGAGTTTTGTAGACCAACACAAGACTCAATATAGTTGCAGATAGAACTACTACCAGGATTCCACACTTCTCAAGAAGAGGGTCAAGGCAGCCGTAATATCCTATATATCGAATCAATGCAATCCACCAGATAATGGAAAAGAAGACTTACAGTGCTATAAAAGGAAAGAAGGAGATGAAGTAGAAGAAAGTATCACAAAAGATACTTAGCGGAAGCAGCAATCACGATTTTCAAATAAAATAGGGTTTTAATGGAAAACCCTAATTATTAATCCCTAGATCTTAAAAAACCCCCAAATATCAAAACCCTAAAATCAGAATAATAGATCTGATCAATCTGAAACCCTAATTTTTATTAACCTGTCTCTGATACCATGTAATAATTTGAGATCAAACACCAACAACACCGAATCAACTCAGACTTTTATTTAATCGAAACCCTAAAGATCTAATACAGACACGAAGATGAATCGTCCACAATTGTGTGCGATTCTAAAGGACTGGGATCATCCACTAAACGTGTGTGATCCTAAATACAAACATTAATCACAATACAGACTCAATAATGAACAACTAATATCAACTCAATGTTGATAATAACAAGAACAAAATACAGAGAGAAAAAACAATACGAACAAAAGAGACAAACTGAATGAATGAGATAAAGAGGTATTTATATAACCCTAATCTCCAATTTACATAACAGCCCCTGCACAATGAACAAACTAACAAAAGAGGATAAAAGAAATAAAGTTACCTTTTACACCCTGCAGAATAAAAGAGTTATAACTTGAACCTTATATTTATAACATAGTAGAAGATCACTTTCTCTCCTTTTCCCGTTATCTCTGGCAAGCTTGGATAGGTCAATTTCTCCAACGATCTTTTATTTTAATCATCGCGATATATTATCTAGCGATGCCATCGTGGACAAATTCCCTACCGATGGACTCTAGGGATTAGGGATCCCAATGCGAGTTTTAATAATTCCATACGCAGGTTTTGCGGTGATTTTGACGAGGAGATCTTGCTGGCATCGTTTTTTCAGGAGCTTTTCTTTGTCCCCATAATATCTGAATGGTAGTGGCTTCGTTATGTATTTTATGATGGAATGCTTCCCTTTTTACTTGTATTGCAATTGGTGTGACAATTCTTTTTGATTTGTGTCTTTGAGAGCATAGGAGGTCATAAATATAGCCTTCGTAGTTTTGTGGAGCATCGGGGTGTTCAATATCGTGGCCTTCTTCATCTTTAATTTATTATGTCAAAAATCAGCGACATCTGGCACTTGCTTATTAGCTAGAAAAGTATTGCCTCCATCTTTCTCCACATGTATATATATGGATATACATACTTTATATTCTAAACGGGGTCACTTCTGTGTACACGTATGTGCATCTTCAAATGTGCCCACTTGTTTTTGTGATCAGGAGCAAATAACTTTCCCAGTTATATTGTCACTGCATTCTCATCCTCTTGAAAGCCATATATATCAATTGATATTTTCTCCAAAGAATGCATGAAAATTATACTGCCTTTTTTCCTTGCCGACATGTTGAGAAAAACATGAATGCATGTCACCAATTATGGGACAACTTCCCATGCAGCAAGCATACTTCTCTATAAGCCTTTTCAATTGCATCGACTTTGTTTTTTATTATTTTGAGTTTCAACATTGCCTTCAATTTTTAATCTCATGCGCGTTGTATCTTGGCAGTAGCATTCATATGGTCTTTTGTTATATAATCGCTACTTCCATGCACTTCTTCTATGGTGCTCAAACTCGAACCGTCTTCGACTTTGCATGTTCTTTGTAGCTCGTAGAGGTCATGATTATTGTATGGTTTGGGGCGAAGTGTATATAGTACCGGTGAATTTGTCATATTTCCAAGCGATCTTCTTTAGTCGAATCATCGAAACTGCTGGCCATAGAGTGTGCCTGAGTCACAAGATTGGGCTTCGCGATGTTTGCGATTGGTGGCATGGCGGTGGCTGCTGATAGTGGTTGGATTATGGTTGACAGCGGCGTTGTAGATAAACGATTTTTGGTCGACTTATTGCTTGTTCGAGCACCTTTAGATTTTTTGTATGAACATAATCTTGTGTGTGAAGTAGTTTTGTCACCATCTTCTCGTGCATGTCTCAATAAACTAGAGCCATGCATATATATATATATATATATATATATATATATATATATATATATATATATATATATATATATATATATATATATATATATATATATATATATATATATATATATATATATATATATATATATATATATATATATATATATATATATATATATATATATATATATATATATATATATATATATATATATATATATATATATATATATATATATATATATATATATATATATATATATATATATATATATATATATATATATATATATATATATATATATATATATATATATATATATATATATATATATATATATATATATATATATATATATATATATATATATATATATATATATATATATATATATATATATATATATATATATATATATATATATATATATATATATATATATATATATATATATATATATATATATATATATATATATATATATATATATATATATATATATATATATATATATATATATATATATATATATATATATATATATATATATATATATATATATATATATATATATATATATATATATATATATATATATATATATATATATATATATATATATATATATATATATATATATATATATATATATATATATATATATATATATATATATATATATATATATATATATATATATATATATATATATATATATATATATATATATATATATATATATATATATATATATATATATATATATATATATATATATATATATATATATATATATATATATATATATATATATATATATATATATATATATATATATATATATATATATATATATATATATATATATATATATATATATATATATATATATATATATATATATATATATATATATATATATATATATATATATATATATATATATATATATATATATATATATATATATATATATATATATATATATATATATATATATATATATATATATATATATATATATATATATATATATATATATATATATATATATATATATATATATATATATATATATATATATATATATATATATATATATATATATATATATATATATATATATATATATATATATATATATATATATATATATATATATATATATATATATATATATATATATATATATATATATATATATATATATATATATATATATATATATATATATATATATATATATATATATATATATATATATATATATATATATATATATATATATATATATATATATATATATATATATATATATATATATATATATATATATATATATATATATATATATATATATATATATATATATATATATATATATATATATATATATATATATATATATATATATATATATATATATATATATATATATATATATATATATATATATATATATATATATATATATATATATATATATATATATATATATATATATATATATATATATATATATATAAATATTTAAAAACCGGTTTCGAATCCACTATATATATATAATTCGGGTTTTCCTTGCATTTGTAACAAATACTTATCAAATATCAACCAACATCAGTATATATTTTTTAAAAACAGAGCTTATGGCTTCTTCATCGTCATCTGACCCATCATCACCTCCTACGGTAACATTTCATGCATTGAAAGCGCAATGTAAAGAGGATATAGACGACGGTTATGAACTATACCACAAAATTAATGATTGTAAGCTTCTTATGGAACAAAGGAAGCGCGAACATAAGAAGAAAATAAAAGAAATAAGGAAAATTGGCAGCGGAATCATTATAAGTGAAGAAATGCATAGCGAATATCTTAGTCTTCAGTCCATTGATTTGCACACTTATATTTGTTTAACAAGAAAGTAAAGAACAGAAATAAAGAACACAAACAAGAACAAGTTCAATTGTTAGAAAACTATGCAAGTCTAATCATATGTATCATTGAAAGTCAATGTTTCGACCATTCGCCAGTGCATATATCATTTGCATTTGGGCAGCAGTGGCTTGATCAAAGGATCCACTGTTCCCACCAAGGCACTGAATAACATGTGTAAACAACAACCTCCATACACCAGGAATGAATTTCTTTTGTGGATTGCTGTGCACAGATTGTGCTGGTACCATGTTTGTCCCATACCCAATGGTTAACAGCCATTCTTTCCAAACTGAGGTAGGGACCAAATCAACAAAGGGTCTGTCTTCTGATTGCTTAGGGAGACGAAGAACATCTCTTAATAAATTTGCAGAGATGGAGATGGTGTGCTCCCCTTTCATTACAGTTCCTTTAATGGAGCAGCTGGACACATCATAATCACACGTCCACCAGAATTCCCTCAAAAGATGAAGACACATCTCATGGGGATTTTTATAGATTGCTCTTCTAACTGGACATCCTTTGATGAAGTCCAGCATAGAATAATATCCTTTACCTTGGAAGGGATTTCTTCGGATCCCAAGTAATTATTTGCTTTGACAACTAGTTCTGGGCTTGAAAAGAAACTTTGTCAGAAGGACGAATGCCTTCATTATCGAAGACTTTAGAAATGAGATAGGAGGAAATATTTTTGGGGTTTTCTGGAGATTGTTGTGGAGATTGTTCAGATTGAGAAGCCATTTTCAACTTTGGAGGTATAGAGATACGAAGAGAAGATGAAAAGATTGAAAGAGTATGAAAAGATTGAAGGAATAATGGAAAAGATTTAAAGTATTGAGAGATTTTAGAAGTGAGTGAGAAAAGAAATGAACGTGAAAGATGATATGGGAGAAGGTTTACATATATATGGTATGGATATGGAAGGTCTTCAATGTAGTGGATGGATAATCGGTTCTTGAGCTGCGTACTTGTTTAGGATTTTTGCGAAGATATCTAGCTAGTGTGACGCTAGTAGGGGGATGTTGAGGCAGGATTGATCCGGGTTCTTGTTGCTGAAGGTAGTATTGCTCTTAATGATCTTCTTGTAACTGCGTTCTCCTTCGCAGAGAAATGTGTTTAGGCAACATATCAATGTTGAATCGTCGTCCAAAATATGTTTGAATTTTACTCCATTGTTATCTTCTAATGCACAATAAAACTGTTTGTGCATATTTCTTGTTATTTTCGCCATTTGTAGACTAGGTAATCTGACCATCGTAGATTCCGGGAGTCTCTTAGTGCTTGGAGGGCCTTGTTTTGTTGGCGTAGGATGTGAAGACAAACTTGAGCCCATCAGATTCTTCAATGTGTTAATGTGTAAGGGCTGAATTGATATCGTCTTCGTTTGTTGAAGTCTTCAGGAAGGTGTTAAAATTATTCTTTTAGCTAACATGCTCTATCCTTCTGCAATTGTTTCATAATAAATGTCGTGCTAGAGAGTTTCAGCATGGTCTTATGTTTTTGTTTAAATGGTTCTCTGTCTTTCGCTTTTCACACCTCGACAGCTTCGCATATAGCCATTACGAATTTTTCTTAAAAACTTTTTACAAAGCTTCTAAGAGCTGTCGATTTGGATCGGCTAAGATGTAAGAGGCGCTCATTCGTCATGATCGGTTACTTCAAATCGGATTCTGTTATGAGTTATATGTCTCCCTTATCTGTGTCTCTGGAGGTCCGTGTCTTGAGTTGTGTCTTCCTTAATAGCTCCGATGAGTAACCTTTTTCTTGAATTTTTTGCATTGGGATTATCTTTGGGCGTTTGCCTTTTAAAGATGTTGATCAGGCTATCTATTGGCTTTTGCCTTTGCAAGACTATTCCACAATGCTCAGATTTGCACAAGATTTGCCTTATTGACTTTTTGTCGCCAAGGCTTTATCTGTGATAATGTCTTATGACAGTCGCCTTATGACGTGGTTGTCTTATGGCAGTCGTCTTATGACGTGATTGTCTCATGGCAGTCGCCTTATGACGTGATTGTCTCATGGCAGTCGCCTTATGACGTTGTCTTTATTTGTTCTCTGGGCGTCCCCTTGAACATTTAAAATTTATTTGTACGTACTTATTAAAAATATTTGCGAAGGGTAGCGACCCAACTTCGCTTATGTTAGCAGAGTTCAGTAAGCATCTGGCACTAGTTATCTGCTTGGTGCCCACATAGGGTCTTATAGTTGTGACAGAGATGTGTACCTTTCAAGCAGCTTTGTGGTCGGAAGGTTTCTGCTCCGTCGTCTTTTGATGTGATCGTTGGTTGAGGTTATTGTGGCTATCCGCTGATTGAATGCTCCTCCTTCGGCGTGCTTTTCAAATGTTGCGCCAATTGCTTGATATAGTCTTCTAGGAGCTTCGGAGATTATAATATAGCCTTCGTTATTTGCAGAGCTATGCCAGAATATCGGAGAGTAAGTGTGATATGGTTGTCCGCCTTTGGTGTTACGACCGTCTTTGTAAACGTATTGCTTTCGGTTTGTGCCTTTGAAGATGACGTCTTTCTTGGAGATGTAATATGTTTTCGGCTGGAGGTAGGAGATCAGGATAAATACTGTGGTCTTCTGGATGTTGTAGTGTGCTTGAGAAGGATCATATGTGCATCGAATATCCATTCCTCTTGCTATGTCGATAGTATCTTCCATTTGTTTCATAGTAGAAGATCACTTTCTCTCCTTTTCCCGTTATCTCTGGCAAGCTTGGATAGGTCAATTTCTCCAACGATCTTTTATTTTAATCATCGCGATATATTATCTAGCGATGCCATCGGGACAAATTCCCTACCGATGGACTCTAGGGATTAAGGATCCCAATGCGAGTTTTAATAATTCCATACGCAGGTTTTGCGGTGATTTTGACGAGGAGATCTTGCTGGCATCGTTTTTTCAGGAGCTTTTCTTTGTCCCCATAATATCTGAATGGTAGTGGCTTCGTTATGTATTTTATGATGGAATGCTTCCCTTTTTACTTGTATTGCAATTGGTGTGACAATTCTTTTTGATTTGTGTCTTTGAGAGCATAGGAGGTCATAAATATAGCCTTCGTAGTTTTGTGGAGCATCGGGGTGTTCAATATCGTGGCCTTCTTCATCTTTAATTTATTATGTCAAAAATCAGCGACATCTGGCACTTGCTTATTAGCTAGAAAAGTATTGCCTCCATCTTTCTCCACATGTATATATATGGATATACATACTTTATATTCTAAACGGGGTCACTTCTGTGTACACGTATGTGCATCTTCAAATGTGCCCACTTGTTTTTGTGATCAGGAGCAAATAACTTTCCCAGTTATATTGTCACTGCATTCTCATCCTCTTGAAAGCCATATATATCAATTGATATTTTCTCCAAAGAATGCATGAAAATTATACTGCCTTTTTTCCTTGCCGACATGTTGAGAAAAACATGAATGCATGTCACCAATTATGGGACAACTTCCCATGCAGCAAGCATACTTCTCTATAAGCCTTTTCAATTGCATCGACTTTGTTTTTTATTATTTTGAGTTTCAACATTGCCTTCAATTTTTAATCTCATGCGCGTTGTATCTTGGCAGTAGCATTCATATGGTCTTTTGTTATATAATCGCTACTTCCATGCACTTCTTCTATGGTGCTCAAACTCGAACCGTCTTCGACTTTGCATGTTCTTTGTAGCTCGTAGAGGTCATGATTATTGTATGGTTTGGGGCGAAGTGTATATAGTACCGGTGAATTTGTCATATTTCCAAGCGATCTTCTTTAGTCGAATCATCGAAACTGCTGGCCATAGAGTGTGCCTGAGTCACAAGATTGGGCTTCGCGATGTTTGCGATTGGTGGCATGGCGGTGGCTGCTGATAGTGGTTGGATTATGGTTGACAGCGGCGTTGTAGATAAACGATTTTTGGTCGACTTATTGCTTGTTCGAGCACCTTTAGATTTTTTGTATGAACATAATCTTGTGTGTGAAGTAGTTTTGTCACCATCTTCTCGTGCATGTCTCAATAAACTAGAGCCATGCATGCATGCACTTCGTTCTCCTTTTCTTTTTTGTCGTGGATGGAGGATGGTAGTTCGAGTATAAATGAATTCGATCCCATCCCTTTGAGTCTTTTTGTTCCATTGCTAACTCGGGCTGTGGCTCCTTTCCTAGCAATATTTGTGCCATGAGGGTCCCGTAATTGTCAAAGAAGGACCCATATAATGGCAGGTTGTGGCGACACCTTTGTTGTAAGCTCGGATGATTTTTCGCCTTTTTTCGCGTAAGCTTCCATTATTGACGTCTTCTCTCCGAGCTAAAGCGGTGCCAACAGCTGAGAATTTTTTTTTGAAACGGTCGTATTTCAAGGGTGATTTGTCAAACAAGTTTTCGAAAAAAAAAATTTGTACACCCAGGTAAACCGGTAATGGAAATACCGGTTTCAAATTTTTGACCCGAACCCGGTATTTCCATTACCGGCTTCAGAAAAAGGTGATTGAACCCGGTATTTCAATTACCGGTTTCGGGCTTTTGCAGGTGATGTGACAAGGGCAGGTACGAGAGTTGACTGGCTACAGTGGTCCATTGCACTTGTTTCGAAACCGGTATTTCAAAAACCGGTTTCGAATCCACTATATATATATAATTCGGGTTTTCCTTGCATTTGTAACAAATACTTATCAAATATCAACCAACATCAGTATATATTTTTTAAAAACAGAGCTTATGGCTTCTTCATCGTCATCTGACCCATCATCACCTCCTACGGTAACATTTCATGCATTGAAAGCGCAATGTAAAGAGGATATAGACGACGGTTATGAACTATACCACAAAATTAATGATTGTAAGCTTCTTATGGAACAAAGGAAGCGCGAACATAAGAAGAAAATAAAAGAAATAAGGAAAATTGGCAGCGGAATCATTATAAGTGAAGAAATGCATAGCGAATATATTGAGTCTACATTACCAAGCATCGATGAAATAACTTCTGAACTTGAAAAACTGCTAAAGTTGATTAACAAAAAGATCGACTATGCGACATATTATAAATTGCTAGCTGAAGACGGTTTCCGTTAGAAAATTTATTTATGTAGTATTTATTTATGTATTATTTTTATCTAAGTTTTATATCGTTATTTTGAATATGTATTATTTTGAATATGTATTATTTTAATGTAAGTTTATATTGGAAAACAAATATTTATTAATAAAAACATTAAAAAAAAACATAATACAATCTATCTTTGACCCCCCGTTCCACATCCTGGTCGATCACGGCGAACTCTGCGACTTCTTCGCGGCGGCACATATTGTTGTTGTTGTTGTTGTTGTTGTTGTTCTTCTTCTTCTTCTTCTTCTTCTTCTTCTTCTTCTTCTTCTTCTTCTTCGTCGTCTTCTCCTTCGTCATTTCCCAGATTTGTAACTGGGTGTTGAGAAGAACTTGGAAAAGGAGAGAAGTTTTGCATCGGATAAGGAGAGATGTTTCGTGCCGGTTGACCACTTCCATAAAAATCAGGTGCAAAAAGATTTGGAGGAACATCGAATAGATGAAGTGGTGGTGCATTCGGGGTATAATAACCCGGGTTTTGGGAGGTACCCGTGAAAAACTGGTGGCTACCCGGGAACATTTGTTGGGGTCCTGAACTTGAGGGTCCAGCTTGTGAATTACCCGGTTGGTAACTTTGAAAACCCGAATTTGGTGACGGCCTAAACACGGTTTGGGTATTAAAACTGGAAGGACCAGCAGCATTAAAACTGGAAGGACCAGCAGCCCAATTGGAAGGACCAGCACCCGAACTGGAAGGACCAGCACCCCATGAAGTCCCACCTTGATCATTTTGGGAGGGAGGCATTTGAAATTGCTGTGACTCAGGAAACTGA
This sequence comes from Erigeron breviscapus, assembly GCA_034093135.1. Classification (NCBI taxonomy): domain Eukaryota; kingdom Viridiplantae; phylum Streptophyta; class Magnoliopsida; order Asterales; family Asteraceae; genus Erigeron; species Erigeron breviscapus. The sequence goes on along the minus strand of CM067169.1, from coordinate 123,515,706 downwards.
AAATTTTGTGACGTATAATTGGCCTGGAGGCTGGGCCTGACCGGGTTTACCGACTATTAAGACGGTACGAGCATGATACCACTGCATATATCCATCCGCAGTGGTGGTCCCTGGCTCTCCTTGGTGGTCGAGCCGCTGGTGTCGGTTCTCCCACTGGTTGATATAGTCGGTATGTTTAACACCCCAATCGACCACAGCCGGTCTCCTTTCCGTATTTTTTGAAGGTCAGAAAACTCCTTTGGTTCCAACAAACCAAAATTAGATGGAATGGTTTGTATAGTGCCAAACTGTCTAGCAACTCTATTTGCTACATGTACCTCCACCTCATCCCAAAAGATCAAGGGACCAATATATCTCCATATGTGTTGACCAGTCCTACAACTCGGGGGGAGTACGTTGATGAACTCTTCATACGGAGTCCATTTGAACTGTATTATAAAAATTTTAAATTATTATAACTTACAAAGTATATAAAATATTAAACACATTAAAAATTATTAATTTTATACCTGCTCATTCCTGAGCGTATTGAAAAAAGACCGGTACGAAACAAGAACGTGTGCCGGTGTCTCAACATTTGAGTGGTCTCCATTCCACCTGTTTGCTAAACAAGACCGATAAGCATACGGTCTCTCTCTGTCCTCTTTGCGTGTCGTGACGCGTGGGGCAATCCGTGGAATTCTTTCCCACGCCCAATACTGGAGCAACAACAAAGGCCCATCAATGCCCTTTCTTAAAGGCATACTCACCTTGGACAGGTTTCTATACAAACAAGCAAGAGCTGCTGAACCCCAGCTCTTTCGACCTTCTTTGCTCAGGTCTCCTAGGTTCCTCAAAAAATTCAAACTAACATCATAGGTGTTAGAATCAAGAAAAAGCTCTGAACCAAGAAGAGCTAGCATAACCCTTCTAGCCATGAATAGACACAGCTGATCATCTTCATGGTCGAACTCCAAATCAATGTGCCTTGTTAAGGTTGCAAATTTGATCCGACCGTTTTTCAAGTTATCAAAATCTACTTCATCTGTAGGAAAAAAGCCCAGATATTCCATACACAGATCGTTCCAGTAATCAACATTTTTGGTTTCTGAAACCCACTCACCAGTCCCCGCTGGTCCATCTATGGGTAAACCCCATATCACCTGCACATCTTGCAAGCTGACAGTTGCTTCACCAATAGGAAAGTGAAACGTGTTGGTTTCTGGACACCATCTCTTTTTTTTTTTTTTTTTTTTTTTTTTTTTTTTTTTTTTTTTTTTTTTTTTTTTTTTTTTTTTTTTTTTTTTTTTTTTTTTTTTTTTTTTTTTTTTTTTTTTTTTTTTTTTTTTTTTTTTTTTTTTTTTTTTTTTTTTTTTTTTTTTTTTTTTTTTTTTTTTTTTTTTTTTTTTTTTTTTTTTTTTTTTTTTTTTTTTTTTTTTTTTTTTTTTTTTTTTTTTTTTTTTTTTTTTTTTTTTTTTTTTTTTTTTTTTTTTTTTTTTTTTTTTTTTTTTTTTTTTTTTTTTTTTTTTTTTTTTTTTTTTTTTTTTTTTTTTTTTTTTTTTTTTTTTTTTTTTTTTTTTTTTTTTTTTTTTTTTTTTTTTTTTTTTTTTTTTTTTTTTTTTTTTTTTTTTTTTTTTTTTTTTTTTTTTTTTTTTTTTTTTTTTTTTTTTTTTTTTTTTTTTTTTTTTTTTTTTTTTTTTTTTTTTTTTTTTTTTTTTTTTTTTTTTTTTTTTTTTTTTTTTTTTTTTTTTTTTTTTTTTTTTTTTTTTTTTTTTTTTTTTTTTTTTTTTTTTTTTTTTTTTTTTTTTTTTTTTTTTTTTTTTTTTTTTTTTTTTTTTTTTTTTTTTTTTTTTTTTTTTTTTTTTTTTTTTTTTTTTTTTTTTTTTTTTTTTTTTTTTTTTTTTTTTTTTTTTTTTTTTTTTTTTTTTTTTTTTTTTTTTTTTTTTTTTTTTTTTTTTTTTTTTTTTTTTTTTTTTTTTTTTTTTTTTTTTTTTTTTTTTTTTTTTTTTTTTTTTTTTTTTTTTTTTTTTTTTTTTTTTTTTTTTTTTTTTTTTTTTTTTTTTTTTTTTTTTTTTTTTTTTTTTTTTTTTTTTTTTTTTTTTTTTTTTTTTTTTTTTTTTTTTTTTTTTTTTTTTTTTTTTTTTTTTTTTTTTTTTTTTTTTTTTTTTTTTTTTTTTTTTTTTTTTTTTTTTTTTTTTTTTTTTTTTTTTTTTTTTTTTTTTTTTTTTTTTTTTTTTTTTTTTTTTTTTTTTTTTTTTTTTTTTTTTTTTTTTTTTTTTTTTTTTTTTTTTTTTTTTTTTTTTTTTTTTTTTTTTTTTTTTTTTTTTTTTTTTTTTTTTTTTTTTTTTTTTTTTTTTTTTTTTTTTTTTTTTTTTTTTTTTTTTTTTTTTTTTTTTTTTTTTTTTTTTTTTTTTTTTTTTTTTTTTTTTTTTTTTTTTTTTTTTTTTTTTTTTTTTTTTTTTTTTTTTTTTTTTTTTTTTTTTTTTTTTTTTTTTTTTTTTTTTTTTTTTTTTTTTTTTTTTTTTTTTTTTTTTTTTTTTTTTTTTTTTTTTTTTTTTTTTTTTTTTTTTTTTTTTTTTTTTTTTTTTTTTTTTTTTTTTTTTTTTTTTTTTTTTTTTTTTTTTTTTTTTTTTTTTTTTTTTTTTTTTTTTTTTTTTTTTTTTTTTTTTTTTTTTTTTTTTTTTTTTTTTTTTTTTTTTTTTTTTTTTTTTTTTTTTTTTTTTTTTTTTTTTTTTTTTTTTTTTTTTTTTTTTTTTTTTTTTTTTTTTTTTTTTTTTTTTTTTTTTTTTTTTTTTTTTTTTTTTTTTTTTTTTTTTTTTTTTTTTTTTTTTTTTTTTTTTTTTTTTTTTTTTTTTTTTTTTTTTTTTTTTTTTTTTTTTTTTTTTTTTTTTTTTTTTTTTTTTTTTTTTTTTTTTTTTTTTTTTTTTTTTTTTTTTTTTTTTTTTTTTTTTTTTTTTTTTTTTTTTTTTTTTTTTTTTTTTTTTTTTTTTTTTTTTTTTTTTTTTTTTTTTTTTTCGTTTATTTTTTTATGCTTGTTTTTCGGTTTTTTCGCCCTTCTTCCTTGATCTTTCATGAACTAAAGCTTTGATCACCTCATTCCAGGTTATGAATCAGATCTTGCTCATGGTTTTTCATGATAGGATCGATCTTGAAAGCGGCAACAATTGGTGGTGAAATTTCGGCTTATGGTGACACACACCGAAAAACCGTTTTCGAGCTTCATAATCGTATTTTCTGGCCAAGGACAGAACTTGTGGCCACTCCCCATGTCTTGATCGCCATTCGCCCTATGGGGAATATTTTCGTATCCAGGACTTGGTCCCATGGTAACGGATGGTGGTGGAGCGTCAGTGAGGTCGAAAATCATGATTTTGTTTTTACCGCCTCTTTTCATCCTCAGATCTTTTTCTAGCAAAAGTCTTCAACGTCTTGTATCGACTTGAGTTGTGTCATGCAACGTCTCTCTCTCTTTTTTTATTTTGGTATGTCATGGTAATTGTTTTGTTTTTCAAGGTTTTATTAGCGGAAGAGATTTCGAATTCTTCCTGGCCGAAGTCAGAATTGACGTGGTTGCCCCTATTTTATCCAACATCAATTGACACTACTACAGAATGACGTGGTTGCCCCTATTTTACACGGTTTTCAGGAGCCAGCCGTGTAAAATCTTGAACGCGGAGATTCATACACGGTTGTTTCCAGAAACCGTGTAAAAATGTCCGGATATTTACACTCTGCACAACCACCAGATCAGATCAGATCTGAAAATTTATTCTTTATATCATTCTTCCTTTCCTTCATCATTTCTCCATATCTTTCCATCATAAATAATCTTTATTTTATTTAAGGTTAGATATTCATATCTATATTCATATTCATATTCACATTTAATTCATGTCTTGCATTTAATTTTTTTTTAAACTTATTTAATAACTTTAACATCTTTTTTACTCTTTTAATAGCTTTTCGCATTTACTATTATTTATTTTATTTAATAACCTCTTTTCATTTTTTTTATAGGAGATTTTCAAGATTACAAGAATTAGTGAAGATTGTTGTCTTGATAATTACAAAATAATTGATAAGTGCGTTTTCATAAGGTAACTCTTATTGCTATTTTATATTTTGTGAATGTTTACCTTTCTTATTTAGTCGTATATTGATTGTAACCTATATCACTTAGTTTCAAAAAGTTCATATGCCGTAGGTCGCCCGTCCGAATTTACTCTAATAGAGATTAAATTCGGATAGTCCCCATTTGGGACTACTTTTTGAATACATTATCTCATTTAGGATGTGAATGAGTTTAATGGATCGATTATATCTAAGAAAAATTTGGTATATATTTCTCTTTTACTCCTACGAATATGTGTCTAATATGCATATTTGGGGAGTTTAGGAGAAATGCTGCCCAATTTTTCATAGATTGTCGGTTCATTAATCTCATTCACATATGAGACAATGTATTCAAAAAGTGGGCTAGGATGACCACCCGCCTTTTACTCTATATTCATACAATTAATGCATTTAGTTAATAATTAATCTTTAATATTACAGATGGATCGTTATCATTGGATGTATGAAATACCTCGTGCTACAAAGCAATATTTAGCCTCTCTTGATGGGTTTCTTGAAGTAGCTGAGAATTATCGCGTGGAAAGTGGAGATGTTGAAATTTGTTGTCCATGTAAAGATTGTAAAAATGAAAAGAAATTTAGTGATTGTAATGTACTTAAAGATCATCTAATACGTCGGGGGTTTACAAATATGTATACATGTTGGATAAATCATGGAGAGTATTTGGATGATGATGATAACATGGTTGTTCGTGATTCTAATGAAAATGATAATTTTGTTATAGAAAATGATAACCGTGATAATATAAATGGCATGTTACAAGATTTAGAAGATGAGGTAGCTAGTGCAAATCATGAAAAATTTCAAAAGTTATTTGATGACTCCGAGGAATCATTGTATCATGAATGTAAGTTTACCAAACTTTCAGCTGTTTTGAAATTGTATAACATAAAAGCAAAATATGGTTGGAGTGATAAAAGTTTCACGGAGTTACTAAAATTTTTGCGTTTATTGCTTCCAAACGATAACAAGTTACCCGTTTCAACATATAAAGCAAAAAGATTGATGTGTCCGATGGGGTTGAAAATTGAAAGAATAAATGCATGTCCTAATGACTGTATATTATATAGAAATGAGTATGCCAATCTACATCAATGTGTTAGGTGTGGTACATCACGTTATAAGAGTAAAAATAATGGAATGGTGGAAAATAGAGTTGTCGTAAAAGATGGAATTCCAGCTAAAATATTGTGGTATTTGCCTATCATACCTAGATTGAAACGGTTATTTGCCAATGCTAAGGATGCAAAGTTGTTACGTTGGCATGCTGAAGAGCGTAAAGTAGACGGAAAGATTAGACATGTGGCCGACTCTCCTCAATGGAGGAACATTGATAGCACTTTTGAAGAATTTGGGGAGGAGATTAGAAATATTAGGTTCGAGCTTAGTTCAGATGGAATAAACCCATTCGGAAATATGAGTAGTCGTCATACCACTTGGCCGGTTCTTTTGTGTATTTACAATCTTCCACCATGGTTATGCATGAAACGTAGATACATCATGATGTCATTGCTCATTCAAGGTCCCAAGCAATCTGGGAACAACATCGACGTGTATTTAGCTCCGTTAGTTGATGACTTGAAACAATTATGGAGTACAATGTTTATATTTAGCTCCGTTAGTTGATGACTTGAAACAATTCGTGTATTTACAATCTTCCACCATGGTTATATTTCTTATGGAGTTTTCAATGTTTATTCACATAAATCTGTCTACTTTATCAAGTCATTTTATTGCTCTTACATAGTGATATGTGTAATTAGTTGTTTAGGGTTTTTTTTTATATTTTTTTGTGGAGTTTTTCCTGTGTGGGTATCCTTCTATTGAGTTTTATATATGTATAATTAGTTATTTTATTGTTCTTACATAGTAATATGTGTAATTAGTTGTCTAGGGTTTTTTATTTCATTTTTTTGTGTGGAGTTTTTCCTGCTGTGGGTCTCCTTCTATTGAGTTTTATATATGTATAATTAGTTATTTTATTTTTCTTACATAGTAATATGTGTAATTAGTTGTCTAGGGTTTTTATTTTATATTTTTTTGTGGAGTTTTTCATCGTATATTTGGGCTTTGTTTTAGTGCACTCTTTGTAACTTTACTTGTAGTTCGTTAGTTGTTGCTATAATGGTTAGATCATTTGAGGTTTCTGATGACTACATGAATTTGTTAGTTTTTCTTATTAATAGCAAGAGTTGCTACATGCTTCTTTGATTAAGTGGTTCACAAAGTTTCTTAGTAATATGATTGTCACATTAATAGCTCGGGTTCCTACATGATTGCTTAGTATTCGGTTCTTGCTAATGTACTACTGATTTGAACTGGTTTTTTTCGCCTAGTAATCTGATTGTCACATTTGCTCGGGTTGATACATGATTACTGCTACATAATCACTTCTTTTGTGCTGTTTGTAGTTTCACACATGGTTTCAAACATGGATCAATTGTTGGATGAAGACGAAGGTTAGTATATTGTATTGAAATTTAATCCAGTTGGTTATCTCTTTATCATTTTTTTTAGATTTATTGTAAACTGAATTATGTATAACATGTCAAAAGTCATAGAGGAAACCGCACTTCATACTCGGCGAGTGACATCACTAGATAATATTAGGAAAGCTGTAGATCTTTCCGTTGAATTCCACCCTATTACTTTTTTGCCACTCGGAAAACCTGGAAATAAGTTTACTAGTTGGGTAGGACTCGAGACAAGATCAAAAATTTCAATCCTTGTAAGTGATTGGAAGAAAGTTGACAAATCGTTGAAGGATCACTTGTGGTTGTCTATTCGGGTAAATTTATATGTGTTATGAGTAATTTCATTAATATATAAACTGCACATTATTAACATTAATTTTCACTCATCTCTCTTTAAAAAAATAGAAGCACTGGAATGTACCTAATGACAAGAACACGGCAAATATCAAGAAGTCCACATTGAAGATTGCCAATACATCATGGAGGAATTTTAAGAAAAACCTTATTGGAAATTATCTGAAGAAGCGGAAAAGTCCCATAAATAAATATACTTACATCAATGCAGAAACATGGAAAAGTTTTTGTCGTTTGAAGTCGTCTCGAGAATTTTTAGTAAGCTGAAATTTTGTACACTTATTATGTTAATATGTTACTTTTTATATCTTACTTTAAGTTAAATCAAACATAGTAATGTACTCTTTTTTTGATCAGGCAAAGAGTCAAAAAGGGAAGGATCTTGTGCAGTTGAACAAGAACCCACACCGTTTAGGATCACGGGGGTATCTCGGGAAGAAACCTCAGTGGGAGAAGGAGAAGGAACAAGGTAAGTGTCCCGAGTTATTTAGTATCTCGACTGAACGAGCACGTGATTTTCTATTAGCGAGGCGGGTTAAAGCAGACAATGATTATTATGTGCTACCCGAGAACATGCAACAACTAGCTCATCAAATTGTAAGTTATATATATATGCACACAAACGTACAAACACTTACACATATAGTTTCGTTTAACATTATTATCATTACTCATTCGATGATCTTTAACATGACAGATTGAGAAAGAACAGACAACACCAGGTGAAGATTCCCTTGTAGGTGTGTTGGGAAAGGAACACTCGGGTCGCACTAGGGGTGTGAGTCACATAGTTGGAATACGAACTACCCTTCCAAACCTTGCAAATAAGAAACGAAAACAGGAAGACATTGATAAGCTTAAAAAAGTGATGGAGGACCAGAGAAGGGAATTTAATGAATCCAAGGCTTACAATGAGGCTCGACAGAAAAAAACTGATGAGCAAATACAAATGCTTCTATCACAACAAATGATTCAGATCCAACCTCGTGGTAGTCCTGGGGCGCAACACAGCAGCGAAGGCTCAGCTGCTTGCTCAGATTGGGTCACCAATCTTGAGGTAACAGTATATTTATTTATTTTTATTAGACATTCCAATATCAAAAAGATGTTGATATGTTACATGTTTGAATGTAGGAGCCTACGCCATGCCAGTTGATTCAGGGATAAACCAGATTAGCATGCGCTAAGGGCCTCGTTTACCCTATTGGCAATGGGGTCCTTCACAATGTTCCCCTAATGGCTGGTCATATAAAGGTTCAAGTTGACATGATATTTGATGGATTTGGAGAGACTGACCTTCCCGTTCCTAATGAGTTCATGGAGACGTTACAGGATGCAAATGGAGGCTTTGTTCAATGGCCACATAATGATGTAGTTTTGCTTAAAGTAATGTTTAATTTCTTTCTTGCTTAAGTATTATCACGACAATTACTTACCAATATTAACTAATTTCTAATTTGTGAACAGTCATCTAAAAGTAGAGAGGTGAAGGCTTCTGTGAAACCATCACATGTAGTGGAGAAAAGCCCTTCCCAAAAGTTGATGTCGCCTCCCCCTCGGGTATAACCTGTCTCTTTTTTTTCTTTTCACTATCTATCGGTGTTCATTAAATTAATTATTATCGTAGATTCGTAAAGAAGATGATGGGGCTCAATCAAAGATGAAGAGGCTGAATCAAAAGTCTAAATTGAAGCAACCAGTCAGTTCCATTATGCCTGCCAAAATGTTGACTCGACCACGAGAATTGCAGAACTTTTATAGTCGTTTAAACTCCAAAGATGAATGGCGACAGATGGGGGTTAGATTTGAAGCTAAGGAAGGGGTATTTGGAGCTGAAAAAGAAACAATTATAATATCATACGATGAAATCTATGACCTATTGAGGGGAGGCATGCTAGAGTCGAGCATTGTCTCCTCATTTATGAGGTAACTTCATGTGCTGTTTCTAGTTCTTTATTGTGTATATGTGTTGTTTACTGAATTTGTCCTACTCTTAGTGCAATACATTCGGTGTTATCCCAAAAGGCAAGGAACAACAAATGTGCATTTGTACATCCAGGCACAATTAGCGCCACTGAGATAAACAAGTCTCCGTCACATGTCACAAATGTACTTTTCAATGCTTTCATTGCACCGCACAACAAAAATAAGGATTTCTTTGTTGCACCATATGCTCAAGGGTAAGATATACATATATTATACTAATTTAACTAACTTATATACTAGTTGAAGTTACATTTTCCATTTTATTAAAATTAGCTGCTGTCTTAAAAAGCAGGGGTAACTGGGTGCTTCTTTTGGTCTTGCCTAAACGTCGCATTGTTTATGTTTTGGATGCATCACACTCAGAATCAGGGAAGAAACCAGAATCGTACCGCATCAAACCACTAATGGAATCGTAAGTAACCTCTTGTTATTAAATGAACTTTTAAAGTTTAGAATACAATAACTTTAGAACTTTTAGGCGAATAGTGGGTACAATCATGTCGCGGAGCTGATTTGGAATATTTTTTTTCTTTCTGAAAAGTCTAGCTGTTCGCTCATGCAAAATACAATAAGTTGAGGCAGCTAACACCAACTTAACCATCCACCCTAACCATCTTAAACACAAACTAACATCTATGCCAAATACAATAGGTGGAACTGTGGCATTAGGAAACTGGTTATAGTAGTTTGCTGGTCAAATTAAATGTCATTAGTTATTTAATCCGTTACTTTTGTAAATAAATGAAACCTAGCCCCCTGTGATCATCCTCTATACATATTTAGATTTTTTATACATATATTACAGTATTTTAGAGCGACACATCTTTGCATTGTTGAGGCTACATGCTTTGTTTAGTTAAGTCAGGTTAGTCAGCATCTTTGATTAAACTTGTTTTGGACAGCAGTTTGCACATGCTAGATTTTGACCATTAGAAAGGAATAACACCAATGCTTTACTAGTTAAGATGACTATTTAGCTACTGTTAGCATTTCCATATTTAGTAAAATACTAATACAAGTGAATTTTTATACTTGACCCTTGTTCTACACTCAAAGATTATATTGTTTTCCTTACAGAGCTATTTCAAAGATTGATTTATCAACCAATGTTTCAACTCAGCCATCTCAACGAGTAACATGGATTATGGTTAAGGTATAACTGATTTTATATGCCTTTACTTTTATATTATACTTCCATTTGGCTAAGCTTATTATTTATTACTTAATAGTGTAATGAACAAAAAAATACTTGGGAGTGTGGATATTATGTTTGTAAGTGGTTGTTCCAATTTGTGATGCAACAACAATATACTTTTCACCAACAGGTTAGTATTAGCCATGTCATTTTTATCTAATTGTTTTATTTTGTTAAATAACATAATTCGTTTTAAACTTGATTATGTAGAGCCCATGGACAACCGAATCTTTTAGTGATGCAGAAGTAGACGGGATTGCGGTAATGATTGTCAATCGCCTAAATATGTGATGTTTCCGAACTTCATTGTACTAACTTGAGGCTTTAGAGGTGAAGATTACCATGTAGGGCTGTAGGCTTAATAGGTAAAGATTACCATGGATAAGATTGTTGTCTTTTCTAAACTTTATGGTTTTTTTGTACATGTATCTTGAATGCCTTAGAACATGTTTCACCTTCTGGTGCTTTTGTATCACTTTTGAGGCAATATGATATAATATATATGCTTCATGTTGATGTTGTTGGATGATTATTTTGTGTTAGAGCATTTCATTTCTTATTTACTGTTGTTTGTTGGTGTTCAATGTTTATCATGGATGTGCAGAAATGTGGGTATGGCTTTTATTAAAAAGCTGTATTTAGTGGCAACTTATATTTTTACAGATTTGCTGCTACTGGTGTAACAAAACCTCATAAGCTTTACACGACTGTCTGAGAAAACGTGTAAAATTTGAAACATTTTGACACGGAAAGTAAGCCGTGTTAAAAGGTATTTATAACCGTGTCAAAAAGTATCTTTTTGACACGGAAACATCCCGTGTAAAAAGGTTCCAAGAATCAGTTACACCAAAATTTTACACGCCAAAAAATCTGTGTAAAAAACATTATATAACCGTGTATAAATGTCAATTCTGTAGTAGTGTGATGTATGTTGGTGGCTGTAGAGGCTTTAGCGACATATATGAGTCAATTGTAGCTTCTTTGAAGAACCTTATTCCGGTGGTGAGGCTATATTGATCACTAGGAGGCGAGACATATAGTATCATGTCCCAAGGATGGCGCCAATTTTTTTGATTCAAGGATCGCATGGACCTTCG
>CM067169.1:123470507-123503487 GCA_034093135.1 Erigeron breviscapus | reverse complement strand
ATTACATATTCGAGCAGATACAAGTTTCAGGTAACGAGTATCTACAGGTTTATGTTTTCTGGAAATTTTGTAATTTTTCCTTGTTAAAAGGTTCTGGAAAAATTGACGAAATTTGAAGTGTGCAGCTCGTTCGTGTTTAAAATTTAAGCTCGTGCGTGCTGACGTCATCAGGGCTCGCGCTGACGTCAGCATGAAGCTCACGAAGAGGGTATTCGGCCCAGCCCAAGTTCAAGTGGATATAAATATGGGTTTATGTTGGAGCACATTAAGTGCACAAATTGTTGTCCGATGCAATAATTCTAAAAGGCTGAGAAATTCGTACATATATGCCTTACGAACTTTAAGTTCGTAAGAACTAATAAGTTCGTATATATATGCCTTACGAACTTTAAGTTCGTAAGAACTAATAAGTTCGTAAGGCCAAGCCCATTTTGTACGAATTTGACAGCCCAGCCCATTTGTACCTATAAATATAGGACTTAGGTTTCAGATTTCGGTGATGATTTAATAGCTATGTAATTCGTCCATGGCCGGCTGAAGGATCGCGCAAACCTTCAGTCGTAAGTCCACCATATTCATTATTGTTAGTCGTCTTGTTGATTGTGATTCGTAGTCTTCAAGATGTAATCATACGAATTCGTTTTGTATTGTAATCATATGACTAATGATAATGTTTATTATTTCTCCCATTGTAATTGTTTTCTTATCTTTGTATTGTACAAGAACCCTAATAACTAATCTAGATGGATTTCGCACTTCTAGTTTAGGATAGATCACGATTTACGATCAACACACGTTACTAACGTGTTTTCACAGTTTAACTTTAATTTTTTACTTTAATCGAAAATTAACCCTAAAATTAACCACACGAACTTCTCTCTTCGCGCGAACTGTTCATCCGTTCCTTTTCGATCGATTTTATCTCCTTTTTCGTGATAAACATCCAGATTTGTTGGTAATATTATGATCTAGGATAGTTTATTGATACTTTGACTTTGAAAATCATTGGATTTAAGTCGTTATAATGCCCAAATTTTGAATTTCCCTTCGCGTGAACAGTAACAAGGACGAATTGAATATTGAATCTTTAATTTCTGATGATTTAAACTGAAATTGGACTTAAAATTGGATTAAGTGATGTTATTACACCTTCAATCTAACTAAAGTTCACATTTACATGTATTGAATCAAGATTAATTGAGATTTTTTATGTCATGGTCACTATTCACACGAAGAACACGATGCACACGAAGTGGCTCGTGTTCATGAATTTGATTTTGAAATCGTGTTTCTGGGCATGAGATTCATAAAAACAAGTCCAAGTTGATACATAACATTGATTTTAATCGATGTTGTATCATATGGAGATGTCTTTCTGAATCTTGTTGATGATCAGCTCGTGCTGACGTCACACGAAGAGGAATCTCCTCGTGTTGACGTCACCACATAGCAGGTCAGAAACTTTTATTTTTATTTTTATTTTTTAATTTTCTTTTTGTTTTCTTTTCGTTTTTCTTTTTGATTTGTGCAGGTATGGCGAGACAAGGTGCTGCTGCTCGTGTTTTTGTTAAGGAGCATAATGCTGCTATTGATATTAGCATTACTCAGCAAGGATGCACAGCGGAATTTCACGGTGTCTTACAGTATCTGACAAGATCACGTATTCGTTTTGCATTGACCGAGAATCCTCCATTGGTCATAAGTCTTCTTACTCAGTTCTGGAACTCTGCAAGATTAGTGCAAGTTGGTGATCATACTTTGATTCGCACTACGGTTCAAGGACGTAACATTGAGTTTACGGCTGGAGACTTAAGGACTATTTTGGACTTAGGAAGCGTCGAAATGGAACAAGGTCCTACAGAGTTTGAAGAAAGCTTTGTTGACGGTGCTATTAGACGTATGGGGTATGTGAACGAGATCAAGCATCCATATCCTAAGAATCGCATTAGAGGCAAATGGAGATTGCTTGCCTACTACTTGTTGAGATCTATAAGTCATCGGAGTGCAGGTCATGATCAAATGAATATACAGACTGCTTCACAGTTGGTTGCACTTGTATTGAACAAGCCATATAGCTTTTCTCAGTACATATATGACAGTTTTGTTAGGCAGTTGAGAGCGTTTGGAAACGAGAAGAAATTCTTTCTATTTCCAAGATTTGTTATGATAATCATTCGGCATAGGGCATCTGATTTACCTTTTGATGGTCCTACGTTTAATTTGGGTCGTCTTACACATCGAGTGTTTGATGATATGATGAAACATTTAAGGGTAATGGTGTTCCGGCTGATGTTGATAATCCACCATTGTTCGGGCACTTGATTAATAATGATTATGTAGCTCCAAGAGAGTTCTCATGCTAGAGTTGTCACTGAGGCTACAACTGTTACGACTACTAGAGCTCCAGAGTCGTCAGTTCGTCAGGAGCCAGAGCCGATAGTTCCTGCTCCTAGGCCTCGTTCTACTCCTATTCAGGCGTTAGTTCCTGTTGCTACAGCTATGGATCGTCTGTTATTGCCTTTGCAAAGACCGCAGATGCCTCCATCGGGAACTTTTCATGCTCGTATGCCTTCTTTTGAGACTACGATGCCACCGCCTGCTTCTACATTGCACATTGCTTCTACTTCAGATTCAGCTTTGCCAATACAAGTTCAGCTGAGTCGTATTGTTTCGGAGAAGAAGTTGTTGGAGATGCGAGTTACAGCGTTGGAGAAACAGTTGAACCTCCAAGCTGCAAAACATCAGGAAGAGATGGACATTATGACAGCACTTGTTCAAGGGGGAGATAAAGATGGTTGTAAGGATTATGAGCTAGCAAAGAAGCAAAGAGATGATGATCAAGATGATCAAGATCCAGCTCAAGATCCAAATCGAAGTCAACCAAAAGATGGTGAGACAGAGAATCAAGGTCAAGGTCAAGATACTGATGTTGATGCTGTGATTAATTCAGAGACTGCAGATGTTCAGGGGGAGTCGCCAAGACAGAGAGAGTCAGAGATTGCTGGTACATCTGGTGCTAGTACATCTGAGACTCAGAAAGGAAAAGATGTGATGGCTGCTGCTCCAGATGCAGATCCTGAAGATTCAGACAACTCGTCAGATGATGAAGATTCCAATTCAGGTAACTCTAATTCTAGTAAACGTCCTGATTATCATAATCCACGGAGTGTGAGATCAGAAGAAGATAGAATAGAATGGGAGATTGCAGAGAAATTTGGAAATGATCCTCATATTCGAGTTGAGGCAGAAGCTAAAGTATGGGAAAGTCATAACTTTGAGGTTGATCAGGCCAATATTGATCTTGATAGTGATCAATGGTCAGATACAGATCGTCATAGGAAAGAGAGAAAACGATTAATGGTTTTAAATCGTTTGCCGTTTGTCTCTGGTTCTAGTTCTGATGATCCCGAAGACTAAGATTATCAACCTTAATTTTATTAATTTTTGTTGGTTAAAATAGATAAAGATTATAAGATAAATATTGATGTAATTGTTACATTATATTTATGATATAGTATTATTTATTTTATCATGTTTTATGTATTTATACTTATTTTTTTATGTCTTGACTTATATATTTTATGTTCTTTTATCTTTGTATGTTTGAATATGTTAAATTGCAGATAAGCTTCAAATAGGTGCATTGGACGATATTGATGATGACATTGATAGTATCATTGATGAAGATCTGGAAGAAGGAGAATTTGTTTCTGAAGCTGATAGACTAAGGTTGATGGAAGAACCTTATGATTTCAATCGTGTCTTTAATGAATATAGAGACGTTCCGGTTGAACCAATAGCTGAAGAGGAACATTTCAGACTTAATCCGATCAGAGAAAGTCCAGATGATCCAAGAAATGCTGCAAAGTTAAGATTCAAAGTGTTTGCAAAGATAGTGCATGAAGAACATGAATATATTGTTGATCTAGGCTGGAAGATAAATGCTACGCGAGAGTTTAATATTAGAAATTTTATTATACCTCCGGCGGAGCAAGACCCTCAGTTTTGTATAAATAGATGGGTTCTAGTTTATAGAGGACGTACTGGTATGCCAATGGGTGGATTTAATAAACTGTCGATGTTTTGGGAGTTCATCTCAGACAAGGACGCACCTACGTATTTCTCAGTGGTACATAGTTGGTTCTATGATCATAGAATTAAGCTATTTGTTATCAAGAGAAAAGAAGGTTGCCAGTATATGTCAATCAGTGCAAGACATTTCCAAAGTCTTAGTGAATCTGATTTGATAGACTTAGAAGGAGATGGTTCGTTAATCTTCAGAAGAATGGAAATGCTGATTATTATTGGCAGAGATTCCAAAGAGAAAGAATTTGGCATTTTAGTGAAAGAGGTTTGAAGCCTGAAGATAGGATGATTAAACCTAGGCTAATGAAGAAGATTACAAAACCTGATGGCACAGTTCATTTTGTTCAAAGAAAGATTGAATGTGTTAAAGAAGTTCCTGCTATCAAATGGGATCAAGATTTGCTGACAAACATGACTTATTGGCAGATAGATATCAAGTCAGGCGAAGCACAGATGTTTGTTGATGACTCAAAGAAACAGATGTTGCTACGCATGTATGATCCAATGCAAGTTGTCAATTTGTCAAGAGGTGATCAAAGAAGATTGATTGAGACACCTTGTTCAGCAGTTAGATTTTGGAGAACAGAAGTTAGACGCTATCAGAATATTCTTGGTTTTTGTTTGGTCGAGAAGATTCATGCAAATAGCATAAGACTTTTGTTTGATGGTCGAGTTTGAAGTTCAAGATTAAAGAACTTGTTTTGCAGGTACAAGAATGTAGAGCCAAGGTTTATAAGTGTCATAGAATACTTATACGATGGCTGAACGTTATGTAAAATGAAAAATAAAGGACCCAAGAGGACGCACCTCGTGCTGACGTCATCAGCATGTATAATGTCTTCGTGCTGACGTCAGCGCGAGGGCAGGAGCATTTTGGTGGATCGGGCTTGATTCACTTCGTGTGAAGCCCAAGCCCACAAGAACACAAACCCTAGTAGTATAAATACATATAATTTTGAGCGATTCGCAACGAATGAAGGACTTGGAAGTCGAGTTGTTGCTCGTGTGACCTCCTACACGAACTAGCACTTCGTTTGTGACCTTAGGTTGGTTAATTACTGATTAATCGACGAAAGGCAGTAGCAATCTAGTTATCTCAAGAGGATTCCGCACT
The DNA here is from genome assembly GCA_034093135.1 of Erigeron breviscapus. Lineage (NCBI taxonomy): Eukaryota > Viridiplantae > Streptophyta > Magnoliopsida > Asterales > Asteraceae > Erigeron > Erigeron breviscapus. Next base: position 123,498,287 of record CM067169.1, on the reverse strand, counting down.
CTTGACATAACGAATCACGTCTTATTTACGATCCATTCAACGGTAGGGACTTACAAGGGTCGCGGGCGGTTTACGGGTTTCCTTCACCTTTTTTCGGTTTTTGCTTTGACCCGACCCGCGCAACCCGTGACTCGAAAATGCAACAAAAGCGTGACCTGTGACCCGGCCCGTTAGCCCTTCGGGCGGGTCGGTCCGGGCCGGTTCCGGGTCGGGTCACGGGTTTCGGTCCAAATGCTCATCCCTATCATGGATCATTAATTAATTTTACTAAAAGTTAATTAGATCTTTATTGTAATTACTGTTACGTTTAAAGTATTTAGACAATTAGCAGATTAGAGTGTGAAAGTCTAATAAATAAAATATTGTTCTGGTGGATAAGATTTCGGCCAATCAATTAGTTTGTTTACGGAATATATTTATAGCGTTGCATAAATGTCCATGCGACACGTATATGTACTATAAGCCATTAAAGCCTTGTTTATTGCTTATATACTCATTATAGGTTGTCGGGAGTACGTGTCAAGCACGGTAAAGTTATTTGTAGGTTGTTGTGGACTCAATTGAGGTAAGATACATGACTTTTCTCACGCTAGAGGCACGACAAAATGTGGTTTTCTTTAATTAACCTCTTAATCGGATTTATCTTATGTGTGTTTGTTTTTCGGGTTATACGGGAGGTTATGTGGGAATGTATGTATGATGAAGTGGCTTATTATGATATGATGACGTTTAGAGTAAAGTGGTTATATGCATATGTAGTATGTTGATTATAATTATGCTGTCATGAAATGATTATGATATGTGTTGTGATAATGATAATGTCAATGATGTGCTTTGATGATTGTTATGTGATGGCTTATGTGTGGGGTTTAAGTGTGAAATATCTAGTTCACTAGATACACGTAGGAATTGCTATGAGTTGTGCACGTTAGTGGGATTAAACGTTAAAGTAGATGTGGGATTAGTTAGGTAATGTATACACCTAATGTTAAAGTAAAATGTGAGATGTGGGAAACCGTTCTAGCCTTAGTGTTAGTGCGTAAAAAGTAAGAAAGATATAAATACGTGGGAAATGCTATAGCTAAATACGTGAGATTGATGTGGGAAGTGTTAAGCTTAACCCGTGCTAGTTGTAAAGCTAGTGCGTATGTGGTCGCTTGAGTGGCTCCTTGTGGCATAGTTACGTGGGACTAGTAATTCCGGGTGGAGTGACTAACCACCAATGTTAAAAGCATGACGGGATACTATGGAAATGACATTGCCTTTTCTAAAAGTTAAGACGTGGGAAATCGTGCTAGTTGTAAAGCTAGTGCGTAATATGTAAATTGATTAAAGATGTAAGATGTGGGAATAAGTTGATTAAGATAACTATAAGAATATGTGAGAAAGATGTACATGTAATTTAAGACGTGGGATTACAATGTGACATGAGATTTAAGTAAGATATGTTGATATGTGTGATATAATCGTTGATAGGCACAATTAGAAGTAATTACTCTACATGTGCTATACGTATACGTGTGATATGTTTATGTGAGATATGTAAGACGTGACATGCTGATTGAGTTGTATGTATATGATGATATGATTTGAAATGTGTTGGGATGTGGGAATAAGTATAGGTGGGATTATCTTACGATTTTTGTGGTTGATATGTAATGTGGTCATGTTTTGATAAGTATATTATGAAGAAGTTTTATGAAAGTAAAATGAAGAACGTTTTATTAAAATGTGTGTATCTTACTTAGCTAATTTATTAGCTAACACTTGCTTTTATGAAATCGTTGTGTCTTCAGGATAAGCAGGTTTGAGCTAGAGAGAGATTTAGCTCGTGAGATGGGTTGAGAAAGTGTTTGTAAAAGTTGACGAAACAAAGTTTGAGTTTAAAAGGAAGAACAAGGAAGTTCAAGATTGGAGTAAGAGGTTGATAGAATGTTGGATGGTCGATGTTTTGGTTGCTGCATATGTGGATGGTATTCCGGCTAGTTATCGGGGTATTTGTAGACAACATACTACTCTTGCGGGTGCTATCAAGGAATCAAAGAAGTTGGATGATGATTATAAGTCCGAGAAGACAAATGTGAAAACTGTGAATGACAAGAAGGTTGGATTTAAGAGAAGGTTAGATGAGTCGTTAGATTCGGAAAAGAAGTTTAAGAATGGTTCGACTTATGAGGGCAAGGATCATGGAAAAGCTAGTCAGTGGTGTTCAGTTTGTAGAGCTCATCACAGTGGACCATGTTCGGAGAAAACTAGAAGATGAGATAGGTGTGGTAAGCAGGGACATGTTGCTTCTAGTTGCAAAGATAGTATTCGATGTTACAAGTGTGGTAGGACGGGACATTTGATTGTTGATTGTCCTCAACGGAAGGATAATGTGAAGAAGGATGATGTTCAAAAAGCCAAGGTTCGTGCATATCAAATGACTACTGTGGAAGATGAGTGTGATGATGAGGTACCTAACCAAGTAATTCCTTAGTAGATTAGTCGATGATACTTATGTTCATATGTGTATGTGAAATGTGTGTTTATTATGTGTTTGAAGTTAGTATAATTATGCATGATGGATTGTGAAGGAAATGTTGGACATTATGATGTGTGAATATAGTTAAAGGTACACGTGTGAGGAATGATATAGTTAGAATTATGGTCCGGAACATAATTATAAGGGTATCATGATGCGGGCGTATTCATTTGACGGTGTTCACATTGATTAATGAAAAACATGAAATGAAAGGTGGTGAGAAGGGATTGGTTGAAAGTTCGGTTGAATTTCATGTGGTAAATGTTGTAAAATGTTGACTTATACGTGTGTGGAAAGTAGTGAGAAGAGAAACGGAGGTGTTGATATCGTGAGATGATTCTGAGGACAAAATCCTATTAAGGAGGGGAGAATTGTAACATCCCAAAACTTTTTTGACGTTGACTGTTAACTTGTCGGTTAATTAACGTTAGGATTCGTCAAATTTATGTGCCTTGACTGAATTATGTGATTAATATGACCATGATAAATATATTTAAGAAGGATTATAGGAAATTATTAAAGTGACGTTATATGTTAACATGTGCTTGTTATGTCGATATGTATTCCCGATAGAAGTATTTAGGCCTGACCGTTAAATAGCCAATGTATATGTGATAAATATATATGTACGAAATTGGTAAAAGTATCATGTGATGCAGTTTGCATTTAATCTTCCAGATGGTGTAAATAACAAACGTATGCATATGTACTAGAGATTTATTAAATTAATAGTAATTATATAAGTCGGTCTAATAGTCATATGCCATACTTTTAGCTCGGCCCAAACTCGAAACCAAGTTCCTAATTTATGGCCGTAATGTCTCTTGGCCCAATTGACAAATAAATACCCGTGCTAGACCATTCCTTGTTACTCACAATTCTAAAAAAAACCCTAAAGAACCTACAATCTGTGCGTAGGAAAAAAAAGGCAGCAAAGTGGTACGTGGTTTGCACTGCGTTTTGTCAAGGCTTTCGATTCAGGTTTTCATAGCACTCTAAGGTAGCACCGGTTTCTAGCTTCGTCTTAAACGCTTCTTAGATTGTATTTAACATATAAGTTTGAAGGGACTTAAGTCATGCGAACCTATAAGTTTCGAGTATGGAACCTAATGTAGTTTTCGGGTTTCGGTGGTTTCATGGGTCGATAGGTAACACTAATGACAGAATTTATTATGCTTATCGTAATGGAAGTAACCAATATTTGTCGTGTCAAGTCTAGTTCGCATAGTCATGTTTCGGAAAAGATATAGTTACAACTACTGTTACATCGAGTTGACACCATTATTATATCGGTTTTGTTCGAATGGTTATAAACCATGTTCATGTGATCGATAATCTGTAGTCATAGTCTAAACGTACATAAAAAAGATATCGAATATTACATATTGTGGTTAGAAATCAGAAAATAGAAGTTTAAAAATTATGGTCATGGCGGCTTACTTATATGCGAGGAAGACGAAGAATGCTTTGTAGTGTAGTCTAATATAGAGTTCATGCATGTAGTGAATATTTATTAATATTCTGTTCAAAATCTAAAACCAGGATATATAAATGTGGCACATGGTATGACATGTTTAATTATTTTAATTGCAAGATCATTTTGTTGAGAATTTGGCATGAACATCACGTGGCTAAGAATTCTTTGTAGTCTCATGGATTAGGGATGTGCAAATGGCCCGACCCGCGAAAACCCGGCCCGACCCGCGACCCGTAAGTGCATGAAAATCGGAACCGTGACCCGGCCCGTGATGGTTCGGTTCGGGGGGTTCGGGCGGCTCGCGGGCGGTTTACTGGTTTCCTTCACCTTTTTTTGTTTTTTGGCTTGACCCGGCCCGGCCCGACCCGAAAATGCAACAAAAGCGTGACCCGTGACCCGGACCCGTTAGCCCTTCGGGCGGGTCGGTCCGGGCCGGTTCCGGGTCGGGTCACGGGTTTCGGTCCAAATGCTCATCCCTATCATGGATCATTAATTAATTTTACTAAAAGTTAATTAGATCTTTATTGTAATTACTGTTATGTTTAAAGTATTTTGACAATTAGCAAATTAGAGTGTGAAATTCTAATAAATAAAATATTGTTCTAGTGGATAAGATTTCGGCCAATCAATTAGTTTGTTTACGGAATATATTTATAGCGTTGCATAAATGTCCATGCGACACGTATATGTACTATAAGCCATTAAAGCCTCTTTTATTGATTATATACTCATTATAAGTTGTCGGGAGTACGTGTCAAGCACGGTAAAGTTATTTGTAGGTTGTTGTGGACTCAGTTGAGCTAAGATACATGACTTTTCTCACGCTGGAGGCACAACAAAATGTCGTTTTCTTTAATTAACCTCTTAATCGGATTTATCTTATGTGTATTTGTTTTCCCGGTTATACGGAAGGTTATGTGGGAATGTATGTATGATGAAGTGGCTTATTATGATATGATGACGTTTAGAGTAAAGTGGTTATATGCATATGTAGTATGTTGATTATAATTATGCTGCCATGAAATGATTATGATATGTGTTGTGATAATGATAATGTCAATGATGTGCTTTGATGATTGTTATGTGATGGCTTATGTGTGGGGTTTAAGTGTGAAATATCTAGTTCACTAGATACACGTAGGAATTGCTATGAGTTGTGCACGTTAGTGGGATTAAACGTTAAAGTAGATGTGAGACTAGTTAGGTAATGTATATACCTAATGTTAAAGTAAAATGTGAGATGTGGGAAATCGTGCTAGTTGTAAAGCTAGTGCGTAATATGTAAATTGATTAAAGATGTAATATGTGGGAAATGCTATAGCTAAATACGTGAGATTGATGTGGGAAGTGTTAAGCTTAACCCGTGCTAGTTGTAAAGCTAGTGCGTATGTGGTCGCTTGAGTGGCTCCTTGCGGCATAGTTACGTGGGACTAGTAATTCCGGGTGGAGTGACTAACCACCAATGTTAATAGCATGACGGGATACTATGGAAATGACATTGCCTTTCCTAAAAGTTAAGACGTGGGAAATCGTGCTAGTTGTAAAGCTAGTGCGTAATATGTAAATTGATTAAAGATGTAAGATGTGGGAATAAGTTGATTAAGATAACTATAAGAATATGTGAGAAAGCTGTACATGTAATTTAAGACGTGGGATTACAATGTGACGTGAGATTTAAGTAAGATATGTTGATATGTGGGATATTATCGTTGATAGGCACAATTAGAAGTAATTACTCTACATGTGCTATACGTATACGTGTGATATGTTTATGTGAGATATGTAAGACGTGACATGCTGATTGAGTTGTATGTTTATGATGATATGATTTGAAATGTGTTGGGATGTGGGAATAAGTAAAGGTGGGATTATCTTACGATTTTTGTGGTTGATATGTAATGTGGTCATGTTTTGATAAGTATATTATGAAGAAGTTTTATGAAAGTAAAATGAAGAACGTTTTATTAAAATGTGTGTATCTTACTTAGCTAATTTATTAGCTAACACTTGCTTTTATGAAATCGTTGTGTCTTCAGGATAAGCAGGTTTGAGCTAGAGAGAGATTTAGCTCGTGAGATGGGTAGAAGAATGAAGGAAGATTAGCATTAGTGTCCCGATGCTTAGACTTCACCTTTAGCCGTTGTTTGGCTACTATATTTATGACTTGCGTTTTATTTAATAATATTGGCATTTATGTTGGTGCCATAACTTGGATTTCATTTACGTTGTTTCGATGATGTACTTGCTAACACCATTTTATGAAAGGTACCATCCGTTACGGATGCGGCAGTTTTTAAGTGATCCTTTTCCGCTACGTTTAAACGTCGTTTGGCAAAGTTTTTGAAAATCCAGGTTTTAAAATGACGGGTGTTACAGTGAATCTTGACTGGTCAAGTGTACGTTGAAGTCTTTTTCCCTCATGTTGAAATCAACTAGAAGTCCGATTATGTAGCAAGACCAAGTATTCTTTACTTGTTAATGAATAATCTCATGTGTAAATTCCTTTTTGCACCATTGGAGATATTTTCCATAGCCAAATATCGATTATTCTAGAGTCTGCACAAATAACTCATGTGGAAATAATAATAACAAGTATTTTGTAACGTTAGTAACATATTCAGTAAGTCACAAGAATATTATTATTATCAAGATCTTAACATGTAAAGATCTTAAGAGTTAAGATATTGGTACGTGAAATTTCACCCATAACAATTGTCCCCAAAGTTATTTTAATATAAACTCTTTTTGTTGAAATAACTTTGAAGCTTCTAGAGAAAGCTTTGACCGAAGTCAAATTGAGAGATTAAAACTAACTTAAAGATAAGCCGTGTGTAAGTTGGAAAACCAAGAGTTACTTTAGGCATCATAACTTGACAGCTTTCACATAGACGGTTCAATTTTTATCCTTTCACCCGTCTATATAAGCCCATAGTTTTACCATTTGTAAATCACAAATAGTTTTATTATGCTTAGGAAGTTACAAATAATATTTTCTATTTCGATCAACTCTCATAATATTACTATGTCTGAAGTCACTAGCGGCGAATCACATCTCAGAATCCATGACCCTCCAAGAGTAGATTGGGGGGTTAATAAATCAGAAAAAAGATTACTTCAGGTAAAATAAATTATTTTTAAATTTATTCATCTTTTAAGATATAATATCCTTTTTCTTTTCTATAGTGCTTTTCCCAAATGTGGTACGCGCATATGGAGGTTGCCAGGATTAAGGATGAAGAAATAAGAAGTCAAAATCAATACATTCAATGGCTTCTGGAATCGAGAAAGGCTCAGGGGGCAAGAATAAAGGAACTGGAAGAGGAATTGGCTAAAACCAAAGAAGAACTCCAGTTGGCGAGAGTGGACTTGGTTTACAGTAGAGTTGCTAAAAAGTTGAAGCCTGACTCTTTTTCGTAAAATATTTTTATGGGCGATGATGGATGAATGGACAAGACCGGAGCCCATATTTTTAGAATCTTTTGATTTTTAGTTTCTTAGGAAGTTGAATCAGTAGGGGTAGTGTATCGTAGAATAACAATGTTTAGGAGGGGAGAGATCAATCTGGAATGATTGATCATGGATGTAAAACTGCTCTCGAGTAGTTTTAATTATTGTACATATAACTTAATGAATGAAAATTCTCTTTTGATCCATTTTATTTCAAACGCGAATATCAAAAGTGTTATTTAAGGGTAAAATCGGTAAATGACTAATAAAGCAATGATGTCATGTGGCAGTTAATAATTGTTCTTGACTTACTTGACCTTTCAAATAGTAAACAGTCAAATCAAGGAAGTAAAGGGTTAGATACATGCACCTTTTTAAGCGTAATTAAGATTCCACTTGTAGGCTATGATCTCTAGCTTCCAACGTCTTTAATGACTGTCAGTCTTCAATTATTTATTTATTGAAGTCCTGCATTAATAATATGTGTGGGATTGGATTGATTATGGATTGGATTAAAATTAAAAGGGAATTCTTAATTTTAATATTTGCTTAGGGACTTTGGTGTCTATGATCTGGAGGGTATCTCCATATCTTAAACTTGCATGGGTGGCGTGGTTAGTTAATTCGTGTGTTTGGGTAATGGGTAGCGTGGTTAGCCAATTCGGGAGATCGATGGTAACACCGACAACCAATAGAATTAATTTCGACGACCTTGGAATTTAACCCTTCAACCGTGAAATTAATTAACGTGCGACACGGGCGAATTTAAGAGAAGGTGAAAACCTTCAACCAAGTTGGCGTGAAAGCCAAAAGGTGAAGACCTTGTTCCACGTTGCTATGATTGTTTTTGTCGATAGTGATCACTCTTCTAATCTACAAAACAAATTCTTAGAAACTGGTGTTAGCCCTTTGGCTAACGCCACTCCGACGCTCAAGTCAGTATCATCATTTTGAAACATAATAAAGAAGGAAAAACATAAAAGAAATAAAGGAAAAAGTAAGAGAATAAGAAATCATACCTGATTTTGTCTAAAGACAAAATAAATTACACGTGATAAGTTTTAAGATGTATGGCATTCCAAGCTCTTGGAACTAAAGTACCTTCCAAATCTTGAAGCCAATAAGATCCTTTACCAGCCTCACCTTCGATCAAATAAGGACCTTCCCATTTTGGATTGAATTTACCATCTGGCTTGGCCAAGACTTTCTTGAGAACTAAATCACCAACTTGAAATCGTCTTAATCTTAAAATTTTATTATAAGACTTAGCTATTCGCTGTTGGTAAGCTGCAATTCTTATCTTAGTCCTTTCTCTTATTTCATTTATAGCTTCTAGATCTTCAAGCAGTAGTTCTTTATTCTTCTCGTAAGTTAGTAAATTAACTCTAGTAGTAGGAAAATCCATTTCAGTAGGTAGAACTGCCTCTGATCCAAAGACAAGTGAAAATGACGTTTGTCCAGTGGCACTTTTTGAAGTTGTACGATCAGCCCACATAACAAATGGTGATTCTTCAGCCCATTTTCCTTTTGCTTGTCCCAGTCTCTTCTTAAAGCTGTTGATAATAATTTTGTTGCTTGATTCTGCTTGACCATTAGCTTGTGGATGGACTGGAGTAGAAGTAATCATCTTTGTACCCCATCTTTCACAGAAGTTTGTAGTTTTCTTTCCAATGAATTGTGATCCATTATCACAAATAATTTTAGCTGGCACTCCAAATCTTGTCAATATATTCCTTTTAATGAAAGATATGACATGTGTCTCATGAATTTTGGCATATGCTTCAGCCTCAATCCATTTGGAGAAGTAATCTGTCATAGATAAAAAGTATTTCTTTCCAGCAGAAGATTCAGTCATTGGCCCAACAATATCCATTCCCAACTTCATAAATGGCCATGGTGATAGGACTGGATACATAGGTTCAGCTGGCTGATGATTAATGTTGTTATGCCTCTGACAAGCATCACATTTCTTCGCATATTTTTTAGCATCTTGCTTCATAGTTGGCCAGTAATAACCCGTTCTTAAGTTCTTAGAATATAAAGATCTTCCAGCTGTGTGATTTCCACATTCCCCTTCGTGTATATCCTTAAGAACTTTTTTAGTCTCAGGATGTTCTAAGCATCTAAGATATGGTCCTGCAAGAGATTTTCTATACAAAATACCATTGATCATATAATAATGTGTTGTTTTCATACGAAAGGCCTTTGGATTTTCATCTTTAGGGATTGTCCAACTATTAATGTATTCGATTATTGGTGTGATCCATGAATTTTGATTGTCCCCAAAATTTCCAAGTTCATCATTTTGAATCGCTAATATATTAGTTGGTTCTTTTTCTATAGCTGGGTGTAATACATGTATTATAGGAATTTTAGTATCTGGTGACATTTTAAGTGTTGATCCTAAATTTGCTAAAGCATCAGCCTCGGTATTTTCTTCTCTAGGTACTTGTTCTATGTCAAACAAATCAAAATTTTCTGCTAGTTTTTTAACTATTTCCAAATATTGCATTAATTTTTCACCTTTTGCAACGTAAGTTCCATTAAAGTGATTAGCTAGGAGTAAAGAATCTACATTTACTTTGAGATTTCTAATATTCATATCCTTAGCCAATTGCATACCAGAAATTAAAGCTTCATATTTTGCCTCATTATTAGTAGCTATAAAATGACAATTTACTGCTTGGGGTATGATATCCCCCTGTGGCGATTTTAGTATGAAACCTAGTCCAATTCCTTTAACATTAGTTGCACCATCAGTATATAGTATCCATTTTTCAGTAGTCTCTTCTAACATTTTAACCTCTAAGTCTACTTCAGGTTGCAAGTCACTACTAAAATCAGCCACAAAGTCTGCTAGAGCTTGGGATTTTATAGCGGTTCTAGGTTCATAAATTAAATTAAAAGCACTTAATTTCACAGACCATTTAGCCATCCTACCAGATACTTCAGGTTTTCTTAGCACACATTTTATAGGATAGTTCGTCTTAACATGTATAGCATGCGTTTCAAAGTAGTGTCTAGGTTTAGTAGATGCCATAACTAATGCAAGTATAAGTTTTTCGAGATGAGAGTACCTGGTTTCAGCAACAATTAAACTTTTACTTACGTAATAAATCGGCTGTTGACATCCTTCCAATTCTTTGACCAGAACAACACTGACTGCACTCTGTGAGACTGCCAGATAGAGATATAGAGGCTCACCATCTTCAGGCTTCACCAGCAATGGCGGAGTAGAAAGATATTTCTTTAATTCCTGAAAAGCCTCTTCTTGCTTTTTCCCCATTCGAATTTCTTGTTCTTCTTCAAGATGTCATAAAACTCTTTACATCTATCAGAAGATCTTGATATGAATCTATTTAATGTTTCTAATCTTCGGGTTAGCCTTTGAATATCTTTAGCAATTGGTGGAGATTTCATGTTCAGGATAGCTTTGATCTGCTCTAGGGTTGCCTCTATCCCTCTTTTGGTGACCATATATCCCAGGAATTTTCCAGCGCCAACTCCAAAATTGCACTTTGCACGATTCAGCTTCATGTTGTACTTGTCCAGGATATTGAATGCTACTTCAAGATCTTTCAAATTATCCTCAGCTTTCTTGGACTTGACCACCATATCATCTATGTAGACCTCCATCGTATCCCCAGTTGGTCTTTAAACATCATGTTGACTAGCCTTTGGTACGTTGCACCTGCATTTTTAAGACCAAATGGCATAGCAATATAACAATAAATACCTGTCGGGGTCATGAAGGCCGTAGCTTCTTGATCTTCAGGCTCCATCTGAATTTGTTGAAATCCAGAAGAAGCATCCATAAATGTGAGCATCTCGTGACCAGAAGTTGCATCTACCATAGCATCAATATGTGGGAGTGGAAATGGATCTTTTGGGCAAGCTTTGTTAAGATCTGTGAAATCCACACAAACTCTCCATTTCCCTTTTTTCTTTTGGACTACCACCACATTTGCTAGCCATTCAGGAAATTTGACTTCCCTTATCATTTTTGCTTTTAATAATCATTCCACATCTTCTTGAATAATTGCGTTTCTTTCTAGAGAAAATTTCTTTCTTTTTTGTTGAATTGGCTTGAAACTCTTATCTATTCCAAGCTTGTGTGTAATGACATCTTTGGAAATCCCTGTCATATCTTCTTGCTTCCAAGCAAAAGTCTTCATTCTAGCTTTTAGAAAGTCAACAAGTTTGACTTCCAATTTTTTAGAGATTTTTGCCCCTACTAGTACTTTGATGTTAGGATCTTCAGGAACCAGATTGATTTCTTTAACATCTTGCTCCTCTGGCTCAATCACATCAAAGACCTTTTTCTGTAATTGCTATTGTGAAGATGGCTCAGCAGCTGACTTCATAGTGGAGGTATAACATTCTTTAGCCTCCTGTTGATCTCCTTTCACAGTGACCACTCCCCAAGGTGTTGGTAATTTAACACACTGGTGATAAGTGGATGGTACTGCCTTCATTTCGTGAATCCAAGGTCTGCCCAAGATAATATTGCACCCTGGGAGAGAGTCAACAACACAAAATTTCTGCATGGAATTTCCTCCGACATACACTGGTAGCTTAATTTCACCAACAGTTTATTTTGTCTCGCCACTGAATCCAATCAAAGGTGTTGCCTTGCCAGTAATATCTTCTTCTGAAATGTCCATCCTCTTCAATGTTTCCAGCTTGATAATATTTACTGAGCTTCGATTGTGAATTAAAATCCTGTGAACATAATGGTTAGCAATAAATAGAGTAACAAGCAAATCGTCATGATGAGGTTCCAGTATGTCATCAAAGTCATCTTCTTCAAAAGACACAAAATCTTAATCTGAAATTGAGGTCTTCTTCACGCTTCTTTCTCCTTTCTCTGACTTGCTTTGCTTAGCATATCTTTTTGCTGCTGAATATGTTGTCCCACAAACTTCTGATCCCCTAGAAATTGTGTTAATTACTCTTGCATTTGGTGGTAGAGAATCAGCTTTTTGGGTTGGCTTTGGTTTTGAGAAATCCATGCCTTCAACATCTCTAGCCTTTTTCTTTCCAAAGAGTTCTGTGAGATATCCTTTAGCTAGGAGAGTAGAGATTTCCCTTCTCAATATCTTGCAATCTTTAGTCAGACGGCCAAAGTACTCATGATAAGCACACCAATGACTAGGGTCCTTCTTTTTGAAATAAGAGTCATTCTTCATCTGTGGCCATCTAGCTTTGTCTCCAAGATCTCTAAGCGCCATGATGACACCGGGTGTGTATACTGAAAAGCAATAGGTAGATAATGCAGGATATTCAATCCCATCATCTTCTTTGATAGAATTAGAAATGAGCTTAATTCAAAGTTTAATGGAGGATTTAGGTTAGTGTGTGAAAAGTGTGTTTGTGTGTGAAAGGGAGGTTGAAGATGATAGGGAGGAGAGAGAAAGTATTTAGATTAAGTGTGTGTTTATTATCTGAAAGGTTAGTTACAAATGACATGGGGAAGGAGTATTTATACTCTAATACAATTATAACTAATACTCCTTCCACTATTGAATATTTACAATTTAACACCATATTTATATTTCTAACAATCCCCCCCTTGGTGTTGAATTGTAAATGTTGCATCGTCTTCGGTCTTTAAATAACATGATGAGCCCATTTGTTGAAAATCTTCAATGTTGAATGGACTTTGAAGCTTTCTCATTGTCTTCAACGTCTTGTATCAACCTTGACTTTGAATCTTCTCAACAAACATATATATATGACGATGACTTTCTAAAACTTGATCTTCTCTTGCAACTTTGAATACTTTGGAAGCATCTTTGAAATCTTTGTAGCTTTTGAGCTTTCTCAACTTGAACTTTTGAATGTTGATTTCAACTTGATGTTGCTTGGAGAAGTAACTTGGACTTTGAGTAGCATGCGGAAGCTTGGTTTTGACTTTGAATTCTTTTGGATGCGGAAGCTTGATTATCTTTGAAATCTCTTGGCATTTCGGAAGCTTGGTTTTGGAATGCGGAAATTTGATTTTGTCTTTAAAACTTCAATTATTGGTCTAACTTGTCTCTGAATCAATAAACATCTTGGAGCACTTGATTCTTTGATCAATTAACATTTGCTCCCCCTCAATCAAACAACTATCTCGGAGCAAATTATTCAATAACAAATCTTTAATCTCTTGCTCCCCCTCGAACAAACAATCATTTCGGAGCATATTTAACGACTCATGAGTTTACTCTTGCTCCCCCTCAAATGAACAATCTCTTTTAACTATAAACGAACTTAATATCAAAGGAACAAACTTCATCTAATCTCAAACTTTTCATCTCTTCTCAAACATTATTCAATCTCAAACTCTTGTAATCATCAAACAATGGTCAATTATTCAATAAATCTTTCAAATATCGACCATGTACATCATCTTGAATATACTCGATCTCGAATCAATCCTTTAACTTTCTCAAAACAATCTTTCAACTTATCACGATAATTATTCACTCTCTTCACCTAAACTAAAGATCCTTTGAACAACCAAACACAATGAATATCATCAATCAAATTCTACTTAACCCTTGAACTCTATCTATCAATCATTTAATCATTTCTCCCCCTTATGATGAATATGTGAAACGGTTTCATCATAAAATAATGATTGATAGCATAAACGGTAGATGCCAACAAACAACAAGCACGCAAATTAACCCAACCCAATTCCCAATTCCCAATGAACCTATTGGTGAACTAGAATGTGAGGTTGCATTGTTGGAAAAAGATTTTTATAAGGTGTTTGTGTTCTTTGTGTTTGTGCGAAGAGAAATGAAATCCGGATAAAAATGATCCGTTCTCACAACCAGAAATCGAAAAGATTAATGGTGTTTGTGTTCTTTGTGTTTGTGCGAAGAGAAATGACTTCCCATTATCATCGAGAAATGCACAAAGCTTATCTCTAAATGGTTCGATCTTTGGCTTTTCAACCGATAGATTGCTTTAAAGAATGTAATTCATGGTTAGTGACACAAAGGGGTTCGATAACCATGTCTTACTATCCTCAAAGACTTTTGGGAAATAAAATCCGAGGTCACATAGACTTCTCGTTTACTCAACAAATTCATAAAATGAAAATGTGAGACCTACGTTCAACATTGGAAAAGATGTTAGCATTGGTAGGATTTCCATTCGATCATCGTGGAATATCAAAAATATGATATCACTACGAATGTTTCGGCAATATCACAAAGATATGCAATGTCACAAAGACATATAAAGACTCTATGTGTCCTAGGTAAATGAAAGATATATCAAGTACGCTTTAGACTCAATAGTGATCAAATGAAGTCGGGGACCGGAGCAGAGTGTCTCCCTTTTTCAATATCAACATCTTCCAAATGAAGAGTCGATAGAAATGTGAAAATCTCCGTGAGAATAAAACAAGTATTTGTTAAGAAACACTTGAGTGGTTAGGTAAAGATGTGCATTGCTTCACTGGGTCCATGAAGTCTTCTTCAATATCGAGAAATCAACAAATGAAATCCGATAGAAACGTGTTGACCCGGCTTTTTGAGAATTTTGGGGAGGGCTTTCATTTCTTTAGCCCTTTCTCACATCATCTTTTTCACCTTAACCTCTCACTTTTCGACTACTCCCTCATGTCCTATTTGCACAAACATCATCACCACACATCACCACGCTCATAAACCCTCACAATCTAGAATTGAGATTTTAACTCCGGGGTTAGATCTCATCGGCGATGACAAGATCATGGAGTATTTATGAGTGGCCTAAACTCTCATGTGCAAATCTAACACCGAACTTCAATAAATTTGAGCGAAAATGGTTTGAAAATCTTCCAAAGTGTTTTAAAATGGAAATGAGTTTAAACACTTGGAAGTTTTGGTTTTATAAACAAACTCCCCCTAAATATATGCATGATATGAACAAAGTTTTTGCATATAAAGGGTGAGTTAAGAGTTTGAAAGTTGCTCACAACCATTAAAAATGAGACTACAAAGGCAATACACAAAGGCGTTCGATGCCTTGCATCTCATCCTAATACTTTGTGAGTAACTAAAAGACAAAGTAAAAATGATGAAAAGAGAAAATCTTTTTGGATTTTTAAAATAAGAAAATGAAAATCTTTTTGGAATTTTTCTAAAAAATTGATGAAATTATAAACACGGTTTTAAAACGGGTTATACACTGATGTGTGCATAAGCCACTTTCATCAAATCACTTGGAAATCACTTTTGGAACCCATTTGAGATTGGGTCCAATGGTTTTTGAATTCTTGAAAGTCCAAATGTAAGTCTCATCGATTTGATGAATAGAAGTTGCATTCCACGATGAACTAAAACCCGGTGGTTTAGTTGAAAAGATTTTTCGTGGAAGCAACGGTGAAAAATCATTTGATTTATTTGAAAAACTTCCAATATTGTAAGATTGATTTGGAAAATGATTTTTCGAAGCAAAATTATTCACTTTTTGCACAACTGCTTTCACAGGTTTTGGTGCAAGATGAAAAAGTTCGGAAAATGAATATTTGAATGATTTTGACTCAACTTACTTATCTTTAGAAATCAGTTTCCATTTAGATTTAGTCAACTTGAGATTTTGCTTGTGAAATATGTCCAGAATTATTCTCAAATGATAGAAAAGGGACAAAAGTAGTTTGTTCCATCAAAATTTGGTTTCTTAGCGTACTTGTTACCCTTTTGCAAGGAGTAATTAGTAAACTGAGAAACCTTTCTTTCATAAGGTTTTGAAGATTTACCCGTGTAAACCTTCTTTAGAACATCAGGATTAGTCTGAATAGAAGTTTCAACAGTCTCAACCTTATCACAATCAGTCTGCACAGAAGAGTTCACAAACATAGGACAATTAGTTTGAGTACAAACATCAATCATGACTTTGGGAAGGTCAGAATTCACAGATTTGGTTTGTGTTTGCAATTCAATCTCAAGGTTGAAAATTTCCTTTGTCAAAGTTGTTTCTTTTGACTGAAATTGCAAACACTTGTCTTCAAGACACTTGATTTTAGCACAAAAAGTGGATCTTTCTTTTTCAAGTGTGGTCTCAAAAATGGTGGACTTGTTTCGCAACTCATGGTTTAGCTCAGAAATCTTTTGTTGCAAAACAAGTTCTTTTGATTGATTGTCCAAAACAATTTTATTGAGCTCTTTGGAAGAATTGTCCAACTCATTTGTTAATTTGAAAATCTTTGAATGCAAATGATCATTTTCTTTTTGAAGACTTTCCATGTTGGACAAAATGAGATCATTTGCAGATTTGAGCTCTTTATTCTCAGATTTGAGTTGGTCAATTTCAAATTGAAGACTTTCCATTGCAGACAAATTGAGATTATTGACAGATTTGAGCTTTTTATTCTCAGATTTGAGTTGGGATATACGACATTGGTCATGTTCGTATAGAAAGTTTTTCATTGTCTTGTGTATCTCATTGAGTTTTTCGAACGGTTGAAAATCTACATCATCACAATCATCACTATCGTCTTGAAACCATGAACACTCTTGACTTTCATGAAGATGATATGACTCCATGTTCGGTTTAAATTCAAACTCTTCAGTTGACATGTTGATTAAAACTTGATGATAGACTAATTACGTGAACAACCCAAGACAACAAGAACTAAAATTGACTAGCCCAATTATAGAAAAATGTAAGTCCAAAAACTAAATAAACTCAGCCCAACTAAAAATTTCGGCCCAAATGAACTACTGGCCCAAACAATTTTCAGCCCAAATAAAACTGAACAAGTTAAAGCCTATAAGGTAAAACAATGGATAAGCCCAACTAATAACTAAAGAAAATGAGAAATTTTGATGAGTCCTCCTTTTTGACTTTCACTTGACACAACAACAACAACAGAAAAAATAATTTAAACGGCAATTTTGAAACTATATTCTTTTGATACCTTAAATGACACCTCATACAAAAAAAAATGTTGACCAAAGACGTGTGATACAACTCTTCACATGTAGGTGATGACACACTCTTTGTTTCTTTTTGCTAAACAAAATTCACTGACACACGTCTTAGACTTAAGTCTTTCACACGTTTTCTTTCTGATGAAAAGTAGACACGCGTGATAATATGACAGCTATTTCTCATGTGTGAATATGGACACACGGTTTGGTTACATTCATTTTAAACAACCAGTGTATACTGACAATACATAACCTACTCTCTCACAACCACCTTCACTTTAAGCTTAATTTTCCCTTTATCTTTCTCTGGACCAAAAAAAATTTCACTTCTGCTTTTTCTTTTCAATACAACTTTCCATTGAAGCACAATTTCTCTCAAAGATTATAACACCTTTTAAACAAAATGCCCTATATCTCTCTGGTATAAACAAAAAGTTTTCTCAACACTTTTCTTACTTAAAAAAATATATCCCTTGAATCTTCTCTTATACGCACACTGATCAACCAAATATTAAGAGATTCGAGAAAGTACAAAACGAGAACAGCCAAGTTTCAAGCCTTTGAAGACGAAAGTGCTATTTGCCTTGGATGCCGAGCTCAGTGCTCGGCAAATGGGGTGTTCAAAACAAAGTTCTCAAAAATTTTACACCAAAGATCGTACAAGATATAGAATCACTTTGAACACGATTTTGGAATTTTTTTTCCAGTTTTGGTCTATTTGTACTGTTTGCCGAGATGTGAGTTCGGCAAATGGTTGAACTAAGAAAAATTTTGTTTGTAAGGTTTGCCGAGCAATGAGCTCGGCGGATAGTTGAAATGGAAATTCTTGGTCGAAAAAGTTTCTAAGTCTTGGTTGTACTAAGTGCCGAGCAATAAGCTCTGCAAAATGAAGAAGTGAGAATTTTCTGTTTGTACTGAGCGCCGAGCAGAGAGCTCGGCAGATAGGTGAAATGTGTATTTTAGGAAAATTTGGATGCCGAGGTATTTTCTCTGCAAATGAGGTATTGGAAAAACTTTCTAAGTGAGTTGTATAGGATGCCGAGCAGTGAGCTCGGCGACTAGTTGAAGTGAGGGAAATTTGGTTAAGACTTTGGCTGTTTGTATTGAGTGCCGAGCAGTTAGCTCGGCAAATGCAAGTATTTGAGGTTCAGGTTGATTTGGTCGAGAATCAAGTCGGCAAACACGAGTATTGGGTCAAGTTGTTGAAATCAAGTCGGCAAATGATGTTTTGGGAGGTCGGTTAGCTCTGCAAACACGAATAATCAACTTGACTTCTGCAAATGGTGCACAACCAACTCGGCAAATGGTTGTTTTAGCTCGACTTCTGCAAATAAGGTAAAATGATAATTTCTGCAGAAACTATGAAGAACACGGTGGCCGGAAATTGTAACCACCACGCCGGTATCCTTAAAATCTCGATTACAACTTCAATTCTTCGAATTAAGCCTCAAAACCACCACCAAAACACTCACCAGCAGATTCCGAACAAACCCTGACTAAAAGATTTCATGATCTCGACTCGCCGGAAAACTGGAAATCTCGCCGGAAAATTCAACCTCGACGAATCGAAAAATTGAAAAGGTGAAAATGTTCAGAATTTGATCGCGATCAAAACCTTGTGATTTTCATAATATTCGACAACAAACGATGAAGAAATTAAGGAGAGAAGATTGAAGATAAAATTGATCTTTTTCTGCTTTTTCTGTATTTTTTTTTTAATTAAAAAAAATATGTATTATCGATGATAACTATGTGAAAAGACTCACGTGTAGAGAACTGTTGCTACAGTAGCAGACAACAAAAAAAAAATTGAACTTTTTCTTATTACAACTGTTTGCCGAGTTCAACCTTTCAACACACGAAATCAATCTAGAACTCGAAATTGATCATTAAATCACAATTTTCAACACAAATCCACTCTTAATCAACACTTAGAGACACAAACCAGCCTCGAATTTCACAAAAACAGAAATTTCAGAAATTTCAGAAATTAAGCTCAAAATCCAGAAATTTTGAACAAAATCGGTTATGAATTTGTTTGTGGATCGTTCGGATACACCGATTATGCTCTGATACCAATTGATAGAATAGAAATGAGCTTAATTGAAGGTTTAATGGAGGATTTAGGTTAGTGTGTGAAAAGTGTGTTTGTGTGTGAAAGGGAGGTTGAAGATGATAGGGAGGAGAGATAAAGTATTTAGATTAAGTGTGTATTTTTTATCTCAAAGGTTAGTTACAAATGACTTAGGAAGGAGTATTTATACTCTAATCACAATTATAACTAATACTCCTTCCACTATTGAATATTTACAATTTAACACCATATTTATATTTCTAACATTCTTCGACTGCATTAAAATGTTGATCAACATGTCTGGTATAAGGCTTGTTTCTTGGTTTGAATACTGGAACTTCTGCTTTGCGGTTTGGACGATCATATGATAGAGCTTCTAATTTTGAAGAGGTTAATTCATTTTCTTCAAGCCTTATGAATCTTGCAGCCCTGGCTTTAGTTTTGTCCAAGCTTCTGCATGGTGTCATTATAAGATCTTCCTGGAATTTGGATCCCAGTTTGAGACCTCTTTGCAAAGCTTGAATTGCGGTCATCATATCCAATTTTGGAATATTAAGCGACGCCTTAGTAAACCTGGTCATGAAATCTCTAAGGGATTCATTAGGTTTTTGTGTAACTTTATAAAGATCATCTGTCAATTTTTCAAAGGTTCTACTACAAGAAAATTCACTATAAAATAAATTAGTTAAATCTGCAAAAGAACTAATGGGTAGAGGAGGCAAACTCTGCAGCCATTTTAAGGTTGATCCAGAAAGTGTAGATCCAAAGCTTCTACATAGGAAATAAATCATTTGCGATAACATTATTACTTAGTGAAATCCGATCCTATCCATGCCTAAAAAGCCACCAAAAGATCGTGGGAAGTCAGGAAAAAAATCAAGGAATGTGGAGACTGAATTCGATGGGTTAGATCCAAAAACCCTAGGATTTAATTCCGATTCTAATCAAAATAATGATACAAACCGATCTAAATACAATCTGAGATCTAATTCTGCCAATTCTGAGTCGTTTGTTGCAGATTCATTTGAATCTAATGCTGCTGCCACGTTATTTTCCTCAAAAACAGTGGAAAACCCTAAAACTACCACACAGCCGCCACCTACCGCCGCTTCTGGGGTGGCTGCCGACCACCAGGGGGTGACCATGACAGCGAATTCTGATGGGGGAGGAGTTTCAACGATCAATCCTGACCAGAATTATGTTTTGGGGGTGGAGAAGCCGATTTCTGAACTAAAAAACCCTAACCGCCCAAACCCTAATTCAACCACCTTACCGCCGCCGTCTGCCGGATCTGGGGTGGCTGCCAACCACCAGGGGGTGGCCATGGCAGCAAATATTGATGGGGTTGGGGCTGCTTCGATCAATCCTGGCCGTAATAGGGTTGATGTGGCCGAAACCCTAATTGCAAAACCCACCGCCGCAGTGCAGCCACCATTAACCACCGATGAGTCACCGTCAATTGAAGATAGTAAACAAATTGATGAACTATTCACCATCATTAAGGATGGAAAGGAAATGCTTAATTATGGTGACAAACTACTCTCTAAAGATCAAGTGGTCGAATTGAATAGGATTTTAGTTGAACATTTGGCTAAAAACCCTAATTTTGATTCGCCCACCGTTAATCCACCATCGACCACCACTGCTAAGGCTGTCACCCATCGTGTGTGCTCTCTTGACATACATGAGGCCACGAGGTCAGATTCACAGCCACGAGTCCCACTTGTTCATGAATTCGACAAACACTTTGGTGTTGAGCTTGAAACAAAAAACCTTGTGACAATTCAAGTGACACGGCCACCATGGAAAAAGTGGTTGATTCTTGGGATAAAAATGTTATCTCGCATGTTGATGATGGTAGGGACTTGAATGACTCAACTGGTGATGGTTTGAACTCGACTGTAGAACCACCTTTGCATAGTTTACATGCAAAATGTGGTGCTTCCTCTGTTCCTCCTATGCCGGATGCTCCTAAGTTCCCTCCAGGTGCTACCTACTTCAAGCCAGCTACAGATCATGCACATGACATTCCTACTGCTTCAGATGATGTACCTAAGCATGATGTCACCCCGAATGATCTTGGTGGACACCCGGACAGTCCCAAGACACAGCAACCTCGCACTTATGCTTCTATTTTTCAGGATGCTACTAACATTCGCAAAAAAGGTACATTGAGATTAATTCCCCCTGTTATTACTTCTGGTGTTCCTAGAGCTGTTATTCCACGTGATCTTTTGTTGCAACAAAGTGAGTGCTAGAATAATACTTTAGTTGGTCATTTCATTGGTAAACGTCCTGCTTTCCCTTTTGTGCAATTTCATGCTAATCGTTTGTGGAAAAAGTTTGGTTTAGAGGATGTGATCTTGAATGACCAGGATTTCTTTTTGTTTAAGTTCAAGTCTGAACAGGGTCAATTGCATGTGTTTGAGAATGGGCCATGGTTATTTAATGATATTCCCATCATGCTTAGGAAATGGGAACCTGAAATCTGGTTTGACAAACCAGCTAATGATAAGGTTGCCCTCTGGGTTAATATTTATGATTTGCCAGCCATTATGTGGAATTATGACATTCTTAGCCAGCTGGTCAGTTCTGTTGGTATCCCTATTGCTGTTGATAGATATACTGCTGAAATGTGTGAAAACAAGAAAGGTAGGTCAGTATTTGCTAGAATTTTGGTTGACTTTAACTCTTTGAGAGATATTCCTATGTTTGCTGAGGCTGAGATTTTAGATTCTGTGAGAAGGTTCAGAATTGAGTATCATTGGCTTCCTCCTAGGTGCTCACATTGCAAGATTTTTGGGCATAAATTTGAAGATTGTAGTGTGAGACCAAGGACACAGAAAGAGATGGAAGCCCGTATGGCTACTGCAGCTCCAGCATCACAGGTTGGTCCATCAGGGACCAAAGATGTCCCATCAGGGGCTAAACAGGCTGATCCAGCATAGGCCCAGGCAGATGATGGGTTTCAGAAGCCCAAGAGACGTAAGAGGAGGCCCAAAAAGGCCCCTTCTTTTTCTATTCCTAAGCCTAAGGTCATGTATGTTCCTAAGAAGACACAAGATTCAAAGGGAAAGGCTCCAGCAGCAGCTACTTCTACTGCAGCCACTACAGATTCATCAGCTCCAGTTAGATTTCCTACTGCTCCAGCTTCAGTCCCCCAGAGACCACTCCAGATTCATACAGTTAATACTACAGTTCCAGACACTCATTCAGGTACACAAGCTACTACAGATCATGATTCTATTCTTAGCCCTCCTGCACCTGGTGTTGAGACTAGGAACCAGTATGATGCACTTTGTCAGATTAACACTGATGAGGTTAGTACTCCCTCAGTTGAGCCTATTGTTCCTGCTGATGATGATTTTGAGGATGAGTCTGATAGCGATGAAGTTGAATCCATTGAAGGTGACACTGATCTGTTCATGTAGATGTTTGGTTCATAAATATTGACTACTAGCTTTGTTTTCATTCTTATTGTTTATATTGCTAGTTCGATTGTTCTTGGGTGTTCTGGGCCTGTCCAGTCACTCATTTGATTCATTTCCTGCATCACGGGTCCCCTTTATTATTTGCGGGGGGCCCGTGAGGGCATTTAGTATGTAAATGTTTAAGCCAACTGGCATTCAGCCATGTTTCCTGCTCTTATTTGTGATTATACAAGCTAACTAGGGGTGACGGCCTTTTACCGAAAAAAAAGCATCTACATAGGCAAGCTTCTTTCAAGTTGGATGGAATTGGCACTGTCTTATCTTTTCCAAGTAGAGTGCTATATGCTCTTGAGGATCTGTAGTCCCATCATATGGCTTCATATTTAGAACTTGAAATTTCTTTGGGATCTCTACATTAGTGATCCTGTCACCATATTTGTTGATAAGATAGGATGTAGGGTTGACTTCTGGAATTGGATTACAAAATCTAGCAACGGTAGAGATCATATCCTTCAGTCTCATAAATTCTCTTACAATGTAGTCATTTGGCATTTGACCCTGCGATGAGTTAGAAAAACCAAAAGAACTAGTATAATTATTAGAATTATGTAAACCTGCACCCATGGACGCAGATGTCCCAGCAGCATGAGTATTTTATGGAATATTGCTCTCAAAACTTGGAGTTGCAGTCAGAAATGGCATGCTTGGTGGTGCAGATCCAAGGGCTGCAGATGGTCCTGGGGTTGAAAAGAGGTTTCTTGGAGTGAATGATGGTCCATTCCCTGAGATCCTGGACTCCAAGATCTTAAATTGAGCTTGATTATAATCCTGATTCGCTTTAATCGTGTCGTTAAGATTCTGCAATATAGTAAATAGGTTAGGAATATTATCAGAATCATTATTTTGAACAAAAATTCCAGGCCCAATATTATATGGATCTGGATTGCCATCAGCAGCTAGTCCGTCCTGTTTGGCCAGATCCCGTGTTGAATTGGGACGAATTTCCCATAGGGATATTCCCAGTTCCAATGAAATCTGCATTTTGATCAGCAGGTCCCTTGTCCTTGATTTGATTCGGGATTCAAATCGTATTGTTCCTAGTCCTTCGATTCGATATGTTTCCTGCAGAGTGGGTCATAATAGAAGAAGAAACAGCAGGAGCAGTTTGCGATAAGTTAGTTGGTTGAGTCGACATTTTCGGAATTAATTCCAGAAAATTAGTTTTCTTTGATAAAAATTGAAAATTTTTAATCGATCGAAAGCACCTTTTGCCTCACGGTGGGCGCCAAATTGTTTTGGTCAAAACTTACCCAAGATAATCAACCTTGAAGACTTAGATCAATTATGTAACCAAACTTTCATTTGTGAGGTTAAGGGCTTGTCAAATATTGAGGTTCAAAGATGCGTTGTAAATAAAAGATTTGTAAAAGATGTATGTCGACTAAACAAGGAATTAAAGGAAAAATATAATGGGTATTAGATCTAAGTACAATGAAATAATGCAAAAAACAAGAGATAATGCAAATTATAGTAAAGATCTAATAAAGACAAGATAAAAGTAAAGATAAAGGAACAAGAACACCAAGATTTGTTATCGAGGAAAATCCCTTAATCCTTATGGATCGCCGGCATAAAAACCCCGGGAGGAAGCAATTGTCCCTGCCTTTGTTCTCTTATTAATTATTGTTAAAATGATTACAATGGTGGAATCGATCAATGCTAAGTGTGAGAAAAAAGATGAGAGCGTAGAGAATTGTGTGTGTGAATACAAGTGAGCAGATGTGTTGCAAGGTAGATTAGATGTCCTATATCGATCAACCTTGTTCCTTTATATAGACCTAGTAGATAATTAACTATCCGAAATACTAGGGATCTTTCGAGTCTTTTTTATTGAGACGTTGGAGTGAATCTTGACTGGTCAAGTGTACGTTGAAATCAACTAGAAGTACGATTATGTAGCAAGACCAAGTCTTCTCTACTTGTTGATGAATAATCCCATGTGTGAATTCCTTTTTGCACCGTTGGAGATATTTTCCATAGCCAAATATCGATTATTCTAGAGTCTGCACAAATAACTCATGTGGAAATAATAATAACAAGTATTTTGTAACGTTAGTAACATATTCAGTAAGTCACAAGAATATTATTATTATCAAGATCTTAACATGTAAAGATCTTAAGAGTTTAAGATATTGGTACGTGAAATTTCACCCATAACAGACGTGCACTTACACCAAACCCTTCAGTCTTTCCGTGAGAATCATCTCCAAATGTAACATTAGGACCAGCGCGAATCCTAAAGCTACAGAGCAGGGACTTACATCCGGTCATATGATTGGAACACCCACTATCCAAGTACCAGGTATGTGCATCATGATTGCCCTACATGTTCAATAAGAGATTAGTTCTTTTTGTGAACCCATCCCAGAGCTGACCATCTGGTCTGACTCAGATTGGGAAACAGAACTTAAACTCTTATCAGATTTGGACACCCATTGTTGCTTGATCTGACCTTTACCAGATTTAAATTTCTTCCTAGCAACATTTTGAGTTTCCTTTTTAGCAAAACCTTTTCCTATTCCAGATTTCTTGCATTCAGTTCTTAATTTTCTTTGATCAACAATTTTAGGATCAAACACATTTTTAAGAAAATTATAATCAGTTGAAACCTCACCAGTTCTGGTCTCAATTAGTTTTGAAATCATTTTATCAGAGTCAGACTTGGTATCTTTTGAAACAGACACAGATTTTGTTTGTGACATTTGATTCTGAGAACCAGATTTCTCTTTCTTTGAAAGCTTTATCTTCTCTTTAGGAACACTATGATCTCTAACCTTTCTTTTGTTTTTCTTTGAGGCACCATTGTTTGTTTTTGACTTAGAATCTGACTCAGACTGAGAAATGGTCAATTTAGATAAATCAAGACTTTCTTCAGGTTTTAAGACAATGACCTTATCAGCCTCTGACACAGATTCAACAATGGTCTGACTCATGGTTTCAGGATCATCAAACCCAATACCAGACTTTTGAACCAACTTGATTGGTTTGGACTTTTTCCCTTTGGTTTGGACTTTAGGAGGAGAGGGAGGCTGATAACATGGCTCCATGGCACAAACCTCACTAATGGCTATGGCCCTATCATAGTCACCATCAAAAATAGCTTGGATTTGATGAGGGATTTGATCATTTACACACTTTGCAGTTCTTTTAGAACAGATACACCATGACTCAGTTATGTGCTTAACTTTTAAAAACTTTTCTTATGTAGTTTTGGCTTCTTTGACAAGAATAGAGTTCAATTGCTATTGTGCCTTAACCTCAGATTTTAGTTTTTCAATAGTGTGATCTTTAGAACTGACTTCAAGTTTTAAAGCATAAATTTCCCTTTTAAACCAAAAAGTCCAGGGAGATCAAGATCTTGATAAATAGAACTTAGCTTAACAGAAGAAATATAATTATTCCATTTAGGTGGCAAAGAGTCAAGAAATTTACTTTTTAAAACATCATTTTTCTTAACAATTCCTACTGCAGCTAAATCATGTTAGGTCCAATTTGACTGGACCCACTCCAGACTTGAAGACTGGAGCGTCACTGAAGATTTGTCCAGAAATAATGGAAGACTAGTAAGCATCTCACTTGTATAGGAAATCTGGAGTTCACCAGATTTCAGCTTACTGGACTTCACTCCAGTCCAGATCGATCCTACTGAAGACATTCTTACTGAAGTCAAAGACTGAAGTTAGAAGAAAGAAGACTGACAAGCAGTGGAGCCCACTGACAGTCTTACCAGATCTCCTGACTGGAGCTTTGTCAGTGTTCTAGACCTTACAAGTCTGAACACTGATTACGAGGAATTGACTTTTGCATTTACACACTTTTACACGGACAATCCATTTGTCTATTGATAAAAGTACAATACGTGTGTAAAGGTGGTTGGTTAAAAGTATGACAAGTCACATCAACATGACTTTATCCTTCTACTTTAACCAATGCATTTAAGAAATTAAAGTTGTTTCCTTAAATGCATGCAACCATACTTGTACGGCATAATAAATTCACTGTTGAATTTATTTGCCCATAAATACCAAGTCACATACCTCGTCCAATTTACTTTTTGCATAATTGGTGAATTTGTCTAAATACTCTCGATCGCAACAAGGAATACTTCACAACTTTAAGTGTTTCGATCAAAAGAGAATATTTAGCAAATATAGATCATTTGTAATTCATAGGTTGTTAGGATATTTACATACTTGTAATATCTTGGTTCCGCAACAACCTTGTATTTTATTTAACATCATAAATAAAATACACTTGAAAATTACATTGTGTTCCACCTTTACATTATCTATTGCTTTAAGTCTTGTATTACTTTATTTCTTAGTCCCTGTTAAAACAGTTTCCAAGACAGAAAAATTTAAGGGGTTTGGGGAAAGGGGTGCCTGAGGTTCAGTGTGTTGCTGCATCAAACCATCATCAGCCGCATAATTTGATGTCTCTAGCATAGCCTGTGATCTGACCGGTGCTGACATCGACTCAGAGGGTATAGAAGAAGAAGAGGGAAGTATTTGTGGATTTGACTCAACTCTATTGGGCTGGGGTAACCCTTTATCTTCACCAACCTCTCCTACAGAAATTTGAGGTGGCTGCTTGTGAGGCCCTTTTGTCTCGTCAGCACCTTTTTTGAGGATGCTGATGGGCCGGCTGGGTTTCTAATGTCCTTGGGCTGTGAGGACGTCTTAGCCTTTGTGGTTAAGCCCTTTGGTACTCGCTGCTTCTGTTTTGGGACATCAGCAGGAGGTGAAGTGGAAGTGGATGTTGTCTTGGACTTTGCCTTTGATTTCTTGGTCTGTTTGGGAGCTTTGGAGGTTGCTGGGGGGTTTGCCAGCGTACCAGCTCCAGAAGGCAAGTTG
>CM067169.1:123372921-123469507 GCA_034093135.1 Erigeron breviscapus | reverse complement strand
TATCGGTAGACAAAGTACCAAGGTTTCCTTATAATCTGAACTTAATGTATACAATGTTCTTATGGGAAACGTATTCAGATATATGGCTGAGAATGCTTGTTCTTAAAATAGACAAGTCCTTTAAATCTTATGAAAGATCTTGCATTGTAATTATGTATATTTGGTCTTTAAAAAGAAGGTCTCGGGTACATATATGTGTATGTATTGCTTTTTCGGATGTATATTTGTGACAAGATATGCAAATATCTAATGAAACTATAAATCTGTTGAAAATATGAAGCTAATGTGGCCTTTGAGATTCGAACAAGTAAGTCCTCGGGGTGTCTTTGTATACCTAGCCTACCTAAAGCTTCCAACTTGGGATAGGTTGTCAGAAAGTTTGCTACACGGGTCTCATCGAAAGTCACGGGTTTTCATAAGTGTTTAAAATAATGTCACAAATATGCAAGTACTTGGCATTATGCAATGTTGAGTATATTTCCGTACGTGAGTCAAGTTAAGTCGCTTTGCGTGTGAGGAATCACCGACCTGTCACCGCTGACTTGATTCTTAAAGACTTTCTCACCTTACTCACCAAATGTCTAAATTTTAGTGCATGTGTTGATTGTGAGAGTGTATCTGAATGTGGGTCACATAAGTTCGCAAACTAAACTTGTGGCATGAGTAACTTACTAGGTTACATGGTGACTGTCCTTGGCACAAGTAATACGAAAGTGCCACAACTCAAAGGAAACTGGAAGTACCGAGTGTTTAAGAGGACAAACATACCGGTAATCGTGGTTGAGTCATTGTTCAAAACTAATAATAAGAGAATTATTTATCACCCGCAGGCTTATGTAATTGCTAATCTGATCTAATCAGCAGAAACTTAGAATTTCTTGTATATGAAATAATGTAGTTTAGATATAAAGTGTTTAATTTTATTTTATTTTATTTTATTTTTGTACTAACGTTTTAGTTTTGTGTCAGTTTGTAGTGTCAAACTAGTTCTTATTGCACGAGAGATTTAATAAGCATTTGATTATTCCATAAAGAAGTTATATGATCCTTAGTGGATTATATGGGTCTTGTTGCTTATGGTATATATGTTTATTTGATGGATTTTCTAATATAGACATGAGTTGTTTGAAATTAGAAAATGATTTTGTTTTGAAAATTGAAATTTCAAATATATTGTATTTCAATTGTTTTTGGTTGATAAGTATGCTTGACAAAGATGTGACTTGCCTTAGATTGCTAGGTTAAGATTTTGATTGTTTTTGCATACTTATGTTACTTGTTATGTTGATTTTGATGCATTGATGAAGTTTGTTAAGTGTGCAGGTTACAGATATCAAATTTCATTTCCATTATGAAAGTGCGGTTTGGACCGATTAAATCGTGATCTCTTTGATTACTAAAGTGCGGAATGCATCATGTAATATAATTTCTGGGAAAACACATTTACGTGAAACATTGGTATTCATGTAAATCATTTTAGATTTGTATTATCAAAATCACAACCTAAGACTTAAATGTGATAGGTTGTTGGTATGATAATTTGATGAATTTGTAAGCATTATACATTGAATGTATTTCAATGTAAGTTTGCTTCTGTTAAAGTTAAACTTCAATGAGAAATGATCGATTTTATGTCAAGATTATAATGTAAGATTAAATTTATACATTATTTTGATGACATGTTAGTATGGATGATTTGTGGTTAGATTACATATTCGAGCAGATACAAGTTTCAGGTAACGAGTATCTACAGGTTTATGTTTTCTGGAAATTTTGTAATTTTTCCTTGTTAAAAGGTTCTGGAAAAATTGACGAAATTTGAAGTGTGCAGCTCGTTCGTGTTTAAAATTTAAGCTCGTGCGTGCTGACGTCATCAGGGCTCGCGCTGACGTCAGCATGAAGCTCACGAAGAGGGTATTCGGCCCAGCCCAAGTTCAAGTGGATATAAATATGGGTTTATGTTGGAGCACATTAAGTGCACAAATTGTTGTCCGATGCAATAATTCTAAAAGGCTGAGAAATTCGTACATATATGCCTTACGAACTTTAAGTTCGTAAGAACTAATAAATTCGTATATATGCCTTACGAACTTTAAGTTCGTAAGAACTTATAAGTTCGTAAGGCCAAGCCCATTTTGTACGAATTTGACAGCCCAACCCATTTGTACCTATAAATATAGGACTTAGGTTTCAGATTTCAGTGATGATTTAATAGCTATGTAATTCGTCCATGGCCGGCTGAAGGATCGCGCAAACCTTCAGTCGTAAGTCCACCATATTCATTATTGTTAGTCGTCTTGTTGATTGTGATTCGTAGTCTTCAAGATGTAATCATACGAATTCGTTTTGTATTGTAATCATATGACTAATGATAATGTTTATTATTTCTCCCATTGTAATTGTTTTCTTATCTTTGTATTATACAAGAACCCTAATAACTAATCTAGATGGATTTCGCACTTCTAGTTTAGGATAGATCACGATTT
This sequence comes from Erigeron breviscapus, assembly GCA_034093135.1. Taxonomy (NCBI): domain Eukaryota; kingdom Viridiplantae; phylum Streptophyta; class Magnoliopsida; order Asterales; family Asteraceae; genus Erigeron; species Erigeron breviscapus. The sequence goes on along the minus strand of CM067169.1, from coordinate 123,467,021 downwards.
ACGATCAACACACGTTACTAACGTGTTTTCACAGTTTAACTTTAATTTTTTACTTTAATCGAAAATTAACCCTAAAATTAACCACACGAACTTCTCTCTTCGCGCGAACTGTTCATCCGTTTCTTTTCGATCGATTTTATCTCCTTTTTCGTGATAAACATCCAGATTTGTTGGTAATATTATGATCTAGGATAGTTTATTGATACTTTGATTTTGAAAATCATTGGATTTAAGTCGTTATAATGCCCAAATTTCGAATTTCCCTTCGCGTGAACAGTAACAAGGACGAATTGAATATTGAATCTTTAATTTCTGATGATTTAAACTGAAATTGGACTTAAAATTGGATTAAGTGATGTTATTACACCTTCAATCTAACTAAAGTTCACATTTACATGTATTGAATCAAGATTAATTGAGATTTTTTATGTCATGGTCACTATTCACACGAAGAACACGATGCACACGAAGTGGCTCGTGTTCATGAATTTGATTTTGAAATCGTGTTTCTGGGCATGAGATTCATAAAAACAAGTCCAAGTTGATACATAACATTGATTTTAATCGATGTTGTATCATATGGAGATGTCTTTCTGAATCATGTTGATGATCAGCTCGTGCTGACGTCACACGAAGAGGAATCTCCTCGTGCTGACGTCACCACATAGCAGGTCAGAAACTTTTATTTTTATTTTTATTTTTATTTTTTTTCTTTTTGTTTTCCTTTTGTTTTTCTTTTTGATTTGTGCAGGTATGGCGAGACAAGGTGCTGCTGCTCGTGTTTTTGTAAAGGAGCATAATGCTGCTATTGATATTAGCATTACTCAGCAAGGATGCACAGCGGAATTTCACGGTGTCTTACAGTATCTGACAAGATCACGTATTCGTTTTGCATTGACCGAGAATCCTCCATTGGTCATAAGTCTTCTTACTCAGTTCTGGAACTCTGCAAGATTAGTGCAAGTTGGTGATCATACTTTGATTCGCACTACGGTTCAAGGACGTAACATTGAGTTTACGGCTGGAGACTTAAGGACTTTTTTGGACTTAGGAAGCGTCGAAATGGAACAAGGTCCTACAGAGTTTGAAGAAAGCTTTGTTGACGGTGCTATTAGACGTATGGGGTATGTGAACGAGATCAAGCATCCATATCCTAAGAATCGCATTAGAGGCAAATGGAGATTGCTTGCCTACTACTTGTTGAGATCTATAAGTCATCGGAGTGCAGGTCATGATCAAATGAATATACAGACTGCTTCACAGTTGGTTGCACTTGTATTGAACAAGCCATATAGCTTTTCTCAGTACATATATGACAGTTTTGTTAGGCAGTTGAGAGCGTTTGGAAACGAGAAGAAATTCTTTCTATTTCCAAGATTTGTTATGATAATCATTCGGCATAGGGCATCTGATTTACCTTTTGATGGTCCTACGTTTAATTTGGGTCGTCTTACACATCGAGTGTTTGATGATATGATGAAACATTTAAGGGGTAATGGTGTTCCGGCTGATGTTGATAATCCACCATTGTTCGGGCACTTGATTAATAATGATTATGTAGCTCCAAGAGAGTTCTCATGCTAGAGTTGTCACTGAGGCTACAACTGTTACGACTACTAGAGCTCCAGAGTCGTCAGTTCGTCAGGAGCCAGAGCTGATAGTTCCTGCTCCTAGGCCTCGTTCTACTCCTATTCAGGCGTTAGTTCCTGTTGCTACAGCTATGGATCGTCTGTTATTGCCTTTGCAAAGACCGCAGATGCCTCCATCGGGAACTTTTCATGCTCGTATGCCTTCTTTTGAGACTACGATGCCACCGCCTGCTTCTACATCGCACATTGCTTCTACTTCAAATTCAGCTTTGCCAATACAAGTTCAGCTGAGTCATATTGTTTCGGAGAAGAAGTTGTTGGAGATGCGAGTTACAGCGTTGGAGAAACAGTTGAACCTCCAAGCTGCAAAACATCAGGAAGAGATGGACATTATGACAGCACTTGTTCAAGGGGGAGATAAAGATGGTTGTAAGGATTATGAGCTAGCAAAGAAGCAAAGAGATGATGATCAAGATGATCAAGATCCAGCTCAAGATCCAAATCGAAGTCAACCAAAAGATGGTGAGACAGAGAATCAAGGTCAAGGTCAAGATACTGATGTTGATGCTGTGATTAATTCAGAGACTGCAGATGTTCAGGGGGAGTCGCCAAGACAGAGAGAGTCAGAGATTGCTGGTACATCTGGTGCTAGTACATCTGAGACTCAGAAAGGAAAAGATGTGATGGCTGCTGCTCTAGATGCAGATCCTGAAGATTCAGACAACTCGTCAGATGATGAAGATTCCAATTCAGGTAACTCTAATTCTAGTAAACGTCCTGATTATCATAATCCACGGAGTGTGAGATCAGAAGAAGATAGAATAGAATGGGAGATTGCAGAGAAATTTGGAAATGATCCTCATATTCGAGTTGAGGCAGAAGCTAAAGTATGGGAAAGTCATAACTTTGAGGTTGATCAGGCTAATATTGATCTTGATAGTGATCAATGGTCAGATACAGATCGTCATAGGAAAGAGAGAAAACGATTAATGGTTTTAAATCGTTTGCCGTTTGTCTCTGGTTCTAGTTCTGATGATCCTGAAGACTCAGATTATCAACCTTAATTTTATTAATTTTTGTTGGTTAAAATAGATAAAGATTATAAGATAAATATTGATGTAATTGTTACATTATATTTATGATATAGTATTATTTATTTTATCATGTTTTATGTATTTATACTTATTTTTTTTATGTCTTGACTTATATATTTTATGTTCTTTTATCTTTGTATGTTTGAATATGTTAAATTGCAGATAAGCTTCAAATAGGTGCATTGGACGATATTGATGATGACATTGATAGTATCATTGATGAAGATCTGGAAGAAGGAGAATTTGTTTCTGAAGCTGATAGACAAAGGTTGGTGGAAGAACCTTATGATTTTAATCGTGTCTTTAATGAAGATAGAGACGTTCAGGTTGAACCTATAGCTGAAGAGGAACATTTCAGACTTAATCCGATCAGAGAAAGTCCAGATGATCCAAGAAATGCTGCAAAGTTAAGGTTCAAAGTGTTTGCAAAGATAGTGCATGAAGAACATGAATATATTGTTGATCTAGGCTGGAAGATAAATGCTACGCGAGAGTTTAATATTAGAAATTTTATTATACCTTCGGCGGAGCAAGACCCTCAGTTTTGTATAAATAGATGGGTTCTAGTTTATAGAGGACGTACTGGTATGCCAATGGGTGGATTTAATAAACTGTCGATGTTTTGGGAGTTCATCTCAGACAAGGACGCACCTACGTATTTCTCAGTGGTACATAGTTGGTTCTATGATCATAGAATTAAGCTATTTGTTATCAAGAGAAAAGAAGGTTGCCAGTATATGTCAATCAGTGCAAGACATTTCCAAAGTCTTAGTGAATCTGATTTGATAGACTTAGAAGGAGATGGTTCGTTAATCTTCAGAAGAATGGAAATGCTGATTATTATTGGCAGAGATTCCAAAGAGAAAGAATTTGGCATTTTAGTGAAAGAGGTTTGAAGCCTGAAGATAGGATGATTAAACCTAGGCTAATGAAGAAGATTACAAAACCTGATGGCACAGTTCATTTTGTTCAAAGAAAGATTGAATGTGTTAAAGAAGTTCCTGCTATCAAATGGGATCAAGATTTGCTGACAAACATGACTTATTGGCAGATAGATATCAAGTCAGGCGAAGCACAGATGTTTGTTGATGACTCAAAGAAACAGATGTTGCTACGCATGTATGATCCAATGCAAGTTGTCAATTTGTCAAGAGGTGATCAAAGAAGATTGATTGAGACACCTTGTTCAGCAGTTAGATTTTGGAGAACAGAAGTTAGACGCTATCAGAATATTCTTGGTTTTTGTTTGGTCGAGAAGATTCATGCAAATAGCATAAGACTTTTGTTTGATGGTCGAGTTTGAAGTTCAAGATTAAAGAACTTGTTTTGCAGGAACAAGAATGTAGAGCCAAGGTTTATAAGTGTCATAGAATACTTATACGATGGCTGAACGTTATGTAAAATGAAAAATAAAGGACCCAAGAGGACGCACCTCGTGCTGACGTCATCAGCATTATAATGTCTTCGTGCTGACGTCAGCGCGAGGGCAGGAGCATTTTGGTGGATCGGGCTTGATTCACTTCGTGTGAAGCCCAAGCCCACAAGAACACAAACCCTAGTAGTATAAATACATATAATTTTGAGCGATTCGCAACGAATGAAGGACTTGGAAGTCGAGTTGTTGCTCGTGTGACCTCCTACACGAACTAGCACTTCGTTTGTGACCTTAGGTTGGTTAATTACTGATTAATCGACGAAAGGCAGTAGCAATCTAGTTATCTCAAGAGGATTCCGCACTCTTGACATAACGAATCACGTCTTATTTACGATCCATTCAACGGTAGGGACTTACAAGGGTCGCGGGCGGTTTACGGGTTTCCTTCACCTTTTTTCGGTTTTTGCTTTGACCCGACCCGCGCAACCCGTGACTCGAAAATGCAACAAAAGCGTGACCCGTGACCCGGCCCGTTAGCCCTTCGGGCGGGTCGGTCCGGGCCGGTTCCGGGTCGGGTCACGGGTTTCGGTCCAAATGCTCATCCCTATCATGGATCATTAATTAATTTTACTAAAAGTTAATTAGATCTTTATTGTAATTACTGTTACGTTTAAAGTATTTAGACAATTAGCAGATTAGAGTGTGAAAGTCTAATAAATAAAATATTGTTCTGGTGGATAAGATTTCGGCCAATCAATTAGTTTGTTTACGGAATATATTTATAGCGTTGCATAAATGTCCATGCGACACGTATATGTACTATAAGCCATTAAAGCCTTGTTTATTGCTTATATACTCATTATAGGTTGTCGGGAGTACGTGTCAAGCACGGTAAAGTTATTTGTAGGTTGTTGTGGACTCAATTGAGGTAAGATACATGACTTTTCTCACGCTAGAGGCACGACAAAATGTGGTTTTCTTTAATTAACCTCTTAATCGGATTTATCTTATGTGTGTTTGTTTTTCGGGTTATACGGGAGGTTATGTGGGAATGTATGTATGATGAAGTGGCTTATTATGATATGATGACGTTTAGAGTAAAGTGGTTATATGCATATGTAGTATGTTGATTATAATTATGCTGCCATGAAATGATTATGATATGTGTTGTGATAATGATAATGTCAATGATGTGCTTTGATGATTGTTATGTGATGGCTTATGTGTGGGGTTTAAGTGTGAAATATCTAGTTCACTAGATACACGTAGGAATTGCTATGAGTTGTGCACGTTAGTGGGATTAAACGTTAAAGTAGATGTGGGATTAGTTAGGTAATGTATACACCTAATGTTAAAGTAAAATGTGAGATGTGGGAAACCGTTCTAGCCTTAGTGTTAGTGCGTAAAAAGTAAGAAAGATATAAATACGTGGGAAATGCTATAGCTAAATACGTGAGATTGATGTGGGAAGTGTTAAGCTTAACCCGTGCTAGTTGTAAAGCTAGTGCGTATGTGGTCGCTTGAGTGGCTCCTTGTGGCATAGTTACGTGGGACTAGTAATTCCGGGTGGAGTGACTAACCACCAATGTTAAAAGCATGACGGGATACTATGGAAATGACATTGCCTTTTCTAAAAGTTAAGACGTGGGAAATCGTGCTAGTTGTAAAGCTAGTGCGTAATATGTAAATTGATTAAAGATGTAAGATGTGGGAATAAGTTGATTAAGATAACTATAAGAATATGTGAGAAAGATGTACATGTAATTTAAGACGTGGGATTACAATGTGACGTGAGATTTAAGTAAGATATGTTGATATGTGTGATATAATCGTTGATAGGCACAATTAGAAGTAATTACTCTACATGTGCTATACGTATACGTGTGATATGTTTATGTGAGATATGTAAGACGTGACATGCTGATTGAGTTGTATGTATATGATGATATGATTTGAAATGTGTTGGGATGTGGGAATAAGTATAGGTGGGATTATCTTACGATTTTTGTGGTTGATATGTAATGTGGTCATGTTTTGATAAGTATATTATGAAGAAGTTTTATGAAAGTAAAATGAAGAACGTTTTATTAAAATGTGTGTATCTTACTTAGCTAATTTATTAGCTAACACTTGCTTTTATGAAATCGTTGTGTCTTCAGGATAAGCAGGTTTGAGCTAGAGAGAGATTTAGCTCGTGAGATGGGTTGAGAAAGTGTTTGTAAAAGTTGACGAAACAAAGTTTGAGTTTAAAAGGAAGAACAAGGAAGTTCAAGATTGGAGTAAGAGGTTGATAGAATGTTGGATGGTCGATGTTTTGGTTGCTGCATATGTGGATGGTATTCCGGCTAGTTATCGGGGTATTTGTAGACAACATACTACTCTTGCGGGTGCTATCAAGGAATCAAAGAAGTTGGATGATGATTATAAGTCCGAGAAGATAAATGTGAAAACTTTGAATGACAAGAAGGTTGGATTTAAGAGAAGGTTAGATGAGTCATTAGATTCGGAAAAGAAGTTTAAGAATGGTTCAACTTATGAGGGCAAGGATCATGGAAAAGCTAGTCAGTGGTGTTCAGTTTGTAGAGCTCATCACAGTGGACCATGTTCGGAGAAAACTAGAAGATGAGATAGGTGTGGTAAGCAGGGACATGTTGCTTCTAGTTGCAAAGATAGTATTCGATGTTACAAGTGTGGTAGGACGGGACATTTGATTGTTGATTGTCCTCAACGGAAGGATAATGTGAAGAAGGATGATGTTCAAAAAGCCAAGGTTCGTGCATATCAAATGACTACTGTGGAAGATGAGTGTGATGATGAGGTACCTAACCAAGTAATTCCTTAGTAGATTAGTCGATGATACTTATGTTCATATGTGTATGTGAAATGTGTGTTTATTATGTGTTTGAAGTTAGTATAATTATGCATGATGGATTGTGAAGGAAATGTTGGACATTATGATGTGTGAATATAGTTAAAGGTACACGTGTGAGGAATGATATAGTTAGAATTATGGTCCGGAACATAATTATAAGGGTATCATGATGCGGGCGTATTCATTTGACGGTGTTCACATTGATTAATGAAAAACATGAAATGAAAGGTGGTGAGAAGGGATTGGTTGAAAGTTCGGTTGAATTTCATGTGGTAAATGTTGACTTATACGTGTGTGGAAAGTAGTGAGAAGAGAAACAGAGGTGTTGATATCGTGAGATGATTCTGAGGACAAAATCCTATTAAGGAGGGGAGAATTGTAACATCCCAAAACTTTTTGACGTTGACTGTTAACTTGTCGGTTAATTAACGTTAGGTTTCGTCAAATTTATGTGCCTTGACTGAATTATGTGATTAATATGACCATGATAAATATATTTAAGAAGGATTATAGGAAATTATTAAAGTGACGTTATATGTTAACCTGTGCTTGTTATGTCGATATGTATTCCCGATAGAAGTATTTAGGCCTGACCGTTAAATAGCCAATGTATATGTGATAAATATATATGTACGAAATTGGTAAAAGTATCATGTGATGCAGTTTGCATTTAATCTTCCAGATGGTGTAAATAACAAACGTATGCATATGTACTAGAGATTTATTAAATTAATAGTAATTATATAAGTCGGTCTAATAGTCATATGCCATACTTTTAGCTCGGCCCAAACTCGAAACCAAGTTCCTAATTTATGGCCGTAATGTCTCTTGGCCCAATTGACAAATAAATACCCGTGCTAGACCATTCCTTGTTACTCACAATTCTAAAAAAAAACCCTAAAGAACCTACAATCTGTGCGTAGGAAAAAAAAGGCAGCAAAGTGGTACGTGGTTTGCACTGCGTTTTGTCAAGGCTTTCGATTCAGGTTTTCATAGCACTCTAAGGTAGCACCGGTTTCTAGCTTCGTCTTAAACGCTTCTTAGATTGTATTTAACATATAAGTTTGAAGGGACTTAAGTCATGCGAACCTATAAGTTTCGAGTATGGAACCTAATGTAGTTTTCGGGTTTCGGTGGTTTCATGGGTCGATAGGTAACACTAATGACAGAATTTATTATGCTTATCGTAATGGAAGTAACCAACATTTGTCGTGTCAAGTCTAGTTCGCATAGTCATGTTTCGGAAAAGATATAGTTACAACTACTGTTACATCGAGTTGACACCATTATTATATCGGTTTTGTTCGAATGGTTATAAACCATGTTCATGTGATCGATAATCTGTAGTCATAGTCTAAACGTACATAAAAAAGATATCGAATATTACATATTGTGGTTAGAAATCAGAAAATAGAAGTTTAAAAATTATGGTCATGGCGGCTTACTTATATGCGAGGAAGACGAAGAATGCTTTGTAGTGTAGTCTAATATAGAGTTCATGCATGTAGTGAATATTTATTAATATTCTGTTCAAAATCTAAAACCAGGATATATAAATGTGGCACATGGTATGACATGTTTAATTATTTTAATTGCAAGATCATTTTGTTGAGAATTTGGCATGAACATCACGTGGCTAAGAATTCTTTGTAGTCTCATGGATTAGGGATGTGCAAATGGCCCGACCCGCGAAAACCCGGCCCGACCCGCGACCCGTAAGTGCATGAAAATCGGAACCGTGACCCGGCCCGTGATGGTTCGGTTCGGGGGGTTCGGGCGGCTCGCGGGCGGTTTACTGGTTTCCTTCACCTTTTTTTGTTTTTTGGCTTGACCCGGCCCGGCCCGACCCGAAAATGCAACAAAAGCGTGACCCGTGACCCGACCCATTAGCCCTTTCGGGCGGGTCGGTCCGGGCCGGTTCTGGGTCGGGTCACGGGTTTCGGTCCAAATGCTCATCCCTATCATGGATCATTAATTAATTTTACTAAAAGTTAATTAGATCTTTATTGTAATTACTGTTATGTTTAAAGTATTTTGACAATTAGCAAATTAGAGTGTGAAATTCTAATAAATAAAATATTGTTCTAGTGGATAAGATTTCGGCCAATCAATTAGTTTGTTTACGGAATATATTTATAGCGTTGCATAAATGTCCATGCGACACGTATATGTACTATAAGCCATTAAAGCCTCTTTTATTGATTATATACTCATTATAAGTTGTCGGGAGTACGTGTCAAGCACGGTAAAGTTATTTGTAGGTTGTTGTGGACTCAGTTGAGCTAAGATACATGACTTTTCTCACGCTGGAGGCACAACAAAATGTCGTTTTCTTTAATTAACCTCTTAATCGGATTTATCTTATGTGTATTTGTTTTCCCGGTTATACGGAAGGTTATGTGGGAATGTATGTATGATGAAGTGGCTTATTATGATATGATGACGTTTAAAGTAAAGTGGTTATATGCATATGTAGTATGTTGATTATAATTATGCTGCCATGAAATGATTATGATATGTGTTGTGATAATGATAATGTCAATGATGTGCTTTGATGATTGTTATGTGATGGCTTATGTGTGGGGTTTAAGTGTGAAATATCTAGTTCACTAGATACACGTAGGAATTGCTATGAGTTGTGCACGTTAGTGGGATTAAACGTTAAAGTAGATGTGGGACTAGTTAGGTAATGTATATACCTAATGTTAAAGTAAAATGTGAGATGTGGAAAACCGTTCTAGCCTTAGTGTTAGTGCGTAAAAAGTAAGAAATAAATAAATACGTGGGAAATGCTATAGCTAAATACGTGAGATTGATGTGGGAAGTGTTAAGCTTAACCCGTGCTAGTTGTAAAGCTAGTGCGTATGTGGTCGCTTGAGTGGCTCCTTGCGGCATAGTTACGTGGGACTAGTAATTCCGGGTGGAGTGACTAACCACCAATGTTAATAGCATGACGGGATACTATGGAAATGACATTGCCTTTCCTAAAAGTTAAGACGTGGGAAATCGTGCTAGTTGTAAAGCTAGTGCGTAATATGTAAATTGATTAAAGATGTAAGATGTGGGAATAAGTTGATTAAGATAACTATAAGAATATGTGAGAAAGCTGTACATGTAATTTAAGACGTGGGATTACAATGTGACGTGAGATTTAAGTAAGATATGTTGATATGTGGGATATTATCGTTGATAGGCACAATTAGAAGTAATTACTCTACATGTGCTATACGTATACGTGTGATATGTTTATGTGAGATATGTAAGACGTGACATGCTGATTGAGTTGTATGTTTATGATGATATGATTTGAAATGTGTTGGGATGTGGGAATAAGTAAAGGTGGGATTATCTTACGATTTTTGTGGTTGATATGTAATGTGGTCATGTTTTGATAAGTATATTATGAAGAAGTTTTATGAAAGTAAAATGAAGAACGTTTTATTAAAATGTGTGTATCTTACTTAGCTAATTTATTAGCTAACACTTGCTTTTATGAAATCGTTGTGTCTTCAGGATAAGCAGGTTTGAGCTAGAGAGAGATTTAGCTCGTGAGATGGGTAGAAGAATGAAGGAAGATTAGCATTAGTGTCCCGATGCTTAGACTTCACCTTTAGCCGTTGTTTGGCTACTATATTTATGACTTGCGTTTTATTTAATAATATTGGCATTTATGTTGGTGCCATAACTTGGATTTCATTTACGTTGTTTCGATGATGTACTTGCTAACACCATTTTATGAAAGGTACCATCCGTTACGGATGCGGCAGTTTTTAAGTGATCCTTTTCCGCTACGTTTAAACGTCGTTTGGCAAAGTTTTTGAAAATCCAGGTTTTAAAATGACGGGTGTTACAGTGAATCTTGACTGGTCAAGTGTACGTTGAAGTCTTTTTCCCTCATGTTGAAATCAACTAGAAGTCCGATTATGTAGCAAGACCAAGTATTCTTTACTTGTTGATGAATAATCTCATGTGTAAATTCCTTTTTGCACCATTGGAGATATTTTCCATAGCCAAATATCGATTATTCTAGAGTCTGCACAAATAACTCATGTGGAAATAATAATAACAAGTATTTTGTAACGTTAGTAACATATTCAGTAAGTCACAAGAATATTATTATTATCAAGATCTTAACATGTAAAGATCTTAAGAGTTCAAGATATTGGTACGTGAAATTTCACCCATAACAATTGTCCCCAAAGTTATTTTAATATAAACTCTTTTTGTTGAAATAACTTTGAAGCTTCTAGAGAAAGCTTTGACCGAAGTCAAACAGAGAGATTAAAACTAACTTAAAGATAAGACGTGTGTAAGTTGGAAAACCAAGAGTTACTTTAGGCATCATAACTTGACAGCTTTCACATAGACGGTTCAATTTTTATCCTTTCACCCGTCTATATAAGCCCATAGTTTTACCATTTGTAAATCACAAATAGTTTTCTTATGCTTAGGAAGTTACAAATAATATTTTCCATCTCGATCAATTCTCATAATATCACTATGTCTGAAGTCACTAGCGGCGAATCACATCTCAGAATCCATGACCCTCCAAGAGTAGATTGGGGGGTTAATAAATCAGAAAAAAGATTACTTCAGGTAAAATAAATTATTTTTAAATTTATTCATCTTTTAAGATATAATATCCTTTTTCTTTTCTATAGTGCTTTTCCCAAATGCGGTACGCTCATATGGAGGTTGCCAGGATTAAGGATGAAGAAATAAGAAGTCAAGATCAATACATTCAATGGCTTCTGGAATCGAGAAAGGCTCAGGGGGCAAGAATAAAGGAACTGGAAGAGGAATTGGCTAAAACCAAAGAAGAACTCCAGTTGGCGAGAGTGGACTTGGTTTACACTAGAGTTGCTAAAAAGTTGAAGCCTGACTCTTTTTCGTAAAATATTTTTATGGGCGATGATGGATGAATGGACAAGACCGGAGCCCATATTTTTAGAATCTTTTGATTTTTAGTTTCTTAGGAAGTTGAATCAGTAGGGGTAGTGTATCGTAGAATAACAATGTTTAGGAGGGGAGAGATCAATCTGGAATGATTGATCATGGATGTAAAACTGCTCTCGAGTAGTTTTAATTATTGTACATATAACTTAATGAATGAAAATTCTCTTTTGATCCATTTTATTTCAAACGCGAATATCAAAAGTGTTATTTAAGGGTAAAATCGGTAAATGACTAATAAAGCAATGATGTCATGTGGCAGTTAATAATTGTTCTTGACTTACTTGACCTTTCAAATAGTAAACAGTCAAATCAAGGAAGTAAAGGGTTAGATACATGCACCTTTTTAAGCGTAATTAAGATTCCACTTGTAGGCTATGATCTCTAGCTTCCAACGTCTTTAATGACTGTCAGTCTTCAATTATTTATTTATTGAAGTCCTGCATTAATAATATGTGTGGGATTGGATTGATTATGGATTGGATTAAAATTAAAAGGGAATTCTTAATTTTAATATTTGCTTAGGGACTTTGGTGTCTATGATCTGGAGGGTATCTCCATATCTTAAACTTGCATGGGTGGCGTGGTTAGTTAATTCGTGTGTTTGGGTAATGGGTAGCGTGGTTAGCCAATTCGGGAGATCGATGGTAACACCGACAACCAAAAGAATTAATTTCGATGACCTTGGAATTTAACCCTTCAACCATGAAATTAATTAACGTGCGACACGGGCGAATTTAAGAGAAGGTGAAAACCTTCAACCAAAAGTTGGCGTGAAAGCCAAAAGGTGAAGACCTTGTTCCACGTTGCTATGATTGTTTTTGTCGATAGTGATCACTCTTCTAATCTACAAAACAAATTCTTAGAAACTGGTGTTAGCCCTTTGGCTAACGCCACTCCGACGCTCAAGTCAGTATCATCATTTTGAAACATAATAAAGAAGGAAAAACATAAAAGAAATAAAGGAAAAAGTAAGAGAATAAGAAATCATACCTGATTTTGTCTAAAGACAAAATAAATTACACGTGATAAGTTTTAAGATGTATAGTATTCCAAGCTCTTGGAACTAAAGTACCTTCCAAATCTTGAAGCCAATAAGATCCTTTACCAGCCTCACCTTCGATCAAATAAGGACCTTCCCATTTTGGATTGAATTTACCTTCTGGCTTGGCCAAGACTTTATTGAGAACTAAATCACCAACTTGAAATCGTCTTAATCTTAAAATTTTATTATAAGACTTAGCTATTCGCTGTTGGTAAGCTGCAATTCTTATTTTAATATTTGCTTAGGGACTTTGGTGTTTAAGATCTGGAGGGTGTCTCCATATCTTAAACTTGCATGGGTGGCGTGGTTAGCCAATTCGTGTGTTTGGGTAATGGGTGGCGTGGTTAGCCAATTCGGGAGATCGATGGTAACACCGACAACCAAAAGAATTAATTTCGATGACCTTGGAATTTAACCCTTCAACCATGAAATTAATTAACGTGCGACACGGGCGAATTTAAGAGAAGGTGAAAACCTTCAACCAAAAGTTGGCGTGAAAGCCAAAAGGTGAAGACCTTGTTCCACGTTGCTATGATTGTTTTTGTCGATAGTGATCACTCTTCTAATCTACAAAACAAATTCTTAGAAACTGGTGTTAGCCCTTTGGCTAACGCCACTCCGACGCTCAAGTCAGTATCATCATTTTGAAAATAATAAAGAAGGAAAAACATAAAAGAAATAAAGGAAAAAGTAAGAGAATAAGAAATCATACCTGATTTTGTCTAAAGACAAAATAAATTACACGTGATAAGTTTTAAGATGTATAGCATTCCAAGCTCTTGGAACTAAAGTACCTTCCAAATCTTGTCAATATATTCCTTTTAATGAAAGATATGACATGTGTCTCATGAATTTTGGCATATGCTTCAGCCTCAATCCATTTGGAGAAGTAATCTGTCATAGCTAAAAAGTATTTCTTTCCAGCAGAAGATTCAGTCATTGGCCCAACAATATCCATTCCCCACTTCATAAATGGCCATGGTGATAGGACTGGATACATAGGTTCAGCTGGCTGATGATGAATGGTGTTATGCCTCTGACAAGCATCACATTTCTTCGCATATTTTTTAGCATCTTGCTTCATAGTTGGCCAGTAATAACCCGTTCTTAAGTTCTTAGAATATAAAGATCTTCCAGCTGTGTGATTTCCACATTCCCCTTCGTGTATATCCTTAAGAACTTTTTTAGTCTCAGGATGTTCTAAGCATCTAAGATATGGTCCTGCAAGAGATTTTCTATACAAAATACCATTGATCATATAATAATGTGTTGTTTTCATACGAAAGGCCTTTGGATTTTCATCTTTAGGGATTGTCCCATTATTAATGTATTCGATTATTGGTGTGATCCATGAATTTTGATTGTCCCCAAAATTTCCAAGTTCATCATTTTGAATCGCTAATATATTAGTTGGTTCTTTTTCTATAGCTGGGTGTAATACATGTATTATAGGAATTTTAGTATCTGGTGACATTTTAAGTGTTGATCCTAAATTTGCTAAAGCATCAGCCTCGGTATTTTCTTCTCTAGGTACTTGTTCTATGTCAAACAAATCAAAATTTTCTGCTAGTTTTTTAACTATTTCCAAATATTGCATTAATTTTTCACCTTTTGCAACGTAAGTTCCATTAAAGTGATTAGCTAGGAGTAAAGAATCTACATTTACTTTGAGATTTCTAATATTCATATCCTTAGCTAATTGCATACCAGAAATTAAAGCTTCATATTTTGCCTCATTATTAGTAGCTATAAAATGACAATTTACTGCTTGGGGTATGATATCCCCCTGTGGCGATTTTAGTATGATACCTAGTCCAATTCCTTTAACATTAGCTGCACCATCAGTATATAGTATCCATTTTTCAGTGGTTTCTTCTAACATTTTAACCTCTAAGTCTACTTCAGGTTGCAAGTCACTACTAAAATCAGCCACAAAGTCTGCTAGAGCTTGGGATTTTATAGCGGTTCTAGGTTCATAAATTAAAATAAAAGCACTTAATTTCACAGACCATTTAGCCATCCTACTAGATACTTCGTCTTAACATGTATAGCATGCGTTTCAAAGTAGTGTCTAGGTTTAGTAGATGCCATAACTAATGCAAGTATAAGTTTTTCGAGATGAGAGTACCTGGTTTCAGCATCAATTAAACTTTTACTTACGTAATAAATCGGCTGTTGACATCCTTCCAATTCTTTGACCAGAACAACACTGACTGCACTCTGTGAGACTGCCAGATAGAGATATAGAGGCTCACCATCTTCAGGCTTCACCAGCAATGGCGGAGTAGAAAGATATTTCTTTAATTCCTGAAAAGCCTCTTCTTGCTTTTTCCCCATTCGAATTTCTTGTTCTTCTTCAAGATGTCATAAAACTCTTTACATCTATCAGAAGATCTTGATATGAATCTATTTAATGTTTCTAATCTTCGGGTTAGCCTTTGAATATCTTTAGCAATTGGTGGAGATTTCATGTTCAGGATAGCTTTGATCTGCTCTAGGGTTGCCTCTATCCCTCTTTTGGTGACCATATATCCCAGGAATTTTCCAGCGCCAACTCCAAAATTGCACTTTGCACGATTCAGCTTCATGTTGTACTTGTCCAGGATATTGAATGCTACTTCAAGATCTTTCAAATTATCCTCAGCTTTCTTGGACTTGACCACCATATCATCTATGTAGACCTCCATCGTATCCCCAGTTGGTCTTTAAACATCATGTTGACTAGCCTTTGGTACGTTGCACCTGCATTTTTAAGACCAAATGGCATAGCAATATAACAATAAAATCCTGTCGGGGTCATAAAGGCAGTAGCTTCTTGATCTTCAGGCTCCATCTGAATTTGCTGAAATCCAGAAGAAGCATCCATAAATGTGAGCATCTCGTGACCAGAAGTTGCATCTACCATAGCATCAATATGTGGGAGTGGAAATGGATCTTTTGGGCAAGCTTTGTTAAGATCTGTGAAATCCACACAAACTCTCCATTTCCCTTTTTTCTTTTGGACTACCACCACATTTGCTAGCCATTCAGGAAATTTGACTTCCCTTATCATTTTTGCTTTTAATAATCATTCCACATCTTCTTGAATAATTGCGTTTCTTTCTAGAGAAAATTTCTTTCTTTTTTGTTGAATTGGCTTGAAACTCTTATCTATTCCAAGCTTGTGTGTAATGACATCTTTGGAAATCCCTGTCATATCTTCTTGCTTCCAAGCAAAAGTCTTCATTCTAGCTTTTAGAAAGTCAACAAGTTTGACTTCCAATTTTTTAGAGATTTTTGCCCCTACTAGTACTTTGATGTTAGGATCTTCAGGAACCAGATTAATTTCTTTAACATCTTGCTCCTTTGGCTCAATCACATCAAAGACCTTTTTCTGTAATTGCTATTGTGAAGATGGCTCAGCAGCTGACTTCATAGTGGAGGTATAACATTCTTTAGCCTCCTGTTGATCTCCTTTCACAGTGACCACTCCCCAAGGTGTTGGTAATTTAACACACTGGTGATAAGTGGATGGTACTGCCTTCATTTCGTGAATCCAAGGTCTGCCCAAGATAATATTGCACCCTGGGAGAGAGTCAACAACACAAAATTTCTGCATGAATTAATTCCTCCGACATACACTGGTAGCTTAATTTCCCTAACAGTGTATTTTGTCTCGCCACTGAATCCAATCAAAGGTGTTGCCTTGCCAGTAATATCTTCTTCTGAAATGTCCATCCTCTTCAATGTTTCCAGCTTGATAATATTTACTGAGCTTCGATTGTGAATTAAAATCCTGTGAACATAATGGTTAGCAATAAATAGAGTAACAAGCAAATCGTCATGATGAGGTTCCAGTATGTCATCAAAGTCATCTTCTTCAAAAGACACAAAATCTTAATCTGAAATTGAGGTCTTCTTCACGCTTCTTTCTCCTTTCTCTGACTTGCTTTGCTTAGCATATCTTTTTGCTGCTGAATATGTTGTCCCACAAACTTCTGATCCCCTAGAAATTGTGTTAATTACTCTTGCATTTGGTGGTAGAGAATCAGCTTTTTGGGTTGGCTTTGGTTTTGAGAAATCCATGCCTTCAACATCTCTAGCCTTTTTCTTTCCAAAGAGTTCTGTGAGATATCCTTTAGCTAGGAGAGTAGAGATTTCCCTTCTCAATATCTTGCAATCTTTAGTCAGACGGCCAAAGTACTCATGATAAGCACACCAATGACTAGGGTCCTTCTTTTTGAAATAAGAGTCATTCTTCATCTGTGGCCATCTAGCTTTGTCTCCAAGATCTCTAAGCGCCATGATGACACCGGGTGTGTATACTGAAAAGCAATAGGTAGATAATGCAGGATATTCAATCCCATCATCTTCTTTGATAGAATTAGAAATGAGCTTAATTCAAAGTTTAATGGAGGATTTAGGTTAGTGTGTGAAAAGTGTGTTTGTGTGTGAAAGGGAGGTTGAAGATGATAGGGAGGAGAGAGAAAGTATTTAGATTAAGTGTGTGTTTATTATCTCAAAGGTTAGTTACAAATGACTTAGGAAGGAGTATTTATACTCTAATCACAATTATAACTAATACTCCTTCCACTATTGAATATTTACAATTTAACACCATATTTATATTTCTAACAATCTCCCCCTTAGTGTTGAATTGTAAATGTTGCATCGTCTTCGGTCTTTAAATAACATGATGAGCCCATTTGTTGAAAATCTTCAATGTTGAATGGACTTTGAAGCTTTCTCATTGTCTTCAACGTCTTGTATCAACCTTGACTTTGAATCTTCTCAACAAACATATATATATGACGATGACTTTCTAAAACTTGATCTTCTCTTGCAACTTTGAATACTTTGGAAGCATCTTTGAAATCTTTGTAGCTTTTGAGCTTTCTCAACTTGAACTTTTGAATGTTGATTTCAACTTGATGTTGCTTGGAGAAGTAACTTGAACTTTGAGTAGCATGCGGAAGCTTGGTTTTGACTTTGAATTCTTTTGGATGCGGAAGCTTGGTTATCTTTGAAATCTCTTGGCATTGCGGAAGCTTGGTTTTGGAATGCGGAAATTTGATTTTGTCTTTAAAACTTCAATTATTGGTCTAACTTGTCTCTGAATCAATAAACATCTTGGAGCACTTGATTCTTTGATCAATTAACATTTGCTCCCCCTCAATCAAACAACTATCTTGAAGCAAATTATTCAATAACAAATCTTTAATCTCTTGCTCCCCCTCGGTCAAACAACTATCTTGAAGCAAATTATTCAATAACAAATCTTTAATCTCTTGCTCCCCCTCAAATGAACAATCTCTTTTAACTATAAACGAACTTAATATCAAAAGAACAAACTTCATCTAATCTCAAACTTTTCATCGCTTCTCAAACATTATTCAGTCTCAAACTCTTGTAATCATCAAACAATGGTCAATTATTCAATAAATCTTTCAATTATCGACCATGTACATCATCTTGAATATACTCGATCTCGAATCAATCCTTTAACTTTCTCAAAACAATCTTTCAACTTATCACGATAATTATTCACTCTCTTCACCTAAACTAACGATCCTTTGAACAACCAAACACAATGAATATCATCAATCAAATTCTACTTAACCCTTGAACTCTATCTATCAATCATTTAATCATTTCTCCCCCTTATGATGAATATGTGAAACGTGTTCATCATACAATAATGATTGATAGCATAAACGGTAGATGCCAATAAACAACAAGCACGCAAATTAACCCAACCCAATTCCCAATTCCCAATGAACCTATTGGTGAACTAGAATGTGAGGTTGCGTTGTTGGAAAAAGATTTTTATAAGGTGTTTGTGTTCTTTGTGTTTGTGCGAAGAGAAATGAAATCCGGATAAAAATGATCCGTTCTCACAACCAGAAATCGAAAAGATTAATGGTGTGGCCTAAAAATACGATTACTATTTTTAGGACTTCCCATTATCATCGAGAAATGCACAAAGCTTATCTCTAAATGGTTCGGTCTTTGGCTTTTCAACCGATAGATTGCTTTAAAGAATGTAATTCATGGTTAGTGACACAAAGGGGTTCGATAACCATGTCTTACTATCCTCAAAGACTTTTGGGAAATAAAATCCGAGGTCACATAGACTTCTCGTTAACTCAACAAATTCATAAAATGAAAATGTGAGACCTACGTTCAACATTGGAAAAGATGTTAGCATTGGTAGGATTTCCATTCGATCATCGTGGAATATCAAAAATATGATATCACTACGAATGTTTCGGCAATATCACAAAGATATGCAATGTCACAAAGACATATAAAGACTCTATGTGTCCTAGGTAAATGAAAGATATATCAAGTACGCTTTAGACTCAATAGTGATCAAATGAAGTCGGGAACCGGAGCAGAGTGTCTCCCTTTTTCAATATCAACATCTTCCAAATGAAGAGTCGATAGAAATGTTAAAATCTCCGTGAGAATAAAACAAGCATTTGCTAAGAAATACTTGAGTGGTTAGGTAAAGATGTGCATTGCTTCACTGGGTCCATCAAGTCTTCTTCAATATCGAGAAATCAACAAATGAAATCCGATAGAAACGTGTTGACCCGGCTTTTTGAGAATTTTGGGGAGGGCTTTTATTTCTTTTAGCCCTTTCTCACATCATCTTTTTCACCTTAACCTCTCACTTTTCGACTACTCCCTCATGTCCTATTTGCACAAACATCATCACCACGCTCATAAACCCTCACAATCTAGAATTGAGATTTTAACTCCGGGTTTGATCTCATCGGCGATGACAAGATCATGGAGTGTTTATGAGTGGCCTAAACTCTCATGTGCAAATCTAACACCGAACTTCAATAAAGATGATCGAAAATGGTTTGAAAATCTTCCAAAGTGTTTTAAAATGGAAAATGAGTTTAAACACTTGGAAGTTTTGGTTTTATAAACAAACTCCCCCTAAATATATGCATGATATAAACAAAGTTTTTGCATATCAATTCCCAATTCCCAATTCCCAATTCCCAATTCCCAATTCCCAATTCCCAATTCCCAATTCCCAATTCCCAATTCCCAATTCCCAATTCCCAATTCCCAATTCCCAATTCCCAATTCCCAATTCCCAATTCCCAATTCCCAATTCCCAATTCCCAATTCCCAATTCCCAATTCCCAATTCCCAATTCCCAATTCCCAATTCCCAATTCCCAATTCCCAATTCCCAATTCCCAATTCCCAATTCCCAATTCCCAATTCCCAATTCCCAATTCCCAATTCCCAATTCCCAATTCCCAATTCCCAATTCCCAATTCCCAATTCCCAATTCCCAATTCCCAATTCCCAATTCCCAATTCCCAATTCCCAATTCCCAATTCCCAATTCCCAATTCCCAATTCCCAATTCCCAATTCCCAATTCCCAATTCCCAATTCCCAATTCCCAATTCCCAATTCCCAATTCCCAATTCCCAATTCCCAATTCCCAATTCCCAATTCCCAATTCCCAATTCCCAATTCCCAATTCCCAATTCCCAATTCCCAATTCCCAATTCCCAATTCCCAATTCCCAATTCCCAATTCCCAATTCCCAATTCCCAATTCCCAATTCCCAATTCCCAATTCCCAATTCCCAATTCCCAATTCCCAATTCCCAATTCCCAATTCCCAATTCCCAATTCCCAATTCCCAATTCCCAATTCCCAATTCCCAATTCCCAATTCCCAATTCCCAATTCCCAATTCCCAATTCCCAATTCCCAATTCCCAATTCCCAATTCCCAATTCCCAATTCCCAATTCCCAATTCCCAATTCCCAATTCCCAATTCCCAATTCCCAATTCCCAATTCCCAATTCCCAATTCCCAATTCCCAATTCCCAATTCCCAATTCCCAATTCCCAATTCCCAATTCCCAATTCCCAATTCCCAATTCCCAATTCCCAATTCCCAATTCCCAATTCCCAATTCCCAATTCCCAATTCCCAATTCCCAATTCCAACCGGTAGTTGACAACAAACAATTTGCAAGCAACTTAACCCAACCCAATTCCCAATTCCCAATGAACCTATTGGTGAACTAGAATGTGAGGTTGCATTGTTGGAAAAAGATTTTTATAAGGTGTTTGTGTTCTTTGTGTTTGTGCGAAGAGAAATGAAATCCGATAGAAACGTGTTGACCCGGCTTTTTGAGAATTTTGGGGAGGGCTTTTATTTCTTTTAGCCCTTTCTCACATCATCTTTTTCACCTTAACCTCTCACTTTTCGACTACTCCCTCATGTCCTATTTGCACAAACATCATCACCACGCTCATAAACCCTCACAATCTAGAATTGAGATTTTAACTCCGGGGTTTGATCTCATCGGCGATGACAAGATCATGGAGTGTTTATGAGTGGCCTAAACTCTCATGTGCAAATCTAACACCGAACTTCAATAAAGATGATCGAAAATGGTTTGAAAATCTTCCAAAGTGTTTTAAAATGGAAAAATGAGTTTAAAATCATTCACTTTTTGCACAACTGCTTTCACATGTTTTGGTGCAAGATCAAAAGACTTTCCATGTTGGACAAAATGAGATCATTTGCAGATTTGAGCTCTTTATTTTCAGATTTGAGTTGGTCAATTTCAAATTGTAGACTTTCCATTGTAGACAAATTGAGATTATTGACAGATTTGAGCTTTTTATTTTCAGATTTGAGTTGGTCAATTTCAAATTGTAGACTTTCCATTGTAGACAAATTGAGATTATTGACAGATTTGAGCTTTTTATTTTCAGATTTGAGTTGGTCAATTTCAAATTGTAGACTTTCCATTGTAGACAAATTGAGATTATTGACAGATTTGAGCTTTTTATTCTCAGATTTGAGTTGGTCAATTTCAAATTGTAGACTTTCCATTGTGGACAAAATGAGATCATTTGCAGATTTGAGCTCTTTATTTTCAGATTTGAGTTGGTCAATTTCAAATTGTAGACTTTCCATTGTAGACAAATTGAGATTATTGACAGATTTGAGCTCTTTATTTTCAGATTTGAGTTGGTCAATTTCAAATTGTAGACTTTCCATTGTAGACAAATTGAGATTATTGACAGATTTGAGCTTTTTATTTTCAGATTTGAGTTGGTCAATTTCAAATTGTAGACTTTCCATTGTAGACAAATTGAGATTATTGACAGATTTGAGCTTTTTATTTTCAGATTTGAGTTGGTCAATTTCAAATTGTAGACTTTCCATTGTAGACAAATTGAGATTATTGACAGATTTGAGCTTTTTATTCTCAGATTTGAGTTGGTCAATTTCAAATTGTAGACTTTCCATTGTGGACAAAATGAGATCATTTGCAGATTTGAGCTCTTTATTTTCAGATTTGAGTTGGTCAATTTCAAATTGTAGACTTTCCATTGTAGACAAATTGAGATTATTGACAGATTTGAGCTCTTTATTTTCAGATTTGAGTTGGTCAATTTCAAATTGTAGACTTTCCATTGTAGACAAATTGAGATTATTGACAGATTTGAGCTTTTTATTTTCAGATTTGAGTTGGTCAATTTCAAATTGTAGACTTTCCATTGTAGACAAATTGAGATTATTGACAGATTTGAGCTTTTTATTTTCAGATTTGAGTTGGTCAATTTCAAATTGTAGACTTTCCATTGTAGACAAATTGAGATTATTGACAGATTTGAGCTTTTTATTCTCAGATTTGAGTTGGTCAATTTCAAATTGTAGACTTTCCATTGTGGACAAAATGAGATCATTTGCAGATTTGAGCTCTTTATTTTCAGATTTGAGTTGGTCAATTTCAAATTGTAGACTTTCCATTGTAGACAAATTGAGATTATTGACAGATTTGAGCTCTTTATTTTCAGATTTGAGTTGGTCAATTTCAAATTGTAGACTTTCCATTGTAGACAAATTGAGATTATTGACAGATTTGAGCTTTTTATTTTCAGATTTGAGTTGGTCAATTTCAAATTGTAGACTTTCCATTGTAGACAAATTGAGATTATTGACAGATTTGAGCTTTTTATTTTCAGATTTGAGTTGGTCAATTTCAAATTGTAGACTTTCCATTGTAGACAAATTGAGATTATTGACAGATTTGAGCTTTTTATTCTCAGATTTGAGTTGGTCAATTTCAAATTGTAGACTTTCCATTGTAGACAAATTGAGATTATTGACAGATTTGAGCTTTTTATTCTCAGATTTGAGTTGGGATATACGACATTGGTCATGTTCGTATAGAAAGTTTTTCATTGTCTTGTGTATCTCATTGAGTTTTTCGAACGGTTGAAAATCTACATCATCAGAATCATCACTATCGTCTTGAAACCATGAACACTCTTGACTTTCATGAAGATGATATGACTCCATGTTCGGTTTAAATTCAAACTCTTCAGTTGACATGTTGATTAAAACTTGATGATAGACTAATTACGTGAACAACCCAAGACAACAAGAACTAAAATTGACTAGCCCAATTATAGAAAAATGTAAGTCCAAAAACTAAATAAACTCAGCCCAACTAAAAATTTCGGCCCAAATGAACTACTGGCCCAAACAATTTTCAGCCCAAATAAAACTGAACAAGTTAAAGCCTATAAGGTAAAACAATGGATAAGCCCAACTAATAACTAAAGAAAATGAGAAATTTTGATGAGTCCTCCTTTTTGACTTTCACTTGACACAACAACAACAACAGAAAAAATAATTTAAACGGCAATTTTGAAACTATATTCTTTTGATACCTTAAATGACACCTCATACAAAAAAAAATGTTGACCAAAGACGTGTGATACAACTCTTCACATGTAGGTGATGACACACTCTTTGTTTCTTTTTGCTAAACAAAATTCACTGACACACGTCTTAGACTTAAGTCTTTCACACGTTTTCTTTCTGATGAAAAGTAGACACGCGTGATAATATGACAGCTATTTCTCATGTGTGAATATGGACACACGGTTTGGTTACATTCATTTTAAACAACCAGTGTATACTGACAATACATAACCTACTCTCTCACAACCACCTTCACTTTAAGCTTAATTTTCCCTTTATCTTTCTCTGGACCAAAAAAAATTTCACTTCTGCTTTTTCTTTTCAATACAACTTTCCATTGAAGCACAATTTCTCTCAAAGATTATAACACCTTTTAAACAAAATGCCCTATATCTCTCTGGTATAAACAAAAAGTTTTCTCAACACTTTTCTTACTTAAAAAAATATATCCCTTGAATCTTCTCTTATACGCACACTGATCAACCAAATATTAAGAGATTCGAGAAAGTACAAAACGAGAACAGCCAAGTTTCAAGCCTTTGAAGACGAAAGTGCTATTTGCCTTGGATGCCGAGCTCAGTGCTCGGCAAATGGGGTGTTCAAAACAAAGTTCTCAAAAATTTTACACCAAAGATCGTACAAGATATAGAATCACTTTGAACACGATTTTGGAATTTTTTTTCCAGTTTTGGTCTATTTGTACTGTTTGCCGAGATGTGAGTTCGGTAAATGGTTGAACTAAGAAAATGAGAAATTTTGATGAGTCCTCCTTTTTGACTTTCACTTGACACAACAACAACAACAGAAAAAATAATTTAAACGGCAATTTTGAAACTATATTCTTTTGATACCTTAAATGACACCTCATACAAAAAAAAAATTTTTTCTGCTTTTTCTGTATTTTTTTTTTAATTAAAAAAAATATGTATTATCGATGATAACTATGTGAAAAGACTCACGTGTAGAGAACTGTTGCTACAGTAGCAGACAACAAAAAAAAAATTCTACTTTTTCTGTATTTTTTTTTTAATTAAAAAAAATATGTATTATCGATGATAACTATGTGAAAAGACTCACGTGTAGAGAACTGTTGCTACAGTAGCAGACAACAAAAAAAAAATTGGCCCAAATGAACTACTGGCCCAAACAATTTTCAGCCCAAATAAAACTGAACAAGTTAAAGCCTATAAGGTAAAACAATGGATAAGCCCAACTAATAACTAAAGAAAATGAGAAATTTTGATGAGTCCTCCTTTTTGACTTTCACTTGACACAACAACAACAACAGAAAAAATAATTTAAACGGCAATTTTGAAACTATATTCTTTTGATACCTTAAATGACACCTCATACAAAAAAAAAATTTTTCTGCTTTTTCTGTATTTTTTTTTTAATTAAAAAAAATATGTATTATCGATGATAACTATGTGAAAAGACTCACGTGTAGAGAACTGTTGCTACAGTAGCAGACAACAAAAAAAAAATTCTACTTTTTCTGTATTTTTTTTTTAATTAAAAAAAATATGTATTATCGATGATAACTATGTGAAAAGACTCACGTGTAGAGAACTGTTGCTACAGTAGCAGACAACAAAAAAAAAATTCTACTTTTTCTGTATTTTTTTTTTAATTAAAAAAAATATGTATTATCGATGATAACTATGTGAAAAGACTCACGTGTAGAGAACTGTTGCTACAGTAGCAGACAACAAAAAAAAAATTGAATTAAAAAAAATATGTATATCGATGATAACTATGTGAAAAGACTCACGTGTAGAGAACTGTTGCTACAGTAGCAGACAACAAAAAAAAAAAAAAAATTTCAAAACATTCGACAAAAAATGAAGAAATTAAGGAGAGAAGATTGAAGATAAAATTGATTTTCTGCTTTTTCTGTATTTTTTTTTTAATTAAAAAAAATATGTATTATCGATGATAACTATGTGAAAAGACTCACGTGTAGAGAACTGTTGCTACAGTAGCAGACAACAAAAAAAAAATTGAACTTTTTCTTATTACAACTGTTTGCCGAGTTCAACCTTTCAACACACGAAATCAATCTAGAACTCGAAATTGATCATTAAATCACAATTTTCAACACAAATCCACTCTTAATCAACACTTAGAGACACAAACCAGCCTCGAATTTCACAAAAACAGAAATTTCAGAAATTTCAGAAATTAAGCTCAAAATCCAGAAATTTTGAACAAAATCGGTTATGAATTTGTTTGTGGATCGTTCGGATACACCGATTATGCTCTGATACCAATTGATAGAATTAGAAATGAGCTTAATTCAAGGTTTAATGGAGGATTTAGGTTAGTGTGTGAAAAGTGTGTTTGTGTGTGAAAGGGAGGTTGAAGATGATAGGGAGGAGAGATAAAGTATTTAGATTAAGTGTGTATTTTTTATCTCAAAGGTTAGTTACAAATGACTTAGGAAGGAGTATTTATACTCTAATCACAATTATAACTAATACTCCTTCCACTATTGAATATTTACAATTTAACACCATATTTATATTTCTAACATTCTTCGACTGCATTAACATGTTGATCAACATGTCTGGTATAAGGCTTGTTTCTTGGTTTGAATACTGGAATTTCTGCTTTGCGGTTTGGACGATCATATGATAGAGCTTCTAATTTTGAAGAGGTTAATTCATTTTCTTCAAGCCTTATGAATCTTGCAGCCCTGGCTTTAGTTTTGTCCAAGCTTCTGCATGGTGTCATTATAAGATCTTCCTGGAATTTGGATCCCAGTTTGAGACCTCTTTGCAAAGCTTGAATTGCGGTCATCATATCCAATTTTGGAATATTAAGCGACGCCTTAGTAAACCTGGTCATGAAATCTCTAAGGGATTCATTAGGTTTTTGTGTAACTTTATAAAGATCATCTGTCAATTTTTCAAAGGTTCTACTACAAGAAAATTGACTATAAAATAAATTAGTTAAATCTGCAAAAGAATTAATGGGTAGAGGAGGCAAACTCTGCAGCCATTTTAAGGTTGATCCAGAAAGTGTAGATCCAAAGCTTCTACATAGGAAATAAATCATTTGCGATAACATTATTACTTAGTGAAATCCGATCCTATCCATGCCTAAAAAGCCACCAAAAGATCGTGGGAAGTCAGGAAAAAAATCAAGGAATGTGGAGACTGAATTCGATGGGTTAGATCCAAAAACCCTAGGATTTAATTTCGATTCTAATCAAAATAATGATACAAACCGATCTAAATACAATCTGAGATCTAATTCTGCCAATTCTGAGTCGTTTGTTGCAGATTCATTTGAATCTAATGCTGCTGCCACGTTATTTTCCTCAAAAACAGTGGAAAACCCTAAAACTACCACACAGCCGCCACCTACCGCCGCTTCTGGGGTGGCTGCCGACCACCAGGGGGTGACCATGACAGCGAATTCTGATGGGGGAGGAGTTTCAACGATCAATCCTGACCAGAATTATGTTTTGGGGGTGGAGAAGCCGATTTCTGAACTAAAAAACCCTAACCGCCCAAACCCTAATTCAACCACCTTACCGCCGCTGTCTGCCGGATCTGGGATGGCTGCCAACCACCAGGGGGTGGCCATGGCAGCAAATATTGATGGGGTTGGGGCTGCTTCGATCAATCCTGGCCGTAATAGGGTTGATGTGGCCGAAACCCTAATTGCAAAACCCACCGCCGCCGTGCAGCCACCATTAACCACCGATGAGTCACCGTCAATTGAAGATAGTGAACAAATTGATGAACTATTCACCATCATTAAGGATGGAAAGGAAATGCTTAATTATGGTGACAAACTACTCTCTAAAGATCAAGTGGTCGAATTGAATAGGATTTTAGTTGAACATTTGGCTAAAAACCCTAATTTTGATTCGCCCACCGTTAATCCACCATCGACCACCACTGCTAAGGCTGCCACCCATCGTGTGTGCTCTCTTGACATACATGAGGCCACGAGGTCAGATTCACAGCCACGAGTCCCACTTGTTCATGAATTCGACAAACACTTTGGTGTTGAGCTTGAAACTAAAAAACCTTGTGACAATTCAAGTGACACGGCCACCATGGAAAAAGTGGTTGATTCTTGGGATAAAAATGTTATCTCGCATGTTGATGATGGTAGGGACTTGAATGACTCAACTGGTGATGGTTTGAACTCGACTGTAGAACCACCTTTGCATAGTTTACATGCAAAATGTGGTGCTTCCTCTGTTCCTCCTATGCCGGATGCTCCTAAGTTCCCTCCAGGTGCTACCTACTTCAAGCCAGCTACAGATCATGCACATGACATTCCTACTGCTTCAGATGATGTACCTAAGCATGATGTCACCCCGAATGATCTTGGTGGACACCCGGACAGTCCCAAGACACAGCAACCTCGCACTTATGCTTCTATTTTTCAGGATGCTACTAACATTCGCAAAAAAGGTACATTGAGATTAATTCCCCCTGTTATTACTTCTGGTGTTCCTAGAGCTGTTATTCCACGTGATCTTTTGTTGCAACAAAGTGAGTGCTAGAATAATACTTTAGTTGGTCATTTCATTGGTAAACGTCCTGCTTTCCCTTTTGTGCAATTTCATGCTAATCGTTTGTGGAAAAAGTTTGGTTTAGAGGATGTGATCTTGAATGACCAGGATTTCTTTTTGTTTAAGTTCAAGTCTGAACAGGTCAATTGCATGTGTTTGAGAATGGGCCATGCTTAGGAAATGGGAACCTGAAATCTGGTTTGACAAACCAGCTAATGATAAGGTTGCCCCCTAGGTTAATATTTATGATTTGCCAGCCATTATGTGGAATTATGACATTCTTAGCCAGCTGGTCAGTTCTGTTGGTATCCCTATTGCTGTTGATAGATATACTGCTGAAATGTGTGAAAACAAGAAAGGTAGGTCAGTATTTGCTAGAATTTTGGTTGACTTTAACTCTTTGAGAGATATTCCTATGTTTGCTGAGGCTGAGATTTTAGATTCTGTGAGAAGGTTCAGAATTGAGTATCATTGGCTTCCTCCTAGGTGCTCACATTGCAAGATTTTTGGGCATAAATTTGAAGATTGTAGTGTGAGACCAAGGACACAGAAAGAGATGGAAGCCCGTATGGCTACTGCAGCTCCAGCATCACAGGTTGGTCCATCAGGGACCAAAGATGTCCCATCAGGGGCTAAACAGGCTGATCCAGCATAGGCCCAGGCAGATGATGGGTTTCAGAAGCCCAAGAGACGTAAGAGGAGGCCCAAAAAGGCCCCTTCTTTTTCTATTCCTAAGCCTAAGGTCATGTATGTTCCTAAGAAGACACAAGATTCAAAGGGAAAGGCTCCAGCAGCAGCTACTTCTACTGCAGCCACTACAGATTCATCAGCTCCAGTTAGATTTCCTACTGCTCCAGCTTCAGTCCCTCAGAGACCACTCCAGATTCATACAGTTAATACTACAGTTCCAGACACTCATTCAGGTACACAAGCTACTACAGATCATGATTCTATTCTTAGCCCTCCTGCACCTGGTGTTGAGACTAGGAACCAGTATGATGCACTTTGTCAGATTAACACTGATGAGGTTAGTACTCCCTCAGTTGAGCCTATTGTTCCTGCTGATGATGATTTTGAGGATGAGTCTGATAGCGATGAAGTTGAATCCATTGAAGGTGACACTGATCCGTTCATGTAGATGTTTGGTTCATAAATATTGACTACTAGCTTTGTTTTTCATTCTTATTGTTTATATTGCTAGTTCGATTGTTCTTGGGTGTTCTGGGCTGTCCAGTCACTCATTTGATTCATTTCCTGCATCACGGGCCCCCTTTATTATTTGCGGGGGGCCCGTGAGGGCATTTAGTATGTAAATGTTTAAGCCAACTGGCATTCAGCCATGTTTCCTGCTCTTATTTGTGATTATACAAGCTAACTAGGGGTGACGGCCTTTTACCGAAAAAAAAGCATCTACATAGGCAAGCTTCTTTCAAGTTGGATGGAATTGGCACTGTCTTTATCTTTTCCAAGTAGAGTGCTATATGCTCTTGAGGATCTGTAGTCCCATCATATGGCTTCATATTTAGAACTTGAAATTTCTTTGGGATCTCTACATTAGTGATCCTGTCACCATATTTGTTGATAAGATAGGATGTAGGGTTGACTTCTGGAATTGGATTACAAAATCTAGCAACGGTAGAGATCATATCCTTCAGTCTCATAAATTCTCTTACAATGTAGTCATTTGGCATTTGACCCTGCGATGAGTTAGAAAAACCAAAAGAACTAGTATAATTATTAGAATTATGTAAACCTGCACCCATGGACGCAGATGTCCCAGCAGCATGAGTATTTTATGGAATATTGCTCTCAAAACTTGGAGTTGCAGTCAGAAATGGCATGCTTGGTGGTGCAGATCCAAGGGCTGCAGATGGTCCTGGGGTTGAAAAGAGGTTTCTTGGAGTGAATGATGGTCCATTCCCTGAGATCCTGGACTCCAAGATCTTAAATTGAGCTTGATTATAATCCTGATTCGCTTTAATCGTGTCGTTAAGATTCTGCAATATAGTAAATAGGTTAGGAATATTATCAGAATCATTATTTTGAACAAAAATTCCAGGCCCAATATTATATGGATCTGGATTGCCATCAGCAGCTAGTCCGTCCTGTTTGGCCAGATCCCGTGTTGAATTGGGACGAATTTCCCATAGGGATATTCCCAGTTCCAATGAAATCTGCATTTTGATCAGCAGGTCCCTTGTCCTTGATTTGATTCGGGATTCAAATCGTATTGTTCCTAGTCCTTCGATTCGATATGTTTCCTGCAGAGTGGGTCATAATAGAAGAAGAAACAGCAGGAGCAGTTTGCGATAAGTTAGTTGGTTGAGTCGACATTTTCGGAATTAATTCCAGAAAATTAGTTTTCTTTGATAAAAATTGAAAATTTTTAATCGATCGAAAGCACCTTTTGCCTCACGGTGGGCGCCAAATTGTTTTGGTCAAAACTTACCCAAGATAATCAACCTTGAAGACTTAGATCAATTATGTAACCAAACTTTCATTTGTGAGGTTAAGGGCTTGTCAAATATTGAGGTTCAAAGATGCGTTGTAAATAAAAGATTTGTAAAAGATGTATGTCGACTAAACAAGGAATTAAAGGAAAAATATAATCGTAGGTATTAGATCTAAGTACAATGAAATAATGCAAAAAACAAGAGATAATGCAAATTATAGTAAAGATCTAATAAAGACAAGATAAAAGTAAAGATAAAGGAACAAGAACACCGAGATTTGTTATCGAGGAAAAGCCCTTAATCCTTATGGATCGCCGGCATAAAAACCCCGGGAGGAAGCAATTGTCCCTGCCTTTGTTCTCTTATTAATTATTGTTAAAATGATTACAATGGTGGAATCGATCAATGCTAAGTGTGAGAAAAAAGATGAGAGCGTAGAGAATTGTGTGTGTGAATACAAGTGAGCAGATGTGTTGCAAGGTAGATTAGATGTCCTATATCGATCAACCTTGTTCCTTTATATAGACCTAGTAGATAATTAACTATCCGAAATACTAGGGATCTTTCGAGTCTTTTTTATTGAGACGTTGGAGTGAATCTTGACTGGTCAAGTGTACGTTGAAATCAACTAGAAGTACGATTATGTAGCAAGACCAAGTCTTCTCTACTTGTTGATGAATAATCCCATGTGTGAATTCCTTTTTGCACCGTTGGAGATATTTTCCATAGCCAAATATCGATTATTCTAGAGTCTGCACAAATAACTCATGTGGAAATAATAATAACAAGTATTTTGTAACGTTAGTAACATATTCAGTAAGTCACAAGAATATTATTATTATCAAGATCTTAACATGTAAAGATCTTAAGAGTTTAAGATATTGGTACGTGAAATTTCACCCATAACAGACGTGCACTTACACCAAACCCTTCAGTCTTTCCGTGAGAATCATCTCCAAATGTAACATTAGGACCAGCGCGAATCCTAAAGCTACAGAGCAGGGACTTACATCCGGTCATATGATTGGAACACCCACTATCCAAGTACCAGGTATGTGCATCATGATTGCCCTACATGTTCAATAAGAGATTAGTTCTTTTTGTGAACCCATCCCAGAGCTGACCATCTGGTCTGACTCAGATTGGGAAACAGAACTTAAACTCTTATCAGATTTGGACACCCATTGTTGCTTGATCTGACCTTTACCAGATTTAAATTTCTTCCTAGCAACATTTTGAGTTTCCTTTTTAGCAAAACCTTTTCCTATTCCAGATTTCTTGCATTCAGTTCTTAATTTTCTTTGATCAACAATTTTAGGATCAAACACATTTTTAAGAAAATTATAATCAGTTGAAACCTCACCAGTTCTGGTCTCAATTAGTTTTGAAATCATTTTATCAGAGTCAGACTTGGTATCTTTTGAAACAGACACAGATTTTGTTTGTGACATTTGATTCTGAGAACCAGATTTCTCTTTCTTTGAAAGCTTTATCTTCTCTTTAGGAACACTATGATCTCTAACCTTTCTTTTGTTTTTCTTTGAGGCACCATTGTTTGTTTTTGACTTAGAATCTGACTCAGACTGAGAAATGGTCAATTTAGATAAATCAAGACTTTCTTCAGGTTTTAAGACAATGACCTTATCAGCCTCTGACACAGATTCAACAATGGTCTGACTCATGGTTTCAGGATCATCAAACCCAATACCAGACTTTTGAACCAACTTGATTGGTTTGGACTTTTTCCCTTTGGTTTGGACTTTAGGAGGAGAGGGAGGCTGATAACATGGCTCCATGGCACAAACCTCACTAATGGCTATGGCCCTATCATAGTCACCATTAAAAATAGCTTGGATTTGATGAGGGATTTGATCATTTACACACTTTGCAGTTCTTTTAGAACAGATACACCATGACTCAGTTATGTGCTTAACTTTTAAAAACTTTTCTTATGTAGTTTTGGCTTCTTTGACAAGAATAGAGTTCAATTGCTGTTGTGCCTTAACCTCAGATTTTAGTTTTTCAATAGTGTGATCTTTAGAACTGACTTCAAGTTTTAAAGCATAAATTTCCCTTTTAAACCAAAAAGTCCAGGGAGATCAAGATCTTGATAAATAGAACTTAGCTTAACAGAAGAAATATAATTATTCCATTTAGGTGGCAGAGAGTCAAGAAATTTACTTTTTAAAACATCATTTTTCTTAACAATTCCTACTGCAGCTAAATCATGTTAGGTCCAATTTGACTGGACCCACTCCAGACTTGAAGACTGGAGCGTCACTGAAGATTTGTCCAGAAATAATGGAAGACTAGTAAGCATCTCACTTGTATAGGAAATCTGGAGTTCACCAGATTTCAGCTTACTGGACTTCACTCCAGTCCAGATCGATCCTACTGAAGACATTCTTACTGAAGTCAAAGACTGAAGTTAGAAGAAAGAAGACTGACAAGCAGTGGAGCCCACTGACAGTCTTACCAGATCTCCTGACTGGAGCTTTGTCAGTGTTCTAGACCTTACAAGTCTGAACACTGATACGAGGAATTGACTTTTGCATTTACACACTTTTACACGGACAATCCATTTGTCTATTGATAAAAGTACAATACGTGTGTAAAGGTGGTTGGTTAAAAGTATGACAAGTCACATCAACATGACTTTATCCTTCTACTTTAACCAATGCATTTAAGAAATTAAAGTTGTTTCCTTAAATGCATGCAACCATACTTGTACGGCATAATAAATTCACTGTTGAATTTATTTGCCCATAAATACCAAGTCACATACCTCGTCCAATTTACTTTTTGCATAATTGGTGAATTTGTCTAAATACTCTCGATCGCAACAAGGAATACTTCACAACTTTAAGTGTTTCGATCAAAAGAGAATATTTAGCAAATATAGATCATTTGTAATTCATAGGTTGTTAGGATATTTACATACTTGTAATATCTTGGTTCCGCAACAACCTTGTATTTTATTTAACATCATAAATAAAATACACTTGAAAATTACATTGTGTTCCACCTTTACATTATCTACTGCTTTAAGTCTTGTATTTCTTTATTTATATACTTGCATTTATATTTAAGTAATACTAGCCCAATCTAGTGCATACTTGACTTGTTGTATTTTACACTAGTGGGTTAAACCATCAAGTGAGGGACTTACAAGTGGTATCAGAGCAGAAGGCTAACAAACTTGCCTAGATCTGCATTCTTGATGGCACCCCAGAAAATACACAAGGAGGTTTCACTCTTGGTCTTGATCCTATTCAAAATGAAACACCTGTTATTAACAATAATCCCCCACCTCCTCCTACTCCTGCTTCTCCACATATGCATGTGCACTACTCAAACAATCCTGTTCCTAAATTTAGTGGGAACAGTGATGAATTTGGGACGTGGAAAGCTAGGATGATTTTACATATTACTGGCATTGAGAGGAATATGATTAAAATTTTAAATGAAGGTCCTTATATTCCTAAATCTCCTCTCAACCCACTTCTTGATCCAACTGGATCTAGATCTGGAAGGGAAAAGAGGGAGGAACACTGGTCTGAAGAGGAGAGGAGACTGGTAAATCTTGATACCATCCTTAAAAACATGATCCTCGGGGCTGTTCCAGAAACCCTAATTCCCACACTAGTTCTCTATCCCAGTGTTAAAACCATGTGGGATGAACTGGTGAACCAGTATGAAGGAGGTGATGACACTGTTGTTACCAGAAAAGTCTCTCTAAACAAAAAGTATGAGTCATTTTTTGCTCTACCCAATGAGTCTCTTACTGGTACTTACACCAGATTTATAAGCATTATAAACCAGTTGAGAGGACTGGGGGTTGAGAAGGACAAGGATATACTTTTGGAGAAATTTTGTGATATTTTACCCACCAAATGGTCTCACATGATTTTGGTTCTAAGACAAGGAAAAACTTTTGCATATGCATACTTTATCAACCTTGTATGGAGCTTTTAGATTTACTGAGGAAAACCAAGCCCAAAGAATTGAGGCTGAAAAAGATGCTTTAAATCATGCTTCCAGTAGTTCCACTGTGGTTAGTCATACTGAACCACCATGTGCGGCATTAACGTCTTCCGAGAATGTATTTTCTATGAAGAAGATGATGTCTGAACTAATGGAATCTGGAGTCACAAATAATATCTCACCAGACTATGATGAAGCTGACAGTGATGACCTGGTTGCAATGATTGCTAAAACGTTTAACCGTTTTAAAGCAAGAGCAAATAGGCCCACTGGATAACATGCACCCAGTTCCTCTACTGACAAGACCAATCTGACATGCTTTAAGTGTGCCAGAAAAGGTCATTTCTTGAAGAAGTGCAAGTCTAGTTAGTTCATTTCTCAGTCTGCTCCATCTGTTTCTTATCAAAAGCCTGATGATAGCTACAAGTCCAAGTACAAAAAGCTTAAGGCTCAAATTGCACTCATGTCACAAGATAATAATAAATGCATGATTGCAACCACTGAAGAAAAATGGGTTCCCTCTGATGATTCATCAGTTGATGAAAAAGAGGAAAGTGATTGTTGTTACATGGCTCTGGTAGACCAAGAGCATCTGGTGAAGGAAGATGTCACATCTGGAAGATGGGTGGACATAGTGATCAAAAAGGTTAGTGAATATGATCTTGAGACTGACCAAGAATTAAAATTGGACATTGCTGAAGCTCTTAATGCTGATTTAATCTTTGTTGAAACTGTTAGATCTGACATGTCAAAAGGTTTTGAAACAGATTTCACTGAACTTTCAATTTTACAATCAAAATTAAAAGAGCTCCAGGATATTGAGCTAGCTTTTGAAGCACAAGTTTTGGTAACTGAACAACTGGTCCAGGAAAAACATGACCTTGAAATAATTTTGCAAAAAGAAAAACAGGTCATTAAATCATGGCTAGAAACAAGAAAGCCATATGATGCTGGAATAAACCAATTTCCATCCCAAAAACGTGCATATCTGGATGGAAATACTCATGTTGCAGCATTAATACCAGTTATTGACCGGTTACCAGAAGAGGTCAAACCAAGCACCATTTATGATGAACCCTCTACCCCAAAAACTTGTATTATCCCAGCTCAACTCCCAGAGGTTAAGACTGGAGCATCACAGATGACTGCTCCAGTTAAAAAGGTTAATCAAAGGAAACCTTTGCCTCAGTCTGCTTCGAAGGAACCTTCAGTTCCAAAGAAAAAGAATGTCTCCCTACCTAAGCCTAAATTCCAGTCAACTGGGAAGGCTAAGGTGTCATCTGAAGAAACCATTTTGTTAAGGCTGGAGAGCCAGTTTCAACTACTGGCTCGTCAAGTTCAAAGTTGTAATGCAAGACTAAACAATTTTGAGGGTACTTCATTTGGCCCTAAACAAAATTCAAAACCTTTTTCAAAGAAAGATAAAAATGTTTCTCCAATCGAGAAGAAAAAGAAAAAGGTTTCAAAACTATCTACTCCAATTGTATTTTCAGAGAAATCTGTGAGTCCTAAACTCTCTAGATGGTTTAACCCGAAGTGTAAAATACAACAAGTCTAATAAGCACTAGATTGGACTAGTATTACTTGAATATAAATGCAAGTATATAAACAAAATAATACAAGACTAAAAGCAATAAAATAAAGGTGGAACACAATGTAATATTTTCAAGTGTATTTTATTTATGATGTTAAATAAAATACAAGGTTGTGCGGAATCAAGATAATACAAATATGTAAGTATCCTAACAACCTATGAATTACAAATGATATATATTTGCCAAATAAACTCTTTGGATCGAGAAACTTAAAGTTGTGAAGTATCCCT
Source organism: Erigeron breviscapus (assembly GCA_034093135.1). NCBI lineage: Eukaryota > Viridiplantae > Streptophyta > Magnoliopsida > Asterales > Asteraceae > Erigeron > Erigeron breviscapus. The sequence continues at coordinate 123,430,551 of CM067169.1, read as the reverse complement.
GTTACGATCGAGAGTATTTAGACAAATTCACCTTTAATGCTAAAAGTAATTTTAACAAGGAAATGACTTTGTATTTATAGGCAAACAAATTCACCAGTGAATTTGTGCCGTACAAATATGGTTGCATGCATTTAATGAACCGACAAGGTCATTAAATGCATTGGTTAAAGTACAAGGATAAAGTCACATCAATATGACTTTATTCTTTTAACCAACCACCTTTACACACGTAAGCACTTTAGTAAAGAACAAGTGGAATGTTATTTGGAAAGTGTGTAAAGGCAAAAAGTCAATTCCTCGTAATCAGTGTTCAGACTTGTAAGGTCTAGAACACTAATGATCCTCTAGTCGTAGATCTGGTAAGACTTCCAGTGGACTCCGCCATTTGTCAGTGTTCTTTATTCTAACTTCAGTCTTTGACTTCAGTGAGAATGTCTTCAGTAGAATAGATCTGGACTGGGGTGAAGTCCAGTGAGCTAATCTGGAGGATGTCTCCAGATTTTCTATACAAGTATTTTGCTCACTGGTCTTCCATTATTTCTGAACAAATCTTCAGTAGGACTCCAGACTTCTCGTCTAGAGTGGGTCCAGTAAAACTGACCCTAACAAATTCCTCCTATTTGTTTAGATATAATGCAAGGTTTTTCAAGCTTATATCTATACAATTTTTGTATGCTTGAAAAACACTTGTTTTGACTTAGTCTAAAAATTTATGTTACTGGGAAACACTTTATAGATCATCAGTGTTCCAGTTTCATCTTTTAATTCTAACTTAGACTAAATCTGATCATTTACTTTGTGAAATAAAATATGCAACTATATTTACAGCCATCAACAGAAAATAAGTTACAATTTTGTGAAAATAAATACAAGTACAAGTAAATAATACAAGAGTCAGGCCCTTCTTTTCGACGTCTGTCCTGGAGCATCTTCAGTAGCCTTTCTCTTTGGAGATGGTGAGGATGGTACAGACTCTGGTGGCTTCATACCTATTGCAACTTCCATATGTTGCTTTCTCTTCCATACTTTCTCAATCCTCTTCAAAAATGCTTTAACGTCAGTCGACAAATCAGTCTTCCCCCTGAACGTTAAGGCAATCTCCTTCAGTTCAGTCCATCCAAAAGGTTGGACTGAATGACTCTTCCTTTCATCAGTAAAGTTACCCTCTCTGGTCAACTTTATTTCAAATCTGCTCATGCCTTCATGATTTTCAGCAAACTTAATCTCTGCACCAATAATCCTTCTGGCATCAGCCCTGAAATTCAACATTTCTTCATACTTGGCTTTCTGCCTTGCCATCTGGATCATGTATTCAGTTTCCTTAGATACTTTCTACTGTTCCATGGCAGACTGAGTTTTTCACGATCAATTCTGTGTGAAGTATCCAAAGGAATGAATGTGCTCAGATCAGCATCTCTGATTTCCTTGATCTGTTTTGGTAAGCCCTTTAACTTCTTTCTGTACTCTATCTCCAGAGCACCAGCATTCTTTCTAATCTTTTTCTGGAGGTTCACCAGTTCCTCCGTCCTTTGTCTAATCAATTCAACTACACTGACTCCATACGTTACAGCATCATACGTTTGTTCTTCTTCAAAGTACCTGGAACGAATGTAGACATCATCCAATGCATCCAGACATTGATGAATTCTGGGGTCTTCCTTCATTCTTTTATAAACATCAATATGTATGCCCAATCTACCAGCATTGTAAGAATCAAGAGTCCCCATGATTGCCATCTCCCTTTTGTGGGCCAGCAATTCATCCTTTTGATTTTTCTTGAATATTTCTATCAATATGCATTCTTGCTCCAGTCTCTTTGAGGTGTCATCATCAGCAGTAGGGAGTTCTGATGAACCTTCAGCAGTTTCAGTTTCACCTCCAAATATCACATGTTTCTTTCTTTTTACTGACTCTTGAGTAGTTATGATATCTGGGAATGCTTCGAATTGGGGCTCACTGGCATCAGTACCAGTAGCCTCTTCAACCTGCACAATGGCTTCAGTGCCAAGTACCTTCTGTGCTTCTTGTGCACTGACATCAGTACCAGTCACTTGTTCTTGTTGCACGATGCTTTCAGTAGCAAAGGCCTTTTCAATTGCACTTACAACTACTTCTTTCTTTTTCTTCACCAAACCTTCTAGAACGGACTTTTCCCTGACAACCTATACTTCAGACTTTTCCCCCTTGGAATGTCCACTAGTTTGAGACTTTTGGGCACTCCATAACTGTTCAAGCATATATCTGTCTGTAGCACCAAAAGTTCTTCCAGCCACTGGAGTTGTGATGTTCACTGTCTGCCTTAGCTCAGTCACTTCCTTCTTAATGATTTGAATTTCTGAAGACAAGTGCTTTGGCATTTCATTTTCACTACTTGTGGCAACAACCCATCTTGAATTGTTCTAAGAACAGACCCAGAAATCTCTTCAGTGATTTCCTTCAACATGCCATGTCTGAACTTCTTAGCACACTCATCACTGATGGTGCTAACATCAGCACTCTAATCAAGAGTAGGCCTGCTTTCCAAATTACTTACCCTGGTAACCAACTTCTGAACCTCATCTGTCAGACCTGCCAGTGGTTGAACAAGTTCAGCTTTCACTGCAGTCTGAACAGAATTAACCAATCTTGCCTCTAAGCCCTGGACTGCCACTTTGATATTTTCAGAATTGTTATTTGTGGCCAGTACCAGCTCATTCAACTTCTCAAACACCAACTTCTCGTTACCAGCAAAAAGATTCATTTCTGATGAAAGATTATTCGATTAAAGAGATTTGAAATCAGAAACAACCTGCGATGAAGACTGGAGTGATCACTCCAGGTCCGCCACCTTACTTATAAGGGCTTGGACCTCGGCTGAAGAAGAAGAGGAGAGACCACTTGGAGGTGGAAGTTCAGATTGCCTTATGAACATCAATGGAACTTGTGTCTGGACTGCTTCAGTAGTTGTTTTAGTAGTTGTAACAGTCGAGTCCAGCACACGCTGTTCAGATAAATCAATTTGAGTTTCAAGTGGTGCTGGTTGATTTTGTGAAATTTGAATTGAGGGTGGATTGAAATATGGAGTGTTTTGTGGAATTGAAAATGGAGGTAGTGGTGGTGCAGTAATGGATTCTGGTGGTGGTGGCATTTCAGTAAGTGGGTGGGTGACTAAAGCAATAACAGATGTGACAACATTTTCAACTTCATCACCCAGGAAATTCATGTTCACATCAAACATATTTCCTTCAGACATTGGGGAATCTACCTCATCCCAATCTGGAGCCGTCCCAACTGCCTGATTATCTATCTGGTCACCAATTTCTAGATTTAAATCTATCTGAGCATCTTGCTCACCAGTCACCTGCTCAACAGCTTGTACATTTTCTTCCTGCTCAACATTCTGTACAACATTCTCTTCTTGCTCAAAAATGGGAGACCCGTCTACATTCATTACATCACCAGGATGGCTCATTTCAGCTCTGTATGGATTTACCTTAACTCCAGCCCTTCTAAGGCGTCTGGACGTTCTGGGTCGAGTAACATTAGAAGACTGTGAAACTTCAGGAGATACCTGGGTTACTGGTTGCACAATTTCAACATTTAGGATTCCAGAGGGTCCTTCACCAACTAGGTTCCCACCTGGAGCCACTTCCTGTTCATCTGATGATGCTTCTAGTGCATCATTTTCTTCCCTTTGGAAACTAAGCATGGTCTGAGGGATATTTACCTCATTTGGTGGAGATCTAAGGTTGGTCAATTCACGCATATACTCACATACAGAAAAGTGAGTGGTTTCAAAATCATACTGGTCACCTAGAGCTCTTTTGAAAATTAGTGAAAGGAAATGAATATAAGGTACAAATGCTTTTCTACCTTTCACCTTAAGACGCTCTACCAGATCATCAAATAAAATTTGAGCAAAATCCACTCTGTATCCGAACAGAGGCAGTAAGCAATCTGGAGATGTGTTTGATTTATCTGGTCAAGTCCTCTAGAACTGCCTCCCAAACATTCAACTATATGTGTGAAAAAGAATCTCCATGAGTCTGACAGCCTGCTCATGTAGATTGTTCCCTTTCTGGATAGCTGGCCATGCCCATCCAGTATGTCTGTGTGCCCCATCAATCTGCACACTTCCCTTGTATTTATGCCAGAGGGAAGCTCAATGGGCATCTCATTCTGTTCAAAATATTTCAATTGAAGAACAGACCTGAGTGTATCAACAGTGAAAGCCAAGGATCTGGTACCTTGCTTAAGAGAATAAGAAATTGATGAAGTTTCATCATCATATACTGCACTGTACCAGAATTCACAAAGATAGTCGTGGTACATCTTCCCAGGATTTAGGGTCAATGCACCATAAAGAGGACATGAGAGAAAAAAGGTATTTAATCTCCCAATAATGGATTGGGCATTATGAACACTGGAGAGTGAGAGTCTGGCCATCCAGTTATTCATGTTTATTCTTATTGCCTTTGCCTCTAAGGTGATATGGGGTGCCTTAACAACATTGGCAACCGGAGCATATTCTGCAGCAAGCAGATTTTTCGGTGAATTAGATTGTCTTGGTGCCATTGAATACGATAGATATATGAAGATGAAATTGAAGAATTAGGGTTTATGAAGATTTGAAGAAGTAAATATGAGAAAGATTTATGATTGGAAATTGAATGAAGAATGAAGTAAATGAAGGAATTTGAAAATTTTGGGAGGAAATATGTTCGAAGTAAATGCTAATGAAAGTGAAAGTGGGTATTTATATAGGAGAGAGAATGTGGAACTCAAACGGTTAAATTTGAAATTATCAAATATAATTTTGATCGGGTTCTGAGATCCGCATTAAATACATCACATCACACATAAATGTGTGACGGTTTACAGCCCACAAACATTACCAAGTTGCACTTTTTGTCTTCCCAAAGTAAAAATACCATCATTTCTTTGAAAAAATGACATGCCACGTAGGATAATAAAATAAATATCAAGATAAATATCTTTTCAAAGATTTTGCATACGTGGCACGCACAATGACCAAGTATTAAAAAATATTATGACCGACATATCAGTACATCTGGAGGTTGACTGGACACTCTAGTATCACTGGTGGATTAGGCTAGTGAAGCATGCACTGATGGTACATTGGAGGGACACTCCAGTAAAGTACCAGTGAAAACCATTTGAAAGAGACTGGTAACCTCAAACTTGCACGTCAACTAATACAGACAAATGAGAGGGACACATTTACAAGGAGACAAAAGTCACCTCAAACATGCACTTCAACCTATCTAATTACCAGTGAGAGGGACACATTTACAAGGTACCAGTAATATTTTCCAGAAAATTTTGTCTAGTGAGAAAATAAATTAATAAATTCCCCCTGAAATTAAAACATTTTTAAGGACAAAAATATATCTTTCAGTCTTCCCCCTGGAATGTTGATCCAGAAATCTATTAATGCAAAGATAGTACACATAGGTGTTCAATATCTAAGCAGTTATAGATTTATAAATCTGTTAAATCAAGGATCCCTAGTAGTACACAAAGGCGTTCAATACTAAGGTTCCAGATTTAAGGGTTTAACATTCCCAACTCACCAACAAGATATTCAAAAGTTTTGACATCCCGTGGTTTAGTAAAAATGTCAGCGACTTGTTTGTCAGTGGGAATAAAATGGAGTTCAATGTTGCCTTTCACAATATTATCACGAATGAAGTGATACCTGAGATCAATGTGCTTCGTCATTGAGTGCATGACTGGATTGTTCGAGATAGCAATGGCACTGGTATTATCACAAAAGATTGGGGTCTTTGAATACTTAATACCATAATCAAGCAACTGGTTCTTCATCCAGAGTATCTGAGCACAACAACTGGTTGCAGACACGTATTCAGCTTCAGCAGTGGACAATGAAACTGAAGTTTGCTTCTTACTGGTCCAGCTGACCAGTTTGCCACCAAGGAAATGACATCCACCAGTAGTAGATTTCCTGTCTATCTTACAACCTGCATGATCTGAATCTGAATAACCCATTAGATCCATGCCTGAGCCTTTGGAATACCAAAGACCCAAACTGGGGACACCCTTAAGGTATTTCAGTATGCGCTTTACAGCAAGCATATGAGATTCTTTTGGATTAGACTGATATCTGGCACATAAACATGTTGAAAACATAATATCTGGTCTACTGGCAGTTAAATACATCAGTGAACCAACCATGCCTCTATAGACAGTGGTGTTCACTGGTTTACCATTTGGATCTGAGTCCAGTGTTAATGGTGCAGAAATTGGAGTGGGATTAGATGGTGAAGAGTTCATATCATATTTCTTTAAAAGATCTCTAATAAAAATACCATCTCTGGTCTGTTTAATCTGGAGTCCAAGGAAATATGTTAATTCACCCATTAAACTCATTTCATATTCAGTTGACATTATTTTCGAAAATTTCTTGCACATTTTATCATCAGTAGACCCAAAAATAATATCATCAACATAAATTTGTACCATCAACAGATTACCTTTTTCATGAAGAATAAATAAGGTATTGTCAATTGCACCTCTTTTGAAACCATTTTTCAATAAATGTTTAGTCAGAGTATCATACCAGGCACGTGGGGCTTGTCTGAGGCCATAAAGTGCTTTGTCCAGACGATATACCCAGTGTGGATGCTTTTCATCAACGAAACCTGGTGGTTGTCTGACATAAACTTCTTCTTCAAGTTTTCCATTCAAGATTGCACTCTTTACATCCATCTGGTAGACCTTGAATTGATGATGAGCAACGAATGCTAAGATTATTCTGATCGCTTCAAGTCTAGCCACTTGAGCAAATGATTCATCAAAATCGACATCTAACTGGCAGTAGCCTTATGCTACCAGTCTGGCCTTGTTTCTGATTACGTGGCCATCTACATCTACCTTGTTTCTGAAGACCCATCTGGTTCCAATTGGTTCTTTCTTTCCAACTGGGAAAGGAACCAGGTACCAGACCTTGTTCCTTTCAAACTGGTGAAGCTCTTATTGCATAGCTATCACCCAGCTTGGATCTTCCATAGCCTCGTCAATCTTCTTTGGTTCGTTCAGTGATAAGAAACTGACATATAAGCATTGATTACTGGAGGCTCTTCTGGTCAGAACCCCTTGACTGGAGTTACCTATGATCTGATCGATAGGATGAGCTTTTGTCCATCTGGAGTATTGACCAGGATTGTTACTGACAACAATATCAGTGCAAGAATTCAGTTGAGTCTCCTCTGGTGTTGCTTCTGGAGGAGGATCTTGCAAGACTACTTCAACATCTTCATCTGAGTCATTTAAATCACGATTTGCATCATGAAATTCTTCCATTGAAGGCATTTCTTGAAGTACTGGTTCAGTTTCAACTGGGACTGATACTGGGGGCGTAGTACGAACATCTGATCCAATAATAATTTCAGAGGGTAGCTTGAAAATAATTGAAGGATAGAATGGAGTACTACTGGAAAGTTTCTTTGTCTGAACAGGTTCCAGATCAGGATGACTGGAAACTGTGTCTTCTGAATCTTTATTGTAGTTGATAGGATCAAATTCACAGAAGACAATTGGAGTTACTAGGGGAGTATCAAGGGTTGGCTTTTTATTGATTGCAACATTTGATTCATCAAATGTGACATGATTTGACTCATGGACCTTCTCCAGTCTCTTGTTATAGACTTTGAAGGCCTTGCGAATGGCTGAATATCCTTAGAAATACCCTTCATCAGCTTTGGCATCAAATTTGCCTAACTGACTGGAGTCGTTCAGGATGTAAACTGGACATCCAAAAACGTGAAAATAACCAATATTTGGTTTTCTATTTCTTAGGACTTCATAGGCTGTCTTTTTGTGTCTTTTGATGTACACTGATCGGTTCTGGGTGTGACAAGCAGTAGCAATTACTTCAGCCCAGAAACTGGTAGACAGACCAGATTCAGCAAGCATACTCCTGGCAGCTTCTATCAGCGTTCGATTCTTCCTTTCCACAACTCCATTTTGTTCTGGAGAGCGGCTGATGAGAAATTATGGGAGATGCCAGTGTCAGTACAGAATGCCTCCAGAGTTGCATTCTGGAATTCTGTTCCATTGTCACTTCTTAACTGACACACCTTTCGACTGTACTGAGCTCAATTTGCTTGATAAGACTGATGATTTCAGCAGCAGCTTCACTTTTAGACCTGAGAAAGATCACCCAACAATATCTGGAGAATTCATCTACGATCACCAGGGTGTATCTTTTACCAGCACGAGTCTGAACATTCACTGGACCGAATAGGTCCATATGAAGCATGTGAAGTGGTTCAGATATGCTAAAGTTCTGCTTACCAGCACGAGTCTGAACAATACCACCTTCCAGTCCTTGTTGAATACGATACCCTGAGCAATATTGAATAGAACTTGATAGCCATCATCACACAGTTGACTTACACTGATCAGGTTATATTTCAAACCATTCACAAATGCAACTCGTCTGAATTTGACTTGTCCATTGTTCAGAACACCATACCCCTCAGGTTTTCCACAACCATCATTTCCAAAAGTAATGAAGGGTCCATCAGAAATTCTGAACTCCTCCAGCAGGGTCTTACATCCGGTCATCGTCCTGCCAGCTGCACTGTCAAGATACCAGATATATTTCTTTCGATCTCCCTGCACATCCACCAGATATATCAATTAGATTTTGGAACCCATCGACTGATGGGTTCACTGGACCCTCCCTTATAGGTCCATGGAGGTATCTGGTTGAGTTCACTTTCTTCAACAGTAGTCTTAGTTGAAAAGACCACTAGGGTTGATAGTTTTGAAACCTTTTTCTTTTTCTCAACTGGAGAAATATATTTATCTTTTTTGGAAATAGGTTTGGTATTTTGTCTAGGGCCAGATGAAGAACCCTCAATAAAGTTTAATCTTACATTAAAACTTTGAAATTGACGAGTCAGTAATTGACACTCGCTCTCTAACCTTGACAAAATATTTTCATCAGATGACACCTGAGCCTTTCCAGTTGACTGGACTCGAGGCTTCGGTAGGGAACCGGTCAAAGGTTTATTCTGATAGAACTGGGGATTGAACTGGGAAAATATTGGCCTTGGGAGTTACAGGCTCATCATAAATGGTAATAGGCCTGAATCCCTCTGGTAACCGATCAATTACTGGTATTAATGATGCAACATGAGTATTTCCATCTAAATAAGCACGTTTTTGAGTGGGAAATTGATTTACTCCTGCATCATATGGCTTTCTGGTTTCAAGCCATGATTTAATCACCAGTTTTTCTTTCTCTAAAATGACTTCAAGATCTTGTTTTCTTGAATCAGTTGTTCAGTTACCAGAACCTGGGCTTGAAATGCCAGTTCAATATCTTGAAGTTCCTTTAATTTTGATTTTAAAACAGTTATTTCAGAAAAATCTGTTTCTAGACCATTTACACAGTCAGATCTAACAGTTTCAACAAATATTAAATCAGAATTAAGGGCTTCAGCAATGTCCAATTTTAGTTCATGGTCAGTTTCAGTATCATAATCACTAACCTTTTTGATAACAATGTCCACCCATCTTCCAGATGTGACATCTTCCTTTACCAGGTGCTCTTCGTCTGCCAGAGCCATGTAACAGCAATCTCTTTCTTCTTCTTCATTAGCAGATGAATCATCAGAAGGAACCCATTTCTCTTCAGTTGTTGCAATCATGCACTTATTATTTTCCATTTGTTGTGCCATGAGAGCAATTTGAGCCTTAAGCTTTTTATATTTAGATTTATAGCTATAATCAGGCTTATTATTAGAAGTAAATGGACCAGGCTTAGATGCAAACTGAATGGACTTGCAATCTTTCATGAAATGACCTTTTCTGCCACACTTAAAGCATGTCAGATTGGTCTTATCAGTAGAAGAACTGGATGCAAATTTTCCAGATGGCCTATTTGCTCTTGCTTTGAAACGGTTAAACGTTTTAGCAATCATAGCAACCAGGTCATCATTTTCAGACTCATCACAGTCTGGAGAGATTTGACTAGATTCTCCAAATTGCATGAGTTCAGACACCATTTTTTTCATAGAAAATACATTCTCAGAAGATATTAGTGTTGTACCTTGTGGTTCAGTATGACTAACCACAATATGACTACTGGAGGCATGGTTATAGGCATCTTGTTCTGCCACAACTCTCTGAGCTTGAGTCCCAAACTCTCTAGATGGTTTAACCCAAAGTGTAAAATACAACAAGTCTAATAAGCACTAGATTGGACTAGTATTACTTGAATATAAATGCAAGTATATAAACAAAGTAATACAAGACTAAAAGCAATAAAATAAAGGTGGAACACAATGTAATATTTTCAAGTGTATTTTATTTATGATGTTAAATAAAATACAAGATTGTGCGGAATCAAGATAATACAAATATGTAAGTATCCTAACAACCTATGAATTACAAATGATCTGTATTTTCCAAATCAACTCTTTTGATCGAGATACTTAAAGTTGTGAAGTATCCCTGTTACGATCGAGAGTATTTAGACAAATTCACCTTTAATGCTAAAAGTAATTTTAACAAGGAAATGACTTTGTATTTATAGGCAAACAAATTCACCAGTGAATTTGTGTCGTACAAATATGGTTGCATGCATTTAATGAACCGACAAGGTCATTAAATGCATTGGTTAAAGTACAAGGATAAAGTCACATCAATATGACTTTATTCTTTTAACCAACCACCTTTACACACGTAAGCACTTTAGTAAAGAACAAGTGGAATGTTCTTTGGAAAGTGTGTAAAGGCAAAAAGTCAATTCCTCGTAATCAATGTTCAGACTTGTAAGGTCTAGAACACTGACGATCCTCCAGTCGTAGATCTGGTAAGATTTCCAGTGGACTCTGCCATTTGTCAGTCTCTTTTATTCTAACTTCAGTCTTTGACTTCAGTGAGAATGTCTTCAGTAGAATAGATCTGGACTGGGGTGAAGTCCAGTGAGCTAATCTAGAGGATGTCTCCAGATTTTCTATACAAGTATTTTGCTCACTGGTCTTCCATTATTTCTGAACAAATCTTCAGTAGGACTCCAGACTTCTCTTCTGGAGTGGGTCCAGTAAAACTGACCCTAACAAAATCTACTATACAAGAAAGTGAACTCAACCAGATACCTCCAGTGAGGGTCCAGTGAACCCATCAGTCGATGGGTTCCCAAAACTAACTAATTAATCTGGTGGATGTGCAGGGCGATCGAAAGAAATATATTTGGTATCTTGACAGTGATGCTGGCAGGACAATGACCGGATGTAAGACCCTGCTGGAGGAGTTCATAATTTCTGATGGACCCTCCATTACTTTTGGAAATGATGGTTGTGGAAAGACTGAGGGGTATGGTGTTCTGAACAATGGACAAGTCAAATTCAGACAAGTTACTTATGTGAATGGTTTGAAATATAAAATGATCAGTGTAAGTCAACTGTGTGATGATGGCTACCAAGTATTGTTCAATATTGCTCAGGGCATTGTATTCAACAAGGACTGGAAGGTAGTATTGATTGCTCCCAGAGAGGGAATGTGTATGTGATGGATATGGAAAGCTCTCCTTCAGAGCAGTGTTTCTATACTCAAGCTGATGAAGACACAAACTGGTTATGGCATAAAAGGTTATCCCATTTAAATTTCAAAAATATTAACAAGTTGTCTAGAAAACAACTAGCAGATGGGATACCTTCAGTTTCCTTCAAAAAGGAAAGGCCACGTCCAGGATGTGAGATGGGGAAGCAGAAACATGTCAGTTTCAAAACCAAGCAGAATTTTAGCATATCTGAACCACTTCATATGCTTCATATGGATCAATTGGTCCAGTGAACGTTCAGACTCGTGCTAGTAAAAGATACACCCTGGTGATTATCGATGAATTTTCCAGATATTGCTGGGTTATCTTTCTCAGGTCTAAAAATGAAGCCGCTGCTGAAATCATCGCTCTTATTAAGCAAATTGAGCTCAAACATAAGCGAAAAGTGTGTCAGTTAAGAAGTGACAATGGAACGGAATTTCAGAATGCTACACTGGAGTCATTCTGTACTGACACTGTCATCTCCCGGAATTTCTCTTCAGAATGAACTCCATAGCAAAATGGAGTTGTAGAAAGGAAAAATCGAACGCTGATAGAAGCTGCCAGGAGTATTCTTGCTGAATCTAGTCTTCCTACCAGTTTTTGGGCCGAAGCAATTGCTACTGTTTGCCACACTCAGAACCGGTCAGTGTACATCAAAAGGCACAAGAAGATAGCCTATGAAGTATTAAGAAATAGAAAACCAAATATTGGTTATTTTCACGTTTTTGGATGTCCAGTTTACATCCTGAACGACTCCAGTCAGTTAGGCAAATTTGATGCCAAAGCTGATGAAGGATATTTCTTAGGTTATTCAGCCATTCGCAAGGCCTTCAGAGTCTATAACAAAAGACTGGAGAAGGTTCATGAGTCCATACATGTCACATTTGATGAGTCAAATGCAGCAATCAATAAAAAGCCAACCCTTGATACTCCCCCAGTAACTCCAATTGTCTTCTGTGAATCTGATCCTATCAACTACAAAGATTCAGAAGACACAGTTTCCAGTCATCCTGATCTGGAACCTGTTCAGATTAAGAAACCCACCAGTAGTACTCCTTTCTATCCTTCAAGAAGCTTCAAGCTACCCTCTGAACTTATTATTGGATCAGATGTTCGTACTACTCCCCCAGTATCGGATTCAGTTGAAACTGAACCAGTTCACCAGGAAATGCCTTCAAATGAGGAATTTCATGATGCACATCGTGATCTTAATGACTCTAATGAAGATGTGGAGATAGTTTATGAAGAACCTTGGGTGCCAGTTGATAATGATTCAACTAGTGCACCCCAACTGAATTCTTGCACTGATATTGTTATACATAACAATCCTGGTCAATACTCTAGGTGGTCAAAAGCACATCCTATTGATCAAATCATAGGAGACTCCAGTAGAGGGGTTCAGACTAGAAGAGCCTCCAGTGAACAATGTTTATATGTCAGCTTCTTATCACTAATAGAACCGAAGCAGATTGACGAGGCTATGGAAGATCCAAGCTGGGTGATAGCTATGCAAGAAGAGCTACACCAGTTTGAAAGTAATAAGGTTTGGAATCTGGTTCCTTTCCCAGTTGGTAGGAAAGAACCAATTGGAACCAGATGGGTCTTCAGGAACAAGGTAGATGAAGATGGCCATGTTTTCAGAAACAAGGCCAGATTGGTTCCACAGGGGTATTGCCAATCAGATGTTGATTTTGATGAATCATTTGCTGCTCATCATCAATTCAAGGTCTACCAGATGGACGTAAAGAGTGCATTTTTGAATGGAAAACTGGAAGAAGAAGTTTATGTCAGGCAACCACCAGGTTTCGTTTATGAAAAACATCCCCACTGGGTATATCGTCTGGACAAAGCACTTTATGGTCTCAGACAAGCTCCACGTGCCTGGTATGACACTCTGACTAAACACCTATTGAAAAATGGCTTTAAAAGAGGTGCAATTGACAATACCTTATTTATTCTTCGTGAAAGAGGTAATCTTCTGCTGGTACAAATTTATGTTGATGACATTATTTTTGGGTCTACTGATGAAAATATGTGCAAGAAATTTTCTAAAATCATGTCTTCTGAATATGAAATGAGTATAATGGGTGAATTAACATTTTTTCTAGGTCTTCAGATTAAACAAACCAGTGATGGTATTTTTATTAATCAAGAAAAATATGTTAGAGATCTATTAAAGAAATACGATATGAACTCTTCACCATCTAAACCCACTCCAATTTCTGCACCACTTACTCTGGACTCGGATCCAGATGGAAAACCAGTGAACACCACTGTCTATAGAGGCATGGTTGGTTCACTGATGTATTTAACTGCCAGTAGACCAGATATAATGTTTTCAACATGTTTATGTGCCAGATATCAGTCTAATCCTAAAGAATCTCATATGCTTGCTGTAAAGCGCATACTGAAATACCTTAAGGATGTCCCCAGTTTGGGCCTTTGGTATCCCAAAGGCTCAGGCATGGATCTAATGGGTTTTTCAGATTCAGATCATGCAGGTTGTAAGATAGACAGGAAATCCACTACTGGTGGATGTCATTTCCTTGGTGGCAAACTGGTTAGCTGGACCAGTAAAAAGCAAACTTCAGTTTCATTGTCAACTGCTGAAGCTGAGTATGTATCTGCAGCCAGTTGTTGTGCTCAGATACTCTGGATGAAAAGCCAGTTGCTTGATTATGGTATTAAGTATTCAAAGACCCCAATCTTCTGTGATAATACCAGTGCCAATGTTATCTCAAACAATCCAGTCATGCACTTAAAGATAAAGCACATTGACATCAGGTATCATTTCATTCGTGATCATATTATGAAAAATGATATTGAAATCCATTTTATTCCCACTGACAAACAACTCGCTGACATTTTTACTAAACCACTGGATGTAAAAACCTTTGAACATCTTGTTGGTGAGTTGGGAATGTTGTACCCTTAAATCTGGAACCTTGTTATGAACGCCTTTGTGACACTGGCAGGGTTCTTTGATTTCCAGATTTATAAATCTATACCAGCTTAGCTATCGAACGCCTTTGTGATACTATCTTTGCATTAATAGATTTATGGATCACCATTCCAGGGGGAAGACTTAGACCATATATTTTTGTCCTTAAAATGTTTTAATTTCAGGGGGAATTTATTTTCCCACTGGAAGAATGTAACGTCCCTCACACGATGGATTAACCCACGAGTGTAAAATAACAAGTCAAGAATGCACTAGATTGGACTAGTATTACTTTAAATACAAATGCAAGAATATAAATAAAGTAATAAAGACTTAAAGCAATATTTAAGCAAGTAAATAAATGGTGGAACACAAATGTAATTTTCAAGTGTATTTTATTTATTGATGTTAAACAAAATACAAGATTGTTGCGGAACCTAGATATTACAAGTATGTAACTATCTAAACAATCTTTGAATTACAAGTGATCTATACTTGCTAAATAATCTCCTTGGATAGATATACTTAAAGTTGTGAAGTATAACTATTATGATCGAGAGTAATTTAGCAAGTTCACCAAATTGCAAAAAAGTAATTTGTACGAGGTATGTGACTTGGTATTTATTGGCAAATAAATTCAACAGTGAATTTATTATGCCGTACAAATATGGTTGCATGCATTTAAGGCAACTACTTTAATTCCTTAAATGCATTGGTTAAAGTACAAGATAAAGTCATATTGATGTGACTTGTCATCCTTTTAACCAACCACCTTTACACACGTATTGTACTTTTATCAATAGACAAATGGGTTGTCCGTGTAAAGTGTGTAAAGGCAAAAAGTCAATTCCTCGTAATCAGTGTTCAGACTTGTAAGGTCTAGAACACTGACAAAGCTCCAGTCCGGAGATCTGGTAAGACTATCAGTGGGCTCCACTGCTTGTCAGTCTTCTTTCTTCAAACTTCAGTCTTTGACTTTAGTGAGAATGTCTTCAGTAGAAACGATCTTGACTGGAGTGAAGTCCAGTGAGCTAATCTGGTGGAATCCAGATTCCTGTACAAGTAAACAGTTCACTGGTCTTCTATTATTTCTGGACAAATCTTCAGTGCCGCTCCAGTCTTTAAGTCTGGAGTGGGTCCAGTAAATCTGGACCTAACAAATTCCCCCTATTTGTTCAGAAATAATGCAAGGTTTTTCAAGCTTCTATCTATACAAATGTATGCTTGAAAAACACTTGTTTTTGACTAAGTCTAAAATACTTTTGTTGCTGGAAAACACTTTATAGATCATCAGTGTTCCAGTATTTAATCTTTTAGTTATAACTTAGACTTAATCTGATCACTTACTTGTGAATCAAAATATGTAACTATATTTACAGCCATCAACAGAAAATAAGTTACAATTTTGGGAAATAAATACAATACAAGTAAGTAGATAAAAAAATGAGGCCCTTCTCTTTGAAGTTTGTCCTTGTGCATCTTCAGTGGCCTTTCTTTTTGGTGAAGGTGAAGCTTCTGGAGAGCGCATACCCAAAACAGTTTCCATTTGTTGCTTCCTTTTCCAGACCTTCTCAATCCTTTTCAAAAATGCTTTGACATCTGGGGATATAACAGATTTCCCCCTGAATGTCAAGCCAATCTGCTTTAGTTCAGTCCATCCAAAAGCTTGAACTGAAGTGTTCTTCCTTTCATCCACGAAGTTACCTTCCATGGTCAACTTCACTTGAAACTTAGACATACCTTCATGATTTTCAGAATCAAACTTTTGTTCTTCCACAGAGTATCTGGAACGAACATGTACATCGTCCATGGCATCAAGGCATTGATGGACTCTGGGATCATCCTTCATTCTTTTGTAAACATCAACATGGATGCCCAGTCTTCCAGCATTATAAGCATCTAGTGTGCCCATCTTTGCCATTTGATTTTTGTGTTCCAGGAGTTCATTAATTTGGCTTCTTTTGTAAATATCAATCATAATGCCCTCCTGTTCCAGTCTCTTGGATCTTTCTTCATCAGCACTCATGAACTCAATATCCTCTTCAATCTCACTTCCAGATACCAAGTGTTCCTTTCTTTTCAGACTTTTCAATTCTTTTGGCATATCTGAAAATGCTTCAAACTATGGCTCACTGGCATCAGTACCAGCAGCTTGTTCTTCTTGCACATTGGCTTCAGTACCAACTTCTTCTTGTGCACTGGCATCAGTACCAGTCACTTTTTCTTGTTGCACGATGGCTTCAGTGCCAAAGGCCTTTTCAATTGCACTGGCCACTACTTCTTTCTTTTTCATCACCAACCCTTCTGGAATGGACTCAGTGGCAGCAGACTTTTCCCCCTTTGAATGTCCACCAGTTTGAGACTTGTGGGCATTCCATAACTGTTCAAGCAAGTGTCTGTCTGAAGACCCAAATGTTCTTCCTGACACTGGAGTTATGATATTCACAGTCTTCCTTAACTCAATCACTTCCTTCTTAATAATCTCAACTTCTTGAGGCAAGTGTTTTGGCATTTCAGTATTTATCATGTTGACCACCTGAGGCAATAACCCATCTTGAATATTTCTAAGTATTGACCCAGAAATTTCTGCAGTGATTTTTTTCAGCATCTCACCTCTAAATTTTCTGGTACATGCATCACTGATGTTGCTGATGACAGAATTCTGGTCAAGGGTTGGCCTGCTTTCCAGATTGCTAATTCTGGTGGTCAATTTCTAAATCTCTTCTGTCAGACCTGTCAGAGGCTGAACAATCTCGGTGTGCACTGTAGTCTGGACATAATTTACCAGCTTAATCCCCAAATCCTGGACTGCCACTTTAAAATTTTCTGAATTTTTGTTTGTGGCCAGTACCAGCTCATTCAACTTCTTATTTCCAGCAAATAGGTTCATTTCTGATGCAAGAATAATTGACAAAATTGATTTAAAATTAGAAACTACCTGAGAAGAAGACTGTAGTGATCTCTCCAGGTCCGCCACCTTATTTAAAAGGTCTTGGACCTCGGTTGAAGAATAAGTGGAGAGACCACCTGGAGGAGCAAGTTCTGAAGCCAATCTGGTGACCAAAGGAACTTGTGTCTGGACTCCTTCAGTTGATGCTTCAGTTAGTAGTAACAGTTGAGTCCAGCACATGAGGTAATTCCAGTGGTGCTTCAAGAGGTGGAGGTTGATTCGGTGAAATCTGGATTAAACTTGGGTTGAAATAAGAAGTGTTTTGCGGAATTGAAGGTGGTGGAGGTGGTGGTGCATTCAAGAGTTCTGGTGGTGGTGGCATATTAGTTTCTGGTGGTGGTGGTGGAACATTTAGTGATTGTGGAGGTGGTGGCATTTCTGATGTCTACTCCACTTCCATTGTATCATCACCCAAGAAACTCATATTAGCATCAAAATTAATACCATCAGACATTGGTGACTCAGCTTCATCCCAACCAATAATTTCACCAACTGTCTGATCACCAGCCTCTCTATTCAAATCAATCTGAGCATCCTGCTCAACATTCTCACTTTGTTCAACAATCAACGACCCATCTGCATTCATTATGTCACCAGCCGAAGAATGTGAGACTGGAATCACTAGAGGTGAGGCTCCAGTAACCCCAGTCTGTGCAAGAGTTGTGTCAGAAATTTGGCTATGTTCAATTGATTGTGCTGACACAGACTCTACTGAGGGTTGGGCAGACCCCCTATTTTCTTCACCACTATCCCCTAAAAGAATATTGGAAGTGATTGCTTGTGGGTTTTCCCTTATGACATCTCCAGAATCCTGTTGGGAGGATTCTGGATGGCTAGATTGGGTACTACGAGAAGCGACCAGAACTCCTCCTTTCCCAAGACGTCTGGTTGTAGTTCTTGGTCTAGTGGGAGGGTCTGGTGGAACAAATTTAACATTTTGCTGAGGGTCAGGAACCACCTGGGTAATAGGTGGAACCATTTCAGCAATGAGGTCTCCAGTAGGTCCCTCACTATTTTGAGGCCTGCCTGAAGCCTCTCCTGACTCATCTGGTGATGATGCATCAGTTTCTTCCCTTTGAAAACTAGTGATCATGACCTGAGGAATATTTACCTCATTCGCAGAAGATTTAAGATTGGTCAGATCACGCATATATTCACATACTGAAAAATGAGTGGTTTCAAAATCGTACTGGTTACCCAGAGCTCTTTTAAAAATAAGTGAAAGAAAACGAATATATGGTACAAATGCTTTTCTACCTTTCACTTTAAGACGCTCTACCAGATCATGAAAGAAAATTTGGGTGAAATCCACTCTGTATCCAAACCAGAGTCAGTAAGCAATCTGGAGGTGTGTCTGATTTATCTGATCAAGCCCTCCAGAGCTTCCTCCCAAACACTCAACTATGTGAGTGAAAAAGAATCTCCATGAGTCTGTCAGCCTACTCATGTAGATTGTTCCCTTCCTGGATAGCTGGCCATGCTCATCCAGGATCTCTGTGTGTCCCATCAGTCTACACACTTCCCTTGTATTAATACCAGAAGGTACTTCAATGGGCATCTCATTCTGTGAAAAATAATTCAATTCGAGAGCAGTTCGAAGAGAATCAACAGTTATAGCCAAAGATCTGGTGCCTTGCTTCAGTGTGTAAGTGATGGATTTTTCTGCATCCACATACACAGCTGTGTACCAAAATTCATATAAATAGTCGTGGTACATCTTTTCGGGATTTAAGGTTAATGCACCATAAAGAGGACATGAAAGAAAGAAAGTATTCAATCTCCCAATGATGGATTGAGCCTCATGAACACTGGAAAGAGAGAGTTTGGCCATCAGTTATTCATGTTTATACGAATGGCCGCTGCAGTTAGAGAGATATGCTCCGCCTTTATCACGGCGGCGACAGGAGCATATTCGGCAGACAGAAGATTTTTGGCAGAATTAGATTGTCTAGGAGCCATTGTATTTAGTATAAAGAGATGAAAATGAAACTGTTGTTAGGGTTTTGATGAAGATTTATGAATTGAATATGAGAGAGATTGATGATTGGAAATTTAATGAAGAAGAAAGTAAATGAAGGAATTTTGAAGATTTGGGAGTAAATGATTTTTCGAGATGAAGTAAAAATGAAAGTAAATAAGGATATTTATAGAGGAGAGAGAAAATGGAATTCAAAACGGTTAATTTGAATTTAATTCAAAACAATTTTGATCGGTTTTGACATCCGCATTTAATTCATCCCATCACACATAAATGTATGACAGTTTGACAGCCCACAAAAATAACCAACTTGTATTTTTTATTTTCTCAAGGTAAAATATCCATCATTAAGTTTGAAAAATGACATGCAACGTAGGATAAACAGTAACTGTCCATTCAAAGGTTTGCTTACGTGGCACGCACAAGGACCAAGTATCGAAATATTATGACTGACACACCATGACTCATTCCAGTGCATCTGGAGGTTGACTGGACACTCAGTATCACTGGTGGATTAGACCAGTGAAGCATGCACTGATGGTACACTGGAGGGACACTCCAGTAATGTACCAGGCGACCTCAAACATGCACATCAACTAATACAAAGACAAGTGAGAGGGACACATTTACAAGGAGACCGAAGTTACCTCAAACATGCACATCATCCTATCCAGTACCAGTGAGAGGGACACATTTACAAGGTGCCAGAGATATTTTCCGGAAAATTCTTCCAGTGAGAATAAATTCCCCCTGAGATTAAAAACATTTTAAGGACAAAAAAATATGGTCTGAGTCTTCCCCCTGGAATGGTGACCAGTAAATCTATAGTGCAAAGATAGTATCACAGAGGCGTTTGATAGCTAAGCAAGCATAGATTTAAAGATCTGGAAATCAAAGAACCCTGCCAGTGTCACAAAGGCGTTCATAACAAGGTTCCAGATTAAGGGTTCAACATTCCCAACTCACCGACAAGATATTCAAATGTTTTTACATCCAATGGTTTTGTAAAAATGTCAGCGAGTTGTTTGTTAGTGGGAATAAAATGGAGTTCAATATTATTTTTCATAATATGATCACGAATGAAATGATACCTGAGATCGATGTGCTTTGTCTTTGAGTGCATGACTGGATTGTTTGAGATAGCAATGGCACTGGTATTATCACCAAATATGGGACTTTTTGAATATTTAATACCATAATCAAGCAACTGGTTCTTCATCCAGAGTATCTGAGCACAACAACTGGCTGCAAACACCTATTCAGCTTCAGTAGTAGATAATGAAACTGAAGTTTGCTTCTTACTGGTCCAGCTGACCAGTTTGCCACCAAGGAAATGACATCCACCAGTAGTGGATTTCCTGTCTATCTTACAACGTGCATGATCTGAATCTGAAAGGAAGAATGCTTCAGTCCAGGCGTTTGGCTGGTCTGAACTAAAGGAGATTGGCTTGACATTCAGGGGGAAAACTGATCTGTCTCCAGATGTCAAAGCATTTTTGAAGAGAATTGAGAAGGTATGGAAAAGGAAGCAACAGATGGAAATTGCATTAGGCATGAGATCTTCAGATGCTTCACCTTCTCCAAAGAGAAAGGCCACTGAAGATGCACCAGGACAAGCTTCAAAGAGAAGGGTCTGACTCTTTTAGCATCTTACTTGTATTTGTATTTATTTTAAATTAAAGTTGTAACTTTTTATATGTTGATGTCTGTAAATAAAGTTGCAAACTTTTGATTCACAAGTAAGTGATCAGATTAAGTCTAAGTTAGAACTAAAAGATTAAAACTGGAACACTGATGATCTATAAAGTGTTCTCCAGTAATTTAAATTTTTAGACTTCGTCAAAATCAAGTGTTTTTCAAGCATACAATTGTATAGATAGAAGCTTGAAAAACCTTGCATTATTTCTGAACAGATAGGGGGAATTTGTTAGGTCCAGTTTGACTGGACCCACTCCAGACTTGAAGACTGGAGCGTCACTGAAGATTTGTCCAGAAATAATGGAAGACCAGTAAGCATCTCACTTGTATAGGAAATCTGGAGTTCACCAGATTTCAGCTTACTGGACTTCACTCCAGTCCAGATCGATCCTACTGAAGACATTCTAACTGAAGTCAAAGACTGAAGTTAGAAGAAAGAAGACTGACAAGCAGTGGAGCCCACTGACAGTCTTACCAGATCTCCTGACTGGAGCTTTGTCAGTGTTCTAGATCTTACAAGTCTGAACACTGATTACGAGGAATTGACTTTTGCCTTTACACACTTTTACACGGACAATCCATTTGTCTATTGATAAAAGTACAATACGTGTGTAAAGGTGGTTGGTTAAAAGGATGACAAGTCACATCAACATGACTTTATCCTTGTACTTTAACCAATGCATTTAAGAATTAAAGTTGTTTCCTTAAATGCATGCAACCATATTTGCACGGCATAATAAATTCACTGTTGAATTTATTTGCCTATAAATACCAAGTCACATACCTCGTCCAATTTACTTTTTGCATAATTGGTGAATTTGTCTAAATACTCTCGATCGCAACAAGGAATACTTCACAACTTTAAGTGTTTCGATCAAAGAGAATATTTAGCAAATATAGATCATTTGTAATTCATAGGTTGTTAGGATATTTACATACTTGTAATATCTTAGTTCCGCAACAACCTTGTATTTTATTTAACATCATAAATAAAATACACTTGAAAATTACATTGTGTTCCACCTTTACATTATCTATTGCTTTAAGTCTTGTATTACTTTATTTATATACTTGCATTTATATTTAAGTAATACTAGTCCAATCTAGTGCATTCTTGACTTGTTGTATTTTACACTAGTGGGTTAAACCATCAAGTGAGGGACTTACAAATCATTAACCAATGCATTAAAGCGGATGTGTGAGTATCAGTCAAGGATTCATGCCTTAATGAGAAGAATCTCTCATACTTCCTGGTTAAAGTAGTTATGGTGGATTCCATGGAAGTAGAACAACCCTCAAACATGATAGTCAGAGTACCCCACATTTTCTTAGCAGTTGAACACATTTTAATAGAATGGTAAATATCTTTGGGCACAGCTTGGACAATGAAATTTATGGCCTTCACATCCAAGTTTGCCAATCTCCTATCCTCATCCCCCAATCTGCCTTGTCCTTGACAATAGATTTAACTGTGGCAGGAATGGTGATGTAGAGAGAAAAATGGATAAACAATTGAACCTGTTGATTCACGCGAATGCCAGGAACAACTCTTTTAAAATTCGTTGATCCAAATAGAATACCGAAAATTAGGAAATTTCACACACTAGATACACACATGTGATAGGGAGGAAAGAAAAAAACTTTTCATATCATCAAAAAATAATTCCACATCAAAGTCTATGTCCCATTTATAGTTGGGATTTCATACAAAATAAACCATAACATTTAAAACTAAATTAAATAGATAGTAAACTAAAGAGTCACATAAACAAACTAGAATAAACTAGAATTCTAGAATATTACTCATCATTCTTCCCTTCTTTAACAAAAACCCGTCCTCGAGTTTTCATTCAAATCAAAACCACCCGGGTTGAAGGGAATATCAGACCGTTTCTTGCCTCCACCACCCACCGTTGCAGAACCCCTCGAAATATCAACCCCGTTCAAGGCTTTCAAAACCCATAAATAATCTCCATTGTTCACATCATCATCTCCATAAGTAAATTTCTCAAACAATCGACTCATGTTCATGTGTGTTGGTGTCACCTCGCTCATAATCTTAACAAATAAAACTATAAAGTTAACAAACTTCAACAACTTCGGAGATGGATAACTACTTGTAGAATGCTCCGATAGAAAATCCCAACGGCCAGAATGTGAATCGATTAGTCTTGAATCACATATCCTAAATTCAGAGAGATCCAACGGTGAACGAATCTGTTCTACATATTTTCCCAAAACTGCGCAAACCTAAATAAACGGATTTTTGGGTATTTTTCGAGTTGGGATGTAATCTTCTTCTTCGATCTTCTCATCATATGGACAATCACTAGACCCGAACCAAAGATACCATTCATCATCCTTGTATTCATCATACATAGGTGGATAATCATAGATTATATCATCACTATGAGGCATCTTGATCAGGATTTTCGGCTTTGATACCAAATGATGTAGAGAGAAAAAGGGATAAACAATTGAACCTGTTCACACGAGTTTGTCCAAACTCGTGTTACTGTTCACACGAGTTTGTCCAAACTCGTGTTACTGTTCACACGAGTTTGTCCAAACTCGTGTTACTGTTCACACGAGTTTGTCCAAACTCGTGTTACTGTTCACACGAGTTTGTCCAAACTCGTGTTACTGTTCACACGAGTTTGTCCAAACTCGTGTTACTGTTCACACGAGTTTGTCCAAACTCGTGTTACTGTTCACACGAGTTTGTCCAAACTCGTGTTACTGTTCACACGAGTTTGTCCAAACTCGTGTTACTGTTCACACGAGTTTGTCCAAACTCGTGTTACTGTTCACACGAGTTTGTCCAAACTCGTGTTACTGTTCACACGAGTTTGTCCAAACTCGTGTTACTGTTCACACGAGTTTGTCCAAACTCGTGTTACTGTTCACACGAGTTTGTCCAAACTCGTGTTACTGTTCACACGAGTTTGTCCAAACTCGTGTTACTGTTCACACGAGTTTGTCCAAACTCGTGTTACTGTTCACACGAGTTTGTCCAAACTCGTGTTACTGTTCACACGAGTTTGTCCAAACTCGTGTTACTGTTCACACGAGTTTGTCCAAACTCGTGTTACTGTTCACACGAGTTTGTCCAAACTCGTGTTACTGTTCACACGAGTTTGTCCAAACTCGTGTTACTGTTCACACGAGTTTGTCCAAACTCGTGTTACTGTTCACACGAGTTTGTCCAAACTCGTGTTACTGTTCACACGAGTTTGTCCAAACTCGTGTTACTGTTCACACGAGTTTGTCCAAACTCGTGTTACTGTTCACACGAGTTTGTCCAAACTCGTGTTACTGTTCACACGAGTTTGTCCAAACTCGTGTTACTGTTCACACGAGTTTGTCCAAACTCGTGTTACTGTTCACACGAGTTTGTCCAAACTCGTGTTACTGTTCACACGAGTTTGTCCAAACTCGTGTTACTGTTCACACGAGTTTGTCCAAACTCGTGTTACTGTTCACACGAGTTTGTCCAAACTCGTGTTACTGTTCACACGAGTTTGTCCAAACTCGTGTTACTGTTCACACGAGTTTGTCCAAACTCGTGTTACTGTTCACACGAGTTTGTCCAAACTCGTGTTACTGTTCACACGAGTTTGTCCAAACTCGTGTTACTGTTCACACGAGTTTGTCCAAACTCGTGTTACTGTTCACACGAGTTTGTCCAAACTCGTGTTACTGTTCACACGAGTTTGTCCAAACTCGTGTTACTGTTCACACGAGTTTGTCCAAACTCGTGTTACTGTTCACACGAGTTTGTCCAAACTCGTGTTACTGTTCACACGAGTTTGTCCAAACTCGTGTTACTGTTCACACGAGTTTGTCCAAACTCGTGTTACTGTTCACACGAGTTTGTCCAAACTCGTGTTACTGTTCACACGAGTTTGTCCAAACTCGTGTTACTGTTCACACGAGTTTGTCCAAACTCGTGTTACTGTTCACACGAGTTTGTCCAAACTCGTGTTACTGTTCACACGAGTTTGTCCAAACTCGTGTTACTGTTCACACGAGTTTGTCCAAACTCGTGTTACTGTTCACACGAGTTTGTCCAAACTCGTGTTACTGTTCACACGAGTTTGTCCAAACTCGTGTTACTGTTCACACGAGTTTGTCCAAACTCGTGTTACTGTTCACACGAGTTTGTCCAAACTCGTGTTACTGTTCACACGAGTTTGTCCAAACTCGTGTTACTGTTCACACGAGTTTGTCCAAACTCGTGTTACTGTTCACACGAGTTTGTCCAAACTCGTGTTACTGTTCACACGAGTTTGTCCAAACTCGTGTTACTGTTCACACGAGTTTGTCCAAACTCGTGTTACTGTTCACACGAGTTTGTCCAAACTCGTGTTACTGTTCACACGAGTTTGTCCAAACTCGTGTTACTGTTCACACGAGTTTGTCCAAACTCGTGTTACTGTTCACACGAGTTTGTCCAAACTCGTGTTACTGTTCACACGAGTTTGTCCAAACTCGTGTTACTGTTCACACGAGTTTGTCCAAACTCGTGTTACTGTTCACACGAGTTTGTCCAAACTCGTGTTACTGTTCACACGAGTTTGTCCAAACTCGTGTTACTGTTCACACGAGTTTGTCCAAACTCGTGTTACTGTTCACACGAGTTTGTCCAAACTCGTGTTACTGTTCACACGAGTTTGTCCAAACTCGTGTTACTGTTCACACGAGTTTGTCCAAACTCGTGTTACTGTTCACACGAGTTTGTCCAAACTCGTGTTACTGTTCACACGAGTTTGTCCAAACTCGTGTTACTGTTCACACGAGTTTGTCCAAACTCGTGTTACTGTTCACACGAGTTTGTCCAAACTCGTGTTACTGTTCACACGAGTTTGTCCAAACTCGTGTTACTGTTCACACGAGTTTGTCCAAACTCGTGTTACTGTTCACACGAGTTTGTCCAAACTCGTGTTACTGTTCACACGAGTTTGTCCAAACTCGTGTTACTGTTCACACGAGTTTGTCCAAACTCGTGTTACTGTTCACACGAGTTTGTCCAAACTCGTGTTACTGTTCACACGAGTTTGTCCAAACTCGTGTTACTGTTCACACGAGTTTGTCCAAACTCGTGTTACTGTTCACACGAGTTTGTCCAAACTCGTGTTACTGTTCACACGAGTTTGTCCAAACTCGTGTTACTGTTCACACGAGTTTGTCCAAACTCGTGTTACTGTTCACACGAGTTTGTCCAAACTCGTGTTACTGTTCACACGAGTTTGTCCAAACTCGTGGATAATCTCTGTAAAGTAACAGCCCTTTAATTGAGATGCATCGGACACAAATTGTGCACCAAAACGTGCACTTACAGTCTCCCCTTGACCGATGCACTCAATTCATTCACCGATAATCATTAGCAATCGAAAACCTGCAAAAGCAAACTCCCCCTTAACTAATGATACCGGGTCTTCATTTGTTGAGACTCGATCTTCTGACACAACACTCTGATCTTCAAACTCCAAAATCTCTGTATCTCTGTGACAACCAACTAACCTAACACTTCTCATTGTAGTTCTCCCCTCAACAGTAACCATCTCCGAATTAAACATATGCAATCTTCTTCCTGCTTGGAACTTTGCTCGAGACATTCCTCGACTTGCTTAACCGGCATATAATAGAGAAGTTGAATTTCCAACAATCAGCATCAAATCAATCAGCTCTCACAAAAATAAGAAACTCTGTAGCTTGAATCACAAACTGCAGTACCAAAAATCCTGTCTCAACTAGCAGCATCTGACTTTGTCTTGTACCTTCACAATTCCACCAACCACCCGAAGTCTTTCCTATCAGATCTCCCCTTCAGTTGTATACACCACCAAATATAAAGATCTTTAATCTCGCAATCACAATAAATGATCGCCTGATAATCATCTCTATTCTTGGAATATAAATAGGTTCAATCTTCAATTACTTAACAACAGATGACCAACTTCGTTGCTCTTAATATTTCGACAAAGTTTCCACAACTGCCATCTATTTGATACTTGAGCATATTTCACATTAAGCACACCATCATCTAAACACAGATCTTGGTTTGTCTCTCAAGTAGCACAGAATTTTACTCAGAAATCTGAAATTTTTTTATCTCCCCCTTTTCTCTTTTTTTTTTTTTTTTTTTTTTTTTTTTTTTTTTTTTTTTTTTTTTTTTTTTTTTTTTTTTTTTTTTTTTTTTTTTTTTTTTTTTTTTTTTTTTTTTTTTTTTTTTTTTTTTTTTTTTTTTTTTTTTTTTTTTTTTTTTTTTTTTTTTTTTTTTTTTTTTTTTTTTTTTTTTTTTTTTTTTTTTTTTTTTTTTTTTTTTTTTTTTTTTTTTTTTTTTTTTTTTTTTTTTTTTTTTTTTTTTTTTTTTTTTTTTTTTTTTTTTTTTTTTTTTTTTTTTTTTTTTTTTTTTTTTTTTTTTTTTTTTTTTTTTTTTTTTTTTTTTTTTTTTTTTTTTTTTTTTTTTTTTTTTTTTTTTTTTTTTTTTTTTTTTTTTTTTTTTTTTTTTTTTTTTTTTTTTTTTTTTTTTTTTTTTTTTTTTTTTTTTTTTTTTTTTTTTTTTTTTTTTTTTTTTTTTTTTTTTTTTTTTTTTTTTTTTTTTTTTTTTTTTTTTTTTTTTTTTTTTTTTTTTTTTTTTTTTTTCTACAACCCTGTCTTCTATGCTTCAATGTATCGTTGTCCAAACTCGTGTACTGTTCACACGAGTTTGTCCAAACTCGTGTTACTGTTCACACGAGTTTGTCCAAACTCGTGTTACTGTTCACACGAGTTTGTCCAAACTCGTGTTACTGTTCACACGAGTTTGTCCAAACTCGTGTTACTGTTCACACGAGTTTGTCCAAACTCGTGTTACTGTTCACACGAGTTTGTCCAAACTCGTGTTACTGTTCACACGAGTTTGTCCAAACTCGTGTTACTGTTCACACGAGTTTGTCCAAACTCGTGTTACTGTTCACACGAGTTTGTCCAAACTCGTGTTACTGTTCACACGAGTTTGTCCAAACTCGTGTTACTGTTCACACGAGTTTGTCCAAACTCGTGTTACTGTTCACACGAGTTTGTCCAAACTCGTGTTACTGTTCACACGAGTTTGTCCAAACTCGTGTTACTGTTCACACGAGTTTGTCCAAACTCGTGTTACTGTTCACACGAGTTTGTCCAAACTCGTGTTACTGTTCACACGAGTTTGTCCAAACTCGTGTTACTGTTCACACGAGTTTGTCCAAACTCGTGTTACTGTTCACACGAGTTTGTCCAAACTCGTGTTACTGTTCACACGAGTTTGTCCAAACTCGTGTTACTGTTCACACGAGTTTGTCCAAACTCGTGTTACTGTTCACACGAGTTTGTCCAAACTCGTGTTACTGTTCACACGAGTTTGTCCAAACTCGTGTTACTGTTCACACGAGTTTGTCCAAACTCGTGTTACTGTTCACACGAGTTTGTCCAAACTCGTGTTACTGTTCACACGAGTTTGTCCAAACTCGTGTTACTGTTCACACGAGTTTGTCCAAACTCGTGTTACTGTTCACACGAGTTTGTCCAAACTCGTGTTACTGTTCACACGAGTTTGTCCAAACTCGTGTTACTGTTCACACGAGTTTGTCCAAACTCGTGTTACTGTTCACACGAGTTTGTCCAAACTCGTGTTACTGTTCACACGAGTTTGTCCAAACTCGTGTTACTGTTCACACGAGTTTGTCCAAACTCGTGTTACTGTTCACACGAGTTTGTCCAAACTCGTGTTACTGTTCACACGAGTTTGTCCAAACTCGTGTTACTGTTCACACGAGTTTGTCCAAACTCGTGTTACTGTTCACACGAGTTTGTCCAAACTCGTGTTACTGTTCACACGAGTTTGTCCAAACTCGTGTTACTGTTCACACGAGTTTGTCCAAACTCGTGTTACTGTTCACACGAGTTTGTCCAAACTCGTGTTACTGTTCACACGAGTTTGTCCAAACTCGTGTTACTGTTCACACGAGTTTGTCCAAACTCGTGTTACTGTTCACACGAGTTTGTCCAAACTCGTGTTACTGTTCACACGAGTTTGTCCAAACTCGTGTTACTGTTCACACGAGTTTGTCCAAACTCGTGTTACTGTTCACACGAGTTTGTCCAAACTCGTGTTACTGTTCACACGAGTTTGTCCAAACTCGTGTTACTGTTCACACGAGTTTGTCCAAACTCGTGTTACTGTTCACACGAGTTTGTCCAAACTCGTGGTACTGTTCACACGAGTTTGTCCAAACTCGTGGTACTGTTCACACGAGTTTGTCCAAACTCGTGGTACTGTTCACACGAGTTTGTCCAAACTCGTGGTACTGTTCACACGAGTTTGTCCAAACTCGTGGTACTGTTCACACGAGTTTGTCCAAACTCGTGGTACTGTTCACACGAGTTTGTCCAAACTCGTGGTACTGTTCACACGAGTTTGTCCAAACTCGTGGTACTGTTCACACGAGTTTGTCCAAACTCGTGGTACTGTTCACACGAGTTTGTCCAAACTCGTGGTACTGTTCACACGAGTTTGTCCAAACTCGTGGTACTGTTCACACGAGTTTGTCCAAACTCGTGGTACTGTTCACACGAGTTTGTCCAAACTCGTGGTACTGTTCACACGAGTTTGTCCAAACTCGTGGTACTGTTCACACGAGTTTGTCCAAACTCGTGGTACTGTTCACACGAGTTTGTCCAAACTCGTGGTACTGTTCACACGAGTTTGTCCAAACTCGTGGTACTGTTCACACGAGTTTGTCCAAACTCGTGGTACTGTTCACACGAGTTTGTCCAAACTCGTGGTACTGTTCACACGAGTTTGTCCAAACTCGTGGTACTGTTCACACGAGTTTGTCCAAACTCGTGGTACTGTTCACACGAGTTTGTCCAAACTCGTGGTACTGTTCACACGAGTTTGTCCAAACTCGTGGTACTGTTCACACGAGTTTGTCCAAACTCGTGGTACTGTTCACACGAGTTTGTCCAAACTCGTGGTACTGTTCACACGAGTTTGTCCAAACTCGTGGTACTGTTCACACGAGTTTGTCCAAACTCGTGGTACTGTTCACACGAGTTTGTCCAAACTCGTGGTACTGTTCACACGAGTTTGTCCAAACTCGTGGTACTGTTCACACGAGTTTGTCCAAACTCGTGGTACTGTTCACACGAGTTTGTCCAAACTCGTGGTACTGTTCACACGAGTTTGTCCAAACTCGTGGTACTGTTCACACGAGTTTGTCCAAACTCGTGGTACTGTTCACACGAGTTTGTCCAAACTCGTGGTACTGTTCACACGAGTTTGTCCAAACTCGTGGTACTGTTCACACGAGTTTGTCCAAACTCGTGGTACTGTTCACACGAGTTTGTCCAAACTCGTGGTACTGTTCACACGAGTTTGTCCAAACTCGTGGTACTGTTCACACGAGTTTGTCCAAACTCGTGGTACTGTTCACACGAGTTTGTCCAAACTCGTGGTACTGTTCACACGAGTTTGTCCAAACTCGTGGTACTGTTCACACGAGTTTGTCCAAACTCGTGGTACTGTTCACACGAGTTTGTCCAAACTCGTGGTACTGTTCACACGAGTTTGTCCAAACTCGTGGATAATCTCTGTAAAGTAACAGCCCTTTAATTGAGATGCATCGGACACAAATTGTGCACCAAAACGTGCACTTACAGCGAATGCCAGGAACAACTCTTCTAAAATTCGTTGATCCAAATAGAATACCGAAAATTAGGAAATTTCACACACTAGACACACACATGTGTTAGGGAGGAAAGAAAAGAACTTTACATATCATCAAAAACTAATTCCACATCAAAGTCTATGTCCCATTTATAGTTGGGATTTCATACAAAATAAACCATAACATTTAAAACTAAATTAAATAGATAGTAAACTAAAGAGTCACATAAACAAACTAGAATAAACTAGAATTCTAGAATATTACTCATCATTCTTCCCTTCTTTAACAAAAACCCGTCCTCGAGTTTTCATTCAAATCAAAACCACCCGGGTTGAAGGGAATATCAGACCGTTTCTTGCCTCCACCACCCACCGTTGCAGAACCCCTCGAAATACCAACCCCGTTCAAGGCTTTCAAAACCCATAAATAATCTCCATTGTTCACATCATCATCTCCATAAGTAAATTTCTCAAACAATCGACTCATGTTCATGTGTGTTGGTGTCACCTCGCTCATAATCTTAACAAATAAAACTATAAAGTTAACAAACTTCAACAACTTCGGAGATGGATAACTACTTGTAGAATGCTCCGATAGAAAATCCCAACGGCCAGAATGTGAATCGATTAGTCTTGAATCACATATCCTAAATTCAGAGAGATCCAACGGTGAACGAATCTGTTCTACATATTTTCCCAAAACTGCGCAAACCTAAATAAACGGATTTTTGGGTATTTTTCGAGTTGGGATGTAATCTTCTTCTTCGATCTTCTCATCATATGGACAATCACTAGACCCGAACCAAAGATACCATTCATCATCCTTGTATTCATCATACATAGGTGGATAATCATAGATTATATCATCACTATGAGGCATCTTGATCAGGATTTTCGGCTTTGATACCAAATGATGTAGAGAGAAAAAGGGATAAACAATTGAACCTGTTGATTCACGCGAATGCCAGGAACAAATCTTCTAAAATTCGTTGATCCAAATAGAATACCGAAAATTAGGAAATTTCACACACTAGACACACACATGTGTTAGGGAGGAAAGAAAAGAACTTTACATATCATCAAAAACTAATTCCACATCAAAGTCTATGTCCCATTTATAGTTGGGATTTCATACAAAATAAACCATAACATTTAAAACTAAATTAAATAGATAGTAAACTAAAGAGTCACATAAACAAACTAGAATAAACTAGAATTCTAGAATATCCCTCATCAAATGGTTGGTTGATCATCTCTAACCACAACATAAACCACAAGGGTTTGTGTAGGAACATAAGGACCATCCGCAAGGATGTCAGGCATATTGTTATCGATGTATTCAAGGAACAAAGACATTCGACCTTTCCACCCACTGAAATCATCTTTGTCAAACATGGGTGGTCTGGTAGAAGAACCATTATCAACATAAGAAGACATTATGCTTTAATTTAATTAAAATAAGCAAGGATCTAGTCAAGTTAATTCTTAACCCCTGCTTTGATACCAATTGACACGTCCCAAGGTGTATCAATATACCAAAGTATATTGTACACAGAACAGTTGTAGAGGGAGGGTGAATACAACTTAATTCGATCTTTACAAACTTTTATAAATATGTTTTAAAGACTCAGCTTATATATTAAGAATGTAAAGAACAAGAATCAATAAAACAGTAATGCAAGTAAAGTAAAGAAACATTCTTCAACACAGATTGTAATTTTCAAAGTAACTCTTTATTAAGATATAATCTATACAAAGAATTACAGGGTTGTTGCGGAAATAAGATAGCCTACAGATATCTAAACAACCCAGCTGATCTCCTACAGACTAAGTTGTGTATAAGAGCAAACAAAACTTATGTGAAGATTGATTCTCAGGAATGCCACACATATGCAATCAAGGAATCGGGCTTTTATAGGCGAATGCCCTTCTTCTTTTGGTGTCCAATTCAACCACGTATTAATCTTCTATTCCTAGTCACGTCATTCGTCCTTATCTTCATTCCAGGTTGTATCTTCACTTGATTGTCAGACACATATTGGGCCATTTGTCAAAGCTCAATCTGCCTAAGTATGTCCAAGCTGACTGCTAATCCCAAGCTGACTTCCGCTACCAGCTTGGTCTTCTATCTTCAATCCTCCTCTTCG
Organism: Erigeron breviscapus; assembly: GCA_034093135.1. Taxonomy (NCBI): domain Eukaryota; kingdom Viridiplantae; phylum Streptophyta; class Magnoliopsida; order Asterales; family Asteraceae; genus Erigeron; species Erigeron breviscapus. The sequence continues at coordinate 123,397,568 of CM067169.1, read as the reverse complement.
ACTTGGATTGAATGCTATAAACATTGTTGATGCAGCTTGAATAATACTTGCTTCCATAAGATATTACAATACAAAACATGAAGTGTGATCTGGGCCAGAAACAGATCGTAAGTTGTGTCAGCTTAGTCTGACCCAGGTCAGATTACAAGAACCAAAAGATTTCTAAGTGTTTAACTATCAGATTTGTCATCACCAAATTTACAATAGACATTAGGACTCAACACATCTCTATGCATTGACGGCCAATAATACCCCATTGTTCCAATCTTTGCCACTATCGTTCTTGGTCCAGAGGTTAGTCCGCAACATCCTCTATGTACTTCCTCGATGACCCCTGCGGCTTGCTTTGTTTCCACGCACCTCAGAAGCAGGCCTAGATATGATTTCTTGTACAAATTGCCATCTCTTATGAGGAACTGTGGCGCTTTAATTCAGATCTTGCGTGCTTCATCTTGATCTATTAGAAGAATTCCGCTTATCAAGTATTCTTGTATGGGGGTCATCCAAGTTGGACCTTTCTCCTCAATTGTTGTGACTACTATTTCTTCATCAATCGAGCTCTTATCCAATGTTTCCACCAGTACTTTTTTTGTCAAATGAGCAAAGGATATGGATGCCAACTTACTAAGGGCGTCGGCGACCGTGTTCTTACTCCGGTTTATGTTCCGAATTTTGAACGTCTTGAACTCTTTCTCTAATTCTCTTACTTTCATTAGGTACTGTTGGGATTTTATTAACCGAATAACATTAAATGGGTCGGGTGACCGACCCGGTTTGAGTGACAAATTACAATTTTCATAAAACCTTTTACATTAAATCAAAGTACGTAGCGGAAGCGTGTTAATAAACTATTAAACTATTTAATATTCCTTTACCAAGATCCACATGCATGCAATATAAGTAACTTAAAATAAATACAAGAAAACTAACCACGTTGAGGTAGACGACATCCTCCATGATGTGGAATATTCCGGAAATGAGATTCCAAGTGTAGAAATCATCCGTAAGTGCGTACACGAACAATGCCTCATCCAAGGATCTGCTAGACACATTTAAGCTTACGACCACAACCAAACAAAACCCTTTTGACCACCTAGTGGTCGAATTCGAATCCCTCTAGTAGGGATGTCGAATTCGAACTCCTCCAAGAATGAGGAATTCAAAATCCTAATCAAATCACAAAAGGCAAAAAACATTTTTCAAAAACTAATTTAGGTTTTAACTAAAAACCTAAATAATTAAACCTAAAACAATTTTGGGGTTTTGTTGTTTTTCTTTGGTGAGGATCGAACCATACAAAATAGAGAATTCCTTTGTGTGTGTTTTTAGGGTTTTCAAGAATGTGCAAGAATTAATGAAGATTCTAGGGGTTTATATAGACATAGTTTCCTAATTAGATTAGGAAACTAAAACCCTTACAATTCCCTATGGGAATTTCGACCACCACCACCTAGAACCTTCTAGGTTCGGCCCTAAGGGGCTTTTGGTGAGTTAGATCGGGCTTTCCTTATATTAATTAACCTTTAATTAATTATGGACTATTGTTTTTTAACATTAAAATATAATTGCATATATGTAAAAATAGCAAGGTGCTATAGGTTACATACAAAGGGAAAATACAGGTGAAAAACAATTACATGAGAATAATATAGAGAACAAATACAGAGAGTTAAAAATTGAAGGAGCTCCATTGTTCCCAACATATTTTTGGGGTAGAAACAGAGGCTCTATTAGAAATCCAAGAGAAGCTAATAGTCTTCAACTCTTTTGTTGCAAATCTGAGTGAGGGAGCCTTGTTAGAGAAAATGCTTTCGTTTCGAATATTCCACAGCACCCAAACAAAAGCCAGAGAAATGACTTGGATGAGCTTCTTTTTGCACGAACTGATCGGAAGATTTTGGTAGAAATCCATGAGCTCCATTCTGGTTTGGGGTTTTAGATATGACTGTTTGCACCAAGAAAGAAAGAAACTCTATAAGTAGTTTGCGAATGGACAGTGAAGAAAGAGATGGTCGGCTGATTCATCATGGAGATTGCATAGATTATAGGTAGTGGACGCCACTGCGATGTTTCTGTTTTGCAGTTGATCTTTGGTTGGAAGACGTTTCATCTCAACGCGCCATCCGAGAATGTTTACTTTAGAAGGAGCTGTCTTATTCCATGGAAAAACCCACCTTTTGGGACCATTTAAGTCCCAACTCATAAGATGGTACTAACTGAAGACACCTCAATGTCGATGGTGGGATTTCTTTGCAATATAAACACTGAACTGGAGACGACCAGTTGCAGTGAGTGTATACCAAGTTCTTGGATAGATTACTTATTAGGGTGACAATAAGTAAAAGACAATGCAATAATAGAAAGTACTTGTAAAGTAAATTGGTGAGACAATATGTATTTTTCAAGTGTAATTTATTTATTAACTTTAAATAAGTTACAAGGTTGTTGCGGAACCAAGATAATACAAAGTATGTAAATATCCTAACAACCTATGAAATACAATTGATCTAAACTTGGAAATTCTCTAAACAATCAAAACACTTAAAGTTGTGGAATGTTCCTTTTTGCGATTGAGAGAATATTGCACAAGTTCACCAAGAATATTGCAGGTTTGCAAAAAAGTGGTTTCTTGGTTGTGCAAAGACCTCTATTTATAGGCAAAGTTGACATTGGGATGTCAACTTTGGCCGTACAAATATGGTTGAGAGCATTTAAGGAATAGCATTTAATTTCTTAAAAATGTTGTGTAAAGTTATGGCATAAAGTAATTTTACTCAACCTGCTTTATGTACCTTTTGTACTTAATACATAGATAAATCCTTTTATCCGTGTAATAGCACATAAAGCATAAAGGTCTTTTCCTCGTAATCAGTGTAAAGCTTTGTAAGTGCTTTACACTGATGTTCTCCAGTTTATATATGAGTAGAATGTCAACTGGGCTTCACTACCATTGTCATTCTTTATCTTCCACTTGTTGTCTTCGACTTCAACTGGAATGATTCTTCATTTGGTCAGATCTCAACTGGAGGAAGTCTTCAGTTGTGTTAACTGTACGTTGCAACTGGACTTCAATATATTTCTGGACAAATCTTCTTAGTCTCCAGATGCAACTGGAGACTGGCCAGTTTTCAGCAAAATTGGTCCTAACAAATTCCCCCTATCACCAATATCTTCAAATTCTTCAATCTGTTGACTGGCATCAGTACCAGAATCAACAACCATAACCTGCCTTTCCACCAGACTTCTTGTACCTGCACCTGGCAATCTTGGTGCAAGGACAGTCTTTTCCCCCTTGGCAGCATCTAGACCTGCCCGTATGACTTCCCAGTCTTGATGGTTAGATGGCAACCGGTCAAGAGGCTGCCATGATTGCATGTCCTTGCACTCTTTAAAAATTGTGCACATCATTCTGAAGGATTTCCATAGGTGGTTGGTCTCTTTAGACTGGGTCAGAACATTTGCTGCAACTTGTTGCTGACCAGTCTTCAGTTCGTCCAAGATCTTAGAATCTTCATCAAGACCAGAAACCACCCTTTCCTTCACCTCTTCATCCTTTTTCTTTAAATTCTCTACTTCAGTTGTCAGCTTGTCAATAGACTAGGTGTGATTTGATACCTGGGTGTTTAAAGTGTCTATGCTGCCCCTCAACTGGTTGATCTCAGTAGTTAGTGGGGCCAGATCAACCTGAGGAGTGGCCAGCTTGGTGATCTCAGCTATCACCTTTTCAATCAGTTGAGTTTCTCTTGCACCCAGCGTATCATCAATCTTCTGACCAACTGAAGTCATCAACTGCTGCCCAAGCTCAGTCACATTCAAGCCAGGTTTCTCAACTAAGTCCTTAACCTGCTTTTCAATTTCCTTCAAATCAACTTCTGATTGTCTAACAGTATTACCCAGCAAGTTGGAGATTGAAGTAGTGACTTTGGTCTGAGTAAGGTCAAAGGCTTCTTTTAGAGAAGTGGCCAGATTGTTACAGCCTTCGACCAGCTCATTGAGCTTCTTGAACACCAAATCCTCATTTTCTGCAAACTTATTTATCCCCAGATCAACAACTTTAGAATTTGTGGTGGTGTCCTTGTTGTATCTGGAGAGGGACTTGGTATTTTTATCAATTGCCTTCTGAACATCCTCCACCCTTTGAATAAGGTTTCGGATGTCGGCTTGGAAGGAGGCAAATTGAGTGTCCAGTGACGGAGGGGAAGGTGTCACTGGACGAGTAGCAGGCACCACTGGAGCAACTGGAGGAGGCACATTAAGTGAAACCTCGCCAGTTGACTGACCAGGGGCAAAGGAAGTAGAACCAGGAGTGGGAAAAGAAAGACGTTGAGAGAAATCAATGTGTTGGTCATGCTGAGAATGCTCAGGTGTGACCAACGGCGGCGGTGGTGGCATGTGCCTATTTCTAGGCACAAAGAGTGAAGATATAAGGGATCGTTGTTGTGGTTGTGGAATTCTAGTGAGCATATCTGGAGATGAAACTGTTGTTTGTTCTGGGGGCGGATTAAGAGATGAAGGGAGTTGATCTTGTACAGAAGCATCAACTATCTCTTGATCAGAAGTGGTTCCTTCAGAATCCGAAGATTCTAGCTGGAACTCATCAACATCCATGCCCAGATTCATGAATGATAGAAATGGATGATCAGGTTGATCAGTCTCCAGATGACCTTCTCCAGTTTCCTGGAAGGTTTCATCTATTGAAGGTTCAGTTACCAGGGTAACAACACCAGGGACAGAGGTCACAGGGGTTTCCTCAGTTACAATTGCCCTATCCACAATCATAACATCATTGGCCGTAGAGTTTGGAGCTTCAGTCTCCAACTGTGACTGGCCGAAGATTTCGTCACCTCGAGCAAGAAAAGTAGTGTCAGAAATTTGGCTTGACTCAAATTGTGCAGACACGGACTCTACTCTGGGTTGGGTTAGCCCAGTATTATCTTCACCACCCTCTCCTACAGAAATTTCGAGGGTGGCTGCTTGCGGTTGTCCCATTTGACTATCTCCAGGTTCCTGTTGGGAGGAAACTGGAGTGCTGGCTTGGTTTCCACTGTCAGTGGCAAGTGCTGACTGTTTCCTAGGACGACGTGATCTTGTTGCCTTTGGAACACCTGGAGAACCTGTTGGGAGGTCTCTAGGGTAAATAGTTAAAGGGACTGACACGCTGTTGCTGGAGGGGTTAGACGGTTGCCCATGTTCGGGAATTGTCACGATTCCAGCAGACGAACTGGTGGGTCCCTCATTGTTTTGAGGCCCGCCCAGTTGTCTTTCCGACTCACCTTGGACTGGTGCATCGGTTTTAGAGAATGCCAGCAACATTATCTGAGGGATCTCAAGCTCCCCATCGACAGATGTTAGGGAGTCAAGATTCCTCATCAACTCTGGGACAGTGTACAGTGATTGAGTATTATGATATTCTTCACTGTCCAGAAGTTGTAGAAAACAGAGTGACAAATAACTGGAGAAGGGGATGCTTAATCCCCTGGAGCCCTTCAGTTTTATTACCAGGCTTCTGAATAATATGTCAGCAAAGTCCACTCTGAGTCCATTCCACAAGCAGTAAGCCATCTCTGCTTGTGTGGAGTTGATCTGGTCCAATCCACCAGAACTCCCACCCATGCTTTCAACTAGGTGAATGAAGAAGTACCTCCAGGATGGTGTAAGGCCCTTCAAGGTCATAGCACCTTTGTTTTTTAATACCCCATTTTCCAAACACTCCTTGTTTCCCATATCAAGGAGTACCTGGTGAAAATTTATGTTTTGGGATATCACAACTGGAGACTCACCCTGTCTCCAGTAGTTGAGGTGCAGAGCATCCCTCAACGTTTCTGCAGTTATGGTACACTCGACTGATCCATCTTTAAGGGTGAAGGAAATAGATGAACAGTCTTCAGAAAGTTCTGCTGTGTACCAAAAGTCACACAAGTAATCATGGTACATCTTGCGTGGATTGAGGGAAAAAGACTCGCCGAGGGGAGAATCACGAAGAAATGTTTGGATTCTCCCGATTAGTGTATCGGCGGCTTGAGTCCCTCTCAAACTAGCCATGGGATTGTTTGGATTTAATTTAATGGATGTGGAATTTGAAGGGGCACACTGGCTCGTTTGACATTATTTGATGGATTATAAGGGACTGTAAGCAGATTTACATCCCTACTTCTTGATTTAGGTGCCATTTTAGAAGGATTTGAATATGAAACTGAAAATTTGGAATTAGGGTTTTTGATTTATGAAGCAGAGAGAGGAATGAAGCTATTTTGATGATGATTGGGAGTAAATGAGAGAATGTGAAAAGAAAGTAAATGTGTTTCGGAGTAAATAAGGGGTATTTATAAGGAAAATTATGATCCCAATGAAATACCAAGAATTATTTTATTATCAAAACTCAAATTTGTAGATATTTTTATCAAGGTTAATTTGAATTTTGAACCAAAAATTTAATTCTCCGTATCAGCATTAAATGCTACGACGGCTTGACTTACCCACGCGCCCACTAACTTTTCATATTCCCAATACAAAGTGTTACCTTTTACAAAAATGACCTTAACACGTCATATGACGATAGCGAGTAGGTTAAAACACTCGAGTACCATCACGTGTCACAAGTATTGACCAAGTATTTTACAACGTCATGAAATCTGGATGACCACCAGTTTTACACAAGACTGAACATGTACACTGGAGGATTAGTCTAGTGCCCGTTTCCAACTGGAGAGTTCTCCAGTTGCAATTTTTCAAACTTAAGAATTTTGGTTAGAAAAATATTTTGAGTCTTCCCCCTTAGAATGATGACCCAGAAATCAATAAGTGCCAGGATAGTATCACAAAGGCGTTCGATAGCCTGGTGAGCAAGGATTATCTGGACCTCCTCAACTGGAGAACTTCATCAGTGTCACTGATGCGTTCATAACAAAAATCTCTAGTTTTAAGGATTTAACATTCCCAGTTCGCTGATGAGATGTTTAAAAGTTTTCTCATCAAGAGGTTTCGTAAAAACATCAGCGAGCTGTTTGTCAGTGGGGATGAAATGTATTTCAATGTCTCCTTTCATAACATGATCACGAATGAAATGATACCTGATGTCAATATGCTTTGTCTTAGAGTGCATCACTGGGTTTTGAGATATAGCAATTGCACTGGTGTCGTCACAAAAGATTGGGGTCCTTGTATACTTCTGACCATAATCTAATAACTGGTTCTTGATCCAGAGAATCTGGGTACAGCAACTGGCCGCAGAAATGTACTCTGCCTCAGCAGTGGACATAGAGACTGACGTCTGCTTTTTGCTGGTCCAACTTACCAGTTTTCCTCCGAGGAAATGACAACCACCAGTTGTTGATTTTCTATCTATCTTACAACCTGCATGATCTGAATCTGAATAACCCATTAAATCTAACCCTGAGCCTTTGGGATACCAAAGACCAAGGCTAGGACACCCTTTCAGGTATCTGAAGATGCGCTTAACAGCATGTAAATGTGATTCTTTTGGGTTAGCCTGAAATCTGGCACAAAGACATGTTGCAAACATTATATCTGGTCGACTGGCAGTTAAATACATCAGTGAACCAACCATACCACGATATTCAGTGGTGTTCACTGGTTTGCCAGTTGGGTCAGAGTCCAAATTTAAAGGTGCTGCAATAGGTGTGGTTTTCGATGGGATTGAATCATATTTGTATTTTCTTAACAAATCTCTGACATATTTTTCTTGGTTTATAAAAATTCCATTTTCAGTTTGCTTAATCTGAAGACCCAAGAAAAACGTTAATTCTCCCATTAAACTCATTTCATACTCAGATGACATGATTTTAGAAAACCTTTTACACATTGCATCATCAGTTGACCCAATTATAATGTAATCAACATAAATTTGTACCAATAAGATATTACCTTTTTCTTTCAAGATAAATAAGGTATTATCTATTGCACCTCTTTGAAAGCCATTTTTGAGAAGATGTTTAGTTAAAGTATCGTACCAGGCTCTTGGGGCTTGTCTAAGACCATACAAAGCTTTGTTCAGTCTATATACCCAGTGAGGATGCTTCTCATTGATGAAGCCTGGAGTCTGTTTAACATACACTTCTTCTTCCAATGTTCCATTTAGGAACATACTTTTGACATCCATTTGGAAGACTTTGAACTGCAGATGGGCTGCATCAGCCAAGAATATTCTGATGGCTTCAAGTCTTGAAACTGGAGCAAAAGTTTCATCAAAATCAACGCCCTCTGCTTGACAATAACCCTTGGCAACTAATCTGGCTTTGTTTCTGATGACATTGCCATCTTCATCCGTCTTGTTTCGGTAGACCCATCTTGTACCAATGAGTTCTTTCTTTAACCCTGGTGGACAAGGAACAAGTTCCCACATTTTATTCCTTTCAAACTGGATGAGCTCTTCTTGCATAGCTTCCACCCAGCTTGGGTCTGCCATAGCCTCGTCAATCTTCTTCGGTTCAATCAGTGATAAGAAGGTGACGTTTAAGCATTGCTCACTGGTGGCTCTTCTACTCTGAACCCCACTACTTGGAACTCCAACAATCTGATCAATTGGATGTGCTTGAGTCCATTTAGTGTATTGACTAGGCTGGTGTATTACAATATCAGTGCAAGTCACCTGGCAATCTTCTTCATTGCAGCAGCTTCTGGAGGAGGATCAGCCCAAACTACTTCTATATCCTCATCAGAGTCAATGAGGTCACGATTTGCATCATGAAATTCTTCATTAAAAGGCATTTCTTGAAGAACTGGAGAAGTTGGAGTTTAAACTGGTGCTGATATTGGAGTGGCACATACATCAGATCCAATCACCAGTTTCTGTGGTAAGTTGAAACTGATGGAGGGATAAAATGAAGTGTCACTAGTGGTGCTCTTCTTCTTAACTGGTTCCAGTTGAGTGTAACTGGAAACATCTTCTGGTGAAACAACTGACTGATGAACTTGGTCAGTTTCACCAAAATTTATTGGAACGACTGGAGAAATATCAAGGCTTGGTCTCCTGTTAATTGCATCATTCGATTCGTCAAATGTGACATGAATTGTCTCGTGAACCTTTTGGAGTCTATAATTATAAACTCTAAAGGCCTTTCGAATATCTGAATAGCCTAAAAATACACCTTCACCAGCTTTTGCATCAAACTTTCCAAGCTGACTGGAATCATTTAAAATATAAACTGGACAACCAAATACATGAAAATATCCAATATTTGGTTTTCGGTTCCTGAGTACTTCATAGGCAGTCTTCTTATGTCTCTTGATGTAGACTGACCGGTTTTGGGTGTGACAAGCAGTTGCAACTGCTTCAGCCCAGAAACTGGTGGGAAGACCTGATTCAGATAGCATGTTTCTGGCCGCTTCTATCAGTGTACGATTCTTTCTTTCCACAACTCCATTCTGCTCTGGAGTGTGTGCTGATGAGAAGTTTTGAGAGATGCCAGTGTCATTGAAAAATGTTTCAAGTACTTTATTTTGAAATTCAGGACCATTATCACTTCGCAACTGACAGACTTTTCGAGTGTACTTGAGCTTAATTCTTTTGATGAGAGAGATGATTTCAGCAGGTGCATCACTTTTGGATCTGAGGAATACCACCCAACACTATCTGGTGAATTCATCAACCACAACTAGAGTGTACTTCTTTCCAGCTCTAGTTTGAACATTCACTGGACCAAAGAGATCCATATGAAGCATGTGAAGTGGTTCAGTGATGCTAAAGTTTTGCCTTGTTTTGAACCTGGCCCTTTTCTGCTTGCCCATCTCACACCCTGGACATGGCTTTTCTTTATTAAAAGAAATTTGAGGTATCCCATCCACCAGTTGTTTGCGAGACAACTTATTAATATTTTTGAAATTAAGATGGGATAATCTTTTGTGCCATAGCCAGTTGGTGTCCTCATCAGCTTTGGTATAGAAGCATTGCTCTTTTGGAGCTGGTTCCATATCCATGATGTACACATTTCCCTTCCTTGGTGCAATCATCATCACTTTCCAATCCTTGTTAAATATGGTGCCTTGAGCAATATCAAACAATACCTTGTATCCATCATCACAAAGTTGACTGACACTGATCAAGTTATATTTCAAACCATTCACAAATGCAACTCTGGTGAACTGGACTTGTCCATTATTGATTACACCATATCCTTCAGTCTTTCCATTCTGATCATTACCAAACGTCACTGCCGGTCCCTCTTGGACAGTGAACTCTTCAAGCAGGGGCTTACATCCGGTCATAGTCCGGCCAGCTGCGTTGTCCAGATACCAGGTGTTCTTTTTATGATCGCCCTGCACACCCACAAAAATCATCAGTTATATTTGTGAACCCATCTTTTCTTGATGGGTTCACTGGACTTCACTACAGAAGTCTCAGTTGATTGTTGTGGTGTTAAACTGAAGACTGCATCTGGATCCTTTTCACCAGCTCCAGGTGCAGGAGTAAAAATGACTGGTATTTGATATTTACTTCCCTTTTTCTTTTCAGATTTTGTTTCAGATGGAACATTCTTTTGTTTTGGTTTTGAAGGGGTTTTAATATTCTGTTTTTCAACTGGAGGAGATGAACCTCCTTCCAGATTTTTAATCCTGGCAGTACAACTCTGAACCTGTCTAGACAAAAGTTGGAGTTGACTTTCCAGTTTGGACAAAATATTATTTTCATCAGGCTGCTGAACCTTGGACCTAAGTTCAGCTGGAGTTTTGGTCTTTTGAGTCTTGGGCTCCTTAGACTTTTAAGGTAAAGGCTTGTTACCAGATGCCTTTTTAACTGGAGCTCTAGCCTGATTGGCTCCAGGTTTAACCTCAACGGGGGTGGTCTCAATGGGTTCAGTTTTGACAATCTCAGGTTGATCATATGGAGTTTCAACCCTGAGAGCTGGTGGCAATGCATGAAGATCTCCAGATTTCCATGCATTTTTCTAGGCATCAATTGTTCTAGAAAATGCATCATAATTCTTTCCATATGCTTTTACCCATGACTTGATAATCATTTGTTCTTTTTCAAGATCAGATTTTAATTTTTGATTTTCAAGTTCAAGATCCTCAATTTTCAAAACCGTCTCCTTGAGAGCCAACTGGACACTTTGTAAATCATTTAATTATGGTTTAACATTATTCAGTTCAGTTAAGATAGTTTCCAGATATCTTTCACTATCTGCTCTAACAGTTTCCACAAACGCCAAATCACCACTTAATGATTCAGCAAGGTCCAGTTTTAGTTCTGGATCAACCTGGTTATCATAATCACATACCTTTTTCAAGATGATGTTCACCCATCTTCCAGCGATGACATCTTCTTTTGCCACATGTTGCTGTTGATCTTCCAAGGCCATGAAATACATGTCCCTTTCCTCTTCATCATCAGCTGATGAGTCATCAGAGTATTCCCACTTTCCTTCAGTATTTTCCATCATGCATTTATTCTTTTCATTTTCTCTTTCAAATGACAAGAGGGCAATCTGGGCCTTAAGCTTTTTGTATTTTGCTTTGTAGCTATCATCAGGCCTATTAAAATTAGGGACAGAGGGACCAGTTTGGTTGTTCATCTGACTAGATCTACATTCCTTCATAAAGTGACCTTTCTTACCGCACTTAAATCTTTTAGATTTATGCTTAAACCTATTAAAGGTTTTAGCAATCATGGCTACCAGATCATCATCGTCAGTTTCATCACAGCCATCACTGATTTCAGTGGTCAGGCCAGAGTTCAAGAAACTGTTTAACATCTCCTTCAATGAGTGTGACTGGACACTCTCTGCAGACATTAAAGCAGCACAAGGTCGCTCAGTTATGCTAGCAACCTTGGGACTCTGGGCATGGTTCATGGCATCCTGCTCAGCCACCAGTCTTGCTACATTATTATCTTCAGTGAATCTGAAGGCTCTATAGAGCGATGCAAGAGTGTGATTGTGCAGGGTTTTACCTTGTCTTAAGACAAGAACCATGTTTTCCCATGTGGAAGGAAGAATATCACAAAACTTCTCAAGAAGAATATCCTTATCCTTCTCAACACCCAAGCCTCTCAACTGATTAATGAGGCTAGAAAACCTGGTGTAAGTACCAGTTAAACTTTCATTAGGAAGAGCAAAGAAGGATTCATACTTCTTGTTCAGGGCAACCTTTCTGGTGACAATAGTGTCATCACCTCCTTCAAACTGAATGACTAATTCATCCCACATTGCCTTGGCACTGGGGAACAACACAAGTGTTGGAATTAAGTCTTCAGGGACAGTTTCAAGGATCATGTTCTTAAGTCTGGTGTCCAGATCTACAAGTCTACGATCCTCATCAGACCAATGGTCTTCGAGCTTTTCTCTGGAACCTCTTCTTCCAGTAGGATCTAGAAGATGACTTACCCCAAGAGACATGGGTATATAAGGTCCATCCTTAAGGATTTTCAGTATATACCTCTCTATCCCACCAAAATGCAAGAGCATTCTGGCTTCCATGTACCAAAGGTCTCACTATTTCCATCAAATTTGGGAACAGGGGTGTTTGAATAATGTACATGGACATGGTTAGGGGCATTAGGATGAGGAGGGTTTGTATTAACATTTTGAACAGGTGGTGTATTAAGAGGGTTTTCACCTTGACCAGAACCATCCCCACCTTCAGTAGTAGTCATCTAAGCAGATCTAGGTAAGTATATTAGCCTTATGCTCTGATACCACTTGTAAGTCCCAACTCACTAGATGGTACTAACTGAAGACACCTCAATGTCGATGGTGGGATTTCTTTGCAATATAAACACTGAGCAGTAGACGACCAGTTGTAGTGAGTGTATACCAAGTTCTTGGATAGATTACTTATTAGGGTGACAATAAGTAAAAGATAATGCAATAATAGAAAGTACTTGTAAAGTAAATTGGTGAGACAATATGTATTTTTTAAGTGTAATTTATTTATTAACTTTAAATAAATTACAAGGTTCTTGCGGAACCAAGATAATACAAAGTATGTAAATATCCTAACAACCTATGAAATACAATTGATCTAAACTTGGAAATTCTCTAAACAATCGAAACGCTTAAAGTTGTGAAATGTTCCTTTTTGCGATTGAGAGAATATTGCACAAGTTCACCAAGAATATTGCAGGTTTGCAAAAAAGTGGTTTCTTGGTTGTGCAAAGACCTCTATTTATAGGCAAAGTTGACATTGGGATGTCAACTTTGGCCGTACAAATATGGTTGAGAGCATTTAAGGAATAGCATTTAATTCCTAAAAATGTTGTGTAAAGTTATGGCATAAAGTAACTTTACTCAACCTGCTTTATGTACCTTTTGTACTTTATACATAGATAAATCCTTTTATCCGTGTAATAGCACATAAAGCATAAAGGTCTTTTCCTCGTAATCAGTGTAAAGCTTTGTAAGTGCTTTACACTGATGTTCTCCAGTTTATATCTGAGTAGAATGTCAACTGGGCTTCGCTGCCATTGTCATTCTTTATCTTCCACTTGTTGTCTTCGACTTCAACTGGAATGATTCTTCATCTGGTCAGATCTCAACTGGAGGAAGTCTTCAGTTGCGTTAACTGTACGTTTCAACTGGACTTCAATATATTTCTGGACAAATCTTCTTAGTCTCCGGATGCAACTGGAGACTGGCCAGTTTTCAGCAAAACTAGTCCTAACAAACCATATTCTGCAGATTGTAACACATACTTCATTGATTTGACTGTAAATCCTTGTACCGGGTTTGGAGTCCATCACCATGTATCTCTCTTAGTCAAAAGGCGGGTATTTTGTATCTGTGAGAGTAAATCATGGAGCTGCTGAAGTTCAAGGGGAGTCGATGGAGGCCTAGTCCAGCTCCATTCCCATTGGGGAAAAAACCACTTCCTGTGCATCTTTGTTTCACCACACAACCTTTATATCTTTCAAGAGAGAATAAATCCGGGAAGCGTTTGTAGAACGGTATGTCTCCATTCCAGCAATCAATCCAGAATCTAAGGTCTTCACCATTGCCTAAGTTACCTGAAAACATACACTCCAAGAATATATCAAAGTGGCTTAAGTGGGAGCTTAGACCCACAATGGATTTCTGTAAGTCCCCTGGTACGGATCGTTAATAGCTTGCTCCAGTTATCTTGAGGTGCGAAATCCCTCACTATAACTTGGTGATCAACAATAAGCCCCTAGATCACCTGCTGCCTCGCAGATCTTCTTCAGGCTAGCGGAACAACCTTTGAAGACTTAACCTGCACAAGTATGCTTGATATTTCGACAAATGTTCAACCCTAAACTCTGTTAGGGTTTGGTATTTATAGGAAACACCTGACATGGGCTTCAGCGAGTCGGCCTCGCAAATCCAACCCAGCCCGTCACTAATGCGAGGTCGCATTCTGTGATTGGCCTCAATACGGAGTCGTATTCCCTTTGTGAAATGCGAGGTCGCATTTCACACTTAGCAGATTTATTACACATTCAATACTTCAACTTAATCTAGTATTCTATGCATAATACTAAGTTCATTAATGACAATCACATTACAAAGACATATAACAATATAAGCCCAAACAATCTAGACTGCTATTGACATAGATGTGCACTTACAGACTCCCCCTTGGCAATAGCTTCTAGACGTTAACATACATATGTCTTCGTCTTGTCTTTGTAATCAATCTACTTCCTCTACTTCTTCTTGCTCTTGCTCTGCTCCTTCTCAGTCTCAGTCTCAGTCTCGAAATCAGAATCTGACTCTGACTCTGAAGGAGTATGAATCAACCCTAACCGTTCTTTCTCTTGATCCCACATAGATCCTGGATCATAATAATAATCCGCAATCTCTGCCCTAGCTCTCATATGAGCTTGTGGATCATAACCCAATCTCTTCTCCAGTCTATGCATAATTACAGGATGCAAATCTGACTCGGTAGAAGTATTTATAGTAGAATTGGTCTTGGTAGATTCACTATCCTGAGCACTAGCATTATCCGCATCAAGAGCAATAGCATCAGATTACCCTACCAAACCCTTATCCTTATCTAATCGATCAACATCAACATCTTCTGTAAGGGGTTTGGTTTGAGGTGCCTCAAGCTCAACTACCATGTTTATCTCTGTAGACATCTGTTCTTGAGCTTGTGGAGCTTCTGAGGTTGCCTTGCCAGCAATACCAGCCTGGCTAGACTCTCCTTGAGTCTCTGTTCTTAAAATAAACTCCCTCCTAGCTCTTGAGTAGCTCTGGCTGCATCAGGATCTTCATTCTGATCATCATCATGCCTTGCCTTAGCCAGCTCATCACCTCTGCAACCTAAGCTGTCTCTCTCAGCTCTAACCTTGAGATAGTTATCGATGAGCTCATGAAGTTTTTCTTCAGAGATCTTAACTCCCTGCTTCAATGCATCTGCCATCTTGACAACCTTCTCATCTAGAGCCAAATACTTCTTATACATCTGGACACTACCACCTCGGCCTTGTCCAACTTGTCTTCTAAAAACTTATTCTTGTCACTAACAACCTTAAAATCACCAGCTAAATGAGTGATCAAACCTCTCATCTCATTCATCTGTCTCTGCAGATCACCAAGATTAGTTTCTTCACTTGTTTGTTGCCGTGGTTGTGGCTGTATAGTCTCAAGAACAGTAACAACTGGTACACTTTGTAAACCACCAGTAGCAGCAGAAGTCTCTTGTTCCCTGACAAGTCTAGTTCTCTTTGGCACAGGCTGCTCTGGCACCCAATCTTCATCCGTTTCTCTCCTTCTTCTTCCTTGAGCTGCCTCAGTAGGTTTAGGAACCATCTTAGATCCAACTCTGATGAATGCATGAGATCTGTAATGATCTTCATCACCATCACTGCTAGAATCATCATTAGAATGGATAGAAGGGTCTCTGTCTGTTTGAACATCAGCAACAGCCTTTCCTCTACTTTCGGCATTCACACCAGATCCACTAGCCTAGCTGCTTCAGAACCAACTGCAGCTCCAGCTACATAATCATCTATATCTCGGTCAAGGTCCGCATCTACTAGGTCATCAATATTGGTATTGTACCTTTGCACTTGAGCAATATCACCCTCTGGATCAGCCATTTGCTCTAATAGATCATCTACAATCTCAGGATTGGCTCCAGGTTGGTTTATCACATCATCTACAACCTGTACAACAACTTCAGGCTCTTCTGGTGCATCTTCCTGAACTACTATGTCATGTAACTGCTCAACATTCTCAGCAGCTTCACCACCCTCTGGCTGAGGCCCTTCATAAGCTGATATGACCCCATCAGTAGATGCTATGTAGTTGGCATTAATGATGGCACCGAACAATGCAACATCTTGTGCATTTGGATCATTCTGGTATCGAGACAGAAACTCATCATAACCACGTCGGATGATCGAGCTCACTTGCTTCACTTCTCCTACAGCAGGTAGATTTGGAAGTCGAGCATTGATTATCATCATCACGAACCGAGGATACATCAAAAACCTCCTCTTTCCTGTGGCTGTGATCTGTTTCTTCATCTCATCGAAAAAGAATTTAGAGAAACTGTATGGATTGTTAAATACCAAGCCCACCATCTGTGCTTGGGCTTCCTGGTTCAATGTATCATAACCAGACTTCTTGTTGCTTAAACTAACCAGCAACACATGCGCAAGATACCTCCACCTGCCATAAAAACCCTTCTTGAACAGAGTTTTACTTGACATATCTGCAGCAAACCCCATTCTTCTGAAAGCACCTTGAATGACTTCATGTCTGAATTTGGTGAGACCTGTAGCACCACCTTCTTGTTCAACTGTGCCCAGATTAAGAATGTTAACGAGATCAGCAGCTGTAACACCCGTCATTTTAACATCTGGATTTTCAAAAACTTTTGCCTAACGGAGTTTAGAAATGCGGAATACAGAATCCTTTGTAACACCCCAACCACGGCGGAATGATGAGATGTACAGAAAGTCGAGTATTCAAAACAAAGGATAATAGATAGCATTCACCATAGCTTTAGTTGATAAAATAATTTTACAATGCACAAGCATGTGAACCAATTCCCAAGTACAATACGTCTACTATACTTGGATATTGAGTCCACGAAACAAATAACAACATGAGATAGTATACTACAATGTTCAGGGCGGATTCCATTGCCCGTCACGAGGTTTAATCTTTGACTCCAAAATGCAATGCAAACAATCATGATGCATATAATTCCTCAAAGCTACGCTAATTCCTGAAAAGCATGAAGAAAAAGTGTCAACTACAAAACGTAGTTGGTGAGTGCATAGGTTTGCAAGTAAATCTCATTACATATCCATTTCAAGGAGTTGAGAAATCCATAGTAAATTATAAAGTTTTCATTTGTCTCATTTATCGTGAGAGAAAAATATATCATCGATTAATCATTCATCATACCAAAACCATTTGGTCAATCAATACTTCAATATTTCCAATTTCAACAGCCTTCAAGATTCCATCTAAGGTCCAATACCCAAACCGTATGTTCAATCAATAATTTCCATCCATAATATAATATCAATACCTCTGGGTCAATGGTAAGACTACCATGACATAATTCGATGAGATTGTTCTTGAGCCACTACTAAGACCGGTTATGTCCCAATAATCAATATATAATGTCCCAATGATAAGATAATGATAAGCACATGCTGTCAATCACGTGCATAAAGATAACCAAGGGTCGTGCCATGGAGACGCCCATAAATATATATAGTTAGAGCACCGCGAGGCCAGACTGGCGATGAAGGTGGCCACCAGGGCAGACCAAACATCCCACCGTTACCTATAATAGTGGATGAGGGGACAAGTCCTAGTTGCGCAACCCCCTAACTACAGGCCTCAAATGAGTTAATAGTAGTGTACAGGGGACCACCGTTTGACAGTACTCAAGCTCATCATATAACATATAACACGTTGAACATACAATATAATTTCCATATCGTTATCATTATTTCAAAGAATCATTTCATAAGAGAAAGTCATTTTAATTAATCATGCTTTTCACCCCGCAAGTAAAACATATAAAAGAGTTTGAAAGGGGGCTATGACTCACCTTGATATGCCGCATATTATATTCACTTATCCAAAATGGGTACTTCCCATCTATCGCTTCCTTGGTCATATATCCATCATATTCCTCAATCACACTTCAAGCCAAGACTATCCCTACGATAGGACTAATATACGTAAGTTCCTATCTTAAGCCATCACTAAGAAATGCCACTTTCATTATGTTGTCATAAATTTGGGATCCAAGTATATTGTTAATATTTGCATCTTTTTGGTTGTAGAGAGTGTTGGTGTAAAATTCGTTTTCTCATTATACGTTTTTGTACGTTTATTGGAATTTCGGTAATTTGGATTTGGTTTATATGATTTCCATTGTATACTTTGCTTAGTAATAATATTCGACATTAGTGGTCTTATAATATATATTTTATGTATATTTTCTGATTTGTAATTATATATTTAATTTAATATTGTTTAATTAATTATTTATTCATTTTATTGATTTATTAATTAAATAATTCCTTAAAAATACTTTTAAGTGCCATAATTGCCTTTATAAATTATGGATAATTTCATTTGGAATTATCTTCTGATATATATGCTCCTTAATTTATAATTTCATGGATTATACTTTTATTTGTGTATTTTCCATTTATTTTAATGAAAATTTTTAATTAATTATTTTTACTCAATTATTTATCTTTAAATTATGTAACACATGTCTCTTGCCTTTTAACTATTTTTTTCCAGTAGGTTTTAGTTATTTTTATCAATGGTTAAGATGATTTAACTTCATTCTTGATTTACACAATTTATTTATGGATTTTTATGTCTTTTAATTACTATTTAAATTCAATAATTCATGGAAATTCTTAGAAATCATCACTAAATTTTGGTCAAAAATCTCAGGCCTTTTAGGAAATTTTTATTCATACAAAATCATATCAATTCAACCTCTCTTGTGTCTTGCTTATTTTGAGGGTTTTATGATTAAAAATCGTTTACCGAAATAGTGATTTTAGCCTCATTTCTTGAGCAATTAAGGTGCTTCAAAATGAATTTTCATTCTTGTTTCATTATTTCCAGAAAGTTCATCATATTTTGGTGTCCAAAGTCGTGATAGTGGTGGTGGTGTGATATGTGCAATTTGGTGCTTTCGGTTAGTGATTATTTGAACCGAATTAGTGATTTGTAGGCTTGCCTTTGCCATTTAATAACCAAGTTAAGTTTTATAACTTTTATTTGACATATTCTCAGTAGGTCTATAATACTTTTTGTTACTAGATTGTTGGAGTTGGTTAAAGTTGCAATCTAGTGACTTTTAGCTTATTTTATTGTGGAGAACTTTTACTTGGAATTTTCTGTTTTAACACTTATTTTCATAAAATGTTGAGTAGTCATTTTTGGTTAAGTTGAATTATTTGACGTTGGTGATTTTTATACAGAGACATATATGTGTCCTATATTTATGTGAATTTTTGCCAAATTTTCAGACATTGTTTACTACCTCTAAAAATTACAAAACCCAAGTTGGTCAGAAAGCTTGCTGCTGTGCGACTCAATATATTTTATAAAAGATTTCGATGATGAACATTTAAGAAAAATCTCCCAATTTTATTTTACATTAGGGACACTTTGAACTCAGTTCACACCAGGTTTAAACTTCTGAAACCTATTAGTTAAGAAATTAAAAATCGTCAAAGTTGACTCAACATTAAGACAAAATTCCAGTTTTGACCACTTTTGGTAGAAAAATCATATCTTTGGTTTGGTTTATTATTTTTGAGTGATTCCAGTTGGAGGTTAAACTTAACTCTTTTATCTACAACTTTTATTTTGAAAGTTTTGCTTTAAACAGCCCTCACATGTTCAGTTTATCCGTCCAAAGACAGAAGAATAATTCTGTCAGAAAGTATTTGGGTCCAAACAACTCACCAATGACCATTCTTGCTTTATTAACACTTGAGTTTATCATTTACAAGATTAATACTTTATTTTTATACCTCTTAACATCAAATTTCCAGATTATTATACCTCTTTTAACATATTTTTCACTTAATACAAGTCCATCCATCTCATAATCCAACAACAAGATTCAACTTTCTTAGATCTAACATGTATTCATTCAAATCAACACTTTTCATACCAATCTTTATAGATCTAACTTTCAACAACATAAAAACATCTTTTTAATGAAAAATCTCAGAATATATTCTTCAAAATATACAAAAACATATAGATCTATCAAAAGGAAAATCACTTTAAAAGCTACTAATCTATAACAACACTTTTGGGTCTTAAACTTGTTGAATCCTTGGATCTTTCTCATAGATTTCGACATGCATATGCATGAGGAGAAAGATCCTATCAACTTTGCCTTCATCAAGTGTGTATAACAAAGAAATCAAGAAGAAAACATAAACTTTTGATAAAACCTTTGAATATAAACAAGAACAAGATTGAATCTAGTAAAAAGATGAAGATTTATACCCTTGAAGAACTTGGTTTTGAAGATGATTTTGGGCAGATTTTTCGTGACATTCAAGACCACCAAATGACTCCATACTTGACCTTAGATGATGAATTAACAAGAAAAGTTATTATTACAATAGTTTAGATTAGGTTTTGAGCTTCATTTTGCTTGTAAAAATCCGAAATATGAAGAAGGAAAGGAAGAAAGTTGAGAGAGTTTTGAGAGAAGTGTGTTGGGAGGTTGTTTGCAAGAATGAGGGTGTTGGGTTGAGTCTTGGGGGCTTAATCACGTGGCTAGGGCAGCCAAAAGGGAGTTTGAGGCTTGCTATTGGCTAAGTGAAGTGGTGGATCAAAGCCCATTGGCTAGGTAAAGTATGTCTTGTGTGAATTTGAATTTTAAGGGTGTATGTGGTTGTATTTTGGTCTAGATTCATGCATGAATACTTGTGTAAGTATAAATATATTGTGTGTAGTGTAATTATTTAAATTAGTTAGTTGTTTAAAGTGTGTAAGTATTATTTAGTGGTTGGTGTTTAAGAGTTTTATAAAAGATGGAGTAGGTACATGTATATGTGTATATGTAGCCGTTTTTTTATATATATATATAAGCTTATTATTATTCAACCTCACTATTATGTACATATTAGTTTATCAATATATTTTTGAGATAGTCATTTCATTTTCATGACCATATATACTTTAATTGGCATGATTAATTAATTTGTTGGACATTTTGTAAGATTTATTGACTTTGTCACAAGTTGTGAGTCTTACATTATTATTTATATAACTTGAGTTCTTGAAATGAAGTTTTTGGTTTTTTTTTGACATTTCATCAAGTTCAATTAGAACTAGTTTATAGCTTGAGATTGTGTTGAATGATTATAGTTACTGTTTATGGCAAGTCTAAGATAGCTAGTCATCTATGGTATCTCATTGAACTAGAGGGCAATTATCACTACGCCTTAAATGGCTAGGAGAGGTCTAGATAAGTCCAAGTGGATTGTCCTAGTCGGATTTTGAGGGTTGTTACATCATTACCCCCTTAACTGAAACTTCGTCCTCGAAGTTCGATCATTCATACGGTAGTAAAAATGGATAGACCAACAGTATGGGTGTCTACACGGAGACATAAAATGTGTGAAAGTCAAACAAGATTTTATCACGATTCTTGGTTTCTTGCGAGCTTCTAACTCTAGGGTTGGGGGCATCCATTATTCGGTTCCCTAAAATTCCTCTTGATTAGAAACTTCGAAAAAGAGAAAGGTTACGAATGTCGCTCACTTCTTGAGACGACTGGAGATTAATCGCATGTAATCGTTGCGGGCCGTCAATCTTGCCTAGATCGATACTAAATAATAGGATGATAATAAGAATGGCAATACGGAGGTGTAAAATGAGCAAACGGCTCGTAACGTGAGTTACAACAAAATAGTGAGAGACGTTGGGATATCGATCGTTGGTGGCTATTCATTTCCATTGTTACTTTGCATACTTTCCTTTATCGTCTTCTACCCCAATTAAAGAATCGTTCCAATAGCTTCTCGCCCACTTTCATTCTTCTTTGGTTTGACGTTGGACACGATTGCCGCTTCTTGAAAATATTGGTGTCGTTTGTCTCTAATCACTTGTTAAGGGATTATCCCCTTAACAAAGTGATACTAACTGGGGTGCCGAGTTGCACTAAAACTGCAAAGGTACATCTTCATAGTGCCTCATTTTAGGGTTTTCTAGTGTTGTCTTTGTTATTTTATGGCATGCAAGGAAATCATGAATCGTTCGTTGATAGTTTAATATTAATCCTCACACTTGCGTTTGTTCTTCGACTTCGCCCTTATTTTCCAAAGTCACCTCTTTCATTATTCGCTAAGTCGTATCGTTACCAATTTCTCTTGCTTTTGCCGATATTGGCTTTCAAATCGTTTTAAGGTACCTTTAATTTCTTCCTTTTACGCTAGAAGGACCATTATCTATTACTCATTACCGACAATCTCTTTTATCATCACACATATAACCTATTCGGTTTCTTTGCTGTACCTACTCATTCCTCATGATAGGATTTACACGATCCTTATGTTCTCAAGTAATCATATCACCACCATTATTTCAAGGTACACACTTCGATGTCCTTATTTGCATGAACTCCTCCCTTAAATAATCCTTCGTAGGTCCTCCTAGGACCTAACGAAGGATTATTTTAAAGGAGGAGTTCATGCGAATAAGGACATCGAAGTGTTTACCTTGAAATAATGGTGGTGATATGATTACTTGAGAACATAAGGATCGTGTAAATCCTATCATGAGGAATGAGTAGGTACAGCAAAGAAACCGAATAGGTTATATGTGCGATGATAAAAGAGATTGTCGGTAATGAGTAATAGATAATGGTCCTTCTAGCGTAAAAGGAAGAAATTAAAGGTACCTTAAAACGATTTGAAAGCCAATATCGGCAAAAGCAAGAGAAATTGGTAACGATACGACTTAGCGAATAATGAAAGAGGTAACTTTGGAAAATAAGGGCGAAGTCGAAGAACAAACGCAAGTGTGAGGATTAATATTAAACTATCAACGAACGATTCATGATTTCCTTGCATGCCATAAAATAACAAAGACAACACTAGAAAACCCTAAAATGAGGCACTATGAAGATGTACCTTTGCAGTTTTAGTGCAACTCGGCACCCCAGTTAGTATCACTTTGTTAAGGGGATAATCCCTTAACAAGTGATTAGAGACAAACGACACCAATATTTTCAAGAAGCGGCAATCGTGTCCAACGTCAAACCAAAGAAGAATGAAAGTGGGCGAGAAGCTATTGGAACGATTCTTTAATTGGGGTAGAAGACGATAAAGGAAAGTATGCAAAGTAACAATGGAAATGAATAGCCACCAATGATCGATATCCCAACGTCTCTCACTATTTTGTTGTAACTCACGTTACGAGCCGTTTGCTCATTTTACACCTCCGTATTGCCATTCTTATTATCATCCTATTATTTAGTATCGATCTAGGCAAGATTGACGGCCCGCAACGATTACATGCGATTAATCTCCAGTCGTCTCAAGAAGTGAGTGACATTCGTAACCTTTCTCTTTTTCGAAGTTTCTAATCAAGAGGAATTTTAGGGAACCGAGGAATGGATGCCCCCAACCCATAGGGTTGGGGCATCCATTCTCGGTTCCCTAAAATTCCTCTTGATTAGAAACTTCGAAAAAGAGAAAGGTTACGAATGTCGCTCACTTCTTGAGACGACTGGAGATTAATCGCATGTAATCGTTGCGGGCCGTCAATCTTGCCTAGATCGATACTAAATAATAGGATGATAATAAGAATGGCAATACGGAGGTGTAAAATGAGCAAACGGCTCGTAACGTGAGTTACAACAAAATAGTGAGAGACGTTGGGATATCGATCGTTGGTGGCTATTCATTTCCATTGTTACTTTGCATACTTTCCTTTATCGTCTTCTACCCCAATTAAAGAATCGTTCCAATAGCTTCTCGCCCACTTTCATTCTTCTTTGGTTTGACGTTGGACACGATTGCCGCTTCTTGAAAATATTGGTGTCGTTTGTCTCTAATCACTTGTTAAGGGATTATCCCCTTAACAAAGTGATACTAACTGGGGTGCCGAGTTGCACTAAAACTGCAAAGGTACATCTTCATAGTGCCTCATTTTAGGGTTTTCTAGTGTTGTCTTTGTTATTTTATGGCATGCAAGGAAATCATGAATCGTTCGTTGATAGTTTAATATTAATCCTCACACTTGCGTTTGTTCTTCGACTTCGCCCTTATTTTCCAAAGTCACCTCTTTCATTATTCGCTAAGTCATATCGTTACCAATTTCTCTTGCTTTTGCCGATATTGGCTTTCAAATCGTTTTAAGGTACCTTTAATTTCTTCCTTTTACGCTAGAAGGACCATTATCTATTACTCATTACCGACAATCTCTTTTATCATCACACATATAACCTATTCGGTTTCTTTGCTGTACCTACTCATTCCTCATGATAGGATTTACACGATCCTTATGTTCTCAAGTAATCATATCACCACCATTATTTCAAGGTACACACTTCGATGTCCTTATTTGCATGAACTCCTCCCTTAAATAATCCTTCGTAGGTCCAGGAGGACCTACGAAGGATTATTTAAGGGAGGAGTTCATGCAAATAAGGACATCGAAGTGTGTACCTTGAAATAATGGTGGTGATATGATTACTTG